>OY804581.1:17621260-18237510 GCA_963680875.1 Bathymodiolus brooksi | reverse complement strand
CATTAATTAGTGATAGTCAAAACCAAAGTTATTTATACTTAGATACATTGATACCATTCAAGTTAAAAGTGAGATCTTATATTTCAAGTATGTATTTTTCATGGAAATAAGGCTTACGTATGGGACAGCATGGGTTTCGGAAAATATCTTTTCAAACTTTGAAGACTTGAATTAAAAAAATGATCAGAATTCTTTCCATTTTTTCTTGTCACAATTCTTTCTCACATTCTCAACGAAAGAATAACTGTATAATGTAGATAAATAAGAAGATGACCCCATATAATTCCTTGTTAATCTTGTGAATGACTATTTTGTTAAAAACGATTACATACCATCACATTTAGGTTAACATCTTCTCTGATAAGGATATTATATTGAAGTGCTACATGTACATGTAATTGTTATATACCAAAAGAAACTAGAGAAAATTCGCTTTAAACTGAAGCTGACCTTAACCTTGTTATTCCTGAGGGAAAAATGTATTACACTTTTAAAAAAGGGGAAACTATGAAGTGGCCATTCGCTATGGTCATTTTTGGGAGATTTTTTTTATATGTATGAGCCTGCATTTCCATAACCGATCATAATAGACCACTGTTTAGGCCTCATAATGCACCAAGTTTAAACATATCATTCATTTATATTTTATTACAACATATCATTAATGCTGATCAATTAAGTAATATCCTTTAAAAAGTACAACCTTAGCTTGCAGTAGTCCACATGCTTATATATTGACATTCTACAACAGGGCCGGTGTTATAGAGCCATTTCCCCCCCTCCCCCCCCGGAAAAATGGATATATTGTTACGTGCGTGTACTAAAAATTTTCGTGAGCTAGTAATAGAATTGCATTCTCAGTGTAACGTTCATGAGACCACTTGAAAGAACAATCTTACAACAGGACGGGAGAATATACAAGTGTGACCTTAGAGTATAATTAACCTGCTAAGGTTACACCTATACATTCATATGAACTTTAACCAATGAAACAACAATTACAGTGAATTGATTAGCGAAATATGACTATTTTTGTGTATAGAAATGTACAGCAAACGCAACTTATAAGGGTCCGTCAAGATACCGGGTTTTGGTGACTATATAGGACGTAAAACATTATAACAATACAACAATTTATTAACAATTAATGCATATGAACTCAGTGTATTAATTCTGTGTGGCACGTGCGGTACTCTGCATCACTAGCATAGATAAGGAATGTCTTACAAACAGTCAAATACTGTTTCTGACACACAAATTACTCCAACATTGCCCAAATGGCACAAATCAATAACATTTTCTATTTTTAACCTAAGTCTCAAGTATTAACTGTACAAGCTCCTATGTTATTTGAGCTTCTAATGCAGGTAAGGTATATTTCATCTCTTAACCAACAATTTACTACATTATGAACAAGTTATGAATAAAATTTATAACATTTGTTAGTCTTAAAATATTATGTTATTGCGAAGAAGTTACAGAATCATTACTTTGCAAGAACTGATTTATTGACTGACATTTTATCCAACAGCACCACTTCTAACGATCTACAGCTAGTGTCAGTTATAAGCTGTCAAATGATCATGGTGATCTATTTTGGATCTAAGTACAACAATAAATCATGAATTAAAAGTTTATCTTTTACATAAAAATTATGAAAGAATTTTTAGAAGTTTATACCATTCAAAAGTACCATTCCTTGCAATGATCTGCAGATTTATTGTTGAATATCCGCCTGTGATCAAGGTGAACTATTGTGAAACTGGTATACTAGAAATTCTCGATTAAATAAAAAAATGCTTTTCAGAGAATTTAACCATTACTTTAATTTTTAAGAAAAATTAATATAGCAATAAAAAAAATATTCACTATACCTTTTCCAGCATGTTCTCTCCTAAAACTTGTACACGGGCCAGCTTCCTTATTTGAACAATGTGTAGTCCTCTGCCTTAAGCCACAGACTGCCGACAAAGCAATTCAGCAAGTCTTTATATTTACCGCGCCCATTTGTAATACCTCGGGCTTTATCGAAACCATGATTTGGCTTCCATAGAAGCACCAATCAGCATCACCTTGCCGCAAGGATGTCAGCGAGCAAAGTCTACCCCCTATCGCTTGTATGATGTCGTGCATATGAATGCACGCACTTTACCAATGGAAACAATAGCAAATTTTGTAGGTAAACTACCAAGCAAACTATGTGTGAACTTTATTTTTATTACCCAACTATTTCTGTGTGTAAAATTTGATGTGCGTTGACAGTGACGTCATTCGCTATTCCCCAAACATCGACCTTCACTTCATTGGAATGTAACCGGAACTTGGATAAAATGTAAACAAATAACAGTCGTCTGCGGTCTACGTCTGTCTTCCAGCATGAATATTGAAATAAAATGGATCCTCTGGGGCATTTCTTTAAATTATTCTTTCATTACCTGCTTTGGTAAAGTGAACCTGGAGTTCGTAGAGAAAACGGAATTGAATCAATGTCCGAGTACTGCCCATTTGACATTCTCATGAGCTCCCAAACAAGACAAGTTCATTTTCAACGGTATGGATTTTTGCACATCGTGACAATATGGCCATATTTCCCCCTTACCTGGATAGGCGGAAAAATGGCTATATAGTAGATTTTCCCCCGGAAAAATGGCAATATAGCCATTTCGTCCCCCTTGGCAAATAGGGGGGGGGGAATGGCTATATAGTAGTCTTTCCCCCCAAATTATGTTGGGATATCAAAACGAAGTAATCACTTCCAAAGGGTGCATTAATGTTTAAAAAAAACATGTAGCAGATTATCAGGGACCCGCCACATAGTGGCGAACTCCCTATTCTGATCGCTCTGTCCGTTCGTTCGAAACACATTCGTGTCCGCTTCATAACTTTATAACAATGGACAAACAAACCAATAAAGACCTTAGGTATTTATTATGGTCATGATTACATAGAATGTGAAAAACTTAATTGGGAAAAAAAATTGAAAAAATGAATAGCTTATTTTTGTCATGGTCAAAGCGAAATCTCTCAATATTGGGTAAAGTACTAATCATTAAAGCTTTGATTATACCTATTTTTACTTTTATTGTTAGTTCATGTGTTATTCCAGAAAAATACAAAAAGAGATAGAGAGTAAGTGTTTTAAATTTATATGGAATGGGAAACCAGATAAGGTAAAAAGAAATACATTGATAGGAGATTTTGAGAAGGGTGGACTGAAAATGATAGATATAGAAATTTATTTTATATCTTTGAAGGCATCATGGGTAAGTAGATTAGCTGACTCAAAATTTTCGAATTGGAAATTGATACCACTAAAATATTTAAATGTATTTGGGAAAATATGGCTTATTTTTAAAATGAACATAGATGTGAAAAAACATAAACAGTTTCTAAATAATATCCCCGAATTTTACAAAAATGTTTTGACCAGTTGGATAAAAACAGGTGGTGGTCAATTAAGTTCACCAATGACATTCAGTAATGTAAGAAAGCAAATTTTATGGGGAAATAGATTTATTACATTTGAAAAAAAAAAAATATTTTTTAAAGAATGGATTAATAGTGGAATATTTTTTGTTAATGATATAATAGATAATAATGGTAAAATTACGCAAGAATTTATTCTTCACAAGTTAAAAAATAAATCTAATTGGATATCTGAATTTAGTATTCTTAAAAAAGCTTTTCCAAAGAATTGGATAGACATTTTAAAAACAGAAAGCTCAGTTAAAAGCATTGTAAATATCAAAAAAGATTATTTCATCTGGAACAATCAGTTTATTAATTTATCTACATTGTCTAATAAGTTATTATATAATAAACTGGTGAATGTTAAATTTTCAAACCCTATTGGTACACATTATTGGATTAATTATTTAGTGTTGTCTGAAAAACCAAATACAAGTAGTCTATATTTTTTCATTTTCAAATTTCTTGACGAAAACAAACTTAAATGTTCAGATGGAAACTTTTTCATTTTATTATACCAAATAACGTTTTACTTTCCAAATGGAAAATTGTTGGGAATAGTTTATGTAATTTCTGTAAATTAGACGAAGATTACTCTCATTATTTTATTACTTGTACCTTTCTAAAAGAGTTTTGGACAATATTTCAGAATTTAATGAAGGGTTTGGGTATCGAAAACAAAATGACTTTATATCATATAGTACTTGGATACAAGATAGATGATAAAAACTATCTTGCATTAAATTTGTTGATAACAGTTGTAGGGTTTTCCATCTACAAATCGTACTATATATCTGAACAGAAAAAAAAGTATATTGATGTTTATAGAATATTTGCCAATGAATATATTAAAAGAATAAATGAAAATAAAACACTTCAAAAGTGTTCATTTTTAATGAAAGTAAAAAATTATATAATAAATGCAAAATAAATAAATGTTTTCAAAAGGTATTAAATAGAAATTGTACTTAGGTTGTATATATATTTCATGTAATTCTGATTATAGCCCTGGATAATCAGAACAAGATGTAACAGGGAAACACCAAAAGGAGCTTGGACTTTTGGCGTGTTAATTGTAGCAAGCATTTGAATAAAATATATTACGTTGTTAAAAAAAAACAAAAAAACTTTATAACCAGTCATTTCTTTATTCTATAGTAGATGGATGAAACTTTGCATGATTGTTAACTACTATTAGAAGGTGTGTCGCATATCATATTCTTGTTTGTCCACCTAAAGTCAAGGTCTCAAACTTTTCATTTTATGGGACCCCTATATGAAGTATAAATTTCTCAGATGATACGATATTCCAGAGCTTTTGGTTCCTATCAGGATTTCCTTGATAGAGGGTTGCTGCTAACAAGGAAGCTACTGAAGCAAGGGTTCCTTTTTAGTAAAGTTGAAGTCATCACTTCGAAAATTTTACGGCCGCCACCACGACTTGGTTGACCGTTTTGGAATATCTGTGTCACAAATGACCACGGATATGTTCCACTTGCTGTAAACACTTCCCGGTCCTTTCCTCATTCACGACTTATTACCGGATTTGTAACTAGATTAACACGACAAGTGCCACTAGTGGAGCAGGAACTGCTTACCCTTCCGGTGCACCTGAGTTCACCCCCGGTTTTTAGTGAGGTTCGTGTTACACGATCTTTAGTTTTATATGTATGTTTTCCCGATCGTTGTTTGTCCTTTTGTGCTTTTTCTTTTGGCCATTGTGTTGTCTGTTCCTCGATATACGGTTTCTGATTGCCCTTTTGGTATCTTCAAATTCTTCTTGTGAATTACAGAAAATCGTGTCCGCTCTAATTATTGTAGAGGGATGATATTTTGTGATTGTTAACCACTGTGAGAAGGTCTTACTTAATTCATTTTTATCCTTCAAAGGTCAAGGTCTCAAACTTAGGGTTTTTCATGGGACGATAATTTTGGTACCCCAACCGATTCTTTAGATATTGCCTTTATTTTGCAACGGCGGGGTCCTTAGAGATAGTTTCCATCTCCATGTCATCTAGTTATTATTATTATTATTATTATTATTATTATTATTATTATTATTATCATTATTATTAGTATTAGTATTATCTTATATTAGGGGTGATATTGGTCGAGGCTTGACATAGCATGTGGTATAAGTTTGATCATGTATAACTCTTCAAATAGCACCCGAGTAGGGATGCGATATAGGGTAGGTGATACATGTCTTACAAAGTAATGTATCATGCATAATAAAAATGTATATGTATTTTACTCTAAGTATATAAATAATAATAATAATAATAATAATAATAATAACAATAATAATGAATAAATGTTTTCTTAGTGCAAATAAATCATAACTTATTTATAATAAATTAGAAATAACATTTAGGGGGAAAACCCACTATATAGTCATTTTCCCCCCGACTTGTAAAGGGAGAAAAAAAAATTCCGGGGGAAATTCTACTATATAGCCATTCCCCCCCTCTGATAAGGAAGGGGGAAGATAGCTATATAGCAAATGTTCCGGGGGGAAAGATGACTATATAGCCATTTTTCCGGAGGGGAAATGGCTCTAGAACACCGGCCTTAAACTAATTGTACAAATTGCTCCCAATTGGGCCCGCGCTTAAGGAGCCATGCGCTGGAATAATCTATTCTCAGTTGTTGAAGTACACACAACACACAGTATGTTTTGATTGCTTTTTATTGGACCTCCTAAGATCGACCCTGATTCTACAACAGGACACACATATGTATATTTCCCCATTTCATTGATGTATTATTTATCAATTATAAACTGTTATGTTATATTATATTATACGTCATGGTTAGCGTACTCGCCATAAGTGTAGTAGATCGTGAGTTCCAGGAACGGTCGGTTCAAACCAAATGATCGTGAGTTCCAGGAACGGTCGCAGGGGGACCAACCGGTTAATCGAGAAAAGCCGTTCGTGTACGATTGTTAATCGGGTTTTTGATTCGTGAACGATTCGGTTACTAGTTCGTGTACGATTATTTTGAGCCTCCGGACATGATTCCTTGACGGTAAGCCTCAATTATTACTAATTAAGGAAACAATTATTAATTATTTCTTCGCAGTTCCCTTCCTTTATTGTATATCTTTGATGGTGTATGCTCCAAAACTTTCGTTGATATAAACCTTGCGTGAAATGTGGTCAGAAAGTCTAAAAAGCATTGCATCAAAATGTCACAAGAACTATAATATTCCTATATTCACACATTTACACTTTTCTTGTTCGTGATCGATGGTCGTGAACGATTACTCAATATAAGATACTTGCATTTTTCTTAGCAATTTAAATGAAATATTTTCTAATGTTGCTTTAAGTGTGTCTCATGAAATATGAGCGCGGCAAGATATAATTTGCGGTGTTTTGCGTCATCGAAAACCTATTTCTAAGTAATTACTAATAGACATTCATGAATATATTTTTATGTACTATTCTTTGTAAGAATCAGGCAACACCAATTGTAAGTACACATCCATTTTAAGAAAATATTATGTTGAGTACTGAAACACATTCGACCTCAAACTAGAACTGTAAGCCAAAGGCTAACTAATACCCCCTACACACAGCAAATTCCACGAAAAGGTCAATAACTCCTGCAATACTGGAACAATCATAATAAAGTACGGGAACATTTTGTTGTATACATTTTCCACCTTAAATACACTTGAATGGTATTTTCTCGTATGGCCTAATAGGCCAGATTTGCTTGCGAAAATAACTGGCTTAGGGCACTCTGTGCAGGAATATCTGAACTCGTGTTTTACTCGTTTGTGTTCTTTTAATCCTTCAGATGTGGAAAACACTTCTCCACTGTGGCATGCCTTTGGATCCTGGTGTGTTTCACTGTGTCGTGCCAAATTTTGGTTGGTTGAATATGCTTTTCCACAAGTGGAACACACAAAAGCCATAGTCTGCAAAAATGTTAATACATCGTACACGACCATATTTTTCAATAACACGTTCGTTCACGAACAAAAAAATTGGAAATATGCAAAAAGGAAACTATATCTTTGCTTAAGTTAAGAATTCTCACGAAAAGTAAGTATAAGATAAAGTAACTTTGAAGTTCAAATTTATTTTCTGTCATAAAATGTTAATTTTATTAGAAAATTTGCGTTTTTAGCTAGAAAATGGAAACTCTGAAAACAAAAAATAGAGTGACTTCTACGTTTCTGACCAAATTATTGAAAAATGAAAGTCTGTTATGAAGTTTACTCTTTCGAATTAAATTGATTAATTATTCATTTAAGGAACTACGAAGCTTTTTTTGCTTTATGCTTATATTTACAAAAGAATATTGAAATTTGGTGTCTTACCTTACTTTTAAAAACCGGACATATCGTACACGAACTAGTAACCGAATCGTTCACAAATCAAAAAACCCGATTAACAATCGTACACGAACGACTTTTCTCGATTAAACGGTTAATCCCCCTGGGTCGGGTCAAACCAAAAGATCGTGAGTTCCAGGAACGGTCGGGTCAAACCAAAAGTTCGTGAGTTCCAGGAACGGTCGGGTCAAACCAAAAGATCGTGAGTTCCAGGAACGATCGGGTCAAACCAAAAGATCGTGAGTTCCAGGAACGGTCGGATCAAACCAAAAGATCGTGAGTTCCAGGAACGGTCGGGTCAAACCAAAAGATTGTGAGTTCCAGGAACGGTCGGATCAAACCAAAAGATCGTGAGTTCCAGGAACGGTCGGGTCAAACCAAAAGATCGTGAGTTCCAGGAACGGTCGAGTCAAACCAAAAGATCGTGAGTTCCAGGAACGGTCGGATCAAACCAAAAGATCGTGAGTTCCAGGAACGGTCGGGTCAAACCAAAAGATCGTGAGTTCCAGGAACGGTCGGATCAAACCAAAAGATCGTGAGTTCCAGGAACGGTCGGGTCAAACCAAAAGATCGTGAGTTCCAGGAACGGTCGGATCAAACCAAAAGATCGTGAGTTCCAGGAACGGTCGGGTCAAACCAAAAGATCGTCAGTTCCAGGAACGGTCGGATCAAACCAAAAGATCGTGAGTTCCAGGAACGGTCGGGTCAAACCAAAAGATCGTGAGTTCCAGGAACGGTCGGATCAAACCAAAAGATCGTGAGTTCCAGGAACGGTCGGGTCAAACCAAAAGATCGTGAGTTCCAGGAACGGTCGGGTTGTTGATTCAGGTGTGTAATTTATGTATTTATAACTGGTATTGGTATACTTCAAATATGTGTTTACATTGTATTATATAAGCTGTCTTGATAACTGGATCTTCAATAGCAATACATTTATATGTATATACAAAAATGTATATGTTTTTGCAAGTGAACTCAGCTATGGTAATATCCCAATTATCGTATTTATAAATCGCCTATAAAGTATCCGTGTACACGAGTTCATTTAGCGGTCAATCTGCTATTTTTACACAGATATAAGCCTTCGAGGTACACTTTAAAATTGTGACCTGGCGTTGACCCACTGTTTTCAATGATTATTTTTTGCCGTTTTATAACTTGCCACCGGAAAAATAATACATTAATCCGTTTACCTCAATATAAAGTATAAAATAAAGTCTTATTTGTAAAGACAATGGGACCGTACGTAACTTTACGTAAAGGTCCGATACAAACACACAGATGACCACGACTAGTACTACTACAAGTACCACAATCCCGACAACAGTAAGTAATTTATGAAAACACGTTCACGTGTTAGGATTTTAGGTTTATCTTGTAATTTGTTTCTTTATAAGAGTGAAACGACGGCTGTGATTATGAAAGAACCACGTTATATTTTCGGGGAATTCCACATGCTACTAAGCAGGAAGCCTATTTCATCAAATTAGTGTAAACATGCTTTGTTAGATAAGTTTGCATCGACAATCACAGTTCCTAAATCATACATATATTTTTATTATTAAAACAAAGGTTCTCCTCCTCCAGGCATAGCTGACCTTATCCGATTTTGGCTATCATGTTTTAGCTTTTTGGTTTTGTTGCTCCCAAATAATTTTAGATTATTTGGCTTTCAAATATTTTGGGATTAAGCGTACCTGATGATGGTTATTCTGAGCGTACCTGATGATGGTTATTCTGAGCGTACCTGATGATGGTTATTGAGCGTACCTGATGATGGTTATTCTGAGCGTACCTGATGATGGTTATTCTGAGCGTACCTGATGATGGTTATTCTGAGCGTACCTGATGATGGTTATTCTGAGCGTACCTGATGATGGTTATTCTGAGCGTACCTGATGATGGTTATTCTGAGCGTACCTGATGATGGTTATTCTGAGCGTACCTGATGATGGTTATTCTGAGCGTACCTGATGATGGTTATTCTGAGCGTACCTGATGATGGTTATTCTGAGCGTACCTGATGATGGTTATTCTGAGCGTACCTGATGATGGTTATTGAGCGTACCTGATGATGGTTATTCTGAGCGTACCTGATGATGGTTATTCTGAGCGTACCTGATGATGGTTATTGAGCGTACCTGATGATGGTTATTCTGAGCGTACCTGATGATGGTTATTCTGAGCGTACCTGATGATGGTTATTCTGAGCATACCTGATGATGGTTATTCTGAGCGTACCTGATGATGGTTATTCTGAGTGTACCTGATGATGGTTATTCTGAGCGTACCTGATGATGGTTATTGAGCGTACCTGATGATGGTTATTCTGAGCGTACCTGTTGATGGTTATTCTGAGCGTACCTGATGATGGTTATTCTGAGCGTACCTGATGATGGTTATTCTGAGCGTACCTGATGATGGTTTTTCTGAGCGTACCTGATGATGGTTATTGAGCGTACCTGATGATGGTTATTCTGAGCGTACCTGATGATGGTTATTCTGAGCGTACCTGATGATGGTTATTCTGAGCGTACCTGATGATGGTTATTCTGAGCGTACCTGATGATGGTTATTCTGAGCGTACCTGATGATGGTTATTCTGAGCGTACCTGATGATGGTTATTCTGAGGATACCTGATGATGGTTATTCTGAGCGTACCTGATGATGGTTATTCTGAGCGTACCTGATGATGGTTATTCTGAGCGTACCTGATGATGGTTATTGAGCGTACCTGATGATGGTTATTCTGAGCGTACCTGATGATGGTTATTCTGAGCGTACCTGATGATGGTTATTCTGAGCGTACCTGATGATGGTTATTCTGAGCGTACCTGATGATGGTTATTCTGAGCGTACCTGATGATGGTTATTCTGAGCGTACCTGATGATGGTTATTCTGAGCGTACCTGATGATGGTTATTCTGAGCGTACCTGATGATGGTTATTCTGAGCGTACCTGATGATGGTTATTCTGAGCGTACCTGATGATGGTTATTCTGAGCGTACCTGATGATGGTTATTGAGCGTACCTGATGGTGGTTATTCTGAGCGTACCTGATGATGGTTATTCTGAGCGTACCTGATGATGGTTATTGAGCGTACCTGATGATGGTTATTCTGAGCGTACCTGATGATGGTTATTCTGAGCGTACCTGATGATGGTTATTCTGAGCATACCTGATGATGGTTATTCTGAGCGTACCTGATGATGGTTATTCTGAGCGTACCTGATGATGGTTATTCTGAGCGTACCTGATGATGGTTATTGAGCGTACCTGATGATGGTTATTCTGAGCGTACCTGATGATGGTTATTCTGAGCGTACCTGATGATGGTTATTCTGAGCGTACCTGATGATGGTTATTCTGAGCGTACCTGATGATGTTTTTTCTGAGCGTACCTGATGATGGTTATTGAGTGTACCTGATGATGGTTATTCTGAGCGTACCTGATGATGGTTATTCTGAGCGTACCTGATGATGGTTATTCTGAGCGTACCTGATGATGGTTATTCTGAGCGTACCTGATGATGGTTATTCTGAGCGTACCTGATGATGGTTATTCTG
The DNA here is from genome assembly GCA_963680875.1 of Bathymodiolus brooksi. Taxonomy (NCBI): domain Eukaryota; kingdom Metazoa; phylum Mollusca; class Bivalvia; order Mytilida; family Modiolidae; genus Bathymodiolus; species Bathymodiolus brooksi. The sequence goes on along the minus strand of OY804581.1, from coordinate 18,226,124 downwards.
AGCGTACCTGATGATGGTTATTCTGAGCATACCTGATGATGGTTATTCTGAGCGTACCTGATGATGGTTATTCTGAGCGTACCTGATGATGGTTATTCTGAGCGTACCTGATGATGGTTATTGAGCGTACCTGATGATGGTTATTCTGAGCGTACCTGATGATGGTTATTCTGAGCGTACCTGATGATGGTTATTGAGCGTACCTGATGATGGTTATTCTGAGCGCACCTGATGATGGTTATTCTGAGCGTACCTGATGATGGTTATGCTGAGCGTACCTGATGATGGTTATTCTGAGCGTACCTGATGATGGTTATTCTGAGCGTACCTGATGATGGTTATTCTGAGCGTACCTGATGATGGTTATTCTGAGCGTACCTGATGATGGTTATTCTGAGCGTACCTGATGATGGTTATTCTGAGCGTACCTGATGATGGTTATTCTGAGCGTACCTGATGATGGTTATTCTGAGCATACCTGATGATGGTTATTCTGAGCGTACCTGATGATGGTTATTCTGAGCGTACCTGATGATGGTTATTCTGAGCGTACCTGATGATGGTTATTGAGCGTACCTGATGATGGTTATTCTGAGCGTACCTGATGATGGTTATTCTGAGCGTACCTGATGATGGTTATTGAGCGTACCTGATGATGGTTATTCTGAGCGTACCTGATGATGGTTATTCTGAGCGTACCTGATGATGGTTATGCTGAGCGTACCTGATGATGGTTATTCTGAGCGTACCTGATGATGGTTATTCTGAGCGTACCTGATGATGGTTATTCTGAGCGTACCTGATGATGGTTATTCTGAGCGTACCTGATGATGGTTATTCTGAGCGTACCTGATGATGGTTATTCTGAGCGTACCTGATGATGGTTATTGAGCGTACCTGATGATGGTTATTCTGAGCGTACCTGATGATGGTTATTCTGAGCGTACCTGATGATGGTTATTCTGAGCATACCTGATGATGGTTATTCTGAGCGTACCTGATGATGGTTATTCTGAGCGTACCTGATGATGGTTATTCTGAGCGTACCTGATGATGGTTATTCTGAGCGTACCTGATGATGGTTATTCTGAGCGTACCTGATGATGGTTATTGAGCGTACCTGATGATGGTTATTCTGAGCGTACCTGATGATGGTTATTCTGAGCGTACCTGATGATGGTTATTCTGAGCGTACCTGATGATGGTTATTCTGAGCGTACCTGATGATGGTTATTCTGAGCGTACCTGATGATGGTTATTCTGAGCGTACCTGATGATGGTTATTCTGAGCGTACCTGATGATGGTTATTCTGAGCGTACCTGATGATGGTTATTGAGCGCACCTTATGATGGTTATTCTGAGTGTACCTGATGATGGTTATTCTGAGCGTACCTGATGATGGTTATTCTGAGCGTACCTGATGATGGTTATTCTGAGCGTACCTGATGATGGTTATTCTGAGCGTACCTGATGATGGTTATTCTGAGCGTACCTGATGATGGTTATTCTGAGCGTACCTGATGATGGTTATTCTGAGCGTACCTGATGATGGTTATTCTGAGCGTACCTGATGATGGTTATTCTGAGCGTACCTGATGATGGTTATTCTGAGCGTACCTGATGATGGTTATTCTGAGCGTACCTTATGATGGTTATTCTGAGCGTACCTGATGATGGTTATTGAGCGTACCTTATGATGGTTATTCTGAGTGTACCTGATGATGGTTATTCTGAGCGTACCTGATGATGGTTATTCTGAGCGTACCTGATGATGGTTATTCTGAGCGTACCTGATGATGGTTATTGAGCGTACCTGATGATGGTTATTCTGAGCGTACCTGATGATGGTTATTCTGAGCGTACCTGATGATGGTTATTGAGCGTACCTGATGATGGTTATTCTGAGCGTACCTGATGATGGTTATTCTGAGCGTACCTGATGATGGTTATGCTGAGCGTACCTGATGATGGTTATTCTGAGCGTACCTGATGATGGTTATTCTGAGCGTACCTGATGATGGTTATTCTGAGCGTACCTGATGATGGTTATTCTGAGCGTACCTGATGATGGTTATTCTGAGCGTACCTGATGATGGTTATTCTGAGCGTACCTGATGATGGTTATTGAGCGTACCTGATGATGGTTATTCTGAGCGTACCTGATGATGGTTATTCTGAGCGTACCTGATGATGGTTATTCTGAGCATACCTGATGATGGTTATTCTGAGCGTACCTGATGATGGTTATTCTGAGCGTACCTGATGATGGTTATTCTGAGCGTACCTGATGATGGTTATTCTGAGCGTACCTGATGATGGTTATTCTGAGCGTACCTGATGATGGTTATTGAGCGTACCTGATGATGGTTATTCTGAGCGTACCTGATGATGGTTATTATGAGCGTACCTGATGATGGTTATTCTGAGCGTACCTGATGATGGTTATTCTGAGCGTACCTGATGATGGTTATTCTGAGCGTACCTGATGATGGTTATTCTGAGCGTACCTGATGATGGTTATTCTGAGCGTACCTGATGATGGTTATTCTGAGCGTACCTGATGATGGTTATTCTGAGCGTACCTGATGATGGTTATTCTGAGCGTACCTGATGATGGTTATTGAGCGTACCGTATGATGGTTATTCTGAGTGTACCTGATGATGGTTATTCTGAGCGTACCTGATGATGGTTATTCTGAGCGTACCTGATGATGGTTATTCTGAGCGTACCTGATGATGGTTATTCTGAGCGTACCTGATGATGGTTATTCTGAGCGTACCTGATGATGGTTATTCTGAGCGTACCTGATGATGGTTATTCTGAGCGTACCTGATGATGGTTATTCTGAGCGTACCTGATAATGGTTATTCTGAGCGTACCTGATGATGGTTATTCTGAGCGTACCTTATGATGGTTATTCTGAGCGTACATGATGATGGTTATTCTGAGCGTACCTGGTGATGGTTATTCTGAGCGTACCTGATGATGGTTATTCTGAGCGTACCTGGTGATGGTTATTCTGAGCGTACCTGATGATGGTTATTCTGAGCGTACCTGATGATGGTTATTCTGAGCGTACCTGATGATGGTTATTCTGAGCGTACCTGATGATGGTTATTCTGAGCGTACCTGATGATGGTTATTCTGAGCGTACCTTATGATGGTTATTCTGAGTGTACCTGATGATGGTTATTCTGAGCGTACCTGATGATGGTTATTCTGAGCGTACCTGATGATGGTTATTCTGAGCGTACCTGGTGATGGTTATTCTGAGCGTACCTGATGATGGTTATTCTGAGCGTACCTGATGATGGTTATTCTGAGCGTACCTGATGATGGTTATTCTGAGCGTACCTGATGATGGTTATTGAGCGTACCTGATGATGGTTATTCTGAGTGTACCTGATGATGGTTATTCTGAGCGTACCTGATGATGGTTATTCTGAGCGTACCTGATGATGGTTATTCTGAGCGTACCTGATGATGGTTATTCTGAGCGTACCTGATGATGGTTATTCTGAGCGTACCTGATGATGGTTATTCTGAGCGTACCTGATGATGGTTATTCTGAGCGTACCTGGTGATGGTTATTCTGAGCGTACCTGATGATGGTTATTCTGAGCGTACCTGATGATGGTTATTCTGAGCGTACCTGATGATGGTTATTCTGAGCGTACCTGATGATGGTTATTCTGAGCTTACCTAATGATGGTTATTCTGGGCGTACCTGATGATGGTTATTCTGAGCGTACCTGATGATGGTTATTCTGAGCGTACCTGATGATGGTTATTCTGAGCGTACCTAATGATGGTTATTCTGAGCGTACCTGATGATGGTTATTCTGAGCGTACCTGATGATGGTTATTCTGAGCGTACCTGATGATGGTTATTCTGAGCGTACCTGATGATGGTTATTCTGAGCGTACCTGATGATGGTTATTCTGAGCGTACCTGATGATGGTTATTGAGCGTACCTGATGGTGGTTATTCTGAGCGTACCTGATGATGGTTATTCTGAGCGTACCTGATGATGGTTATTGAGCGTACCTGATGATGGTTATTCTGAGCGTACCTGATGATGGTTATTCTGAGCGTACCTGATGATGGTTATTCTGAGCATACCTGATGATGGTTATTCTGAGCGTACCTGATGATGGTTATTCTGAGCGTACCTGATGATGGTTATTCTGAGCGTACCTGATGATGGTTATTGAGCGTACCTGATGATGGTTATTCTGAGCGTACCTGATGATGGTTATTCTGAGCGTACCTGATGATGGTTATTCTGAGCGTACCTGATGATGGTTATTCTGAGCGTACCTGATGATGGTTTTTCTGAGCGTACCTGATGATGGTTATTGAGCGTACCTGATGATGGTTATTCTGAGCGTACCTGATGATGGTTATTCTGAGCGTACCTGATGATGGTTATTCTGAGCGTACCTGATGATGGTTATTCTGAGCGTACCTGATGATGGTTATTCTGAGCGTACCTGATGATGGTTATTCTGAGCGTACCTGATGATGGTTATTCTGAGCATACCTGATGATGGTTATTCTGAGCGTACCTGATGATGGTTATTCTGAGCGTACCTGATGATGGTTATTCTGAGCGTACCTGATGATGGTTATTGAGCGTACCTGATGATGGTTATTCTGAGCGTACCTGATGATGGTTATTCTGAGCGTACCTGATGATGGTTATTGAGCGTACCTGATGATGGTTATTCTGAGCGTACCTGATGATGGTTATTCTGAGCGTACCTGATGATGGTTATGCTGAGCGTACCTGATGATGGTTATTCTGAGCGTACCTGATGATGGTTATTCTGAGCGTACCTGATGATGGTTATTCTGAGCGTACCTGATGATGGTTATTCTGAGCGTACCTGATGATGGTTATTCTGAGCGTACCTGATGATGGTTATTCTGAGCGTACCTGATGATGGTTATTCTGAGCGTACCTGATGATGGTTATTCTGAGCATACCTGATGATGGTTATTCTGAGCGTACCTGATGATGGTTATTCTGAGCGTACCTGATGATGGTTATTCTGAGCGTACCTGATGATGGTTATTGAGCGTACCTGATGATGGTTATTCTGAGCGTACCTGATGATGGTTATTCTGAGCGTACCTGATGATGGTTATTGAGCGTACCTGATGATGGTTATTCTGAGCGTACCTGATGATGGTTATTCTGAGCGTACCTGATGATGGTTATGCTGAGCGTACCTGATGATGGTTATTCTGAGCGTACCTGATGATGGTTATTCTGAGCGTACCTGATGATGGTTATTCTGAGCGTACCTGATGATGGTTATTCTGAGCGTACCTGATGATGGTTATTCTGAGCGTACCTGATGATGGTTATTCTGAGCGTACCTGATGATGGTTATTGAGCGTACCTGATGATGGTTATTCTGAGCGTACCTGATGATGGTTATTCTGAGCGTACCTGATGATGGTTATTCTGAGCATACCTGATGATGGTTATTCTGAGCGTACCTGATGATGGTTATTCTGAGCGTACCTGATGATGGTTATTCTGAGCGTACCTGATGATGGTTATTCTGAGCGTACCTGATGATGGTTATTCTGAGCGTACCTGATGATGGTTATTGAGCGTACCTGATGATGGTTATTCTGAGCGTACCTGATGATGGTTATTCTGAGCGTACCTGATGATGGTTATTCTGAGCGTACCTGATGATGGTTATTCTGAGCGTACCTGATGATGGTTATTCTGAGCGTACCTGATGATGGTTATTCTGAGCGTACCTGATGATGGTTATTCTGAGCGTACCTGATGATGGTTATTCTGAGCGTACCTGATGATGGTTATTCTGAGCGTACCTGATGATGGTTATTCTGAGCGTACCTGATGATGGTTATTGAGCGTACCTTATGATGGTTATTCTGAGTGTACCTGATGATGGTTATTCTGAGCGTACCTGATGATGGTTATTCTGAGCGTACCTGATGATGGTTATTCTGAGCGTACCTGATGATGGTTATTCTGAGCGTACCTGATGATGGTTATTCTGAGCGTACCTGATGATGGTTATTCTGAGCGTACCTGATGATGGTTATTCTGAGCGTACCTGATGATGGTTATTCTGAGCGTACCTGATGATGGTTATTCTGAGCGTACCTTATGATGGTTATTCTGAGCGTACCTGATGATGGTTATTGAGCGTACCTTATGATGGTTATTCTGAGTGTACCTGATGATGGTTATTCTGAGCGTACCTGATGATGGTTATTCTGAGCGTACCTGATGATGGTTATTCTGAGCGTACCTGATGATGGTTATTGAGCGTACCTGATGATGGTTATTGAGCGTACCTGATGATGGTTATTCTGAGCGTACCTGATGATGGTTATTGAGCGTACCTGATGATGGTTATTCTGAGCGTACCTGATGATGGTTATTCTGAGCGTACCTGATGATGGTTATGCTGAGCGTACCTGATGATGGTTATTCTGAGCGTACCTGATGATGGTTATTCTGAGCGTACCTGATGATGGTTATTCTGAGCGTACCTGATGATGGTTATTCTGAGCGTACCTGATGATGGTTATTCTGAGCGTACCTGATGATGGTTATTCTGAGCGTACCTGATGATGGTTATTGAGCGTACCTGATGATGGTTATTCTGAGCGTACCTGATGATGGTTATTCTGAGCGTACCTGATGATGGTTATTCTGAGCATACCTGATGATGGTTATTCTGAGCGTACCTGATGATGGTTATTCTGAGCGTACCTGATGATGGTTATTCTGAGCGTACCTGATGATGGTTATTCTGAGCGTACCTGATGATGGTTATTGAGCGTACCTGATGATAGTTATTCTGAGCGTACCTGATGATGGTTATTCTGAGCGTACCTGATGATGGTTATTCTGAGCGTACCTGATGATGGTTATTCTGAGCGTACCTGATGATGGTTATTCTGAGCGTACCTGATGATGGTTATTCTGAGCGTACCTGATGATGGTTATTCTGAGCGTACCTGATGATGGTTATTCTGAGCGTACCTGATGATGGTTATTCTGAGCGTACCTGATGATGGTTATTCTGAGCGTACCTGATGATGGTTATTGAGCGTACCTTATGATGGTTATTCTGAGTGTACCTGATGATGGTTATTCTGAGCGTACCTGATGATGGTTATTCTGAGCGTACCTGATGATGGTTATTCTGAGCGTACCTGATGATGGTTATTCTGAGCGTACCTGATGATGGTTATTCTGAGCGTACCTGATGATGGTTATTCTGAGCGTACCTGATGATGGTTATTCTGAGCGTACCTGATGATGGTTATTCTGAGCGTACCTGATGATGGTTATTCTGAGCGTACCTGATGATGGTTATTCTGAGCGTACCTTATGATGGTTATTCTGAGCGTACCTGATGATGGTTATTGAGCGTACCTTATGATGGTTATTCTGAGTGTACCTGATGATGGTTATTCTGAGCGTACCTGATGATGGTTATTCTGAGCGTACCTGATGATGGTTATTCTGAGCGTACCTGGTGATGGTTATTCTGAGCGTACCTGATGATGGTTATTCTGAGCGTACCTGATGATGGTTATTCTGAGCGTACCTGATGATGGTTATTCTGAGCGTACCTGATGATGGTTATTGAGCGTACCTGATGATGGTTATTCTGAGTGTACCTGATGATGGTTATTCTGAGCGTACCTGATGATGGTTATTCTGAGCGTACCTGATGATGGTTATTCTGAGCGTACCTGATGATGGTTATTCTGAGCGTACCTGATGATGGTTATTCTGAGCGTACCTGATGATGGTTATTCTGAGCGTACCTGATGATGGTTATTCTGAGCGTACCTGGTGATGGTTATTCTGAGCGTACCTGATGATGGTTATTCTGAGCGTACCTGATGATGGTTATTCTGAGCGTACCTGATGATGGTTATTCTGGGCGTACCTGATGATGGTTATTCTGAGCGTACCTGATGATGGTTATTCTGAGCGTACCTGATGATGGTTATTCTGAGCGTACCTGATGATGGTTATTCTGAGCGTACCTGATGATGGTTATTCTGAGTGTACCTGATGATGGTTATTCTGAGCGTACCTGATGATGGTTATTCTGAGCATACCTGATGATGGTTATTCTGAGCGTACCTGATGATGGTTATTCTGAGCGTACCTGATGATGGTTATTCTGAGCGTACCTGATGATGGTTATTCTGAGCGTACCTGATGATGGTTATTCTGAGCGTACCTGATGATGGTTATTCTGAGCGTACCTGATGATGGTTATTCTGAGCGTACCTGATGATGGTTATTCTGAGCGTACCTGATGATGGTTATTCTGAGCGTACTTGATGATGGTTATTCTGAGTGTACCTGATGATGGTTATTCTGAGCGTACCTGATGATGGTTATTCTGAGCGTACCTGATGATGGTTATTCTGAGCGTACCTGATGATGGTTATTCTGAGCGTACCTGACAATGGTTATTCTGAGCGTACCTGATGATGGTTATTCTGAGCGTACCTGATGATGGTTATTCTGAGCGTACCTGATGATGGTTATTCTGAGCGTACCTGATGATGGTTATTGAGCGTCACCTGATGATGGTTATTCCAGAAACGTATCGTGCGCACTAAATTTGATATCTATGTTTTTTTTTATTAATTATGTTGATAGAAATCAGATACAATATACAATGACACATAATACAAAGTACAATGTAAGAACACAGAATAATCAATAGTAATACAAAACGTAGATATCATATGTAGTGAACATGACGCGTTTCTGGAATAACCGTCATCAGGTACGCGTTAACCTTCATCAGGTACGCTCAATAACTTTCATCAGGTACGCTCAATAACTTTCATCAGGTACGCTCAATAACCTTCATCAGGTACGCTCAATAACCTTCATCAGGTACGCTCAATAACTTTCATCAGGTACGCTCAATAACTTTCATCAGGTACGCTCAATAACCTTCATCAGGAACGCTCAATAACCTTCATCAGGTACGCTCAATAACTTTCACCAGGTACGCTCAATAACCGTCATCATGTACGCTCAATAACCTTCATCAGGTACACTCAATAACCTTCATCAGGTACGCTCAATAACCTTCATCAGGTACGCTCAATAACTTTCATCAGGTACGCTCAATAAATTTCATCAGGTACGCTCAATAGCTTTCATCAGGTACGCTCAATAACCTTCATCAGGTACGCTCAATAACCTTCATCAGGTACGCTCAATAACCTTCATCGGGTACGCTCAATAACCTTCATCAGGTACACTCAATAACCTTCATCAGGTACGCTCAATAACCTTCATCAGGTACGCTCAATAACCTTCATCAAGTACACTCAATAATCTTCATCAGGTACACTCAATAACCTTCATCAGGTACACTCAATAACCTTCATCAGGTACGCTCAATAACCTTCATCAGGTACGCTCAAAGCAAACAGATTGGAAAGTCAAATAATTTCAAATTAGGATTGGGAAACAAGGCAAAGTCTTATATTGATCCGATAACCGTTTCTGTCATATTGATATGTTAATTTATCCTGTCTCGGACAATAGTTGGTACCTTAGGGACAATAAAAATGATATTACCCTCATTCCCAGTCAATAAGTGTATACTATTGCAATTGTTTTTCTCGTTTGATATACTAACATCTAACTACATCCCGTATGGTGTCTCGTCAGATTTCATATTTTCAACCGACGAATCAACGATGAGCCTGCTAAATCTTTGGGTATCAAAACCGAGTACCAGCGAAGAGCTGTTGTCCTATTGGTCAATATATTTAGCTGTCTTCTACGTTATTGGACTGTCAAAAGGTGAATGAAGAATTACACGATATGATCCCCCCACTGAATGTAGTTAGATTTTGCTAAAATGAATTGACATAGCGCTTTAGCGGAAAACATAAAAAAACAAACAGAATACACAAATAGTCGTCCTAGTATGGAAAGCATGATCTGGTGCAAGCGATATGTATATGCTATCTGGATGTGAATTGATTGATACCGAAAATGTCAGCCTGCCGAGCCAGAATATGAAGTTTGGTGGCGAGTGAGCGAAGCGAACGAGTCACAAGCTTCATATTTTGTCGAGCAGGCTGATATTTTTTAGTATCAATCATATTCACATTCAGATGACATGTTTATCATCCTTAAATCAAACATAAACACGAATACATCTATATTTGTATTTTCGCGGAAAAAATCACACGATTCCAAATATTCAAATTATCCTTCCCCAAAACATAGTTCATAAGTAGTTTGCAAATATACCATTCATTTTTACAGGTTTATATAAATGTTAAGATTGTTGAATTTGTCCTTTAATGGTGATATTCATTGTTTTCTTATTGCAAACATCAAAGTCGGCAATATGATTCACCGGTTTTGTTTACCAATGCCGTTCCGTTTTAGAAAACACAAAGGTTACGACCTCGCTTATGACGTAAAAATTATGACGTCTCAGCAGAGGTTATCAAGAATTGTGACAAGTACATTTTTGTAGGACGATATTTGTTGATATTGCTGACACGACAGTTCCTAATTTGATATATGTTTAAAAAATAAAATGTTAACTAGCTAATGGTGTGGCTGAATTTTATTTACGTTTGTCATCTTCACAGGAATTATCGTTTAAATGTTGGGAGAATTTGGTGATAACTCCTGCTTACTGTTGATAAGTCCAGCTCAGCTCACGCGAACTTTGATACGAGGTTTGCTTATGGAGTCAGCAGGTAGATATAGCGGGAGGGAAGGATGATAAGTGTTATTCTAGTTGTCATCATATACGATTGCTACAGATGTCTACCTTCGTCTTTGACGAGGAATTACAAACCCTTCCGGTGCACCTGAGTGGGGTTTGCGTTGCTCATTGTTTAGTTTTCTGTATAGTGTTTTGTAGATCATTGTTTGCCGTTTTGTCCTTTTCCTTTTAACCATTGTATTAGATGTTATTCTTCCATTTACGGCTTCTCATTACCCATTTAGTATCTTCAAACTTTTATTAGATTTTATTTATCATTATACATATCATTTTGGCAGAAGTTTTTACAGATATGGCCAGACATCCTCATCACTGGGTATAGAAGCACGACCACTCGCCAGTGTCCTACTCTTTGTCAAATAACTTTTCTAACCATAGGTTTAAATGTGCTACAGCATACATAGCACATGATTGGTTCCATAGGATATTTACGTATGGAGTTAAGCCTGTTGTGTGCTTAGATCTACATGTCATTATCTGCTTTGTATGGCAAAAGTTTCATGAAATGTCTCTGGAATTAAATGAATATTAAAACATTACGGTTATTTTTATATTATGTTGAATAATCTGATATGTTTTATATTACGTCATGTATAATAAAATGAAAAACAAACAATACCAGCATCATACATGTAACGTTAATACTGAGAGTACAATCGCTTTGAAAGTAATATATCTCTCCTGTCCCACTTATCGCACCCATCTTGAAAGTTTTATTCTAAAACTGGGTACTGGTGAAGGTTCCCACGGCTCAAACCCACAGAGATGTCTAGTGCATCCCCGGCTTTCGGATCAGGGTGATCTTTTGATGGTGGCTGACCGTGGACCATAGTGGGTAACGTGTTTGAAGAAAGCCACAATCCCTGCATGCTAAAGACATCTTTTGTAAATTTCGAAAAATAATAGGTGCATTGTAGCCACTGCAAAAAAATGTTCCGTCCGTACCCAACTCTCCATACTCCATAGCTCTCAGTGGCAGTCCTAAGTCTTTGACCTGTTTGACCATTCCATTCCCTTATTTCTATAATTTTTATGCATCGTTGAACTTGTTCTCGCCCTGAATATAGCTGAAATACTGTTCGTTGGTCGTTGAACAACAATCAATCAATCAATCATATCTTAAAAAACAGCTAAGAAAATTAATATTCTCTAATTCCGAATGAATCAAGTCACGAATTGTCATCATGGAACTATTGAAACGATGACTTCTGTTTCTTGTGATCTTGGTCACTTAATTTGATGGACAGGATAAAAGCCCTTGTAATAAATAAAAACCATAGTAATACAAACAGGCATATTGCATCAACTCAACAGGAAATATACAATTCTGTCAAAATAAAGTTAAATTTTATGTTTTGGATGTAAATTTACACCGTCTACTTCTTGGTTTTAACAGGCCATTCTGTAGATTTACCAGGTATATATTTACTCCTTAGTTAAAAGTTACCACATTTACTCCAGAGTGTTACCATGGCAATTCTGATTTAGTACATAACATATAGAAATGGTCAATTTTCATTGGTTGCTAGCTAGGCACTATATTTCAACAGTATATTTCATTGCTTGACTACGGGAGACTACGCTACGATTAACAGTTGATTACGTCATTGTTTACATTGCCGACATGGCTGCCAGATTCAGCAACACGGATGCCGACGAATTCACATTGTAATAACAAAATGTAAAGACAAAAGCGGCAACCAAATATGCAGTTAAAGTTCTCTCGGACTTCATGTTGGAATAAAATTATGACGGAGAGATAGGCACAATGGATATTGTTGTACTCATTGGCATTTTGCAAGACTCTTACGCGAATGTCAGAACCAGCAAGTGGAGATTATTATTCTAAAAGCTCATTAGTTGCAATTTTTTAGCCATTAGGCATTAGACATGTTATGTACTAAATTTATTATGTACTTCTCCCTCGGGAACCGTTCTCCTATAGTGCTTTCTGGGAAGGTATAGTGCCCTCGCCTACCGGCGTGGGCACTATACCTACCCAGACAACACTATAGGAGAACGGTTCCCTTGTGATAAGTCCATTATAGGATATTAGTACCTAACATATGAAAATGCTGTATTTTGATTGGATAATCGGGTGTTACTATTTTTGAACAGTACACTTGACAACGGGTGACTATACCTAGCGACGGGAACTATACCAGTTTCAAATGATTTCCCGCGGGGACTATACTTGTGGCATATATTTTCCCGCGTAATTTTTATATATTTTTTTGTCAAGATTAATCTCCCTTAAAATAGACTCGCTCTGTTTCATTGTAAATTTTATTATTATTATTATATTGAATTTGAGTGTGTTTTTCTTTTATGTCTGGAATGGGATGTTATGTACTAAATATATTATTGTCTTCTCCCTCGAGAACAATTTTCCTATAGTGTTGTCTGGTGAGGTATTATGCCCTCTCCGTTGGCTCAGGCACTTTACCTCACCAGACCCCACTATAGGAGAACAGTATCTCAGGAGTAGACAATAATAGAATATTACAGCGTATGCTTTTGCTTAGTCTTACCAGGGTTATTCTGCAGATATACAACGGTTACCCCTTAGTTTTCTCACCGCTATTTCATGAGAAATTTATTTATATTTTAAACTAGGACATTTTATAATTATTTTGTTATACAAGACGTTTAAATTATTTCATTTACAATGGAATTCCACGAACTAATTCAACATAAAAAAAAGTTATGCTAAAACATCCGGTTGGTATATGAATTGTGGCATTCCGATACTTTTTAACGCAAATAATTGGGACTTTGGGTTTTTAAAACGCTGTAACACATTACCATTGATTATAGCACTAAAAGTAATAATTTTTTGATTAGAATAACGAAAATTTGAAATATCTTTTAAACCGTAGATCTTAAAGTTGAAGTGTAAACGAGAGTTGTGTAGAGAATCAAGGGTGCTAATTTAATTTGGAAGTATGCAGACCAGAAAGTGAACGTATTTGGCCCTGCTCATATAGAAAAATCGCAATTTAAAGGTGTTTTTGGGTGTATATTTTGACAAAGTTTTATGAAATACGGGGGGGGGGGGGATAAGTCTATAAAAGAGAACAGCCTGCCGCCGTGGGTTTAAATCCCTGAGGACAATAGACACTCGACGGTCACCCGAAAGATTCCATTGTTTTCCGGAGAGCCTGTCACCATCTCCTACACGCACTATTGAGTTCATTGATTTTTATCTGGGACTGGGACATTTTTCATTATTTTTATTTTTTCACTAAATATATAGCACTTCTGTCTTTAATAGTGAACAAAATGAAGTCTTCATATATCAAATAATATGAAGAATATATCATTGTCGTTTTGTTCGATTCTGTATGACATTTTTAATTTATATACATGTTAGAAACGGAACGAAAAATTAGTTTAGAACCTCAGAGATCAATTGGACGATTGATTTTTTTTTAGGGGAGGAGGGGTAGTTTATGACATTGAGCACTGTCATTTTTGTAGCTATTTTTTACCAAACTTTCAACTTAACATTGGTAAAAAATACCTAAAAACTGCAAAAATTATTGATGAATCATTGATACTTGCAATTGTTTTACGTAACTATTCCACTAAGCCAAGTTATATCTTTCAACTCAAACGTGAGCTAAATGTTTGGAAATATATATTTAATCTATTCCACTTCGAAATGCTTATCCAAAACAGGAATCCGAAGTTTCGACCTTTTCGTGAATACGAGGCCCGTTTTGTGTTTGGTTTTCGGTTGGATTATAAACTGTCCCTGTCTTTTTGTGTCAAGTTGTTTTGTGTATTATTTAGGTGTTATAATCAATATAAGTTAAATAATTCATCTGATCCCAGATAGTTTCAACAGTTACAATTGTTCTTAAACCTTAATGAATTGGCAGACACATGTTCCAAATATTGTCGGCATTGGCTTTAACGTGACATTTATTCGATTTTTACATTTTTTCTCTGTCTATTATACTTAATATGATTATACTTCAACCCGTGTCGTCATCCGAGTCATCATCACAAAAATCAATGACAATAGGTTCTATGATACTTCTATCTATACAGTTTTCTTTGCAGTATTCTTTTTCAATTTTGACCACATGTTCTTCTGCTTTTGTCCACACATCTTTTGTAATTTTTCCGAAAGCGGGGTACGTGAGTTCTTTAACATCTTTTAATCGGAAGGTGGTATTGTTTTTAGCCACGAAACCTTTGACTTGTGCCCATATTAATTCTATCGGGTTAAGTTCACAGTGTCGAACGGGGGTTCTTAATACAAAATGTACTTCATGTCCGTGTAAATTAGCAATTTTATCTGTTTAATAAACTACTGGGGTCTTTTTTTTGCTTTATTTTTTCATATAATACTTTTTTGGTATCAGTAACAGAAAAAGGAATGTTGTGTTGTGTAAGATAGTTTTGGAGAACAGCTTTTTTCTGACTAAAATTTGGGCACACCGTATCTTCTGTTTTAACATTGTGATAACTTGCATTATTTAACACAACCAAGCTAGGATTTTTCAGAGCAGGCATCAATTGATTTTCAAACCACTCAAGAAAGACAACACTATTCATCCCCTAGTGATAGTCACCATCCTTTGATATGGCCAGAAACACTAAATCATAGCCGTCAATCAAACCATCACTTCGCGTACCTGCATGCAAAACAATCAAACGTTTGCCTTTGCCCGAGGATATTTTTGGGGCATCAGACCCATCATTCGGAAGCCACATATAATCTGTGCAGTGATTTTGGTTAACCCATGTTTCATCCATGTACTGGATATCATACCCTGCTTCCCTAAAAGATTTGATCTTTCGCAGATAATTACACCTATCATTGATAATAGACACTTGATCGTAAAGAACTCTTCGATTATCACCTATTTTGTTATAAGTATATCCAAGATCAATGAGAGTTAGAGTAAGTTTAGACTTTGATATTTTAATAGAATCTTTTATTTCCTTATGTATTATTGAGACGGTCGGAGCAATTTTCCGTGAATATAAACCGTGGATTGTTCTTTTAATAACATAATGATCAAAGTCGTCAAAAATTTTAGCTCTTTCTTTGGGTCTATTTGACTTACAAGGCCTCTTACCATTCATAATACGGTGCACTGAAGTGTAAGACACACCCAAAGTTTTAGATGTCTTTTGATATACCCTATCAAATGAGACAATTGGCTTCTTCGTTGCCTTTTCCTTACTAAAAAAGACAAACAACTTTTTTTCCAATTTGTGGCATTCCGGAGATTTTTTACCCATTTTACAAAAATGCAAAATATAACAATAATTTATGAGAGAAATGCTTGTCAGGTTCATCTAAAGTACACGTGGCTGAGAGAAAGATTTTACAGGTAATATACCTGACGTACGGATGGCTCTTCCCTCCCATCCGAAAAATGACAAGAAGATAGGACCAAAATACAAAATTTCATCTGAGTGCAGCCTCAGCCAAAACAATAAGAAGCATTACTGCAACATTTTTAGTTAGCACTCCAAATTCTAAATAAAACTCGTTTATTTTGCTATTCAAAAATCTATAGTTTAAAAGATATTTGGATTTTTTGTTATTCTAATCAAAAAAAGATTACTTTTACTGACTACCAGAAAGATAAATGGAATACAACAGATCACAGGGAGCCACTATTGATACATGGAATGTGCATCTGTCTACAGTTTTGCTAGCCAATACTATATTACAGTACTTTATTTTTTACTGGAATAATAGGAAATAGTTTGACACTTCTAGTTTACATATTTCGAATGAAGATAACGAATGCGAGATTTTTCATACCTGTTTTAGCTATGTTCGACCTACTAGCATGTATAAGTTGTTCTTGTTTTGTGATTATTGAACACAGGTTGCAAGCAATATTTAAGGAAACAGAATTATGTAAAACTCTATGGTGCGTGTCTTCATTCTTTACGTCGATGTCCATTTCAATTTTTACGATGATTGCCATCCAACGTTATACTGTAGGAAAGTGTGTCGGCCATTTGCACCAAACATGACACGATTTTGGATGCGTATTTTTCTTCTGGTGTCGGTGATCGTTTCATTTACATTATCTGTCCCAACAGCCATATCTAATGAATCCGTAGAAGTGCTTAATACTGAAATGAACATAATAGGTTTTAGTTGCAAGAAAATCCAAAACGAAGAAGACACTGGTTTTCTTTTCTACGGATTTTTAGTAGTAGCGATGATGATTTTCATCCTTTCATTACTTGTATTTCTTTACGGCAGGATAATATACACACTTCACAAACATTCCCCCGAAATGGCATACCTTTACAGATTATATTAAAGATCGTATACGTCACACAATAGAAATCGCTTCCCTGATCGTCCCATATGTCAGTTCATATTTTATTTCTTGGAAGTAGTTCGTAAAAATATCATGGAAATGAAATAGTGAGGACACATTTCTCTGACACATGATGCGCCTTGGTGTGTTCAAATATGTTGTTCTTTGACATGGACTTCTCATCACAGTAATAACAAATGAATAGTGGACTCTACATCGAATGTACGCGTTTTCTTAAATTACTTTGGACGTGAAGTCACAGTACACTTGACTAAAGTTTCTACTCGAAGTCACAGTACACTGAAAACCTCTTGACTTTCCATTAGGAGTTGTATTCTACATTTACCCGCCAAAATTAGTAGAGCTGTCTTTCTGTTCCCACCACCGATAGATACCGGCCGGCACGATCAAATTGACTTTGGGATTGTTAGCATATATCATGTAATAGTAAGGAGGGGCGGATCCAGGTGGGGGGGGGGGGGGGGGGGGGGCACCCGGCGCGCGCCCCCCTAAAATTGGAAAAAATAAGTTTTTTTGGCGTAAAATCGTGATTTTTCACACGAAATACCCCAAAAATGTTCGCGCCTCCCTCCGCTCTGCGCAATTTATTTAAGTGCGCCCCCTAACTTGAAATCCTGGATCCGCTCCTGGTAAGGGAGGCTCGCCGATGGTTGTGGATGTCTTTGCTTTTTTGAAAAATCATCTCTGCAGTGAGGAATCACGGAGAAAAGTGAAGTACGTGTGTAAAATATAGGACTGAAACCTGTTGAAGCAATAGGTTGGAAATTACTCAAAAATGGCAGCCTTAGTCCCTTGTGGGAAATAATATATAGGGGTGCATATTAATTTAGTAAAGTTAAATATATAAGTCTTAAAATGATAAAGGATGGATGTGGTATATACGTCTGAAAATTAAACCAAACAGTGTTAGAATTAGATTTTAGAGCTGTCAAATTTTTGTTCTTCCCTTGACGGGATTTGAACTCACACCATTGATACACTGCAGCACCATTCGCTTAGCCTTACGTTCAGCGCCCTAGACCACTCGACCACATCCATATTTTATATGAGTAGACGTATTTATTTAGTATCTAATGTTAAACTATTCGTTCATACACAATGAACGGTGAAGCATGCGATACCTCTGTGTACTTTATGTAAATGAACTCGAAAATCACATTGATGAGTCCATCTGGGTAGAAATACAAGGTAACCCAGCAGGCACACAACGTTGAATAAACGTTGAAACAACGTTGATAATGAGTTGGATATGGAAGTTGAAACAACGTTGAAATCTCAACGGTTACTTTTCAACGTTGATTAAACGTTGAAAAATGGTTGTTTTCATGTTGAATTTGGGTTGAATAAATATGACTCCCTTTTTCCATATTATGCACTCTTCGTGCATCTTGTCTCTTTTTCTAAGCCATATTAGAAGATAGTGATTTTATTGTTGCCTTTGTGTTCCTTAATATTCAGTTTGTATTGGTAGTTTTTATTTGGAATAAGAAGAGGTTCTTCTTCTCATCATCATTCAATTACTGGTACTGTTATTGTACCGTATTTCTTCTATTTAAAGCCCCCCTTCTAATTAACGCCCCCCTCCCTTATTCTGGCCTATAGAACATTTTGACTTCTAATTAACGCCCCCATTTCATAAAATGTAAACTCCACTTATCGGTACCTAATCAACAACACAGCGTGTAAGAGTTCCCAAAATAGTTACAGCGTGTGAAGAGTTTTACACATCACTAATCAGCAATAATTGTCCAGGTAAACAAACACATTTTCTGTCAACATTAAAGAACTTGTCTGCCGCATGTTTTCCCTTTTCTTCGGCAAATTTAATTACTTTCAACTTAAAAGAAAAATTATATTTGTGTCTAGCTTTATTCTTAGATTCCGTTTTAAGTAAAAAAAAAAAGCAGTGGGTTTTAGTAAAGTTCTTAATTTTTCAACATCAGCAGCTTGTCCCGAAAATGTGTACGTACTACGTACACGGTAATTCTAATCCTATATTGAAAAACTTGTTGCCGGTTACAGTTGCAAATATTTTGCCACCTCTTTTAAGAAAAAATTAAATACTTTGCTGAGTTCGATGGGCACGTGTCCTACACATTGTTCTTTATTTCCATCATTTCGAACGAGTTTCACAGCAAATTTGTCATTTGCATTATTTTCTTCTCTGTCACAACGAAGTTTCTCGCTGATCTCGTATGTCCAGATTGATTTATATACGTGATAACCTTGAATAGAACTTTCAAAATTAAACTCCATTTGCTGCTCCATGCACGTTTCTAGATGGAATTTATAAATTAAGATCAGACCAACCGAACACGCACCGATTAACCGATATCAGAGATATTTCATTAGGTAATGTATATTGACATAGCACATGTATATTTCTATAGTCTGTTTCATCAAATTAACCTCATCTAACGGCTATAAAAGTCAGAAATTCGTTTCTCTAATTGACGCCCCCTATTTTAAAAATGCATTCGCCCCCGGGGCGTCTATTAGAAGAAATACGGTATACATTCTAGTAGTATATAATGTGGAGCTAGATGAAATATTTGTAATTTTCAATGTTACTGTTACTATAGTTCCAATCATACCTATGACAATATAGTGTAACAAGGGGGACATATAAAATGCCCTCCAATAAAACCCAAATAAACTTAGAATTCTGGGAGTTAGAATAAATGATGCATAAATTATATTTTGCAATTAACATGACAAATATAATATAATAAAATTGGTCATTAAAGATTACTGTTTAGGATAAGAGGTCCATAAATGGGTGATCTCTGATTTTGATGAAATTTTGCATGCATTTAGATTGTAAGGACCTGCATCCAGATTTTGAAAAAATAATACATGTTATAGGTTTTGAGATATGATTCATCAACGATTGTTACCCCTAAAATGAATCCGATTACATCATAAACATTTTACCTATAAATTAGAATAATAAATTTCTGTTGTTATATTTTTTTTTACAGTAAATCTGGAGGACACGTACCTTTGACATATAATGAAATTTTAAAATTTGTGAATTTTCTTAAGTTTGATGCAGCTTTAACCAAATATATAAAATATATTTTTTTCAATATTTGAATAGTACTTACAATTTAGTTGCATGCAAAATTCACAAAATTCCAACAGATCCCTCATTTATGGACACAGGGTGGCTCAATGAGCTAGGTCGTTGGATCTAAGAACTCATACAAACCTATCACCAATACGGCGTGGGTTCGCGCCCGGCTTTGTAAATTACAAAAGGGTGCACTCGACTCGCAGCCGCAAATGATAAAGTTTACCAGTTGCTTGCTCATGGTTGGTGGTCCTCCGGCTTCCTCCACCACTAAAACTGGTCGCCATGATATAGCTGAAATATTGTTGAAAGTGGCG
Source organism: Bathymodiolus brooksi (assembly GCA_963680875.1). Classification (NCBI taxonomy): domain Eukaryota; kingdom Metazoa; phylum Mollusca; class Bivalvia; order Mytilida; family Modiolidae; genus Bathymodiolus; species Bathymodiolus brooksi. The sequence goes on along the minus strand of OY804581.1, from coordinate 18,205,603 downwards.
TCAAAACCCATTGATGGACATCTTACATTGCGACATTTCAGACTTTACAAAGTTCACTCATATTTGTTGACTGTTTTAAATACAGGTTTCCTACAAAGTGACCAGGTACAACGGTATATTATACAAAATTAATTGGCTCAACATTAAAGTATTGAAGACTGCTGCATCATCAAAATCAATCAATCTTTATTTGTATACATGTATCATAAAATGTTCTCAGTTATTTAATGTATCATAATGATTAAATCAATAAATGATTTCTGACAGAATGTTAAGATCTGTTTCGTATTAAAAGTCAATTGTCTCCTCTGCCACCACCGCTTATTCTTTCTGGCGCAAACTTCAAGAAATTGGCGGCACATTCGGTAAATTTTGCCTCATCTGTGTTATGACACGTCAGAAGAACTTCTGAAAGTAAAAATAAAGATGTCTATTACTATTTCTGATATATACCTGAACACACAAGTTAATGAGTTTATTGCAGTTTAATACACATTTGGTTTAAGTGAATGGTTTCTGTTGCACTCAAATAATCACAAGTTGAAATGTTAGTCTTTATATCTGAAACATATCTGAGTTCACATAATATCCAACTTGTTCTCATTTCTTTAATGTGCATGCCAACAAAATTGAAATGACTACATTTTGTAGGTACACAAGACTGCTGCTACTGTAGTTACCTTAGTCCTTAATCTGTATATTGTTTATTTGGATTTCTTCGCATGTATATTTGCCGTTTGCTTTTTAGGAGAAAATAAAGCACCCATGTAAATTTCACTGCTACCGTTTAAAATTCACTACAAATACCCCCTCCCCTCTTAAAAAATGTTTTAATAATTTTAATATTTGCATTGTCCAATAACACAATCCATTATTAGATTATCAAATTAAATGCTAACTTTGTATATGATATACATGTACTTATTAAAGATTTTACTTGAAGAACATCACAATCAAAATGAAAAGAATAAAACTTTGTAAATACTATTACTTAAGTAAACTATTGAAAATCATAAAAAAAATTACAATCTTAATAATAATCACTAACTTTTGATTAGCTTAAATAAGCATGACTTTGCCAAAGTGAATTTATCCTTCTTGCCCTTCATGTTCATCCCGGCCATCAGTCCATTACTCATACATCTGAAGAAAGAAAATCAAATACACAATGTATTATCAAAACCATTCCATGGAATTATACTGCGCTAAAATTGGATTGGTATAGTACTGTCAACTGACTGCAAACACAAAATGGACCGGATTTAACTAATAGCTATAATGTCACTGTAACTCCCATTCCCTTGGAATGATATTACAAATATGTGTTATTCTGCACCTTTAGCAAACTTGAATAGAGGAAAAAAACAAACAAAATTGCCTTTGTGCAGACTACTGTTTGTCACACTTTCTTTTCTTAGATACTGAAATTTGTCAATATTGATTTGTGACCTATATAAATTCTTATTTTGACTATTTAAAAGTTTTCTATGTACAATGTATTATTAAGTGAGTGATGTTAAATACAGCAAGTCATAATTCTTGTTAAGAAATCAACATACCTTGACATGACCTTTTTAAGAAGAATTTTAGTATCTAGCTTTAATCAAATGAAATATATAAATGTTCTTCAATTTCAGTATTCGATAAATAACAAATTACAGGTAAATAAGGGTAATGACAAAATTACCGAACTCCGAACAATCTTATAAAGGGAAAGTCAAAACTCATAATTATATAAACAGACAAAATCAGTCAACAACCGGAAAACTGTGAAAACCGCAATGACCCTGACTTGGTACAGGCATTTCTAAAGAAATGGTGGGTTGAATCAGATTTGAAAGCGCCAAACCTCCCGCTCTCATACGGTTCAAAGGTTCCGGTTGTCACTATAACAGTATTTAAATACAGGAACAAAATAGGTAAAATAGTTGCCAAAGCAGTACCATATTCAGTGAAGTAAATGTCAAAAACACTTTTACGTCACGCATTGATAAAAAAATATTTTTGACATTTTCCTTGACTTCTTTATCTTTATACATTTTCACTATATGTAAATGCATCGCTTATAATCGTTTCTGCAGAGACGGAATATATTTCGACAAGATCTTGGTATCGGAATATAAACTTTTTAAGAGATCGAATAAGGCGAATCTTTTTATAGCTATTGACGCATAGAAATAAACAAACGCATTCAGTTGTTTACATAAACCCTGTTTCACATAATCAGTGTGAACACGGCCTGTGTTGATGTGGATTAATTCATTCCTTTGTCATTGTGGGAGAGGTGACCAGTAAATCTATGATTATCAATAAAATCAGAAAAAAAAAACACAGGAAAAAGAAACAAATTTAAATATTTTGTAATCATCACACAAAGTTATGTGATAGTGTATTATATTTTAAGCCTTTACATGGTGTTAATGAATTCAAGTCACTTCGGCACCTGGTCATTTCGGCACCTAGTCAAATCGGCACCTAGGTTAGTCATTTCGGCCCCAAGTTAAATGGCACTTGGTCAAATCGGCACCTTCCGATAGTCAATTCGGCACCTATGTATATTTTTTTTTCATTTGTACATTGGAAAATTATAATTTTATTGATATTTTAGTGATTAATATTTAAATGTATATATATTTGAATGAAACATGTTATCTGTAAAATGTTCATATTCTGGTTCATAATGCATAAATAATAATAAAAACAAAGAAACAATATTCAGAGTTAATAAATTGCATTTATTCATTTTATTTATTTTACAATACAATACAATACAATAATGCAATGCAATGCAATGCAATGCAATGCAATGCAATGCAATGCAATGCAATGCAATGCAATGCAATGCAATGCAATGCAATGCAATGCAATGCAATGCAATGCAATGCAATGCAATGCAATGCAATGCAATGCAATGCAATGCAATGCAATGCAATGCAATGCAATGCAATGCAATGCAATGCAATGCAATGCAATGCAATGCAATGCAATGCAATGCAATGCAATGCAATGCAATGCAATGCAATGCAATGCAATGCAATGCAATGCAATGCAATGCAATGCAATGCAATGCAATGCAATGCAATGCAATGCAATGCAATGCAATGCAATGCAATGCAATGCAATGCAATGCAATGCAATGCAATGCAATGCAATGCAATGCAATGCAATGCAATGCAATGCAATGCAATGCAATGCAATGCAATGCAATGCAATGCAATGCAATGCAATGCAATGCAATGCAATGCAATGCAATGCAATGCAATGCAATGCAATGCAATGCAATGCAATGCAATGCAATGCAATGCAATGCAATGCAATGCAATGCAATGCAATGCAATGCAATGCAATGCAATGCAATGCAATGCAATGCAATGCAATGCAATGCATTTTATTCCAATTAAGGTCCCTCAAGGAGCAATAACAAATATACATTCATAATTATATCAACAGTTACAACAATACAGAATGGAGACATATGTTACAAAAAATAAATAAATAAATAGGCTGTGTTCGGCAGCACGACCCGAGGAGAGGCACGGAGTAATGTATGGTTGCAGAGTATATCGTATGGTTGAAGAATGGACTACATGTATGCGATTACTCAGCTGGAGGAGACACCAGGGGACGATGCTTAAGAATTGTATTTTGATTCTCCCCGTGTCTGATCCAGCAAAGCAAGCGACTCAAGTAGTAAAACATCATGTGTTTGATGAAAGGACTGATTACTTAGATGGAGGAGACACCAGGGGACGGTGCTTAAGAATCGCATTTCGATTCTCCCCGTATCATAAATAACAATGACGGATAGAACAATATAGTAAATTTAACTACAACTTTCAGAGTTAATAAACTGCATTTATTAATTATATTTTGTAACGCGTTAAATGAGAAAAGTGTATTAACGGTGTTTTCTTCCAATAAATTCGTTTTCAAAAGAAAAAATAAACCTAATATAATATAATAAAACAATTATTCGTATAATTCCCTATACAAGCATGTATCGGAAATAAAAATCCACCAATTAACAAAAAAATCTGCATTCGTTTTACTTATTTCATGTTCTATTTAGTCAAAGTTAAAAAAATATTCTCTTACCAGTATTGCAAGTGCGATGCTGCCAACATTTACATTGTTCACATTGAAGTACCTCTTGTCTAGGACGGACTTTGTTTGTACACTGTATGCAGCTGTCGTCTGACATTTTGCAAGTGATCATGTGCTCTCCAAATTTCCCATTTTAATTCAAAATTAAGCTTGTGTTTTTTAAAATTTTCTCAAAATAATGACGATGGCTTGGGTGTAGGCTTGATTGTCTTTCCTTCTACATTGTAACATCAAAGATTTCCAGAGTATATTTAAAAGAAACACATATAATGTTAATCACGCGGCATGTTAGATGTATTGAATTTATATTATAAGTATTTATTTAATGAAGGAAATAATTAAAATTTATTAAAGCAATCAACTGCAATCGTAATAACTATAAAAACAATTTCGTTGATTGACTATAGATTATATTTGGTATTAGCTAATAAATCCAACTTTTTTTTCTTTTTTTTTATATATTAATATGTTATTATTACAAAATTATGTTTAACACTGGTGCCGAATTGACTAGGTGCCGATTTGAGTAAGTGCCGATTTGACTATGTAGATAGGTGCCGAAAGGACCAGGTGCCGATTTGACCTGATACCGGTGTTAATCTTAGTATACACACTTTACCAGGTTATGGAAACGATTATCTCCCTTGGCTATATACTCAGCCATTACAACCAAAAGGGGGGTGCTAATGTGTGTATCGTGTTAGGTAAATGAGTTTGCCAGACATTTATTTATGGATATATTGTGACAAAATATGGATGTAATTGTTTGAAATATATATTTCCCAAGGAGGTTTGTGTTATTTTACATTCAACATACGTCTTCTTGTAAAATTTTAGATGTGAAGTAAAATGTAATCAAATTTTGGGTCAAATGTTACCAGCGAGCTGCTGGTGAGATCAGGATCAGAATCAGAAAGATTTTTAGTTTGACAATTTTTCTGAATGGTTTTTTGTTCTTTTGTATGGTATTGTTACCTTAATAATTATATATAAAAACAGAAAATATTGGTTATATATTTTTATAAAATAAATTAATTAAAAAAAACACGTGTTTTCTTAGAATATGGTAAATCCGAGGATTTATGATATGCAAAGCAGATGGTTTGTTTACAAACAATAATTATATATATATAAGTGTATTTTGTAAACAACTAATGGTACGTAGATACATTGTATCTTACATAGTTAACACTTAATCCAAATTTTATTTAGCATATGCATTTTGATTATTTTATTTTATGAATATAAATTGTTATTAAATACAGAGGATCTATTTAGATCATAGATGGGCTTCATACTCCTACAGGAGTACAGACAGTATTGTAAAATATTTATTTCATTTTTTTTTTAATCACTATTGGTTCAATTTTATTTTACAAAAAGTTTTTCAGTAGTAATTTTATAATACTATACAGTACTATGATTATCTCCCTTTATTTATATTCCTTAAAAAGCATTTCCCCCAATAATTACTGTTAATTCAACTTTTTGCATTTAATTGTTATATTTTGAAATTGTTATCAATATTAAACAATAAAAAAATTTTGTGTTCATATTTATATGAATATTATAGTTGCAATTATTTAAATTAAATATACCTACCTTGAAGAACTTTCGATTTATTTATATAATCAACGCCCACTTTCTTATAAATATATTGCTGAATTTCCTTCGATATTTACCGTATATTACAATTATACTTCGGTATTTTCCGATTTTTTTCGGTCAATTCTAAATTTGCATAGACACTTCAAATATGTCAAAAAATTATCCAATGAAAAGTTTTTCGATATACGAGAACTAGACGAGAATTTCCTTACTTATTATAAAATCCCGAGATACATCGAATGGTATAATCGGCCATTTTCTAGCATCATTATTTGCTGATTCCATCCCCTTTCCCTATGACATCCCCTGACTTTACGATCAATTGAGTCATGAAGCGAAGAAGTTTGACATTAAATAACAACAACAATGGGTTAGGTTTAGGGTTAGCATGGAAAAAATAACATAGTGCAATAATTCCTCTGGAAATTATACACTAGTGTAGCTTGTTCTCTGGAAAGAATACACTGGTGGAAAGAAAGCACTGTTACACAACGGGTTACACGTCCTGAAAATTGACCTGAAAAGTGCATTAAGGCTTATATGATATATTTTTTTTATTATCCAATGGATTAAGTACCTTTGAAATGTTATAGATATTAGCATATATTAAAAGAATATTTACAAAAATATATCAAAAAATGCTTTTTAGGTGGAAATAATTACATATAATTTGACCTGAAAATTTTCGGAAAAGTACATCAAGGCTTTTATCTTTTTTAATATCCAATGGATTGAGTTCAAATTTGGAAATGTTATACAAAAACATGTAGATATTAGCATATATTTAAAGAGGCATTAGCTACGATTTTGACCAAAAAAATGATATGTTTTGGAAATTGGTAAATAGCTTTAAAATGATGAAATAAAGGTAAATATCTCACATTAAACAGCTTATCGTACCACTTTTCGCCTTTTGAAAACGAACATTACCATCGATTTATTATTTCCTTGCAAACAAATAATTTGACCTCGCTTTCTCCGTATGCAACTGACCTTACTAGTGACAGGTAAAAACGAATAATTTGTATTTTGTCGCTTATTAACTGCACATTTGCATGGTTCTTTGTCCGTAATTAACGCCGACTAAAAGCAGATTCACAGAAAATAAGAAATAAGTGCATTGTTGTACTGATTTAATGACGATTCGGCAAACCCCGTAAACAATGCCGATAATTAATAAGATGGCGTCCATTTCTTGATCGATCTCAAAACACGAGCAGTTGCACCTTTTTCTCCCGATGCGCGTACATTTCATAACATTTATAAGGTACAGAAACACGTTTTATTAAGGTATCAATCATATCTGATAGTTTTTATGGGTAACAAAAATTTCCGATTTTGGCAGATAATGCCCCTTTAAAGAATGTTTAAAAAAATGTATAAAAAAAATGCTTAAGTGGAAATAATTTGACCTGAAAATTGTCCTGAAAAGTACATGTACATTAAATTTCTATTTAAAAAAAAATACACTTTTAAAAAAAATATTCTTTAAATATATGTTAATATCTATAACATTTCCAAATTTGAACTCGATCCATTGGATAATAAAAAAGATATAAGCCTTAATGTACTTTTCAGGACATTTCATTCAGGTCAATTTTCAGGACACAACCCTTAAATTACACAACAACGTAAATCAAAGACGACACGAGCACTGCTCTTTAACCAGAGGGATCTCCTGTTCTTGGCGATCATAATACTGGTATACCAGTATTGTTGACAATACTAGCATAACAAATTATTCCAGTATTGTATTCTAGTATTGTTCCAGTATTGTTAAATTAGTTATTTTTTGGGAGTATTGTATATATTAACAATATTAGAACAATACTAGAATACGATACTGGAATAAATTGATAACAATGTGTCAAGTTGTCAATGTGTATTGTAGGACAGGAAATGACAACGTGCATTGACGCTTTTTCAAAAGCAAAAAAACACAAAAAAAACATTATTTTATTTTTTATTGATTTAAGCACTATTCACTATTTCATTATATACAAATGTAAGTATTGAGATAACATATTTGCAAGTTTTCAATAATAATGTTAATTATTCAAATGTTCATACACAGCTGTTGTTATCAGGGAAATTCTCAAATCTTCAATGGTTTTATTTTTAAAAACGGTATGTTGGCGTAGGACATCCACAGTTTCTTGAGAATTGCTGATATTTTGCTGTAGTTGTTGTTTGGTCATTCTCATAACATTGTGTAAGGAATTTTTGATTGAGATAGCCGTCTCAATATTTGAATCATCAGCGATGTCATCCTCATTGTTGTCTTCTGTATTTACAAGTAATTTCTTCCGATACTGGTACTCTGTTTCGTCATCTTGCCGTTTCCGTTTTACAGCATGTCCAGTAGGTTGCTGTGATGGCACTTGAATGGAATACTGAATGGAATGGAAAAATTAGAATTGACAATTGAAGTTAAATATATAAGGATTATTTTGAGCCCAAATATGATGCATTTAGTTGTATTTTAATACCTCTATGGAAGATTTGATGCATGACCTATAATATTGAATTTTCGACGGATGACCGAGCTATTTTTAGAGTAGGTGTTTTCCATAGCCTGACATTTTACTGCAAGACTTTAAACATCCCCTGATATTTTCACAGAAAATAGAGGAATCATGTAGGTTTCAGAAAATATATGATCTTAGAAAGGTTAAACTTAAGATAAAATAGCCAGGCAGGCTCCAAAAAACACAAATTTAGTAGAAAATGTTAAAGAAATTAATTATAGGTTTCACACCTTGTTATTATGTTCAAATTAGCCTAAGAATGTCACAACAGACACAGAATGACATTGTTCATACAAAAATGTTACAAAACTCATTTTATGGATAAAAAAAGAGGGGGGGAGGCTAAATGCAAACATTTCATAGTATTTAGCTATTAAATATAGAACTGAGGCATATATATGTGTAAAAATTGCTTATTATGCTAGAAATTAGCTTAATAATTGTAATATATTAGAGAATACGTAAGTTGTGGTATACTACACAATCTGAACTCAACAGCTGTAAATGAAGATATTTTCATTAAAAACCTTCAAGGGGGTACCTTTGCATTTGCACACTTATTCTTGCAAATATGAGACAGCCACATACCTTAAAAGGTTTTTTGTGGTTGATATTGTCTAAGGAATAGAAATAAGGCCAACAAAGGGTTAGAGAAGCACGTTTTGTTGCTCTTTAGGTGTCAAACCTATAATTCACCAATCAGAGCTTACAACATATACAAAAGTAGTCCCTTTTAAAGAAAATAGTTTCTTTCACTTTGTTGTATTGTGAAAAATGCTGAATGGAATGGAAAACATTAAATTGATAATTGAAGTTAAATATATAAGGATTATTTTGAGCCCAAATATGATGCATTTAGCTGTATTTTAATACCTCTATGGAAAATTTGATGCATGACCTATAATATTGAATTTCCGAGGGATGACCGAGCTATTTTTAGAGTAGGTGTTTTCCATAGACTGGCATTTCGCTGCAAGACTTTAAACATCCCCTGATATTTTCACAGAATGTAGAGGAATCATGGACGTTAGAAAGGCTAAACTTAAGATAAAATAGCCAGGCAGGCTCGAAAAAACACAAATTTAGTAGAAAATGTTAAAGAAATTAATCATAGGTTTCACACCTTAAGATATAAATCTTATCGTGTGTACCGGCCTTTATGATAGAATTTGTTCCTGTGATAATATTTATTATTATATCAATTTTTTGTTAATATTTTGAAAATTGCTTTCGTATGAAGTGAAAATAGCCCCACCATAGTAAGCCTCTAATATATGCACTAATCTTGTCTATATTAAAAGTCAATAATTAATCGATGCACAATTTTAAGTTGGTTCTGCCGCTGAATAAACCAAAATGAGTCTCGAGTTATCTCGCTTTGTACGTGATTCGTGAAGTTAAGGAAAGTTTACTGACATGACCATCTCTGTGACTGTCGTAATATTTCGGCACTACGTGTAGATTTAGTAAGAAGGGATATTGATGTAAATGAACAGAAGAGACTTTCTCAACATTACAATTCGTCACTAATTTAAGTAAAGAAACAGCTCTTTTACACGTTGGTGGTTTTCTTCCACCCGAAAACTGCCGCCACGAGATAACTGAAATATTGTTGAAAGTGGCGTTAATCACCATAAACTAAGCTAAATTATTGCTGTTCTACATTTCACAGTGACAGTCGGGTCTTCAATAATAAGTGAATGATTTATTGAGTGATTGTTGTCAATAATAAGAATAACTCATACACTAAAATGTTTTCTATACGCTCATTCCATTGATAATGTAGCAATTAATATGTCTCTTTCCAAAAAGAAAAACCAGTCATTCCAAACAACAGGCAACATGATTTTGGTTTCTAATACTTCAGATTAGTACGTTTGCTAGGTGACATAACTGGGCAAGTTGTTGATTTTTTTTTAATAAGTATCCTGGACACATTTATATCACGAAACCCTTTTAGCTGAATATCCAAGACACTTATTGAACTGGTAAGATTTTCTTGATATAACGGATATATTAATTTAAATAAAAATATACATCAACATTTCATAAATATATATTTATTTGGAAAAACTACCCCTTTACAACGGGGGCAACCACCACCGGGGTAGCAGTCGTTGCGTCCAAGATATGCTTGCATATTATACAACTATATACTGTACATACTAACAATAACATGTACAGTGAGATGTCACACAATTTCAGTTTAAAATGTCTCTCTTTCTGTTAAGATCGTATTAACTGATTTGTAGAAAAATCTGTTACAAACACAGATCACATACAATTTACCTAAATATTTTCGTAGTAAAATATCAAACAAAAACTCTATTGACAATTATCATTTAACATTTTTAGATAAAAAAAACAAAAAACAAATATAATAACATACAATTATAGTAAAACATATATTATAGTAAAATATATATTATGGCACTTTGTCATTCGGCTATTTGGGACCTTAGCATAAAAATATTGTACAAAAACTTCTTACATAGTTTATCTATTTCACCTCCTATAGAATTAGAGAAATGGTATCCCAAATCACCGATTAAAAACTAATATCATAATATGAAATTGCAGTGGTATAGGAGCAGGGGGCAACAGGACATGTGAGCTCCCCCCTCCCCCCCCCCCCCCCCAACACATTTTGAAAGGACAATGAAAATCAAGAGGTATCCGGTTTGAAGCAGATGATAAGAGGCTGTATGACAATTTATTCTTATATAAGCCCTACTTTCTAGCACATGCATTTGACCGATGGACCTTAATTTCCCCGTGTTTGCCACGTGGGTACGTATTTTCAGGGCTAGTAACGATGTAGGGTCCTAGGTCCACACGAATACTAGAAAAAAATACAAGGTAAGAAACAAAATGGTGGGGTACTGCTAAATTTCTTATTATTGTCGATTTCCCTGATTTCTGAAAAAAACCCCGGATGGAATGCACTAACCTTGTGGACCCCCATCAGCTGTTGTGCCCCTGGTTTGCTGTCGTATTGTACTATTTTGCATATATACCCCCGACAATCTTCCCAAAACCGATTGTCAACCAAGGCGGAGGTCTATTTTGGATTCTCTCGGACTATTTAAGGTCCATCGGTCAAATTCCTGTGCTTTCTAGTCCTCTCATGAAGCTTTCCCCCCACTTGGGTCCACTTCTGAAGCGTGCCACAACGCACATCTGCTCGATAAATAAATAACTAAAAGTGTTAATTCGCATGCACATCAGCTAGAAAGTAACCCTTCTCCTATACCAGAATATCAATTGACCTTTTCAATATTCACGTAACCCATACACGTCAATACAATATTTTCCCGCTATAGAAATGAAACGCGGGAAAGACAATAACACACGTTATATTATATTAACGTCTGTAATTGTCTTTTTCTCGCGTGGTTTGAGTATAGAGTAAAATATTGAAGGGCAGTGCTAACTATAATCAATATAGGCTTACATGAGCATGTTGTTTTGACAAAAATCTAAATATTTTCTTTTCAATAAATTTAAAGAATGTTGATGTTTAAAATATATATCCCTTGCAATATACTATTCATTTCTGACATTGCAATCTCATAATTGTATTAAAATAGCCCCCTCCCTCCCCCAAAAAAAATCCTTTTTGGTTAAATCGAAATGTTTTCTCCCTTACCGATATTTTATGCTCCAACAAAATAAAATAAAACGTAATATAATGTTTATAGTAGGGTCAAGTGGTAAGTCAAGGTTTATATAGGTTATTAACCGTCTATATAACATTATGCCAATTAGAATGGCCTTTAGTTTATTTCCGTTAGATACAGTGCATCATATTACGTTGTTTTCGGAGTGTAGTGTACACATTTTCTGGATATAAGAATATTTGTAATTTATAAAAACAATTGAAAGTTAACTTTATGTATTCTCTTTTTACAACTTTATTCAAATTCAAATACTTTATTGGATAAAGCACAGTAGACTACATGTATTTGCGTAATCCAATACAATCACAAACATACAAGGACATAGAATATAAACAAGTAATTGGAGCTGACTTATAACTTTATTTAGAACCTATGTGCTTTTACATGTATACCACTTGACTATCATATGATTCTTTCATTAAGTTTAAAGTTTAATAATAAAATTTGTTCACGACACGATATAGCTGAAATATTGCTAATGTTGGCGTTAAACACCGATCAATCAATCAATCAATCAATCAATCAATCAATCAATCAATCATTTGATATTTGCAATAAAAATAAATGCAAATTAACTTATGTTCTTCCAGCCATATGAAGATATAAATACCAGTATGTTATAATGCTCAATTTAAATTGAAGTTCTAAAAGATTTTTTAACCTGCAATTTGAGTGAGTCATTAAGTGATTGTTGTTTAACGCCAATTCGGCAATTTTTCAGCTATATCATGGCAACAGCAAGTTAATTTTCAATGAGATGATGATGAGGTCCGCTTTGTACTAGACCAACACACTGAGTTGAATTTTCATAGTGCTAGTTCACTGAAACAACAGTCCGCGAGTAGACATGTCGCTCCACTCGGACACATTATTCTGATTCCGAGCCAACCAGTCTTTGTTCTTTCTCCTTAAAGCTGCGTGCTTAGCGGAGAACCAACAAATACCAATTTAATAGTCTTTGGTTTGACCCGACCGGGGCTCGAACCCACAATCTACCACACTCGAGGCGAGCACGCTAACCATTACGCTACCGATGCGGTTACATGCAATTTGTTTTTAGGGCCGACCATTTAACTTTTATGGGAGGGGGTATGTTTTTCCTCCGAGCCAAAAATCTGTCAGGTTAAGATGTTATTTTCTATCAAATTTGGTAACATAATTTTTTCCCATAAGATTGAATAGTCGTCCTCTTTTTGGTGGGGTCCGTGTTTCTCGGTCGTTAGTTTTCTGTGTAGTGTTTTGTAGAACGTTGTTTGACCTTTTGTCCTTTTTCTTTTGATCATTGTGTTGTCTGTTCTTCTTCGATTCATTGCTTCTGAATACCCCTTTGGTATCTTCAATTCAAACATTTCTTAATTTATGAATTTTGAAGATTAGTTCGTCTGTTAGTATTTGATCAAACAGCTTGGATTTGATTGTTGTTTGCATAAAACGTTCAGGGGCAAAAAATCCAGGACGAGAAGAAAGTCAACAATTTATTAAAAAAATACAGAGAAATGTGTGAGGGACACGACTTTTGGCTGCCACTGGGAAAATATTGAGAGGTTGAAAGGGAAGGAAAATTTAGCTCTTTATAGGGCTACAAATCTCCTACTTACTGTCGAAATCTGAAAAGTGGTTTTTAACGTGCAAGGAATTTGGAAATCATCAAAAAGGGTACCTACTACGTATGTAAGGGTTAAATTTCAGAAAAAAACCATCATAAATATAAACAAAATTCAAATTATGTTTTGGCGCATGAAGAAATTATTCCAAAATTCATATTCTGTTTAGGAGTTACAACAATCCGATATTAAAGAAAACATACTGGTTTTTTTAGAAAAGAAAGTTGTTGGCGTACGGACGTAGACCACACTTAATTTTGTCCAAGCAAGAAGTGTTATGACTGCAAATACACGCAATATTTATCTGGTCCACATCCCAAGGGTGAACAATTATGATGTTCACCTTAAGTGCAGGCATTAATTGTTTTATTATACTGAAACTCTATTTTTTTTGCATCACTCTTATTTCGTTTGATAAATGCGAACATTTCTGTAAATGAACAGCCAGAATGGTTCCACTGGGCACATCGGCGGTAGCCATTTTATACATTCTTAAGTCACGTACACGTTTTAGATCATGGTCATTTTACCGATATCGTAAGCGCTTTGGCGATCTAGATCACTGTTCCCCAGTCACCAGTAAAAAAACTGATGACCGGTGAAAGATACTGAAGATAAAAACACGTATTTTGGCATTGAAGCAGAATTTTTGCGATGATGTTGTTACTTTTATAGATTGGCATCGTCTTCAAGCACACGTCCACTAGTGAGTGAATGAGTGATTATTGCTTAACGCCAAATAAGTGATTTTTCAGCTCTATCATGGCGAGAGCATATTACATTTTGATTAGATGTTTATGTCCTCTTTGTTCTAGACCAACATGCTGAGTTGGATTTTTATAGTGCTACTGAGCTCACTAACACAACAGTTCGCGGACAGACATGCTACACCATTCGAACACATTATACCGTATGCGTGTCAAAAAATAGCCAGTCTTTGCTCTTACTCCTTAGTGCTGCGCACTTAGCGGAGAAGCAACAAATACCAATTTCATAGTCTGGTTTGACCCTACCAGGACAAGAACACAAGATCTACTGCACTCGGGGAGATCACGCTAACCAGTATATGTACACCACCGATTTTGTTCCCCGTCTACTAATCATAGAAAGATCATCTTTAAAAATATATGACTGAATTTTTCCTCCGAAAATCTGGGAGACTAAAACGGCCCTTATTGCACCTTTAAAACCGGTTGGGGGCAAGCTTTGTAATTGGATTGGAAAGTGCGGGCAGGCTTCAGGAGAGGACGGGAAAGTGAGGGCACGTTTTTTTCAAAACTGACAAGCAAAAAAAAAAACCACAACACCCTTTTATTTCTTGATTTATTGACAGTTATTGACTTCCATTCTAAAAATTCTTCCGTTTACTAAATTTCCCCCATTAAAGTGGGGGGATGCAAAATGCATCCATTTTTGAAATTGGGGGCCCCTACACCCCCTGCCAGCTTCTACTCCCCTGATTCATAAAATAATACAATTTCAAATGAAAAATAAAGCCTTATCAATCCTCAACTAATTAACTATGGTATCGCTTTACATTACAGGTATATAAATAATTATTCAAACATAAGTATGCAAGTGCATGTTTATTATACTTCAGTACACATTTTTTTTCTCATTTCTACATGAAATTGAATCTACCGTGCACTGTACCAGGAGGCTGTGTGACAACGTTATTCAAAATAATGTAATCATGTGACTGTATATCTCAGTCTTACCAAAAACATAATGAAGCTTCAACCTATCATAATCCAATGCTCACTTTACATAGTGTTGTTTTGGCTTAACGTAAGAAATTGTTATCTTCAAGTAATGAAATTTCAACATAACATAATAAGATTTCACTTTTACAATTTGATTTTTGGACGAAAGATAATGTCGTGTTAACTCAACATAATGCAGATTAAACCTTACATATTTACTAACCAACTTTACAGGATGGAATTATGACTTAATGACTTTAGATACTAACTACAGGACATGAATTTATAACTTTAGACTCTACATAAAGAAGTTTCAATCTATCATAATCCCGTGGTCACTTTACATACTAGTAGTATTGTTTTGGCTTAACGTAAGAAATTGTTATCTTCAAGTATTAACCAACTTTACAGGATGGAATTACGACTTAAAGACTTTAGATACTAACTACAGGACATGGATTTACACCTTTACAACAAGTTATGCTGACCCAACATGTAGGCACAGGGGCTAGGTGCGTCCGAAAAAAAAAAAAATATAAAAAAAAATACTAAATAATACTACAAGGAGGCGAACTCACTTGCTCCCATTTTTTTAAGTCGTCGTGTTAAATTGATCGTAACTTCGGAACGCCTTAATATTTTCAATATTGGCTGCCAATCAAGAGTGTTTCAGCCAATCAAAAAGCCCGTTAGAACTCTCTCAATTTTCACGTCTATGGCGTTTGTCAAGGATGCAAATGGGATTTCTTTCAAAAACAGACTTAAAGGACATATAAATTGGCGTAAGGTAAGAAATTTTATCATAATTTGAATGAATGAAAGTATTTAGCTAGTCAAAATGACTCGTTTACGCATGGGAAAGTCTGTACACAGATGGGAAGTGGTCATCCCAGCGTTTGTACGACTTCGGATTTTCACGTCGTTTTGTTTTGGTTCGTGTATGATACCTCAGCAGTTCGGAGGCCTACACTAACAATTGGGGTCTCTTTGGAAAGGAAAATTACTTGACTTACGACTGGTGGAAACATTTTTTGAAAATATTAAGGCGTTCCGAAGTTACGATCAATTTAACGACGACTTAAAAAAATGGGAGCAAGTGAGTTCGCCCCCTTGTAGTATTATATAGTATTTTTTTTTTTTTTTTTTTTCGGACGCACCTAGCCCCTGTGCATGTAGGTACACAACATAACAACATAACAGTGTTCAAGATAAGGCAACTATGACGTTCCATACAAAACGGTTGATAAATTGTATGAAATGTTACTTATAATAGTGAATTCAATTTTACTGTAGCTAAATTGTATGAAATGTTACTCATATATTTTATCAAGTGAATTCAATTTTACTGTAGCCATCATTATTTCAAGAATAAATGTGCATTTAGCGCCATGTCAACGTCCTCACAAGTTTTACACAATTTGTGTTTTATACTTGTAAATGTAACCTTCACCTTGAAGCTGTACATATATTACGTGTATTGGAATAATGTTGAAATTAGGATGTGTATTGTACCAGTGATAACTGTAAGTTTTAACATTAAATGATAAATGTAAGGTTTTATTATTATTTTTTAATTCGGAAAAGAACTTACATTATAGTATACATATCATATACTTACATTATATTATATATATCATACTTACATTATATTATACATATCATATACTTACATTATATTATATATATCATATACTTACATTATATTATACATATCATATACTTACATTATATTATGTATATCATATACTTACATTATATTATACATATCATATACTTACATTATATTATATATATCATATACTTACATTATATTATACATATCATATACTTACATTATATTATATATATCATATACTTACATTATATTATACATATCATATACTTACATTATATTATACATATTATATACTTACATTATATTATACATATTATATACTTACATTATATTATACATATTATATACTTACATTATATTATACATATCATATACTTACATTATATTATGCATATCATATACTTACATTATATTATACATATCATATACTTACATTATATTATACATATCATATACTTACATTATATTATACTTATCATATACATACATTATATTATACATATCATATACATACATTATATTATACATATCATATACTTACATTATATTATACATATCATATACTTACATTATATTATACATATCATATACTTACATTATATTATACATATCATATACTTACATTATATTATACATATCATATACTTACATTATATTTTACATATCATATACTTACATTATATTATACATATCATATACTTACATTATATTATACATATCATATACTTACATTATATTATACATATCATATACTTACATTATATTATACATATCATATACTTACATTATATTATACATATCATATACTCTGATAATTTAGTTTATCCTGCAATCAGTACATTTGCTGTACAAATATACCACACGAATAAATTTTTGCTTTATTCGTAGCCTACGAATAAACTTTTGAAGCCTACGAATAAACTTTTAAACCTACGAATAAACTTGTAAGCCCCGCCCATAGATTCCGGAACTACTTTTTTGTGTTTTTGCTCTCCTGTGAAGGAGTTAAAATATTAACCGTAACCAATGTCAATAATCGACGTCGTCTTTTTCTAATAAATGTTTTCGTTCTCACTATTTGTAAATTTACAAATCGACAAAATGAAACCAATAATTCTAAAATTTCATATTTTTTATACATATTTTACGATAAAAAAAATCCTAGAAGTCAATAAAAATCAAAACAAAGATCTTAAATTCTGTATTCTGGATTGTCTCTCTTGTAATTTTTGGTATCGTCTACACGCATGTACAATTTACACTCGGTAACTTCAACACACTTGTACTTTTGATAGGTGGACGGACACTGACATATAAAATAAAATAAAAATAAAATAAATTAAACAAATCCGAATCATTTATAACTTGACAGGGAAGCTTTGAAAACAAAACAAAAGCAACTAAAACTACAGGACAAAGGGAATAAACCAAAGTCTTGCCTCCAACAGATGAGGAAATTAACATCCTTTATAACAGAAACGTTCTGGGCAGTCACACACCACAATCTTTACTAAACACACTTATATGGTTAAATAACTCAGTACAGTTTGAACATCAAACTCTTAAGATTACTAGTACTACATATATTTTATTATAAAATTTCTTCATATTAAATGTTCAATTAATTCACATCAATTACTTCAACATATCAGATAGTAGATTTCTTCAAGGTGAAAATAACACATATTCCTGCTATTGCATCAAGTCACTTTAAAATTATAGATAATTTTTTATATTCTGAATTCTTTATGACACCACAAAATATCTATAAAATTTGTTTTAACCATTTGGAATAATTGTATTCAGTCACTTCCTCCAATCATTTTGCATCTTTTTTTAAAACATTTTTTTCTTTTGCAAAATTCCAACAAAGTTGTATGATTTGTCAGTTGAAACTAGTGTTTTATCTGCTGGAATTCTACTCACTGTTGATCAGGATTACAGTACATTTTTTATTTTGTGCAATTCCATTTGAAACTGATTCACATACCCCTGGCCTGTATGCAACAACTGAGTGATAGTTCTTGAAAAATGTCCTTTGTTTAATCAGATCTTTATAAAACGTTCATAGGTTTTTATGCAATTATTTCTTTCATATATAGTCTTTGCACTTATTTCAAACATCACATGTACATTGTACACTGTTAAACCATTAATCCAGCCATTCATCTGAAAGACATTAATATAGCATTGATTATAATTAAAATACATGTTATTATATATTTACTAATAAAATAACAAGAAAAAAGGAACAAAATGCAGACTAAATTAGCAATGTTTGAATATTTGAAACTTCAAGCTTTCATAATGCATTTTTGTATGATCCGACTCAGAAAATATATTCGCACATTAGTCATTACTCGCAACAACCAACATTATCATGTAAATATTGTTCATTCCAGAAAAATATATCCTTCACTCTAATATTTTTCTGGTCACAACACCTATGTCCATAATATTCTTGGTTCCTTAGTGACATCGCATTATGTAATTTACCAATCAATGGATTATGGTTTAATAATAGCAAATTTGATATGAAGAAAATAGTTGGTGGGGATTCTACATACATGTAGACTTCAATGCATATTAATTCATTTGATTATGATATACAAACAGAAGTTAAATATAGTAATTAAAATCATATCTGGTGCTTGTTGACACTAAATCAGATCTCTATTTTGATTTTCTTCAATTTACCATGTATATATGAAAGTTTTATTTTATTCTATAAAAATAAATTCCAATTTTCCATTGAAACCTAAGTAAAGTCCAGAAGATTGGTATTAGCTTCTCCTCCTTTATATACTTGCATTGTCGCAAAATACATAATTTATTTGTACGAGCTTTAGAAACAGGTAGAAAAGTGCATGAAAGAAAACTTTCCAGTCTCATGAAAAAAATGAAGGATAGTTGCAAATTAGACATTAATCAATCAGTGCCAGAAAATATCTTATCCCGTCCAGAAGTTAAGAGAAAACAATGTGGAGGGGATAGATATTATGCAAATATCAGGGCATAACAATGTGGCATTTATTAATAATTACTCAACATTGAGTGAGGAAAGACACAAGAAAATATCAAACATCCTCAGCAACACTGAAAGTGAAACTAACAGAAATGCTTTTCAGCAAACTTACCTCGTAAAACCTCCACAAATTCTACAGCCAGTAGCACTTCTGATGTTTCGTGTGAAAGCAATCCCGATGTTCCTTTTTACAGTTCCAATACAAATATGTCAAGTCAAATTAGTTCTATGTTTTACGGCGTGGTCATCCATAACAAATGGTGAATGTGTACACAATTTTCACAAATGACTAAATATCCCAATAACTGAGCATTTGAGTGTTTGACATCGTTGTTAAATACATTTCCGTGAATCAGTTCAGTTTGTTGAGATAAATGATTAATCTTTCTGTTTTCTCTACTCTACCTAGTTTACTTAAAACATGCTCGAATCGTCTATACATGTATGTGTGTATTGCTTTCACATGTTTACAAACTGTGTGGGTCATACTTAAATACGCCTGCAGTAGTAACCAGGCAAATATATACGCCTGTGTGTCATACAAAGGTGGACGCCTGCAACTATATGGTTCTTTTTTATTTATTTTTTTTTAATATAAACTAGTAAAAGGAATATATCGGATGTTTATTATTTGATATAAAAAAATAAAAATAAAAGTGAACCATATAGTTGCAGGCGTATATATTTACCTGGTTACTACTGCAGGCGTATTTAAGTATGACGTATGATCGCTAAATTAATGTGTTTTCATATCTATGAAAAACATATTAAATATATATATTTCAGGTTCTAAACTATCAATTTTCTATATAGATTTTCACCTTAATCAATAAATCTTCACTTAAATAAAGTTATTTCACTTCCTTTTGAGAACTATTTGTTCGCGAATTTTTGTCAGCAAAAAAAATCTGGTATTTTATTACGCCAAATAGTGAGGATTCCGTTGCATTAAAAAATGCATTTTTACGAGTTAAGATTATTTTTGAGGACATCGTGGATTGCAGGATAAATACAATATTGGTCTGTTGACGGTAAATATAGAATTTATTTGACTCTGCGCGAAACGGGGAGAAAGACTCGCTAGAAGCTCGTCTTTCACCCCATTTCTCAGCCTTGTCAAATAAATTCTATATTTACCGTGAACAGACCAATATTGTATATTTAACCGTTTAATTAAATAGTCGTATTTGTTAACTCCCCTCCTCCCACACCATAAAAAAAAACATTAATGGGCATTGATGCTCATGTGACTGCTCAATTTGAATTGATTGGGAAATAATTAAAATATAGGGAATTTGATCTTAATATTTTATACACTGTATTTGTCTTTGTCGATTGAATGACCTCTTCCCCAGTCCCTGAGAATGGGAGTGTAGTATAAGGTCACATTATCATATTATTTGTGTGTGGTTTTCATTGCTTTGTCTAAATGATTACTCACTAGACATGTGACTGATGGAGTTGGATGTTGATCAATTAACAAATTAAGATTGAATGGTTTTTTTGTATTAGAAATATTTAGTATATTAAATGAACGTATCTACCATTAATCATATCAAACCTCCCCGTATTGATCACAAATTTAGTATGATCTATTTTTATATAATTGTGATTCATGTCATCAGCTCAGTTTTGTTGGTGTATTGGGGACACACACAAAAAAGAAATTGAAAAGATGTGTGCATTAATTGTAATGTAATCTGTTTTCTATATAGTTCAACATCTATACACTTTCCCACGGTATTAATCTTGATGTATTACTTTTCTGTCAGCCCTTGATAATAACCATATGCACGTGTGGCCGGGTTTCTGTATCAGTTCTGTTTAACACTTTACATTGTAAACATGTACATATCTTAGAGTAGTTTTAATAAAGATATATTATACATATGGATTTGTATATAGATCGCCCCGAAAATATAACATTAATAAGATATATTAATGAAAATTTGTGTCATTCCGGCTAAAAAATGAAGCAAATCTGTTGTTACATGTGTATATTTGATATTGTGTATTGTAAGATGGATTGCTCATTATTTTGTATTGTTAGGCCTGTGTCTGTATACCATTGTAACTACAAAGTTTTACCAGAAATATATAATAGAGATAAGTTATTTTGAAATAGTTGTTGTGTTTTTGTGTGTTTTTTTTCTTTCGCTGTTTTATTTTTTTTTATTAATTTTTTTTACTGTATTTTTGTGATTATGTTTTTTGTTTTGTTTTTAATCATTTCGCTTGTATTTGTGTCTTTCAATATTGATTTTTGGTATTAACCATGTAACATCTTAAATACACACCCACTCATAATTTCAAACTATGAAAATTATACTGCATCTACGTAAGATGAAAATGTTTTTGACTGATGTGCCTAATGCAACCAAGTTTTCCTATTTTTATACACATGTCTTGTCAGTGAGTGGGTGAAACATTAAAAGAAAGAAATAATAAACAGTTTGTGCTGAATTAGAATTCGCCAAAGTCACCTTCGAAAGAATGGTCATGATTTTTTTATAGAATTTCTCATTTTTGCTTTATTTGCTGTGCAGTGGGATCATTGCAATATTCAAAGTGTGTATGATCAAAGGTAGGAGTTCCCACTGTTCATATATTCATCAGGTGTATTTTAATGTCTCAAAGGAATCAGAAATGGAAAAAAGTTGCCAACCATTTTTACACTGTTTTCAAGGTTTTTAATCTGGACCGGACTGTTGGGTTCAAGTGTTAAATACTAACAAGCAATACAAAGAATTCATTTTGGTTCCAAAGCACAAACTTGTACCCCATCAATTAACTTGACAATATTTCTTTGCTTCCAAGCTAAACTTTCAGCCTTTTCTGCACTTTGTTCCAAAGGGACTGTTCCACCCTCCTGACTAATACATCCTGTCTCATCGAATTGCAACTTTTTATCGATGGTCGCTATATATAGCGAAATTGCCCACTTGGTGATGAACAGCAATCACTAATTGTTTTCGTTATTGTTATTCTCATGTGAAAACATACAGCTATGAATAGCTACTACACCAATTTGATCTGAACTTGCAACACACATAAGACATTCTGTAATTACTGTACGTACTAAGGGGAATAACTCGAAATCGCCAAATAAAAAAATCATAGTTTGAGTAATACCAAGCCATTTGGGATTGTGTTGGGTTATGGTGTTTAACGCCACTTTCAACAATATTTCATTTATGTCGTGGCGGTCAGTTTTATTGGTGGGGGAAACCGCAGTACCTGGAGAAAACTACCGACCTGCCGCAAGTCACTGACAAACTTTTATCACATAATGGTGTATCGAGTGCACCCGCATGAGCGAGATACGAGTTCACAATATTAGTGGTGATAGGCACAGATTACATAGGTAGTTGTAGATCAAACTACCATGCGATCATGGCCACGACGTCTCTCTCCCAAACGATTTGATAAAATAAAAATAATCCAGAGATCATATTTATATTCATATACATTTTATGTACACCCGGCTTTATAAATTACAAAAAGGGTGCAACTCGACTCGCAGTCGCAAGTGATAAAGTTTACCAGATGCTTGCCCAGGGTCGGTGGTTCTCTCCGGGTACTCCGGCTTCCTCCACCACTAAAACTGATCACCATGATATAGCTGAAATATTGCTGAAAGTGGCGTTAAAGACCAAAATTCAAATTCAAATTCAAGATATAGGAATACATACTGCAGTTTGGAAATATTTGTCGCAAACATAATCCAGGAGGTAGAAATTTTTCACACAAGCACCCACAATATAGCTGAAATACTGCTAAAGTAGGCGTTAAGCACCAATCAACTAATCACGCATGCACAGTAATAGATCACCTTATAAAAATAGATCGCACAATCATCCATCTATTTTCAGTTTCTGACTCTTCCGTATCATGTGACATAGTCCGACGATATCTCTTTAGCCATTTGAATTACAATATCTATGTCTCAATTTATTTCAGGTCTACTGGCAAAGTCAAGAAAAAAGGGATTTGCGACAAAAAAGAGAAGACACCCATCTGTAGACAACAGACTAATGAAAAACGCATTTTTATTAAACGCGCATTTGTAACATCAGTGAATTATGCCTCTATTAAGAATGTGGATTAAGCGTTTGTTACTTCAATGGCTTACGATATTTGTTGTGTGTTTTATCATGGGGATACTAATAAAAATCCATATGTCTCCTTCATTTCTTGTCATACGTAATAAGACAGTAATAAAAACGGAAGTGACATGTCGCCGTAAGATGGAAGTAAAGTCAATACCATTTATATGGGAGGATAACTCTCATACGTGGTATAATGTTACTAAATCAAGTAAAAGTTCAGACAGTGAAGCGTTAGAATTAGCGGATGTACAAAACTTAGGCAGTATTACGATGTCTTCAGAACTTGTTGCAATTCTTGAAAATAATAAAAGGGAGTCTTACCGCATTTTGGGTAAATTCCTAAAAAATAATGTCAGAAACAATTTGAAATTGCGGAAAGCTTTAGAGGAACATTCTAAATGGGAAGGGCGTATAGCAACTTTTACCAATGTCGTAGTATCATCTGATGGATGGATTGTTCATAACAAACATTGTCATGCGGTTATCAATGGTGGATGTAAAACTCCGGACTCGTGGAGACAACCAACAAATCCTATTCAGAATTATGATCGAGTAATTTCAATTGCAATGTATTGGGGTGACGGTATTTGGCATTTTCTACTCGAATCCTTTGTCGGATTAGCACATGTTGACACTTCAGAGTGTTATATTCATATGGCGTCTACGAACAAATGGGCAACAAATTGGTTGGGAATTATAGGAATACCTTCAAATAGAATAATTGAAGGTACTATCGCAGCTAATACGTTAATTGTTCCTGAGATGGGACGTTGTGGTGCGCCATCGCTTACACAAATTAATTGGTTGCGCACAATTATACCTTCAACAATTCCTGTACATCCAAACAGTATTATTTTAATAAAACGAACTCGTAAACGCGTGATGCAAAAATTTAATGCCATTCAACAACTTGTTGAAAATTTTGCTAACGAACACAGATTAGAGTTTGTTTTGCATGATGATAGTTCTCTTCCGTCTATCCCAGAACAGTTACAACGATTTGCTAATGCTTCAATTATAATAGGTCCACATGGTGCTGGCATGGTCAATATCATTGCATCCAAGAGAAGGACTTGCTTAATTGAGTTCTCACCGACAGATCCGAATATTTGCTATATGCGTCTAAGTGTTTTATTAGGCCATAACTATATTGCTGTTCCTTTATATAAAAACCAAATTGTTGACATAAGCGAGGTTAAAAAGGCACTTCATTTATGTCGTCAGTCGTGAAATTATTGGATATATACTATACGAATATGCATATTTTTTATATTTTTTTCATTTGAATTAGATATAATAAATTAAAAGTTTGAAGATACCAAAGGGATAATCAGAATCCTTAACTCCAAGGACAGACAATCCATGGTCAAAAGAAAAAAATAATAAATGGACAAATAATGATCTACAAAACATTGCAGCACAGAAAACTAAAGATTGAGCAGCACGAACACGTAGAAAAGGAGAATGAACTCATGTACTCCGGAAGGGTAGGTAGTTTCTGCTCCAATAGCGACAATACCAGTTCATGACTATTTGTTGGAAAGTATTTTATCCATTTCGTACATATGACGAATGATTGTTTCGGTAATTTTGGTTCGACTATTGTTTCACGATTATGTCTTACGATGGCTTTGCATACTAACTCATATTCAAATGAAGGTCGAGGCCATGGACTCTCATTAATAGAACTAATATTATACATATGACAACTTGTGTCACGGAGATTAAATATGCAATGTACAAGACTATTAGAGTTCCTTATAATAACGGTGTTCGCCCAAATATGTATGGGTTGGCATTTTACTCGAATGTTGAAAGCACTTACAAAACCGCACTATTTCGCTAAGAGGGAAAGTTTGTTCCCATAAAGGTAGTTTTGCCCCGCCAATTGTTTTAATGAATGTGCTTGAACCAAGCCAGGAAAGTGAGTGGTCATATATTTATGTGCTAGCTGTATCAATTGTACTTCTTTCTGCTAATTTTCTATAGGATTTTTGCATTGTTCCGACAGTATGATCGCCATGATATAGCTGAAATATTGTTAAAAATGGCTTTAAACACCACAAATCAATCAAATAGATACCGATTGCATACATGTAGGTAGTTGTAAATCCAACTACCATACGATCACGACCACGACGGTCCCTAAACAGACATATACATGACCATTCAATTTCCTGACTTGGCGCAAACACTGCAATAACATGTAGCGTCCATTCTTAGTGAAATGATGCTGTCGTACAATAAGCTATTTCATAGCCAGATTGAAAGTCATTCAACAAAATTTGTTTCTCATCAACTTTGATTTTAGCAGTTTGTATACTTATTTTTGCAATATTTTAGATAAATATACATGTAATACAAATACAAAATATACAAACTGGTCTATAACTTTTCAATATATGTTCTATTATTCTTCTTGTATAATTGTTAAGATTAATAATAAGAGTTAATTGAGTTTGTAAGAAGTAAGATCACACGTGTTAAAACCTCAATCAACGAAGGTGTAGTTCTTGCAATATACAAAGAAAGACAACTCAAATAAAAAAAAAACGGACGAATTTGATTAACCATGGTGGATGATGCTACAATTGTCTATATATGAAGTCGTTGGATACCATATTTATTTCTACATGTAATATAGTCATTCTTTAGCTAATTGTAAAATTGTTGTAAAAGAGTAGAGGCCACATGAAGTATGAAACATATCTGGAAACAGCAACAAGCTTCACTACTACATTTGTGACAAACATATTGAAAATATTTGAAATTTGGTTTAAATTAATATACCAAAATTGTCTTTTTTGTTTGGATCTATGCATAGACCGGTAAGTTGATCACATGTTTAAGGTCATTCTCATACCATATTTGCGCCGCCACCTTTCAAAGAAACATTTGAAGATATACAAGAGGTAATCATAAGCCTATAACCGAAACAAGAAAGACAATGCAATGGCCAATAGAAAAGGGACAAACCATGATCTTTAAAATACTTCATAGAAAAGTGAAGATCGAGTAATACGAACCACACTGAATTCAGGGGATAAACTCGCGTGTTCCGGAAGGTTAAGCAATTCCTGCTCCACTAGTGACACACGTATATATATGTGTGTGGGGGGTGTGGGTGTGTGTGGGTGGGTGTGTGGGGGGGGGGGGGGGGGGGAGGTGTGCGCGTGCGTGCGTGTCTATTATTTTCCAATAATAGCTCACCTGGTCCATGTGAGCTAATGTTATCAATTTGGTGTCCGTCGTCTGTTGTCCGTGGTACTTGCAAATTTCTTCTGAACCTACCGAGTTTAATTTAACAAGACTGGTAGAGTCTTTGGTTGGTATTGTTTAGAAAATGTGTCCCACAGTCCTGCATACTTTGACATATGGCAATCGTTACTAAAAATATACATTTCTTAATGTAACCAGATCTTCTCATTTTTTATTGTAATACCATTAAAATTTAAAAGTTGGTATATTGTACTCAGTTGTATTGTTCCAATATTTCCATTTTTTTTTTTAATATTGTAGATTGATGGAAAATATTAAAATTAAGGCTTATTCAATGAAGCTTCATTTGAAAAACAGCTTTACTACATTAGTATAAACTACATTAAAAGCTAAAGCAGTATATACATGTATATGGTAATTAGTTACATAGCATATTTTCGTGTTATTCTGTCATATTTGTAGTTTGCTTGTTTTGTTGTTGTTGTAAATATGCAAATTAAGGCTAATTATACCGAAATTCATAAAAAAAATTCCAAATCAAATAAAATTTTATTTTCAATGGTCATTGAATATTCCCCTTTCAAAAATGTGTCCGGTTGTCCCACTTGCATTAAATATGGCCGCTATTACTAAAATAGTCAAAACTTTTACATTTTTAGTGAAAATGTATCCGAAGCATACTTTTTCTGCATTGCTGTCATATTTTGCATGTATATGAATTAAGACATACACGAGTATCGAGTACACGAATGATGTCACTGCGATCTTGTCCTGAGATGTCAAGGTCAAATAAGTTTATTTTATATCTGGTTCTGAGATGCCAAGGTCAAACAAAGTTATTTCGATACATTGTTCTTCGAATAAAAGAAAGAAAATGGCAGAGTGAGTAAGTTGACAGTGTAATGAGCTCCGATGTAAAGTGACAATATCAGTGTTATTAAGTGAATGTGCTTTTCCAGAGAGATCTATATGTTGAAATGGACAATTACTATGATTAAATTTAAGCTCAAATGACACGAAAATCACGAAGATCCAACAAGAGAAAGAAAAGTGATTCGAGTAAATCTGGTGATTATACCCCACCAGGCAAAATAAACATGGTGGCCTCCATATCACAACAACAAGTTGACACATCACACATAGTAGCCCAGGCCCTTGATTCGGTATATTGATCTCAGCAAAGTGTATCTGGCTCCCCAGTAATGCCACAACAACTTGTTTTTCCCAATCCATCTCAATTTGGCCTTCCAACTCCTGATGTTCAATCGGACGCTCCACATATACATATTCGACATAGTACACCCGTACTTGAAAACAGTTATCACAACAATTTCCCACTACCATCAGTAACCCATGGTAATATTTTACCACCTCCATCACAGCCAATAGCGATAACTCCAGTAAACATGCAGACCCTCTTCACTAATATAGCATTAATAAATGATAGACAAGAATAATTGGATGATATCCTCTCTGACAAATTACCTAACCTAGATGTTTTAGACACCATGGATAAGAAATTGGATAATTTTGAAAGAACAATTAATAATATGAAAGATGAAATAAACCAAATAAAAACTAAACAACAACAACAGGAAAGAACAATATCAAAAGAGGAAGAGCACCATCATAATATTGAAGATAGAGTGTGAGAGTTGGAGCGTCACAATCAATATCTTGAAATTGAAAATACAAACTTGAGAGAAGATTTTCTTAGACTTAAGACACACTCCATGAAGCATAATTTAATATTTGGTGGAATCGAACAAACTCAAGAGTATGAGAACGATGAATTTTATGCAAACTGAGCTCGGCATTGATAACGCGAACAACTTTCAAAATGTACATCGTTTAAGCAGACGAAATGACGGAAAACCACGAAACATTACTGCCCGTTTCGCCAATTACTCCGACCACGAAAGGGTATTAAAGGAGGTTCCAGAGGCGCTAAAAAACAAAGAACAATTTTCATCAGTCAACCAACAGTATCCACCAGGCTCAAGCTAGCGACCAGTTGTAGCGACCTCTAAGCTAGCTACCAATAAGGCGACCTGTCTCAACCCCCCCCCCCCCCCCCCCAAAACAAGAGCAAAATGTACTTTTAAATATTTCTAGCGACTAATAATAGATATATTACTGTAAATGCACATTCAACACATTGAATCGACATCTGGGCATACAGAAAATATTTCTGGACCCTCCCTCCACGAAACAAAGTTGACATTGGACACCCTACTGTGGATCTAAGGTGCAGAATCTCACACAGACACTCATACATTTAAAAGACAATACATTTTATGTCCTATTTCCCATGTTCACCCGAACATAATATAGTTCTTCTCTTTACTGGGCTAAATTACGAAGACACAGCTATATTTTGGGATTGCCAGTTACAAAACAGTCGGCCAACTTTAAATAAACACAGCGTAAGCAAATAATTTACTTTATGCAAACCGGTATATAATTTGGATTTGCCAGCGTTTTGTCAAACAAAATAAAGTCCCAAGATTCCCCGTTCACATGAAGACGTCTCATAAATCTAAAAAAAAAATGTAAATATAGAACATTATTAAAATATAGCAATCGTTTTATGAATAAAGGTAATAACAAAATTACCGAACTCCGAACAATCTTACAAAGGGAAAGTCAAAACTCATAAGTATATAAACAGACAAAATCAGTCAACAACCGGAAAACTGTGAAAACCGTAATGACCCTGACTTGGTACAGGCATTTCTAAAGAAATGGTGGGTTGAATCAGATTTTAAAGCGCCAAACCTCCCCCTTTCATTACGGCTCAAAGTTTCCGGCTGTCACTATAACAGTATTTATAACAATACTTGAACAAAACAGGTAAAACAGTTGTCAAAAGCAGCACCAAACTCAGTGAAGTAAATGTCAAAAATACTTTTACGTCACACATTGATAAAAAAAAAATATTTTTGACATTTTTGTTGACACCCTATCTTTATACATTTTCACTATATGAAAATCCATCGTTTATAATCTTTTCTGCAGAGACGGAATATATTTCGACAAGATCTTGGTATCGGAATATAAACTTTTTAAGAGATCGAATAAGGCGAATATTTTTATAGCCCTGGTCCAGTAGCCTGTTTCTCAGATGAAGATGACGTTTCAGGAAATCAGAATAATTGCTACTGACCATTGCATAACGAATCAATTGCGAGATGTAAACACCATATGCAGGAGAAGCTGGAATATTGCTGCACATATTTGGAAAATTTATGATTTTAAAATTGAAGTCGTCCCGTTTATCATGAATTTTAGTACTGATTTGACCACTGTCGTCAAATTCGAGGTATAAGTCCAAAAATGATGATTGATAATTAAAGTTAAATATCAAAGGATTATTTTGAGCTCAAATTTGGTTGCATTTAGTTGTATTTGAATCCTTTATGGAGGTCTTGATGCATGACCTATAAATACTGAAATCTCACTTGGGGTTTAATTCAAAGGTATTGCCAGGGTCTTTAACTGACTGAAGTGCCTGGGTAGGATTTTGCACCTCAAGCTCACAGTAGGGTGTCAATTATCAAGTTTGATATTTGGAATTTTTTATTTTTTCTGGGGGGGGGGGGCTATAAATATCCCATGAAAAATTACAAAAGGACGGCAAAGTTCTTTCTCACTTGGGGTTTAAATAAAAGGTATTGCTCGGGCCTTAGATGACTTGATGCTTGTCTTGAAGCAAAATGTCATGCTCTGGGACATTCCGTACTCTAAAAATAGCAATGTCATTCCCGGAATTTCAGTATTTATAGGTCATGCATCAAGACCTCCATAGAGGGTTCAAATACAACTAAATACAACCGAATTTGAGCTTTTAAAGAAAAAAGTTCCTTTCACTTTGTTGTATTGTGAATAATACTGAATGGAATGGAATAATTAGAATTGATAATTAAAGTTAAATATGTAAGGATTATTTTGAGCCCAAATTTGGTTTCATTTAGTTGTATTTGAATCCTTTATACCAACCAAAGACTCTACCAGTCTTGTTAAATTAAACCCGGTAGGTTCAGAAGAAATTTGCCAAATACCACGGACAACAGACGGCGGACAACATTAGCTCACATGAACCAGGTGAGCTAAAATTGCAAAATAATAGACACGCACGCACGCGCACACACATCCGCCTCCCACGTGTGATTTTACTTCTTACAAACTCAATTAACTCTTATTATAAATCTTAACAATTATACAAGAAGAATAATATATTGAAAAGTTATAGACCAGTTTGTATATTTTGTATTTGTATTACATGTATATTTATCTAAAATATTGCAAAAATAAGTATACAAACAGTTAAAATCAAAGTTGATGAGAAACAAATTTTGTTGAATGACTTTCAATCTGGCTATGAAATAGCTTATTGTACGACAGCATCATTTCACTAAGAATGGAGACTACATGTTATTGCAGTGTTTGTGCCAAGTCAGGAAATTGAATGGTCATGTATATGTCTGTTTAAGGACCGTCGTGGTCGTGCTCGTATGGTAGTTGGATTTACATCTACCTACATGTATGCAATCGGTACCTATCACCACTAACGTTGCAAGTTCGAATCCCAATCAGGCGTGGTGTTCTCGATACAATATTATGTGTAAAAGTTTGTCAGTGACTTGCGCTAGGTAGGTGGTTTTCTCCGGGTACTCCGGCTTCCTCCACCAATAACACTGACCGCCACGATATAACTAAAATATTGTTAAATGTGGCGTTAGGCACCATAAAACCAAACTAAACCAAATTATATGTGTGCTAATGGTATCGATTTTGAGGGTTTGGTATTTCTTGTTTGTCATCTCATTAGATAATATCTAAATGTTATAACAACCTGTGGAGTACCACAGTGAATCATTATGGGCTTTTACCATTTCTCCACCAAATGACCGCCCTCCGTCTGTTTAGAAATATCACATAGATGCTGCATGGTAAAACCCAACCAAAAGGGCGTTAAAGCATAAAAGCAATGTATCACACTGTCGGTGATTTGATTGATGTTTGGTGTTTAACGCCACTTTCAGCAATATTTCAGCTATATCATGGCGATCATACTGTCGGAACAATGCCAAAATCCTATAGAAAATTAGCAGAAAGAAGTACAATTGATACAGCTAGCACATAAATATATGACCACTCACTTTCCTGGCTTGGTTCAAGCACATTCATTAAAACAATTGGCGGGGCAAAACTACTTTTATGGGAACAAACTTTCCCTCTTAGCGAAATAGTGCGGTTTTGTAAGTGCTTTCAACATTCGAGTAAAATGCCAACCCATACATATTTGGGCGAACACCGTTATTATAAGGAACTCTAATAGTCTTGTACATTGCATATTTAATCTCCGTGACACAAGTTGTCATATGTATAATATTAGTTCTATTAATGAGAGTCCATGGCCTCGACCTTCATTTGAATATGAGTTAGTATGCAAAGCCATCGTAAGACATAATCGTGAAACAATAGTCGAACCAAAATTACCGAAACAATCATTCGTCATATGTACGAAATGGATAAAATACTTTCCAACAAATAGTCATGAACTGGTATTGTCGCTATTGGAGCAGAAACTACCTACCCTTCCGGAGTACATGAGTTCATTCTCCTTTTCTACGTGTTCGTGCTGCTCAATCTTTAGTTTTCTGTGCTGCAATGTTTTGTAGATCATTATTTGTCCATTTATTATTTTTTTCTTTTGACCATGGATTGTCTGTCCTTGGAGTTAAGGATTCTGATTATCCCTTTGGTATCTTCAAACTTTTAATTTATTATATCTAATTCAAATGAAAAAAATATAAAAAATATGCATATTCGTATAGTATATATCCAATAATTTCACGACTGACGACATAAATGAAGTGCCTTTTTAACCTCGCTTATGTCAACAATTTGGTTTTTATATAAAGGAACAGCAATATAGTTATGGCCTAATAAAACACTTAGACGCATATAGCAAATATTCGGATCTGTCGGTGAGAACTCAATTAAGCAAGTCCTTCTCTTGGATGCAATGATATTGACCATGCCAGCACCATGTGGACCTATTATAATTGAAGCATTAGCAAATCGTTGTAACTGTTCTGGGATAGACGGAAGAGAACTATCATCATGCAAAACAAACTCTAATCTGTGTTCGTTAGCAAAATTTTCAACAAGTTGTTGAATGGCATTAAATTTTTGCATCACGCGTTTACGAGTTCGTTTTATTAAAATAATACTGTTTGGATGTACAGGAATTGTTGAAGGTATAATTGTGCGCAACCAATTAATTTGTGTAAGCGATGGCGCACCACAACGTCCCATCTCAGGAACAATTAACGTATTAGCTGCGATAGTACCTTCAATTATTCTATTTGAAGGTATTCCTATAATTCCCAACCAATTTGTTGCCCATTTGTTCGTAGACGCCATATGAATATAACACTCTGAAGTGTCAACATGTGCTAATCCGACAAAGGATTCGAGTAGAAAATGCCAAATACCGTCACCCCAATACATTGCAATTGAAATTACTCGATCATAATTCTGAATAGGATTTGTTGGTTGTCTCCACGAGTCCGGAGTTTTACATCCACCATTGATAACCGCATGACAATGTTTGTTATGAACAATCCATCCATCAGATGATACTACGACATTGGTAAAAGTTGCTACACGCCCTTCCCATTTAGAATGTTCCTCTAAAGCTTTCCGCAATTTCAAATTGTTTCTGACATTATTTTTTAGGAATTTACCCAAAATGCGGTAAGACTCCCTTTTATTATTTTCAAGAATTGCAACAAGTTCTGAAGACATCGTAATACTGCCTAAGTTTTGTACATCCGCTAAGTCTAACGCTTCACTGTCTGAACTTTTACTTGATTTAGTAACATTATACCACGTATGAGAGTTATCCTCCCATATAAATGGTATTGACTTTACTTCCATCTTACGGCGACATGTCACTTCCGTTTTTATTATTTTGTAGATTGTTATCCCTATGATAAAACAGAAAACAAATATCGTAAGCCATTGACGTAACAAACGCTTAATCGACATTCTTAATAGAGGCACAATTCACTGATGTTACAAATGCGCGTTTAATAAAAATGCGTTTTTCATTAGTCTGTTGTCTACAGATGGGTGTCTTCTCTTTTTTGTCGCAAATACATTTTTTCTTGACTTTGCCAGTAGACCTGAAATAAATTGAGACATAGATATTGTAATTCAAATGGCTAAAGAGATATCGTCGGACTATGTCACATGATGCGGAAGAGTCAGAAACTGAAAATAGATGGATGATTGTGCGATCTATTTTTATAAGGTGATCTATTACTGTGCATGCGTGATTAGTTGATTGGTACTTAACGCCTACTTTAGCAGTATTTTAGCTATATTGTGGGTGCTTGTGTGAACAATTTCTACCTCCTGGATTATGTTTGCGACAAATATTTCCAAACTGCAGTATGTATTCCTATATCTTGAATTTGAATTAATTTTGGTGTTTAACGCCACTTTCAGCAATATTTCAGCTATATCATGGTGACCAGTTTTAGTGGTGGAGGAAGCCGGAGTACCCGGAGAGAACCACCGACCCTGGGCAAGCAACTGGTAAACTTTATCACTTGCGACTGCGAGTCGAGTGCACCCTTTTTGCAATTTACAAAGCCGGGTGCGAACCCACGCCGTATTGGTGATAGGCTTATACGAGTTGTTAGCTAATCCAACTACCTAACTCACTGAGCCACCCGGGCCCTCTTTATTAATAGATGTACATAAAATATATATGAATATAAATATGATCTCTGGATTATTTTTATTTTAGCAAATCGTTTGGGAGAGAGGCGTCGTGGCCATGATCGCATGGTAGTTTGATCTACAACTACCTATGTAATCTGTGCCTATCACCACTAACGTTGTGAGCTCGTATCTCGCTCATGCGGGTGCACTCGATACAACATTATGTGATAAAAGTTTGTCAGTGACTTGCGGCAGGTCGGTAGTTTTCTCCAGGTACTGCGGTTTCCCCCACCAATAAAACTGACCGCCACGACATAAATGAAATATTGTTGAAAGTGGCGTTAAACACCATAACCCAACACAATCCCAAATGGCTTGGTATTACTCAAACTATGATTTTTTTATTTGG
This sequence comes from Bathymodiolus brooksi, assembly GCA_963680875.1. NCBI lineage: Eukaryota > Metazoa > Mollusca > Bivalvia > Mytilida > Modiolidae > Bathymodiolus > Bathymodiolus brooksi. The sequence goes on along the minus strand of OY804581.1, from coordinate 18,170,259 downwards.
CGATTTCGAGTTATTCCCCTTAGTACGTACAGTAATTACAGAATGTCTTATGTGTGTTGCAAGTTCAGATCAAATTGGTGTAGTAGCTATTCATAGCTGTATGTTTTCACATGAGAATAACAATAACGAAAAACATTAGTGATTGCTGTTTATCACCAAGTGGGCAATTTCGCTATATATAGCGACCATGTCGATAAAAAGTTGCAATTCGATGAGACAGGATGTAGTAGTCAGGGAGGGGGACAACAGCCCCTTTGGAAAAAAGTGCAGAAAAGGCTGAAATTGTAGCTTGGAAGCAAAGAAATATTGTCAAGTTAATTGATGGGGTACAAGTTTGTGCTTTGGAACCAAAATGAGTTCTTTGTATTGCTTGTTAGTATTTAACACTTGAACCCAACAGTCCGGTCCAGATTAAAAACCTTGAAAACAGTGTAAAAATGGTTGGTAACTTTTTTCCATTTCTGATTCCTTTGAGACATTAAAATACAACTTGTGAATATATGAACAGTGGGAGCTCCCCGTTTTGTGCGGAAAACAAATGAAGAAATATCACTGCACTGAAAATCAAAACTTAAATCTGAACACTGAAAGGCACCGACAAACGAGCCTGTGAATAGGGTTTTTGATTATTAGATTATTTGGCAATTTAAGTGATAATTTTATTTACAGGGATAATTTTTCCTGATTATCTGATTCCCAAAGTCATTTCTGATTATTTGAGTATCGCGTTTAGGGAAAAATAAATGATTACTGTGACAAAACATATGATTATATTAGTGATTATACGATCCCTGGCTACCCCTTACGCAGGGCTTCACAAACTGTTCAAAAGCTTTTTGAAGTTACCCTGCTGTATCTTTACTGTCGCCGAGAAAAAACAATCAAAGGGGGTAATTTCCTTTGAAGAATGAAACTGAAAAAGTTGTTCAGCGGCTGTGCAATTTCGCACGCCCTTTGAACGATTTTTTTGCTTTTTAAGTCACGTACATCTTCGGCCCTTCAGTTTTATTCTGAATCCCAAGGCAGAGCTACGGTAATGGACGAAACTGCTTATAGTTCAGTAAGAATATGTCTAAATGCAAATATACCTACATGAACTTTCCTCTTTATAAACAGGTGGTGTTAAGCGAAGAAACCGTCTTTAATGAGGGGGAGGGAGATACCGATCCACAAGGACTTCCACCACGGGATCCACCCTTTAAGAAGTTTGTCTAGAACAAGAAAAATCACATATTTTTTTTTACCTCTTTTCTGTTCGATAAAATAATGCTTATTTGATACAAAATACCACACTATCAATGTGGATTTTATGCAGTGTCTGAAAAATGATATTTCCTAGTATACGGCGCAGTTTTCAGAAGAGAAAATATGTGATTTTTCTTGATACAGGCGAAATTCTCGAAAAGGGGGTCCACGAATCGAGTGTTTGTGATACGGGCGTATATAGATTTCCTAATTTCCACATTTTTAAGCAATTCCCATTCCAAATTCCCTACAATTTGGACCATGTTTTTTCAATTCTCAATTACATTTAACAATTCCTTTTTGCCTTTTCAATTCCCTTATCCTTCAATATTTGCCACATGTTACCCATTTCCCGAAATCTTTACCTCTTTCCCATTTCCCCCAAACCGTGCCAACTCTCCCTTTTATCCGTCCGTTCGTTCGTCTTCGCCGACATATTTTACATCAACATTTATTTCTAATTCAGCGATGGCTTAGTATACCCCTCCACACTAAGTGGCGAGGTATTATGTGATACCCTTCGTTTGGTTTGATGTGTATGTGTCCGTCCATCCCTCTATGCGCCCCCAATGGTTACCAGCCTTGAATATGGCGGCATGCAATTTTGAGAGGTAACAAAAAGAGATAATATGGTGTGAAAATTATGTAAACAGCACATTAACTGATGTAGAAATAACTTGAAAGTGATTGGAACAATATATGATTGAAATGTGTGCTTAATAAATATTACCAGAACTCTTATTATCAGTGTAAACAAAGGATTTGATGTGAATATAAACAAATATGGCCGACGAACATAATACTCCGATAAAAACAGGTTTGAAAAGAGATTTACCATATAGTCCAAACGATATATCACCCTCTATAAAACAATCGGAAAAAGTAGCTAGAACAAACACCTTGTCTTCTTCTCCATCACTTTCCGAGACTGTGATGTCCAACCAAACGGTCTCTACATCGCCATCGGAAGGTGAAACGGTATTGAAATTGTCAGATGTGGTATGTGCAGTTATAAATAATCCGCAATTTGTGGATGCTATCATCCCAATGGTACTAGACAAAGTCCTCGAAGCCATGAGACCGCACGTCGAAAAAATTGTTAACGATCGTCTACAGCCCTACATAGAAACAATTGAACATACTAAAACTACTGTACTAGCACAGGAAACTGTTATACAACAACAGAACCAAACAATAAATCATCTTACAAACAAAATCAACAAACTGGGCTCTAGAATAGAAGAACAAGAACAGTACTCGAGACGAACGAGTCTGCATTTTAATAACGTAAAAGCACCAACAAATGATCGGGGCGAAATACGCAGGCCAATAGATACTGATGCTCTAGTCCTAAAAATATGCAACACTAAGCTAGGACTACAACTTAATACCAAGGACATAGGCAGATCGCATCCCATTGGCGAAGTTAGAAATGGTAAAATCTCCATCATCACACGTTTCCTTTCTTATCGGCAAAGACATATGGTATTTTCACACAAGAAAAAGCTGAAGGGACATCCTGATAACCTTTTCATTACCGAAAATCTTACTAGATACCGTTACGGACTATTAAAGAAGCTCAACTCTCTACCCTTTTTTGTTGTTGTTGTTAAATGTCCATCTATGTTAAAGGGATATTGTCTACCAGCTGCGTAATTTTTTCATACCCAAAATTATTGTCGATTTCCGTACTGACCTTCATAAAATGAAGATTAACACCGAGTTATGTTGCAAAAGATACGAAAAAGACCCAAAACTATCGTTATCAGAATTATTGTCCGGATGACAATATTCAAATCTGTTCATATGGCCTTCTATGCGAACACGTCTTGAGCATGCGCATTGTTTAGAAACAATAAACAACATGTGGTTCTTGGGCAAAAGAGAAACTGTCAACTCGTGGAAGAAAGCGGACTTTGACGGATTCAGAGATAAAGAGGAATAGAAGTGAAGTATCTTCCAAATGGAACAAATGCAGGATATATGTAGGGGATCAGTTGGACCGTTGCCGTTGGATGGAGCGAACTCAAGGAAGTGCTTGATTATTGTTGATAGGTAAGCCGAGCATGTTGCCTTCTTTTCTCAATCGTTTTTCATATTTTATGAATTTATGATGATGCCTATGATCATTTTCGGTAGATATTAATCAATATATGTAATTTTGCACCTGGCAACAGCAAATTATTGTCAATGAGTAGCATAAAACGGCCGTATTTGCGAGGTAAACAAACACAAATTTTAAGAGGCCAGCAAAGGGGAAATGGGAGTGCAAAAATGATATCAATGTCAATGCAGTTTATTATTATCAATTTTAAAAAAAATATCGAATCAATTCATTTTTAATGCAAGAATTAAAATTGTACATGGTTTAATGAAAACCCTATAAAGTTCTTTTTATTCAAGCAAATTTATTTCTTTGATATACAACATATAATTAGGCTTTTAATTTTATCAAATTTCAACAACTTGGACATGAAACTTAGTTTTGGGAACCAAAAGTATATACCTTACTTTCTGCGAATTATCACTATAATGGAAAATCAGTATGTATTTTTCAAATAAAAGCTTTCTATTTAAAGAAGCTTCATTTCAATTGCACTTTTAGTTTGGATCCTGTAAGTATAATATATAATTTTAAACAAGGTTTTGAAGAAATGATATGAATATCCATTGAAATTTTCAAGTTTCAGAACTTTTTTTTATATATGACTACAAAATTTTACTGAAAATTTCAGAAATGTCCTAAAATGCATATTTTAGACCATGGCTAAATGAAAATCATTTTCAATTCCTTTATGCAAACAAGTTTATATCTTGGGTACTGGAAATACATTACATAAATAAGGTTAAAAGTACTTTTCAATAAGTTTGAACATAACACTTTGTTATGGGAGCCAAAATTATATCTTCCTGTCTGTGAATTATCACCATAGTGGAAAATCAGTATGTATCTTTTATATAAAAAGCTCTCCATTTAAATAAGTGTCATTTCAGTAGCATTTTTAGTTTGGATCCTGTAAGTATGATACATAAACAAGGTTTTTAAAAAATAATATGAAGATCCATAGAAATTTGCAAGTTTCAGAAACTTTTCTATATATGTGACTATAAAATTTTACTGAAATGTCCTGAACTGCATATTTTAGACTATGACTAAATGAAAATCGTTTTCAATTTCCTTATGCAAACCAAGTTTATTTCTTGACTATTCTAAAAACATTACATTAACTAGTTTTTTACTACATTTCAACAATTTTGGACATAATTTTTAGTTCAGGGAGCCAAAATTATACTTTACTATCTTAGAATTATCAACATAGACATGATAGAGGGAAATCAATATGTATTTTTCATATAAAGGCTTTCTATTTAAAGAATTGTCATTTGAACTGCTTTTGCCAAGGGATATAGTAACGCTACCGTCCGTCCGTCACATCCTTGTGAACACTCTAGAATCAACATCCTTCAATGGATGTTGACCAAACTTGGTACATACTTAGTCCTGAAGAGAATCTGGAACACTATTGATTTTCAAGGTCGTATGTCAAAGATCAAGGTCATAGGCTAAAAATTTTACCGCATAACATCCTTGTGAACACTAGAATCAACATCCTTCAATGGATTTTTGACAAAACTTGGTACATACTTAGTCCTTAAGATACCGAAACCTTATTGATTTTCAAGGCCATAGCCTTATAGGTCAAAGGTCAAGATAACCGGGTCAAAATTTTAATGCGTAACATCCTTGTGAACACTCTAGAATCAACATCCTTCAATGGATTTTGACCAAACTTGGTACATACTTAGTCCTTAAGAGAATCTGGAACCCTATTGATTTTCAAAGTCAAAGGTCAAGGTCACCGGGTCAAATTTTTAGGCAAGGGGATACGCCACGCTTTGCCCTTGTTTAGTTTGGATCTTGTAAGTATGATTTATAAACAAGATTTTTAAGAAATAATGTGAAGATCCATAGCAATTTGCATGTTTCACAGTGTGTGAATTTAACAGTAGACCGATGGCCCATGTCTGTGTTAAAATCATGCAGGTTTTTGTAAAATTATCTAAATTTTTTAGGCAAATTACTACAAAAACTGGTAATTTCAGACAAATGTGATTTTTTAGTGATTGATATTTGTACTTTTGATTTAGATATTCTGACCAAGGTAATTCTAGAGTAGAAGAAATGAGCAGCCATCACATTTCAACGAAACGGATGAAACTGGAGAAATCGAGTTCATTTGTGAACCCATTTGAGTATGTTCATTTTGTTAAAGATTAGACATATTCTACATTATATTTATAGGTAACATTGTCAATATTGTTCAACACAGTCACTTGTATAACAGTTTCCTATTAATTATTGTGGCTTGCATAGTGATACTACTAGTAGCTATATTATATAGGGATCATGTTGGCTTCATGTTGGGAATGAAACCAAACTGGGACAGAATTGACGCATGTCTGGCGCACCAAATTTTTTCCTGGAACTTTGATGTAATTTTGTCTCTTTATATTGGGTTGTGTAGATGTGTGCTGGATACATGTATATAGATTTAATATTATTTTGAAAAGCTTTTTCGTTATACAGCTGCACATCAGAACCATATAGCAAATTTTTTTTCGATATTATACACATACACTGTAATAAACAATTATTTTTTATTCTTACAGTCTCTCAATAGATATTACTGAAGAGGGCAGTGATGTTGTTGATGATTCTGACAATGGAGATTTTGAACCTAGCCTCAACTTCACTCTAAGGTTTGTCATGTTAATTTCATATGTTTCAGTTGTAACTTACATACTTGAAATTTTGTCCTAATAACAGACCCATGCATGATCATATGTCATAGGAGCTTTATTATACCCCCGCTCCACTGGAAGGGGGAGGGGGTATACTGTTTTACCTCTGTCCATCCGTTCGTCCCAAGATGTTCATAACATTTTTCTCAGTAATTATTTATGGCAGCAATCTGATATTTGATCATAGGCTTCAGAAGGGTCAATCGAAAGTCGCAAACCCGCTGTGTTGTCCATGGTCAAGTCCGGTAGAAGTCCCATCCGATGAAGGGAAAGACATCAACAACAAATGAAGATCAGGTCTGATTTGGGTAACAGACACCCTGTAACCATTGACCAGCTCGTGATGTCTGCCGTAGAACTTCTTGAGGGATGACCACAACCTAAAATCTGTCTACAAATCACTCAAATCCTTCATAAAGTGGACTTGTAATGATATGTTTAGTTTGTCATTCACTATACATGCGAGATATTCATCTTGAATTGAAAGTTAGGGCTCCATAGATCATAATCTCAATTCTATTGTTTTATTCTTGTGAATTACATTGTATGTATTTTTCTACTTCAGGTGGCAGAGAAGTTACAACAAAAAGACAGCTAGATGGTCTGTGCAGCCTGTTAAAGCTGACAAGTCATATTCCTATGTTCCAAGACTATTAAGGGTCATCATTTGTATGAGACAGCAAGATAATGAAGGAATGAATTAACATGTGCAGTTGGAAGTAGATGATCCCAGAAGAATCTCGGTCCATCTTGCACCAATTCCACAACCTCCAACTCGGGATGATATTGTAGCATCTCAGAAATCCAGATTTGAAGACCAAGACAAAAACAATTGACTATATTGTCGCATAAAATAAATTTAGATTGTCACTCTTTGTTTTTCCTGGTCTAACAGAAGTTCTGCACATTTAGAGCAGAAAAGTACCCAAGTCAGGATAATGGCCATTACAAATTGTCCAATGCACAATAATGATAGCACTCAGTGTGTTGGTCTAGTTAGTACAAACCAGGACAACTTTTTAGGACCCCACAAGAAACATCTCTGCCAAGTTTGGTTAAATTCTGTTCGGCTGTTCTCAAGAAGAAGGTGAAAATGTTGTTTCCCATAGGGTTTCAATGCAAACTTTGACCTCCGCCGGTGGCCATTTTGAATTTTCAAATGGTGCAAACAGTAACAACACATGTTAAAGAAATTCATAGGAACATACATACCAGATTTCAATTCAATCCCTTCAGCGGTTCTTGAGAAGAAGTTTCTTGAAAATCGACCAATCAGAATTTTCAAAGTCACATGGTGGCTATGTTTTTTGACGAATCTGCACAAAAGTAACAACTCTTGTGTAGGACCTCATAGAAAACATCTCTGCCTAGTTTGGTTTTGAATTATATAAAAGACTGTCAGACCATTTTAGAAGAAATTGTCAGTACTGATAGAACAAAAAATAATATTAAGATGGCAAAACTTTCAAATTAAATTTACAATTCCAACTGACCAACTTGTGAAATTAACAACTCATTAGGGTTAATTTATTTTTTATTTTTGGTGTTTTAACGCCATTTTCAGCAATATTTCAGCTATATCATGGCGACCAGTTTTAGTAGTGGAGGAACCAAGAGTACCCGGACAACCACCGACCATAGGGAAGCAAGTGGTAAACTTTATCATTATAGGGTATATGGGATAAAATACAAAATATTTCATGAACAAGTTTTAATTAAATCGTCTAGGAATGAAACCCTTGTATTGTCCATATAGATCAGGATACTTGTCCCTAATTTTCCAAGTACAACAGCTTGGGATCACACGTCTGACCCCAGCTCCAAGTCGGCCATGTGCCCAAATGGTATACTGGCGGTAGGCTGCATACCTATTGGATCTGTTGTAATCCTCATCATGGGGCATTACTACAAGTTCCTCTCGAAACATTCTAGCAACCCCCAACACTGCCTCATCAAGGACAATCCGATCAAAGTCCTGTAATAAAGACAAGAGATTTAATAAAAACAGAGTAAAGACAGATGGTTATACATTCATCTAGAAAAATGAGCTCTATTTAAAAAAGAAATATAATTCATTATAAGTGAAATAGTTTGCACAAATTCAGTTTAGAGAAATAAAAAAAAGTCTTATTTTGGAAGGAAAGATTTTTTTTTATCAATATTACCCCTCAAGCTATTCAATTTTAATATTATGTTTTTTTTTCCTAAAAATTATTTTGATTCTGAATCTTGAAGAAAAAAATTTGGCTGGACAGGAGAAAAAAATATATTCTGACTTGACATTTTCACAGTATAATCATATACTTGCCATTTTCACAGTATAATCATATACAAAATTTTGAAGAAAAAAATTTATTCCAGCACTTCGCCAATCTAATTAAAATTAGATCTACGCGCTTGCTCCCTATTTTAGATCTAATTATACCCCCGGTCCCCGAAGGGGGAGGGGGGTACTGTTTTACCTCTGTCCGTCCGTCCTTCCAAAATATTTTTCGTCACATTTTTCTCAGCAACTATTGATGGCAGAAATCTGATATTTGGTCACAAGCTTCACATAGGTATGCCATATCGTGGAAAGCGTTTTTGGAACCATCAGATTCCTACTTCCTGTTTGCCGACTTAGTTGGTTTTTATCCACATTGAACATATATGCACATTTTTCTCAACAACTATTGATGGCAGAAATCTGGTATTTGGTCACAAGCTTTATATAGGTACCCCATATCATGGGAAGTGGCAGGGGGTATCATAAGTGAGCATTAGATCACAGTTCACCTTGTTTTAATTAGATTGGCACTTCGCCGGAAAATAAGAAAATATGATTTCTGTGGCGTCTGAAAAAAACATTTCTACGGCGAAAAAACGTGACATAGCCCCCCCCCCCCCCCCCCCCCCCCCCCTTCAAGGTAAATGGTCAGTCCCATATTATTTTGCAGCAACTGTCTTGTGGAACTAGAAGTAAGGTCTCTTTCGTTTATAATCCAGCCCAAATTTCTCTGAAACATTCCAGTCAATTAACAAATAAAACAACACTGGCTACGTCATTCGTTTTCATCAGACATGTATTTCACTGTGTTCTACATGTATGTCTCTGTTTTCATATTGTCGGTAAACTGGCTAAAATAAATTAATTTAACACGTGTATCAAAATCTCGGGAAACAACTTCATAACTTATAAGAAGAAAAAAACTAATTTAGTTATTTTTAACGTCGGCAAAAATTTCCGATCGAAAATACGTAGTTGAGCTTGTCCCCATAGGGTGCCTCCTGGCATGTTTTCAATGGTTATCGTGGAAATATCGGCTGAATCTGTTAAGGCATGTAGTTTTCATCAAAGAAAATCTATTCCTGATACAGAAATTATTTATTCTACATCTTTTAGATACAATCGATTCGCAAATAGCTTTTTTCCTCAACTTTTATAGAAACTTACCTCAATATCCATGCTGCAGCATCCGGGCTACTGACATAAAAATAGATAAATAAATAGAGTTGGCCTCGCCCAGGTCAGTGCATAATTAATTAGCTTCCGGTAACGATGGTCAGCTTTTTTAGTCGAAAAAAACAACGTTTCGGAGCGTATTCATCAATAATTCGGTGTTTAATCTTAATTTTATGAAGGTCAGTACGGAAATCGACAATAATTTTGGGTATGAAAAAATTACGCAGCTGGTAGACAATATCCCTTTAAACAACAGTAATATTTATTTATTATAAATACGAAATGCTACCATATTTTTGTGGAATAATCTACTGTTATATATATTCTACTTAGTACTACATTTTTTTTTTTTTTTTTTTTTTGTATTGTTAGCAGTTATATCATAATAAAAACGGCAATTTCATTGTAATTGAACTGTTATACTTTATATATATATTTATTGACGTAATTATTTAATCAGTCACGGAAATAGTTGCTGTGTTATCTTGTTATTCTGCATAAATCGTGTAAATGTTCTCTTATATATTAGTAGAAAAATAAGTTGGCATTTTGACATAAAAATCCGTTATCCTATGTTGATAATATGAATCACGGTCGGTTCGATAAGTAATATCTTGTGTAAATAGTCACGGTTGAAAGCTTGCTTCTCTAATCGTTAAACATAATGTTTCATGTCGGATATTCCTTTTTCAACAGTAAATTGAAAACAATTTAGTTGATTTTATTGTCAAATCAATACTGAACTACATGTGTGTAATATTATGTGAGATGGTCAGTATGTTACACTTGTATACGTTTATTATTCAGGTCTATCTTCTCAGTTATTTTTCTTGAATAATTAAGCAATGCATATACTAATGTTCCTTATATATATGTGTATATATAATTATTTTGTTCTTTTAATTAACTAGAGTATATTGTAAGAATATGATACCACCATTTTTTTCTCTTTTGAATTCGTGTTTTTGTACATATTGTTTGTAACGTTTTTAACACCGTTTGATTTTTTGGCACTTATCATGATTTGCCCCATCTTCGCTAGCCAAGGGTTACGATTCGGGTCCCCCTTCTCTCCACCCTTGGCGGATCTAGAATACATTTTGAAATTCGCGCGCAATGCCACCTGGTGGTTTATCGAAGTTGCGCACCTTAGATAGTCGTCATCGCCAGCCAATCAGAATCGTTTTGTTATACGTATGTTGGAGAGTTGAAAATGGCAGCGCCCAGTGAATAAAAACTTATTTGTGATAAATTTAATTTGGAAGCACTTACTGTCAACCAAGTGAAAGTTTCAAAGCTTTGGCAGACGGGAAAGATGTTTTCATTGGAACCAAAACGGGAAGTGGCAAATCGTTGTCATATGAGAGCATTCCGGTGCCATTTTTGTTTACATTTCGTGGATAACATGTGTTCCGTGTAAAACGTCTTCTGATTGGATACGTGTACTGGTAGCCGTAACCAATGAAATATTAAAGTGCGAATCCTCAAAATGTATTCTAGATCTGCCAAGGGTGGAGAGAAGGGGGACCCGAATCGTAACCCTTGGCTAGCGAAGATGGATTTGCCCTAGGTCGGCCACAACTTGTCACATTTATTATTATATTTTTATGATAGACCAACCATTTTTATTTTGCAGACATCTTATTTTTGACAATGGGTAGTGATATCATATCACATAGAATTGCTATAGGGTTGTTCTATCATAAAATTAGCATTGCTTGTAAAAAGATGTCATTTATTCATTTTCGTTTTAGCGCCATACTGTTTTCACTATATGTTAGATATTTTAAGTTTATCAAAGCAGGGTTGACTATGTTCCGGTCTAATTTTACGGCAATGTCATTTTGTTTGATTATTATTTATATGCTTATAATCGCTGGGGATGTGGAACTGAATCCTGGCCCCGGGGAAACACCAGTAAATTTTGAAGATCACTGTTTGTCAATTTTTCACGGCAACATTAGAAGTCTTCGTAATAAGGTAGATTATATTTCCAATATTATTGAAGATTATGATATTGTATTTTTTACAGAGACACATCTTGATAAATTGGTATTAGACAAAAATATACATTTTTCGGGTTACGATATTCCAGTGCGAAAAGATAGAAACTCCGATGGAGGTGGTATAATAATGTATTATAAAACTCATGTTAATATCAAAAGACGCGTAGATTTAGAGAACCCACTTGTTGAATGTATGTGGTTCGAATTAAAAACCAAGCTACAAAATATTTTAATAAATATAATTTACAGATCTGAGAGACAGTTTCATCATCGTTTTTGGGACTTCTTTGATGCTATGTTGAAAAATGCAATGGAAGAATCTAATCATTTGATATGCATGGGTGATTTGAACAAAAACTTTTTAAATTTACCGTCAAATATTAGTATTAATGGACTTTTCAATGCAATACACCAGCCTACTCATTTTGATTCACGCACTGGTAGCTCTTCATTACTTGATCCGATTTTGATAACGGACTCTATTCAGTATGTGGACTCTGATACTATGCATATTGACAGATCTATTAGTGACCATGATGGTACTTATATAACAATAAGAAGTAACACAAAAAGTTTTAAGAGACTTATCTGGGATTATAAAAAAGGGGACTATAATATTATGAAACAAATATTTTTGGAATTTGATTGGGATGCCTTAATTAAAAGAGAACCTGATATTGACAAAGCATGTATTAATTTTACCAATGTAATTCTTTCTGTGTCAGAAGAGTGTATTCCTAGACGAGAGGTTACTATTAGATGTAATGATAAAATATGGTTCGATTCAAATATTCGGAGGGAGATACGTAAACGAGACCGATTCCGCAGAAAATACTTAAAACTCAAGACTGCATTATCTCAAACTATTTTCAAACAACAAAGAAACCGGGTTAATAATTTAAAGAAACAATTAAAAGAACAATTTTATACTAATATAAATGAAAATTTGAACGAACTTAAAACTATAAATAGTAAAACTTATTGGAAGACCATCAATACACTTCTGAAGGGGGAGTCTACAATGAACGATATTCCTTCTATTCAAGACCCCAAAAATAATTATTGCTTGTCTTATGAAGGTAAAGAAAAGGCAGATGTCTTAAATAAATATTTTTGTTCGATCACTAATTTAGTCGACGAAAACAAAACTTTACCAGATTTTGATGACAGGGGAGGTAATGTGCTTGAAACTATTTGGGTGAGAGAAGAAGAAATCATTGATATAATTTCTAATTTAGATAGTAATAAGGCTACTGGTCCTGATAAAATTAGCAACAAAATGATTATATCTATAAAAAACGAAATAGCCAAACCCCTATGTTTACTTTTTAACAAATCATTACGCCTAAAAAAATATCCACGGTCCTGGAAAATTGCTCATGTGATTCCTTTATTCAAAAACGGCGACAAATCCTTACCCTTAAATTATAGACCAGTTTCATTATTATCTTGTGTAAGTAAAATATTTGAAAAAATTGTATATAAAAACATTTTTAACCATTTACATAAAAATAAACTTCTATACAAATTCCAATCAGGTTTTATCCCTGGCCTTTCGACTACTCACCAATTACTTGAGATCTATCACACTATTTTGACTGCACTTGATAGCAAATTTTTTACAAGTATCACTTTTGCTGATGTAAGTAAAGCGTTTGATCGTGTTTGGATTGGGGGGCTACTATTAAAATTAGAAAGATATGGCATTAAGGGAGATTTACTCATGTGGCTTAAAAGCTATCTTACTAACAGATCACAAAAAGTAGCTATCAAAGAAGCATTATCCGAGTTAGATGATTTAAAAGCTGGTGTTCCCCAAGGGTCAGTCCTCGGTCCTCTGTTATTTTTAGTATTCATAAATGACATTGCCGATGACATGCTTGGACTCAGTAGACTTTTTGCCGACGATACATCTATTGGACATACAGCCTTAGACGAATCTACTTTAAAAAATATGATTAATATCGACCTAAACAATATAAAAAAGTGGGGGGATACTTGGTTAGTAAAATTTAATCCTAATAAAACTGAGATAATGATATTCAATATTAGAAACCAACAAGATGAACTCAGCTTTGATTTCGATGGAATCGTCCTTAATTCTGTTAATAAGCACAAACATTTAGGCATAATTATCAGTAGTGATTGTAAATGGACAAAACATATAGACAGCCTAATTCAGAAAACTTCAAAGCAACTTAATGTCTTGAGGAAGCTTAAATTTAGATTAAAGAGGGAATATCTGGAAAATATTTATTTTACTTTCATTAGACCAATTTTGGAATATTCATCTGAGGTATGGGATAACTGCGGGCAAGTCAATTCTGATAGACTAGAAAAACTACAATTGGAAGCGGCTCGTATTGTTACAGGGCTAACATGCTACACAAGTTTGGATTCAATATACAGGGAAGCGGGTTGGGAGAAACTTAGCACTAGGCGAGAGGTTAAAAAATTATGTATGTTTTATAAATTAAATGTTGGTAATTCTCCTGAGTTTTTATGTGATTTGATTCCTCCCAGTGTTGGAGAAACTAACAACTATAATTTACGAAATAGTTATAAATAATATTAGTCAAACTACAAACAGATTATCGATATCCCAACAGTCATTTTTCCGTCGACGACCAAGTTATGGAATTTATTAGACCTGAGAATACGCCAACTTTCAACTTTTGAATCCTTCAAGTACAAATTGAAACAACACTACTATAAAAATGCTAAACCCCCATCCTATTATAATATTGGCAACAGATATTTAAATATACTGCATACTAGAATAAGGAATAATTGTAGTGCATTACATAATGATCTATTTCATGCTAATTTGATTCATAGCCCATCTTGTTCTTGTGGATATTCCACAGAGAATGCTGAACATTTTTTATTGTACTGCAAGAGGTTTGATGCACAAAGAAATATTTTGTACCGTTCTTTATTAGCTGCAAATGTACACATTGACTTAAACACCTTGCTGTTTGGAAGTCAAATTTATAATATTGACACAAATAAGCATGTATTCATTACTGTACAGACATATATTAAGGAAACATGTCGCTTTTCTTTCCGCTAATTATCGTGAATGTAATCAGGTGACAATTGGTTTGTGGCTGACCTGGTGTGAATTAGTAAATGTTGCAATACACACGTGTGAGCACTTTATGTTAAAATTATTACTGAATAAATAATGATATTGTTATATATTTTGAAACTAAATTTTAAAAGATCCTACCTTTACCGAATTAATAATCCCACTACATTGTATAACAATTATTGATTTTCTTCATTCTAGGTGTGTTCTATCAACTAGTCCATTTATTGTAAAGGTCTGTTCGATTTGTCATTGGGTAAATTTCAAATTGTGTTGCACTCGTACATTTCATGTTGTTGTTTTTTGTTGTTTTTCTAATTATTAAGAAAGACTGTAGCTTTTGTATTTATGTTCAATTGTATTTGTATATTGTTTATATAAAGGAGAAGATGTTCTAAGTTGAAAAACTTGTATCTGATCCTATTGTCATATTTTTGGACAATAAAATATGTTTAAACTAATGGTTTCCAGATATAACTTGAGAACGGATTTCAAATTTTGCATTGCTGTGTGGTATCATAAAATACAGATCAAGTTCGAATTTCAGTGTGATCAGATGATTGGTTCAAAAGTTGTGACAGTTTGAAGACTGAAAATATGTGAAACGTGGCGGGGTATGAAGATCCAAGGCAAACAGTTTTTAATATGCTACACTGGGATGAAATTTTAATTAAATACAATTAGTTCTAAGATTTCATTTTTACTAAACCCACTGTCAAAAGAACATATGAAGTTAATCGGCTCCTTTTTAAAACGGCCATTAGAACTGAAATAGAAGAGTCCTGATGTTCGCATATTTTTTCTTCTCTTTTGATACTGTCTTCCTATTTTTTTTTCATTGTTTGTCACAAACATTTACTTGTTTATTTGACAATAAAGATATTTGATTTGTTAACTGGTATCATTTAATGTACCAATAGATGCCCTGTTTTAGTAAAACTAATGGGAGAGCGTCGAAAATTTTGTGGAAATAATTCCATTATTGTAACTGATTTTTTTTTACGAATGCTTAGACGTCAATGATCATCAGATTTTGAAAGGAAATCTCAGAAACTAAGTAGCAAATAAATTGTTAGTGCAAAAAAAAAATAAAAAATAAAAAACAAAAATGATCAGCAATTAGACGAGATCTTCATCACAGCAATTTTTCATCGAAATCTGTTGTATCCCTTAATTTTTTTTTCCAATTTTAGGAGTTTTTGGCTATTTTCTCGGACACCATAAAAGACAAATGGAAATTGCAATTTTTATGTTACGTCTATAGGCGTCAGGGAGTTCAGTATCACCGCCGTCCGCAGGAACACGCAAGTCCCAAAATTGTTCGTCACAGATTCTCAGCTGCCGTGCTGTGTCGCGTCGTAACTTGAGAACTTTGCACTTATTACATTTGAGATTATCAGGAGCTGTATACTTTTGGTCGCTTTACTCCAAAGTTTTTTTTTTTATTATTGGACTGTGTTGAAAAAAGGGGGGTTCAAGATATACATGTCACGTCGAAAGTTGAGAACACCCTCATATATTTCTTTTAAACTTTGTACATATATTACATTTGTGGTTCGCAGGACCTGTATACTTTTAGGGTTTTACTCCACGGGGCTTAGAATTTTTTGGGCTTTGCTTAATAAAAAAGGGGAGTAAGGGATTGTGTGAAAACTTGATTTCTTTCAAACGTTTGATGATCGCAGTAGCTGTGTATTTAATAGATATTTTCTGCAAAATTGATCCAATAGTTATGAATTAAATTTTTTACTGATATTGCAAGTTACGAATACTTGAAAACGGGCTTTCATGCACTGTAAGCACAACTGTTTATTAGCCAATATCTTTGAAACTGAAACGGAAAACGGAGTACTGCAGACAACAAAAATTACCAGCAGGATGAGATCGGATGAGGCGGAAGATCAAGGTTATTTGGGATGCATTTCGGGATTTTTTCAAATACATGTAGATATCTAGCTACTGACTCCCTATAATCTCATGATGGTGGCGGTCACCATGTGATCGACGTAATATATAACCAATTACTGATAGAGACATTTGTTCGAGGTGCGATTAATAACTAATAATATTAATTGAACAAAAAAATGGAGCAGTAGTATTATATCCACGCTCCTGTCCGTCCGTTGTACAGTTTCAACTCCGTTGTCCTAATTTTTTTGACCCAGAGTTTTTATTATACCCCAACTTGGGTATAGTCCGTCCGTCGGTCCGTAACGCTTGAGCTAGGGCCAATCTCTTATTTGCAACTCCACCCAGACAAATGAAACTTTCTTTAGACATTATTCTACTTACATTAAATATGTGTCCCTCCTGGTTTATATTTATAATGTTTGATTTTTGGGGTTTCCAGTATTTTAAAAAATGGACTTTGTAATTTCAAGTTATGGTGAATCTATATCTTATCCGAAACACATTCTAAATCTGTGAACGGATTTTAATTAAACCTACAAATTCAATGTGGTAGATGCCAAAGAGACAATCACCTACTCTTCACCAATATTTATTTTTAGAAAGACCAAAAGAAAATTACTATTAAAGAACACTATAAAAACTTCAATTTATATACTCATTCTACGCAGTCACCTCTAGAAGACCCCAAATATATAAAAAAAAATATGTACAAAATCAAAACAAAAAAATGGCAGAACATCTTGTTAACAAATACAATAAATGAAACTAAAAGATGAAGTTCAGACGGGTAAAATCACTGGCCAACATTCACCTGATAAGCACATGAAATGGGACGGGGCTACATCAGTTACATGAGCACTCAACCCTCCCCCTGAATGCAGACCAGTGATAAAAAATAAGAACAAATAAGACAAAGTAAAAATCAGAACGAACCAGTGTCTAATACGAGACAAAACAAGAAACATACAAGATCAACAACAGATTGAACAAGTTTAAACAAATTGAAAACGAGTAGGGTCTCGCAACTGAATAATCGAAGTTAACTGACAACTACGTGTAGCTTAAGACAAAAAGGTCCTCTGACAAAAAGCCATACTTTTTTCACACACATTAGTCGTGTTGTGTCTAAACGAATGCTTTAATAGCACGAAATCACAAACCGTGAGGGAAAAAAATACATGACTGCGATGCCTTGCATCTTAACGATTTATGTTTTAACCTTTTAAAAACCAAAAGAATCGTTTATATTTTTTAGACATTCCAAGGTGCTTCGAAATGTTAAGCGGCCTCTGCTCCGCATTTGGAACCTGCTGGGTTGTCCAATGTCACCCCAGTATAGAGTCTAATCCGAGAATTTCAACCACCGAACATGTCCATGCTCTATACTTTCTGTCTCATATCGGCTGTACAGTAACAATAAATCGCGTAAGAAAGTCCCCGAAAAGATGTCACTCCATTGGCTGAAAGCGACCTTGTGATAATCAAAAATTCAATCGAAAGGAGTACTTTACAAAAAGTCCGCGAGTTTTTCAGACGGCAACAGTTCGGAATCTATTGACCTGACAACAGTCATCTAAGTATTATTATCAAGTATGCGCAAGTAGTAATTCTATCAGTTGTTTAAAATTTCATATAGAAAAAAAATGCTGAGGTATAATAAATTTGGATAATCATTATAGTATAAAACCGGGAACCCTTTAAGTCTTCTAAATTTGGATAATCAATATATTATAAACCCTCTTAGTCTTCATGCCATATTGAATTTTTCAGTTTTTTCCCGTTACATTTCGTTTCGTTTCGTTTTGTTTGATTTCGTTTCGTTTTTTTCTCGATACAATTCGTTTCGTTACATTTCGTTTCGTTTTGTTACATTTCGTTTCGTTTCATTTCGATCGGTTTCGTTTCGTTTCGTTCGGTTTCGTTTCGTTTCGTTTGTATTTCGTTTCGCACTTTACAGGTACCCCACAAAAACACAACAACTATCAGTCGGGAAGCCACGCACAGATTCCGTACGGTAAGAGTTCCATATGGCACCCCCATCCAAAAATGGTATATTTTGGCCATGTTGCTATGCAGGTTAAATTAGCAATATAATAGAATGCAATAGTGCCAATATTTAATACATATCATAAACATATACAAAAATATTCACATTTTAATTTAATCATCAAGTGGGTAGACTTTACAAATGTCATGCAAGAAATGCTCAAACAAGTTACTTTTATCTGAGTGTCCTCAACATATATTCCATCACGTGTTTGTCAAATATCTTTGCTCTGGTATGAGTCATTACTAAGCATGACCTCAAATTTATTGCCATCTGTCATCAACCGTCATCGTAGCTCAGTGGTTAGCGTTGATGGCTGAAGGTGTTGGGTTCGAGTCTTACTGGATGAGTGATGAAAGAAATGATGATCCCAAACTAGGTTGGGGGTGCCAAAGTAAAATGGAGGTGTCAAAAGATACTGACCAAAAAATAATAGAGCCAAAGATATTTTTAACTTCAATTTTTTTTTAATATTATCCCCCAAAAAACCACGCCCCAATTTTTATAATAGGCCCCTTAAAATAAACCCTTTTCAGAATCTTTTTTATCCGGGATTTTACATTTTTTAAGTGGGGGTGCCATATGGAACTCTTTCCTTCCGTACCTCCAACAATGCAAAGTCAAATCCCGAAATCAAGGGACGTAACTCTATTTTTTTTAGACATGACGCTTTACAAGTGAGCCGCCATGCATTGTTTACGTCGACACCCCATGTGTTTTTACTGAATATCTTCATAAATAAAACTGAAAGAAGTATTCATTTTTATTGAATCCATTTTTTAAATAAAATTGTAACGTGACTGACGCGTGAATACGTGTATTTATGATATCGTTTGCTTGAAATCAACGTTGGAACTCGGGATACCGCTGCTGATGAAATGTTGTAAAAAAAATGGCGCTAAAAATAGACTCTTTAACTAAGTGGAACAATTGCATCCCATTGGCTGTTTATTAATGAATTTGGTAAACATAGCTAGAATCACGTATTAGAGTATGGATTATTTGAATATTTCCCCATCATTCGTCACTAGAATTCCATATTTGGATCTAAACAAGAAGCACTATATTTCGAGATTCTAACCAACTATTTCTGTTTTTTTTCATAGATTGTTCGATCTATTAGGATGGAAATGTGACTGTTTCTGTTTAAACACGAAAGAACCACTTGACCAATCATAGTCACACATATATAGAGTCATTTTATTCCATTTTTAACAACAAATCTTTCATTTTCGTTGACTCGTTCCATGGCATTTATGGACATGTCAAAATATTGTTACGCTCACCAAACACTGTACGAATTCGGAGAAAATTGTTTAACTTGTGGATTAACTCATAGAAAATATCTGTTAAAGAATTGAAAGGTTCTTAAAGAAATTGCCGAAATTCATCCTAAAGCAACACGGTTGATTCAAATATCTGAAAGTTTGCGTCAGCCTAGTTGCTGTGTATGAGATGCAATGATCAGCTGTTTCGTGGAAGGTTGATAAAATGCCGGTATTATAAGCAATTTCAGTTCATCATACCTATTGTAAAGTAAAATTATCATGTTTTCAGAGAGGAATGTCTGGATTTACTAATGCATATATGTATTTTAATGAGTTACAGTTACTATGAGAAGATTAAATCACAGTCACTTGAAGTTTCAAAAATAAAAAAAAAATAAGAAAACTTCGAAAAATTTTGGTCATCTATAATAAATAAGGGAAGTTATGAAATGCGTTTTTTGCGCCAACATGTAAACAATTATTAACTGACGATTGCCGGTGTCAAGGTGTGTGCTTTAACTGCCTTTGTCGACTCATGGCATATTTATTTACTCATCGGTAATGAGAAGGTTGCCAAATTGGCCATTAAATCTGAAAGTAAAAGGCAGATATTGTTAAATCCGGATACCAATGTTTACTGTCCAATGGAAGTCGTTGGCGGGTCCAATATCTCACAAAGTCAGTCGTTACATGCAGGGGTAACGTCCAGTATTGAGGAATCGGAGGTACAACAAGTCTGTCTTCCGGATCTTGGTATATACTGTCCAATGGAAGTTGCCAACGGGAACGACACCTCCAGGAATCTTACTGAAGAAAGGTCTGTCCATATTCTGGATACCAAGGTTTGCTGTCCAATGGAAGTCCTTGGCAGAAATGGGACCTTTATCAATACAATTCATAGCTTGGACACCAGTGTCTGCTGTCAAGTGGAAGCAGCTGGCAAGCCTGAATATTTAGATAATTTAATTGAAGAGTCTGAGATGTACACCGAGAATAAATTGAAAGAAGGCACCAAAGAACAAGAAAATTTTAATGTAAAGGTAGTGACAACGAGAAGTTCAATAGTAAAAGAGAGAGCAAATGAGAGTACAAGATCAGATACAGGAGAAAATGAAAACTTTATTGAAACGTTTTTGATACAACGTCAACTGACAGATCACAATTTAAGAGTTTTAATTCAACTGAAAAAGAAGGGAGATAAACCGACTTGGGCTGACGTTTCTAGTTTAAGTCCTTTAGTAAAGTATTATTGGAATCGTTGGGATTCTTTGGAAATAGTAGATGGAATACTCTGTAAGAAATTTGAAAATGAAACAGGAAACCAATTCACTAGTCAGATAATTACACCCCAAAGCTTAGTAGTAGATGTATTAGAACAATTGCATAGTAGTGTAACAGGGGGTCATCTAGGTTTGAAGAAAACCTTTAATAAAATACGACAGAAGTACCATTGGTACAAAATGTACAGAGATATAGAGAGGTGGTGTCAAAAATGTGATGTGTGTAATAGTAGAAAAATGCCTCGAAAGAAACCAAAAGCACCCTTAAAGTTGTATAACGTTGGGGCACCACTAGAAAGGGTTGCAGTAGACATCATGGGCCCTCTCCCTAAAACAAGAAACGGAAACTTATATTTACTAGTAATTGGTGATTATTTTACAAAATGGGTAGATGCACTGCCCTTGGGAAATCAGGAAGCCATTGCTGTGGCGTCCAAATTGGTTGATAGATTCATATCAATTTTAGGTGTTCCTATGCAAATTCATTCGGACCAAGGGTCCAATTTTGAATCAAAAGTTTTCAAAGAGATGTGCAATATATTGGGGATAGAAAAAAACCAGAACTACGGTAATGCACCCCCAATCTGATGGTATGGTTGAAAGATACAATAGGACAATAGAAAATATGTTAGCCTCTTTTGTAGCCAAACACCAAAGAAACTGGGATGAATATATTCCAATGCTATTAATGGCGCATAGGTCATCTACACATGAGACTACTGGTGTCTCACCATGTAAAATGATGTTTGGGAGGGAGATAAATTTACCTATAGACTTGTTACTTGGGAAACCCGAGAGCCAGAAGTATCAGAATGCTACAGAATTTGCATATGAACTAGAAAACAGAATAGATGAAATACATGACTTTGCTAGAGAGCATATGAAAATTAGTAGCGAAAGAATGAAGAGAAACTAGGATCATAATATTTTTAATAATAACTACAGTAAGGGAGGTAAAGTCTGGTATTACAAGCCAGAACGAAGACCTGGTCTGAATCCTAAATTTCAGAGACCCTGGATAGGGCCAATAACTATTATAGACAGGATAAATGATGTTCTTTATAGGATCAAAATAGGTCCAAAGTCAAAACCGAGAGTAGTGCATCACAATAAACTGAAACCATACAGGGGAGATAATTAGCCAGTTGCTATATTGTTGTGTGTATGTAGTTTTGTAAATAAATTTGTTATTGTTTCTCTGTATTAATTCATTATAAAATAGTGAATTCCATGGGTTAAACTTTTCGAATGTTTGTTTAATTACAGATTAGTTGGCTATGTGGAATTTGCGAAGACTTGGATTTTCCAACAAGGTGGAGGTTGGAGAGACACTTAAAAGAACAACATTCAGGTTTTTCATATAAGTGCACTGTTTGTAAGAAGTTATTTAACAGGAGAAATTTACAACACGGTTGTAAAGATATTACCAATGTTGACATGCTCCTCTTTTCAAGAGATGGGAAAAAAGGAGAAGAGGCAGTTAGGGAGTATAGGAGGTACGAGACTGAAGTTATGCCTACGCATATAACTAGAGTAAAAAAAGGAGACAAGAATGAACCAGAAAAGGAAAAGGTTGGAGAGCAGGAAAGAGGGAAAATAGAATACAAGGAGATGGAACCACCAATAATAGAAAAACGTGGTGATAAAAGGCCGATGTCTGAGCCGAGACATGAAAATCGAAACCAAAAGCGGCTAAGAACTGTCATATCAGAGACAATACATTGTGTTGACATAGGGAAGTTAGTCTTCCTAATGAGAAAGGAGCAGCCCGAAGTATACCAGTATTGAGTCAGAGTAGTGGGAAAAAGGAAATATCAGTAAAGAAACTAGCAGCACTGGATCTTATTCTTCTTCCTCCTCCTCTTCATCCTCATCATCATCCTCTTGTAGTAAAACTACTGTAGTTACCAAACCTGACAGGAAAGGTACTAGTCTGGTCTCAGTGAATGACCATGTTTCACTTGCTGTGAGCATGGCAGCAAGAAGTGACGATAGCATTTCTTCTGTAAGCATGGCCATTGTTACAGAGCCTATAACTCCGTTGTCCAAAGTATGTTGACCTCATGTCAGGAGATACAGGAAGAGAGACTCATTCTCAATATTGGTGGAACGCACTTCCAAACAAGCAAAGTCGTCATACGAACCGATCCAACTTCACTATTTTCATTGATACTAATTATCTCAGAAATGGAGCTCAAATAGAAATAGCTGTTCTTCCAAAAGAACAGAGATATTTGTACGAAATTTTGCAGGAGGCCAAATACTACAAACTCTTAGGGCTACAGGACATTGTGTGTAAGAGACTGCACCAGATCAATGCCTTCATCATGCCATCTGATGGGTCGGATCAACATTGTAGTTAAATAGTAGTGTTATTTACTATCAGTAAATACATTTGTAGTTGTGCTGGGCAATCCAGCTAAATATAGTTGAACCATAACATATGGTTTTGTTTGTTATATTTTACATAGAGGACCAAGACACAGTAAAGACAACGTTTTTATTGTTAAAAATAAATATCTTATTTATTTGAGTAATTGTTCTTCTTACATTCTGCTTTGTGGACTTCATCTAAACAAAAACAAAAACAACAAACAAAACATAATGTATGAGTATATGTACTATGCAACATTATAAGGACAGTTATCAAAGCGCTGACAATGCTAATGTTATAGGTAAAAGTACAACACACTACAATAAATGGACTTAAGTGTATTTAATTACCTGTTGTCATGTATGATTTCCACAACATAATTTGCTAACTCACTTGCAATTTGGAGACCAAATGCCTAATTTGGTGGGGGGCAATGTAACGCTCACCAAACACTGTACGAATTCGGAGAAAATTGTTTAACTTGTGGGTTAACTCGTAGAAAATATCTGTTAAAGAATTGAAAGGTTCTTAAAGAAATTGCCGAAATTCATCCTAAAGCAACACGGTTGATTCAAATATCTGAAAGTTTGCGTCAGCCTAGTTGCTTTGTATGAGATGCAATGATCAGCTGTTTCGTGGAAGGTTGATAAAATGCCGGTATTATGAGCAATTTCAGTTCATCATACCTATTGTAAAGTAAAATTATCATGTTTTCAGAGAGGAATGTCTGGATTTACTGATGCATATATGTATTTTAATGAGTTACAGTTACTATGAGAAGATTAAATCCACATCGTGATTATTTACAAATCATGTCGTCTGTTTACATTTTTTGGAATGTCAAAGGGGAATCCCCCATCTGTTTATTGCTTGCTGATTGGTCAATTCTTGCAAAGCGATCGAAGCGCCATCTAAATTACCTATAAGTATTAGACGCGGCTAGTTTGAAACGGGTTTTGCCTAGTAGTTGAACAGCAGACAAGTTAAGAGCGTAGAAATTGAAGTCAGAAGTTATATATTGAAAGATGTCAGATTACAGAACAAGGGAGGAGGTGCGAAACTTATAAAAGTTTACTTTAAAAGTTGTTAGTACAGCTACGTAGTGTAGTTGTTCAGGTTGCAGGTTATTTCAAGGTGCGGGTTGTTTTGGGTGAAGGTTGCTTCTTGGAGCAGGTTGCAGGTTATTTCAAGGTGCGGGTTGTTTTGGGTGAAGGTTGCTTCTTGGAGCAGGTTGCAGGTTATTTCAAGGTGCGGGTTGTTTTGGGTGAAGGTTGCTTCTTGGAGCAGGTGGCAGGTTGTAATAGGTGCGGGTTGCCACCTCCTTGAAAATTCTGAAGTCTTATATTTCTTGTAATATAAATAATTGTTTTGAGAAAGTGGTTGCAAGTCCGTTTTTGCAGACGGTTCATATAAACGTTTGATTCAGATTGTACGTAGTCGCCATTATATCTTCTCGCAACCGAGCTTGGAGCGGGTTGCGTAAGTGAGGTTACGTTTTACTATCAATAATTGGTACCCTAGTTCTTTGTAACATAAGGAAAGTAATTTGATATTATTTAGCTAAATTGTGGTAAATATTTCATGTAAGCGACGTCAGTGTCGTTTATTGTAGACAATTATTATTGTTATTTGTACATAGGCTCTGTGCCTGGTGCGGGTGTCAATTGCTGGTGGCAGGAAACACGTTAAACATATTGATATATTTTGTGGCCGCTCGGTAATCATATTGTTGTCCAAAATTGTAGTTGTGGTGGTTAATAGAAGATTAAATAGTTGTGAAGGTTGTTAATGTCCTTTAAAGGGCATATTTGGATAATTAATTGAATATACTTGTAATTAGTTAATTGTTTGTTGTGTGTTCCTGTCCAACCACGAGGGTCAAAGACACAGACGATCGCGCAACGTTATTATTATTATTTAATAAAGTATCTGAATTTTTATTAGCCTTTGTAATTTGTTGAATCCATTTACATTTACTTTCATCTAAACTCCGACATCCAACGGACCCTTACTTTTGTAACGCTGTATGCCTTGTGGTGCGCAGGTCAACTTTACACGAGGTTCGCAGCATTACAATATCGACATCATAATTAATAAATACATTTTAGAAATAAAAAGGTCTGCATTATAATGTATGATCTTGTCATGCAGAGAATGGTGAAAAATTATGTTAAATTCACTCTAGAATAACATGGCATAGCATAAGGCTACATATTTAGTTCACGTCAAGCATTTACACCCCCCCCCCTTTTTTTTTTAATTTTCAGTCTGTTTTCCTGAAATACTTATTGATGTGCGTACATGCTACTTTTCAGTGCCAATGGTATTGACAACCTCCAGTTTTAGTTAGTTTTAGATCATTGTAGGTAGATATATATATACAGACTGGACATGGGATGTTTATTTTTTTTAACAAGAGTCTGAAGATACCAGAGGGGAAAAGTTACAGATTCTATTAAATAAAATGGATGTTTATTTTCTGTTAGTTTCAGATTCTATGAGTATAAATGCAAAGTTTCCTGTGATGTTTATTGGTTGAATATTTGAATAAATAAAAATAAGAATATATGATAAGTCTTGTATATATATATATCCATACAGGTTTGAAAATCAATATATATATATATATATAGAATAGAATAGAATAGTTTTTATTAAATCAATCAAGAAGCCGGTGAGAGCACAGAATTACAGACATTTGCATTTTACACTTACAATGATTTTGATGGTTTTTTTCTTCTAAAATATCCATGAAGTAAAAAAAATGGACCAGCATTCCAATTATTTTTAAAGTACATCATCAAACAAATGCCATGAGTTTTCAAGACACCTTTGTGTCATATATTATAATAAAGTCATTCAGAAAAGAACTTTTTGATTGTGTAATTTGTGTAATTTGTGAAACTTCATCTGAAAGTCAAAAGGTTTATTTCAATTTCAATTGAAAACCAGGACTTGTCTTAAACATTTCAAGAATGAATTAAATTTCTGTAAAGAATTTGGCTCAGAAGATAAATTATATTGTGGTACATATTGTTATAACAGTTGCAACGCATTTTCTAGGTCAGAACGTGGAGCTGAAACAAGATCTCAAACTTTTCAATTTCTTATAGATATATTAAACCAGAACCAAGTTGTTGAACAAGTTTCTACAGACATTTAGACCCGTATACACTCCAACATGTTGTTGGATTTGTTATTCATGCTTTTTTTTTTTAGATGAAAAGGTACTTATGTTGCCTGTTGTTTATGAGAAATATAATTATCTTTTATCTATGAATATTAATGCCGAAATTTATAAATTTTCTTTTACAGAAAAGAATTTTTCAAAATGTGCCCATTTATTAACTTTTTTCCAGTCATTGGAACAAATAAAATAATTTTTTTAACTTCAATTTTAAACAATATTAACCAATACTTGGTTATTTTGCCAACAGAAAACATATTCATTCTATTCTAGTCATTTAATTTACTTAGTGAAATTTGGAATTCTGGTTTGTCCTTACATGTGAATGCAAGTATTCTGTATGTGTCTTAAAATTATGTGAATGGTAGTCATTCAATATGCTCTTTTATGTGAATGCTAGTTATTCTGTATGTGTCTTTTATGTGAATGCTAGTCATTTTGTGTCTGTCTTTTATGTGAATGCTATAGTCATTCTGTTTGTGAATGTCATGGTGGAAAAATTATTGCAATCTAAGTATCCATATTTGTAAATGCTGGTAATTTTGTGAATGTCCTGGAGAAAGAATTATTGCAAACTAAGTACCCATATTTGTAAATGCTGGTCATTTTGTGAATGTCCTGGAGAAAGAATTATTGCAAACTAAGTACCCATATTTGTAAATGCTGGTCATTTTGTGAATGTCCTGGAGAAAGAATTATTGCAACCTAAGTACTCATATTTGTAAATGCTGGTCATTTTGTGAATGTCAAGGGGAAAGAATTGTTACAACTTGACCACCCATATATGTTATAAAAGCTAGTTTGTAGTTGTGTCAAACACATGAATATTCCAAATACATTGATATTTACATTGTGAGATAAACATGAAACTTGGTAGCTTTCATTCAGATAATACAATTTCCTAATTTCAAGAAAAATATTTGCTTACACTGATTTTTTTAAAATTTGCCTTGATATAATAGGAAGGGTTAAGATATCTGAATACAATTTTTTATGCCCCTTTTTGTCTCAAGGTTTCACTTTTTTTTTAGATTTAAATTTTTTTATTAATTTTTGTTTTTTATAATATTTTCATATTTTTTCAATTCGTTTAATTTTTGTTTACATGCTTTTATTTTTCCACACATTTATTTATTTCTATTTATCTTGTACCTGTTGTATTGAAATTAAATTGAAATTATTAATTGTTGTACATTCCCTGTGCAAGTCTAGTATCATAGATGATTTTTTTTTAAATTTAAAGTGATAATAAATAGTAATTCCCCAGTCTAAATTACAAAATGCACAATGTCTAAAACAATATTGCAATACAACTAAAAAATACGGTAT
Source organism: Bathymodiolus brooksi (assembly GCA_963680875.1). Classification (NCBI taxonomy): domain Eukaryota; kingdom Metazoa; phylum Mollusca; class Bivalvia; order Mytilida; family Modiolidae; genus Bathymodiolus; species Bathymodiolus brooksi. Next base: position 18,142,276 of record OY804581.1, on the reverse strand, counting down.
TAATACAAGAAAATTAAAAAAAGATATAGACGCCCCTTTCCCAAATGAAATATACTCTTTCGGATGTACGCTTAGGTGTCGTTTATTGTTGATGTTAAGAAACACCACCGATGTGTTCCGAAAGACAATGAATTTCGATGTTTGGAAAATGGTCGATCCGATCAAGGGGGGTAAGATAAGATAAGATAAGAAAACTTTATTTGAATTCGGTTTTTGTATAACAATAAACACAAGCTCTCAGGTGCTTTTTACCGAATATACATAGTAGCACAAGATACATACACATATTAACATAATCACATAAACACACATATAAAGCACATACAGTTAGCAAATGCAACATAAAAAGCACAAAAATAAAAGACATTCTAAAACATGCTGAAGCAATATCAAGCAAACATAAAATAACTAAGCAGCATTAAAACTTGGAAAAAGCACTAGAAATAAAACAGAAAGCTGAATATGTTATCTGCATGCAGAACAACGACATACTGAGCCATTCCAGGACTGAATCAAACTTTTAAAGTGGTTGAAACTGTTTTCAGTTCTGAAATGGTTCGGAAGGTCGTTCCACAGAGTTGCAGCTGCAAACGTGAATGATTGTTTGCCATACCTTGTAGTTCTAACTTGAGGTACATCTAATATGTTCGAATACCTGAAAGCATATTTAGAATTCTTCACATTAACCAAATCATGAAGGCATACAGGAGCTAATTTGTTAACGATTTTATATGTCTCCAAGGCCATTGTCCTAATACGTCTGATCTGTAAGGAGGGCACTAGAGCTTTTTCAAGAAGGTTGATATATGAACTGGTGTAGTCATCGAATACAAAGCGAAGTGCTCTTTCCTGCACTTTCTCTATTTTTTTTGAATTTTTATCGGTACAAAAATGCCAAGCCAAAGGGCAGAAGTTAAAGTTACTGAGAATGAAAGTGTGGAATATAGTTAATTTGCTTAATCTGTCTAAATATCGGCCCAAACGTTTAAGTATATTCAGTTGCTGTGATGCCTTCCTACAGATTGAACTGATATGAATGTCAAAATTTAATTGATAATCTATTTCAATTCCTAAAAGTTTTACTATCTCTTCACATGAAAGTGTAGAATTCTGTATACAAATCTTCATGTTTTTGTCAAAAGTCTTCTTCCCAACCGCAAGTACCTGAAATTTATCTGGATTAGCCTGCATTTTGTTAACTTTAAACCAATTAATAAGAACATTTGACTCTGATTCTAAAACTGAGGTCAGTACATTAAAATCAGGATGACCATAAGACAAGGTATTGTCATCCGCATAATTATATAAAGTACCCTTTATTACAAAATAAAAAATATCATTAATAAAGACATTAAAAAGTAGAGGTCCCAAGATTGACCCTTGGGGTACTACATTTTTGGATGTCAGACCAACTGCTCAGGATACCATTAATTTTAATTTGCTGTTTCCTACTTGATAATTAGGACTCAAGAAGGGATACAGAATCAGTGGACATACCATAGGCCGAAAGTTTATCCAATAAAATATCATGGGGTAGGCAATCGAATGCCTTGGAAAGATCCATTAGGACTGCAGCAACATACTGATTTTTTTTCAAGGGCATTCCGCCAGTCCTCTAATAACCTGAGCAGGGTTGTCTGACATCCATGACCTCTTCTAAAAGCACATAAATAAGGATTAAAAATATTTTCAAAAAAATCAGACAATTGCTGTTCTAAAATTTTCTCAAAAATCTTTGAAAAAATACATAGTACACTTACGGGTCTGTAGTTAGTCTTCAAAAGTGGATCATTCTTTTTATATAAAGGTGTTACTTGTGCTTTCTTTAATTTATCCGGAAAAACATTCTGATCTATTGACATATTTAAAATACTTGTAATGTGAGGTGCAATAATAGATTTACTACATTTTATTATTTTGGCAGGTATACCATCAGCACCTGTTGCTTTTTTGATGTTGATATTATTTATAATCTTTTCAACTTTATTTGTTGTTACCTTTTCAAAAACAAATTTGTTTGTGCAATCATTTTGTTTCTTTATTTCTATTAAACTTGGATGATCAGAATGGTCGTAAACAGTATCTTTTCCTATATTCTCAGCTACAGTGGAGAAAAAATTATTAAAGTGATTGGCTACTTCTTTTTGATCATTTACAATCTTGTCAGATTCATTAAGCACAATTTTTTGTTCTCCACTGGACCCCTTTTTCGAAAAGAATGGCTTAATAGTTTTCCAAAAGTCGCCCGATTTTGTTCCCCCAGAGCAACGTTCTAAAAAGTATGTTTTCATTGATTTTCTTTTCAATTTGGTTACAAAATTTCTTTGCTTTCTGAATTTTTCCCAATTTTTGTTGCTCTGACATTTTGTAAATTGAGAATATAGCATTTGTTTTCTGTATACAGCTCTTCTGAGCTCCTGATTCATACATGGTAATGGTTTTTTTCTTTGATATCTAGATTTAATTGGAGCATGTTTGTTTAACACATTGATAAAATCTTTTTCATATTCATTATAAACATAATCTACTTCATGACATGTTTGATTGATCTTAATTTGTTCTATATCATCATTGAAATTTTCAATATCAAAAGTCTTGTAACTTCTATAATACCTGAGCTTTTTTGGTTGGTGAAGAACTTCACCTTTGATAACAGTACTTATAATGTTATGGCAGTCACTGACACCTGTTGGAACATTTTGTGACTTAAAACATAATGATTTCTTGTTTGTCATTATTACATCTACTAGTGATGGGATACAGCCCTTTTTGAAACAGGTTGGACCATTAACAAGTTGTGATAGATTGAAAATATCACAGAAATCATTCAAGGTAGCACTTTTATCTGAATTGAGCATGTCAAAATTCAGGTCACCAAATAATAACATATGTTCATAATGTATTAAAGATATATCAGCAAATCTGGAGAAATGTTCAGTAAATTCATTGTTTGACATAGAAGGGGGTTTATATGCCCCAGCAATCAACCACTTTCTGTCACTTATATATACTTCATGACACAGAGTTTCAATTTTTTCACTCTCTAAAGATTGTTTTCTGCTGGATGGAAAGTCAGATCTGATAAAGGTAAGTAGGTCCCCGCCGTACTGGTTCCTGTCCCTACGTTGCACTTTGTACCCATCTACACTGAACAGATTGTCATTAAAAGATTCATCAAGTTTCGTTTCAGAAATAATTAATAAATCTACAATGTTGTCAGTTAGTACCTCTTTTATTTCGTCAAATTTGTATCGAAGGCTGTTGATGTTCAGGTGTGCTGCCATAAAATTTTTGGGATAAGATCTCCGGACATCTCTAAGGTCTTTAAACGTGTGTTTGTTTATATTTACATTATGTAGAAAGGCAGATAGTCAATAGCTGATAGTACTTTTATAGAACTGTTTCCTTTTATAATGCTGTGTGTATATACGTTTTTACTAATATGAATAATTAAACAACAGAATGGACTTTTAACAACGCTATCAATTATAATACTACTGAAACGACTATTTTACAACACACGTTTTATACTTTTTAGTAATTGATGTACATACGTTTTTATGCCACTAACCAAATTTATACAACATGGAAATGATGAACTTTTAACTACTACGTATATTTGATCTTAACTGTAAATACGTATCTTTTTAAGTATGTGCCCGTTAAGTTAGGTTTTATAATTTTATCCTTAATTGGAGTGCTCCGAATCGCGGAGGAATTTTACCTGTACAAAGACAAAGACAATTTACACCGGAAGTAACAGTGATTTATCCTCTACATCTTCAATATTAAAAAAGGAGTTGCTAAAAATAGGCAAAATACAGTTTGCACAGTACCAACTTTCAGATGATGTTGATAAACGTTGGTATTCGTCTTTCGGTAGGTCAATACATTTAATGTGATACCAATATGTACAGTCTTCACAATAAATTCCACGTTGATTTCGTTTTACTGGTTTGGAACATTTCCCACAAGGATATTTTACTGGACCAGGATTAGTTGAAATGTCTCCTGATAGCAAAAGAATTCTAATTATTGATGTATATGTTGTTGTATTTTGGCTTGGTAAGTATTTGTAGTAACGTCTATTTGTATAATGGCGGATCTTTTCTGAGACGATCCTCGGGTATAATAAATCTAGTGAAAAGTCATAGCAAGATGGTTTTGGTTTCGTTCCCGAGTATAATCCGAGATCTTCTACCATGTATTCGTTGTCTGGGAGATCAATTTGCGTTGGAAATGCAAGGATGCGAGCTACAATTAAAGTTGTTGTTAGAGTAAACAAAAGCCCGTCTAGTCCCGTCGCCATCTTTAAAATTATATGGGTGTAGGGCTAAGTGGAACAATTGCATCCCACAAGACATTGACACTAGTTGTCGGTATGACAATGATCCTAGATGATTTCCTCAGGCAATGTATGTTACAGAAAGCCATCATATTGTTTTAATTAAATTTTCTATTTTAAATAGAACCACCTTGACATTTGTTTTGAAATTCAGTCCACTTCAAGTAGCACAATTCGATGTTTGTACACAATATAAATAAAAACTGAAGTGATACAATAAATTTCTATTTATCCATAGACATCTTCCGTATATTTTAATTGATTTCAAGCATAAATATTTATTGTAAACCGACGTATTTTAAGCGAAGGGTTGAACGTCATTTTTCATCAAAAATGAAGCGAAAGTCACGTGACTGGGACTTGACTTTGGAGCTCTCCTGTCACGCTGGCTGTCCTACTGTATTTCGAAATAACTTGTCTCTATTATATATTTCTGATAAACCTTTGTAGTTACAATGGTATACAGACACAGGCCTAACAATACAAAATAATGAGCAATCCATCTTACAATACACAATATCAAATATACACATGTAACAACAGATTTGTTTCATTTTTTAGCCGGAATGACACAAATTTTCATTAATATATCTTATTAATGCATACATCTTTTCAATTTCTTTTTTGTGTGTGTCCCCAATACACCAACAAAACTGAGCTGATGACATGAATCACAATTATATAAAAATAGATCATACTAAATTTGTGATCAATACGGGGAGGTTTGATATGATTAATGGTAGATACGTTCATTTAATATACTAAATATTTCTAATACAAAAAAAACATTCAATCTTAATTTGTTAATTGATCAACATCCAACTCCATCAGTCACATGTCTAGTGAGTAATCATTTAGACAAAGCAATGAAAACCACACACAAATAATATGATAATGTGACCTTATACTACACTCCCATTCTCAGGGACTGGGGAAGAGGTCATTCAATCGACAAAGACAAATACAGTGTATAAAATATTAAGATCAAATTCCCTATATTTTAATTATTTCCCAATCAATTCAAATTGAGCAGTCACATGAGCATCAATGCCCATTAATGTTTTTTTTTATGGTGTGGGAGGAGGGGAGTTAACAAATACGACTATTTAATTAAACGGTTAAACTAAATTATCAGAGTATATGATATGTATACTATAATGCAAGTTCTTTTCCGAATTAAAAAATAATAATAAAACCTTACATTTATCATTTAATGTTAAAACTTTCAGTTATCACTGGTGCAATACACATCCTAATTTCAACATTATTCCAATACACGTAATATATGTACAGCTTCAAGGCGAAGGTTACATTTAAAAGTATAAAACACAAATGGTGTAAAACTTGTGAGGACGTTGACATGGCGCTAAATGCACACTTATTCTTGAAATAATGACGGCTACAGTAAAATTGAATTTACTTGATAAAATATACGAGTAACATTTCATACAATTTAGCTACAGTAAAATTGAATTCACTTGATACAATATATACAAGTAACATTTCATACAATTTATCAATCGTTTTGGTAAGACTGAGATATATAGTCACATGATTACAACATTTTGAATAACGTTGTCACACAGCCTCCTGGTACTGTGTACGGTAGATTCAATTTCATGTAGAAATGACAAAAAAATTGTGTACTGAAGTGCATACTTATGTTTGAATAATTATTTATATACTTGTAATGTAAAGCGATACCATAGTTACTTAGTTGGGGATTGATAAGGCTTTATTTTTCATTTGGAATTGTATTATTTTATGAATCAGGGGAGTAGAAGCTGGTAGGGGGCCCCCAATTTAAAAAATGGATGCATTTTGCATCCCCCCACTTTATTGGGAAAAATTTAGTAAACAGAAGAATTTTTAGAATGGAAGTCAATAAACTGTCAATAAATCAAGAAATAAAACTTGGGTGTTGTGTTTTTTTTTGCTTGTCAGTTTTGAAAAAAACGTGCCCTCACTTTCCCGTCCTCTCCTGAAGCCTGCCCCCACTTTCCAATCCAATTACAAAGCTCCCCCCCCCCCCCCCACTGGTTTTAAAGGTACAATAAGGGCCGTTTTAGCCTCCCCGATTGTCGGAGGAAAAATTCAGTCATATATTTTTAAAGATGATCGTTTTATGTGAACGTTCGGTCTATGATTAGTGGACGGGGAACCACATCGGTGGTGTACATATACTGGTTAGCGTGATCTCCCCGAGTGCAGTAGATCTTGTGTTCTTGTCCTGGTAGGGTCAAACCAGACTATGAAATTGGTATTTGTTGCTTCTCCGCTAAGTGCGCAGCACTAAGGAGTAAGAGCAAAGACTGGCTATTTTTTGACACGCATACGGTATAATGTGTTCGAATGGTGTAACATGTCTGTCCGCGAACTGTTGTGTTAGTGAGCTCAGTAGCACTATAAAAATCCAACTCAGCATGTTGGTCTAGAACAAAGAGGACATAAACATCTAATCAAAATGTAATATGCTCTCGCCATGATAGAGCTGAAAAATCACTTATTTGGCGTTAAGCAATAATCACTCATTCACTCACTAGTGGACGTGTGCTTCAAGACGGTGCCAATCTATAAAAGTAACAACATCATCGCAAAAATTCTGCTTCAATGCCAAAATACGTGTTTTTATCTTCAGTATCTTTTTTCAATAGAAAGTCAAGTGTAATATTTTAACTAATAAATCCTAAATTCCTTGTTTTCTCTATTTCACCGTCATCAGTTTTTTTACTGGTGACCGGGGGAACAGTGGTCTAGATCGCCAAAGCGCTTACGATATCGGTAAAATGACCATGATCTAAAACGTGTACGTGACTTAAGTATGTATAAAATGGCTACCGCCGATGTGCCCAGTGGAACCATTCTGGCTGTTCATTTACAGAAATGTTCGCATTTATCAAACGAAATAAGAGTGATGCAAAAAAAATAGAGTTTCAGTATAATAAAACAATTAATGCCTGCACTTAAGGTGAACATCATAATTGTTCACCCTTGGGATGTAGATCAGATAAATATTGCGTGTATTTGCAGTCATAACTCTTTTTGCTTCGACAAAATTAAGTGTGGTCTACGTCCGTACGCCAACAACTTTCTTTTCTAAAAAAAAAACCCGTCTGTTTTCTTTAATATCGCCTTTTGTTGTGAATACTATAACGGATTGTTGTAACTCCGAACCGGAACATGAATTTTGGAATAATTTCTTCATGCGCCAAATATAATTTGAATCTTGTTTATATTTATGATGTTTTTCTGAAATTTAACCCTTACATACGTAGTAGGTACCCTTTTTGATGATTTCCAAATTCCTTGCACGTTAAAAACCACTTTTCAGATTTAGACAGTAAGTAGGAGATTTGTAGCCCTATAAAGAGCTAAATTTTCCTTCCCTTCCAACCTCTCAATATTTTCCCAGTGGCAGCCAAAAGTTGTGTCCCTTTCCTCACACATTTCTCTATATTTTTTAATAAATTGTTGACTTTCTTCTCGTCCTGGATTCCCCCCCCCCAAATCCAAGCTGTTTGATCAAATACTAGCAGACGAACTAATCTTCAAAATTCATAAATGTTTGAATTGAAGATACCAAAGGGGTATTCAGAAGCCATAAATCGAAGAAGAACAGACAACACAATGATCAAAAGAAAAAGGACAAAAGGTCAAACAACGATCTACAAAAGATTTAATCCTGGTTTGCCCATATTTAATTACACCAATTATCAATTAGTTAAATAAACAAAAAAGACAAAGGGTTTACTGACCTTAAAGTTGCATAGTCTGTTCCAAATATAATCACAGTCACTTGAAGTTTCAAAAATAAAAAAAAAATAAGAAAACTTCGAAAAATTTTGGTCATCTTTGTCTTTGTCTTTGTACAGGTAAAATTCCTCCGGGATTCGGAACACTCCAATTAAGGATAAAATTATAAAACCTAACTCAACGGGCACATACTTAAAAAGATACGTATTTACAGTTAAGATCAAATATACGTAGTAGTTAAAAGTTCATCATTTCCATGTTGTATAAATTTGGTTAGTGGCATAAAAACGTATTTACATCCATTACTAAAAAGTATAAAACGTGTGTGGTAAAATAGTCGTTTCAGTAGTATTATAATTGATAGCGTTGTTAAAAGTCCATTCTGTTGTTTAATTATTCATATTAGTAAAAACGTATATACACACAGCACTAAAAGATAAAAGCGCAATCGTAATATATACAATGTTCTTTCCTTCACGCACTCTCCGAATACAGCAATTCTTCCGTTGTTAAAACAAATTGACTCATAAAAGGTAAAATCATCATTTAAGTATGCGTATAGACTTTAAAAGGTAAAACGATCTCTTTAATGAACGGATCGGGTGCTGGACACAGTAAGAAAAATATTATATTAGCTTACTTATAAAAGGAAACAGTTCTATAAAAGTACTATCAGCTATTGACTATCTGCCTTTCTACATAATGCTCTTCAATATTTCAGTTCTCTTTTGGTGTAGCACAAAGCAATAGTGTTGCGTGGCTCTTTCGATTTGCACTAAATCCTGGTTTGAATATGGAATCAGTTGGTTTATTTTATATGAGGTGCAGTCCAAGATGATTTTCATAAGCAGCCCATTTTGTTCTATAGTCCGTGTACCACCCCCCCTTGCCTCTTCTAGAGCTTCACCTAGTTTCACCATTTGTGTTTTTCTGTTTTCTTCTAGAGTTTTACATTCAAGTAAAAAATGCACTCTATCTTCATCTTCCTCCCCACATAGTTTACAGATCGGAGATATTTTGTTACGGCTGAACTTAGCGTGGTGGTATTGTAGCATATAAGTATCAGTAATTAATCGTAATTTGATTTCTGCTTTTTGTATGTCGTACTTTCGATTTTTCACACTTCGTAATATGTTATGTGGTGTTCCTATTGGATTTTGTTGAATTTCTAGATATTCTAATGTAGATTTTATTTGCTTTTCGTTTGTTCATTTATCGTACCAAAAGCTGTTAATGGCCTTTTTCATTGCATTTTTCCATTGCTGTTTCTTTGGAGGATTTTCTAGTATTTCTTCTGGAGATGGCAGATTATATTTCTGGAGCGTCTTCCTAATTCTACAGATGAAAAATCTGTCTTCTTCTTTTGAGTTTTCCATTTCCCATATGAGTATGTCTTTTTCGATGGATGAGTCAAGCCTGGCTAAGGTGGTAAATAAGATCATTGCATTTTTGTCCAGCGTTGTCTCTATTGGTTCTGCACCTATTAGTGTGTAGATGGCTACTGCTGCGGTTCGCTCTAGAAGGCATTGAAATTGCCTGCAGGTTGCCCTTTGAAGCTGTTCTAATTTCTTCGTGTCTAATGGTGTATATGCTTGGATTTCCAGCCCATATAGATAACGTGGGACAGCGTATGTATTCCAGATTTTCAGTAGAACCACTGGGGACATTCCTGATCTTGCATGCAGTCCAGGTCCTAGTAAGGCATATATTGTTCGTCTGCCTATACTCAATCTCTCTTCAATATTTATTTTCCCGTTTTCTTGGTAAGTTATTCCAAGGTGCTTAATTGATTGTACCCTGTTTATTTCCTGGTCTCCTAATACATATTTTTTCGGATGTGTTTGTAGAGCTTTTGATATATTTATTACTTCAGTTTTTTCCGGGTTTAGTTTCACTAAATCTCTTTTGGTGTTATATTCTAGGAGATTTAACATGGCTTGAATGTCCTTACTCTCTCCCAGCAGAGCAATGTCATCTGCACAGGCTGGCGCTGATACAGTAATATTTCCAATAGTAGCTCCTAGCGTGCTTTTTGTAATACTATCCAAAATTGTGTTATTATACCTCTTGTAGAGTAAGGTTGACAGTTTTGCACCTTGGCGTATCCCTTGTTTAATATCTATACTTTCTGTGGTTTGGTCTCCCCATTTAACTTTCAGGATTAGCCCATCATAAATGTTCCTTAGTAATAGCCACATATCACCAGTAATTCCATCGTGGTATAGCTTATTTAACATTATGTCATAGTTGACGGTATCAAATGGTTTTTCTGCGTCTACAGTCAGAAGTTCTAAATCCCGATTAAATTTTTTGTATATTAATATAGTTTCTGATGCTATAAATGCTGTAAATTTACTAGATGCGTGTTCAGTAAAACCTCTCTGTAAAGGATTTTGCGTTGGAGATAGCTGTTTTTCTAATCGCTCTTTGATGACCGACTCAATAATTTTTGAGAACGTGTTTGTAACGACTATGCCTCTATAATTTCCTGGTAAAGTTTTGTCCTTTTTCTTTTTCAATACTGGTGTTAAGATTCCTCTTTTCAAAGTATCTGGAATATTAAGCTCTTCAAATATTTGGTTGGTGATACTACATATTTCTGTTGCCAATTCAGCATTTGCAAATTTAAAGTGTTCTGCTTGTATTCCATTTTCATCAGCAGCTTTCCCATTATTCAGCTTTCGGATAGCTTGTTTTACTTCTGCTTCTGTTGCTGGTGGAATTTTCACCTTATTGGCTGTTACTTCTGCTATGATGTCATTTTGTATTGTGCAGAGGCTGTTTCGTTCTAGGTCAAATTTGTTTTCGTCCAGATTAGGAGTAGCCAGATTTTCAAAATGTATTCTCCAGGCTTCCATAATATTATTTTGGTTGTATTCAATATTGTCTATGACCAGTGTGTCAGTATTTATTGCCGAGTTACTTCTCAGCATTCTTAGCAATTTGTGGAATGTTTTACTATCGTCTTGAGATGCCTCCATAATTTCTGAGATCAGTTTATCCTTCTTTGAGGCGTATGCCTGTCGCTGTACTTGACGCAATGTCCGTTTTTTCTTTATCATATCCTTTTTTTCGCTTTCAGTGCTACCGTTCGAATTTCCCTTATTTTTCCAAATCCAGTGTGCTTTTCTAGCCTCTTTAGATGCTTGGTCGATGTTATGATTCCATATTTCTCTACCTACAGATTTGAGTGTCTTTAGACGCCTGTATTTTGGTATTGACTTCCTTCCTGCCTTGTGTAATGTATTTTCTAGTGTGGCTATTCTGTCTGCAACACTTAGTTTTATAGTGTTTTTTTGCTTTCTTATTTCTGTTTGTATGATTTTCTTATATTCGTCAGAATTGCATTTGTCCCATGCTGGCTTGGTATATATTTTAGCTGATTTTGGTGCCAATTTACTTATTTGGGTGGTAATTTCTACTTTAATGAGAGTATGGTCCGAGGTGTTTATAGCATCGAACGGCATGATTGAAACACTAGGTTGTAGGTTCAAAGTTTTTCCTTTAAACAGAATATAATCTATCTGAGATTTGCCTTTTCCGTTATGATGGTGGAATGTAAAGTCAATTGGATAGTTTGTAGGCAATATCAGGTTGCTTTCTACAGTAAACTTCTTAAAGATGCGATCCCTTCGTCTGTCGTCTCTATGTAATGAAGCATTCATATCTCCACAGAGTAGGATGTCGTATGTTTCTTCATATTTTGGATGACCTCATTCAATTGATCCATCATGTCTCTGTATTCATAATCTCCCTCCTTGATATCGGATGGCATGTAAACATTTACTATGCATAACATTGTCGGTATATTGTTGATTGTAATAACTTGTATACGACTACCCCCATCTGATTTAATTTTCACTGCATTGTCTATGGTTTTCTTCCAGAATACGGCTATACCGCCATTGCCACGAAGGGACTTGTAGTTAAGTTTTATATCATCATCGTCCACTGCTTTAGCCGAAACGTTGAAATCTTTGTGCATATTTTCCAGGATTTTCTTTTCTAATGATAAAAGCCAATGTTCTTGTATGCATAGTATGTCACAAGTGTTCAGTATGTTTTCGAGATATTTTGAATTCCCTTTTGCACTCTGTATATTTATTGATCCTATGATTGTTGTCTGTATTTTTTGCTTTGCCATGCAGCTGTTGTTGCACGGCCGTCTCCTAAAAAAGGCACGTTTGTTGTGTTAGTTCCAGTTGGGGTTTCAATCATAGGTTGTGTATTTTGCTGATAATCTTGGGTGGCATTTGGTGGTTGTAGGTCTGCTGGGAGAGAGTATGTATGATTTTTTCCATCCAGCTGAGCTACCTCTTCTACACTGGTTTTGTTGTTACTGGTTGTACTATTTGTGTTATTCGGAGTTTGGTTTACATTTCCAGCAAGTTGAATATTCCTCCATTGTAGGTTTAATGTTCGATATTCACCACTTCGGTTTTTGCAGTTCTGGTTGCCTGTTCTTTGATGCTGATAGGTTGTTCCGAGCGGTGGCAAGCCCTTATTTTGCGCTTGACGATGCCTATACTCCCCTTCTGTTGGCACGATTGTTGTGCGAATAGGATTAACTGGGTGTCCGATGTTGTTATAAGGCGTGTAGTATTCAGGCTGTACTTGTGTTTGTCCCTTGTGGGTATTGACTAGCACGTTGGAAATGCACAGGTGGTGGTACAACTGGGTTCGTGAAGGCGACATATGTAGGTATTTGTGCCTGTGGAGGTGTAGCATATTGTTGGTTAGGTTGTGGATGATCTTGCTTGCTATTTTCCCTCCTGGTACAGAAGTTGTCGTTGTATGGAGCGAGTTTCTCTTTAGCTTCTAGGATATTAAATTTGCATTTTAGTTCATTCATTTCCATGAAGTGTTTAATTTGTAGGTCTTTTAATTCTAGTTTGTGATTCATTTCTTTTTGCAGGTTGTCTATACGGTCAGTAAGCTGTGATTCAATCTGTCCCATTTTGTAGAATAGAGATTGTTGAGGATGGTCGTTTCCGTACATTTCAGCTCTATTTATCATTGGCTCCTTAATACCTAATTTAGCTGTTAGCAGATCTATGGTGTTTTTGTAGTCGTTGTTAGATATCTGAAGCATGGCGATTTTGGCTTTGCAGTCAGCAAGTTGCATTTCTACCGATTCATAGTCTAATTGATCTCTTTTCTTGGTTCGTTTCTGCTTGGTCTTGGCTTCCTGTCTATTAGCATTTGCTATAGTTGCATTAGTTGCCTGTGTAGTATGGCTATGTGGTGGTACCTCTACAGATTCTGTGGTTTTACTTTTAGTAATATTTTGTTCTTCTTTATCATTATTTGTGATGGCAATGTTTTCTACCATTAGCTGTTTAGGTTCTGTTTCTTCATAAGGTATAGTTATGTTCAATGCCGTACATGAGGAGCATATATATTGGTCGTCTGGTATGCAGCCTATATTCACGCATTCAGCATGATGCCAGTTAGTACAATTTTTGCATTCTATGGCAGACTTAGTGTCTATTGTGGTTTCACAATACCGGCAGTTTAATATATATTCTGTCCCCATTCCTTCTCTGTCATCTAATTCTAATTCAGTGCTCAGACAGTGTTCATGGAAAGTTTCTATCTCAGTGATTGTATTTCTAGTCGGTAATGCTTGATATTCTATGGTCTTCCTATCTGGAGGTGGTGATATTACATTAATCCTTTGAACTGGTGTTGTAGATTCGTGCAGAGACAATGGTTGCGCATCAGTTGTTGATTTTATAGTATCGTTGGTATAAGTTGGTGGACTCCAGCCTTGTAAATTTGGCGATATCATATGTGCTGTGTCGTTATGATTACGAGTTTTAGTATACTCTTTGGTTGTTCTTTGAGCAATTGGTAAAGAAAGCTGGCAAGTTTCCCTAATTTTATTATTCAGTCTTTTATAGTCAGTATACTGCTCCAGGCATTGGCATATTATATGCAAGTCCTCTTGTATGAATTCTTGTAGCCAGTAACCATTGACATCGATTCTACTTGTGGTGTTAAACATGTTTATCCTATAAAGTTGGCGATTTGTTCCATCATTTTTGTGTTTAATGGATAATGATTCTTCTATAATAAGCATTTTTCCAGCCACAATCTCATTGTCCGGTTTGCTTGACTTTGTATGTAGACGAAATGTTTTTGTACTAGAATGGTCATAATATTCATATATTGATTTTTTCAATATTTCATATGATGCTGCAGAACATGTTATTACTAAAGTTCCAGATTTCAGTTCTATATTGCATAGGCTTCTTTCAGTGGCCTCTATTTTCTTTTCCAGGGTCTTTTTGGTATTAATTTTGTAACTCATCTTATGATTGTTGTCAGGATTTTGCCTATTTGGCGTATACATTTGTGGTGGGTTACGTACCCTGGTACTTGTAGCTCTGATGAGTGATACACTCATTGTTGTCTAAGAAGAGTAGATATTTAGATAGATATGTTCAATTCCTCAATTGTAGAATCTATATGATAATCTAGGGTTGGTTCAGATACGAGCACTGGCAGGACAGTTAGCTTGGAATCCCATGCAGACTGACCTAACCAGTACTAGTTCTATGTATACCACAGATATATAGATAAATGTGTTCAGTCCCTCAGTTGTAGAGTCTATATGATAATCTAGGGTTGGTTCAGATACGTGCACTGGTAGGGCAGTAAGCTTGAGCAGATATAATATATAGATAAATATGTTCAGTCCCTCAGTTGTAGAGTCTATATGATAATCTAGGGTTGGTTCAGATACGTGCGCTGGCAGGACAGTTAGCTTGGAATCCCATGCAGACTGTCCTTACCAATACAGTAAAGCGTAAAGTTTGATTTCAATTCCAACAGTCTGTCCTTATTCTGTCACTGATTTCTCTTAGCCAAACTCTTGCTAAATTTCTTCCAGGGTGTATACCATCCAGGTATAAATTAAAATTGTAATACTGCCACGTATCGTGCCTAGATCTAGTTCTATGTCTACAGCTTGCTTTCAGGAAGACGCTGAAGTCTGGTGAGTTTGTGTTTAAATCTAAATTTAATTTCCGGATTTCTTTATTTAAGGTAATAATTTGGACTTGCAGTTGTTTATCTTGGTCTTTAAATGTAGATGGATCTTTATGTTTACAATGTTCGTTCCAATTTTTTAACGAGTAGATGGGTACTTCTAAGAAGACAAGTTTCACTTGTGTATAATCAGTCAAAAACCTCTTGAATTCTAATAATGTCCTAATAATATGATCTATTGTTTCGTTGTTTTGTGAACTTAATGAAATAAATCTGCTTTTGTCTTTTGATGTCAGGTTGCAGGTGCCCAGCCAGACATAGAGGGCTATATCTCCTAGATTTTGTAGGTTTCTGTCAATATTATGTTTTAGCCAGGCTAGACTCCCCTCGATTTTGGCACCTTTTTTGCACCACCAGACTATATTGTTGTCAAAAGGATGTGTGATTTGGTTTCTAAGGCTGAAGCCTTTACTGTCAGATAAAATGACTGGAGTCCGCAATCTTGGTCCAGCAGGCACATTTACTACTGTCTTTTGGAGATATTTACTTAATTTCGTTTCAGACATAGATAGTGGCTATTTGATTTATGTGGCCACGTGGTTTGGGGGGAGGGTGGTACACTGAGTTAGCCCGGACAATTTTTTTACAAACTAGCAACAGTTGATTGTCAATGACAGTCAATCGGCAATAAAATACCACTAATATAAATAAATTTACGACAAATTAATCCACAATATAAGAGTTGATCAATGTTTGCTGAGGATTTTTTTTTTTTTTTTTTTTTTTTACAGTGACACCATTTTGGCGCGAATATCAGCACGGACGACTGAAGTCAAATTGTCAATTAAAAATAATCGATAACCTATGAAGTTCTCATGAAATTACTATGAATAACGAGTAATCGGACTGTGCCCAGCAAAAAAAATAATACGAGTATGTGCATAAAACTAATTTCCCGAAGTTTTTTGTCGTATCGCGACTGGTTTAGAAATTATATTCAACAGAAGTAATTTTACAGTTGTTCCCCTTTTATTGATATTGGATACATGGCGGCAAATCTGAGAGCTAGGAAAGCCAAAAAAGTGTTTGTAGTGTTCCGCCTGAAATATTAGAATGTCACGACGATGATTTTATAAACGAATTGAATGCAGTTAACGACTTGTACTTCGCTGATCGCCTTGAATTCAACCCGTCTGAACATGAATTTGATGTTGAGAATTTCGAATGCGACAACGACGAAGATGATGACTGATGTTGCATGCGATTTTATCGAGCCATCGGAAGAGGACACTCTGGAATATGAAAAGCAGCATCAATTTAAATTAGATACGTGTGGTTGTAAAAAAATTATGGGGAGTCATGCAGTAAAATAATTAAAATGGATTTAGCTGTAGTAGAGTTCCGAGAACACAAAATTACCCTACACGGCTGTAATTAACTGAAATTCAAAATTGTTATTAATTTGCTGCATATCGCTGGATTTTCTTGATTTTTTTTCTTGGACTTCTTTGGTATAGCTTCTTAATTAGACCAATTATCGTTGTGTTCCTGTGACATATATAACCAACTGTAGAAAAATAAATTGAATGAGGTTGGAATATAAAAAAATTGTTATACTGTAGTGTAGTAACTTTACACAAAATTCTTTCGGCCTGTCAACACTCTTTTCGTTTGTTATATCAAATGGGAAATGACAACATTAGATGAAAATCACATTTTGATTGTTATATGTTTTTTTATCACTATATATATTTACGAGCACGTTTTCTTGCAAAATAAAAATCAATAGGGTCCTTGTGGAGTAGGTGGAAAATACAGGAGAGCTACGTTTGTCACTGTTGAAAGGGGAGATATTGTGACACTAGATTCTGCACTGTAAAGCGAAGAAGACGGACATGACATATATATAAATATTTGTAATTTACAATTATAAGGGAGCAACCATTTGATTTTTATTTTATACAAAAGGGGGGTGGGTGGAAGTGATGATGGATCCTGACTTTTTTCTGCAGTATTTAGGATCCTATTTTTTCGTGTGCACTAGTGCACAGATTTTTTTTTTCAAAATTAACACAATAATAAATCCCTGTAGATCAAATCCTTACTTTTCTTTCACCAACACTTCAATCTTCAATCAATTTAGGAAACTGGAATTTTTTTTTAAAATTCCTTCTATGCCTCCCCCCTTTTTCCTCCTAAAAAATAAAATGGATGCTCCCTTCATGACTTCATTGGATATAAAGTTGATGTTTTTTAATCCAATTCTGTTTTGCCTATTGATTTTTCTGTGGTTTTCTTGTAGATTGAAAATCACACTGGATGGGAAAACTTTCTATTGCACTGAGGAGGTAGGAGACAGAATAGAAGAGGGTACATGTTTTATTTCTGTATAATATTAAATCTATATTTTTTTTCTACATATGTACAGCATAGTGCCATAAATGAGTCAACTTTTCTAATGGCGGACTGCATCTATTGACGCCTGGACACTTTCAAACGTGTTTTAGATCGCGTTAGCGCATTGCGGTATTTTATATGTGTAGTCAACGGGAGGTAACTCTTACATATTTTTAAAATCCGGAATTTTAACCCGATATTCATTCCGGTTTTTATGCAATTTCCTTGTTTACAAAATGGCAAAACACGGTAAACAATTATCAGACGACACAACAAATACCCATCGTACAACTTATAGAAGGTAGTTACCGAGCATCGGAAGTTGCAAATATATTGAATATAAGCAAGTCCACAATTTCTAAACTTCTAAAGCGCTGGCGGGAACGTGGTGACACAGAATTTAGTCAGAAAACAAACCGCGAAAGGGACGTTCAAAATTTGTTTCCAAAAGAGGGGAGAGGGTACTAAATCGTATCGTTAAAACTTCACGGAGGGCTACATTGAAGGATATTACCAGTGAATTTAATAGAAGAACACCTGTAAAAGTCTCTCAGCGTACCGTTCAGAGAACACTTCATTCACTTGGCTATACACGGCGGTCAGTTAGGAAGTCTATAGGAATCCGGAATGTAAACAAAAAGAAGCGCATAGCATGGTGTAGGGGCAAGTTACATTGGACTGTTAATAATCAGAGGAGAAAGGTAGTCTATTCCGATGAAAAGATGATAGTTATTAAGCCTGATGGCAAGTTGAAGGTCAGGAGAAAAGCATCTGAAAAGTGGAGACCGGAATGTTTGGGCTATATTGCCAATGTCTTCAAATATTAAGATAATGGTATGGGGTTGTTTGACATATTATGGTGTTGGAACTTTAGCATTCATAGATGGTAATATGAACTCTCAAAAATATATTCAGACACTTGATGACAATATTTGGCCAGTTGTAACTAAACATTTTGGTAACAATACATGGTACTTCCAAGATGACAATGCTCCTTGTCTTAGGTCCCGTGAATCTGAGGATTGGAAGCATAGAAATCAAATTCCACAGATAAGTTGGCCACCTCAATCTCCGGACTTGAGCCCTATCGAAAATATATGGCTTTTGTTGAAAAACAAAATAAAGAATAGACTTTTTCTGATTCGTAATCTTGCCGACTTGAAGACTCAGTTGATGACTGCTTGGAATGAAGTGCCCTTGTTTTATATACAAAAACTTTATGCCAGTTTGCCACGACGATGTAGGGCAGTACTCATCCAGAAGGGGAGTATTACAAAATATTAGGTAGGTACCACTTCATTTAAAAGTGTTATGTGCATTTTTATTCACCAAGTGCGACTTTTAAAAAAAATGGCGGCCATTAAAAAAGTTGACTCATTTCTGGCACTATGCTGTATATATAAACATGATAAAAATTACTGATTTGAATAAATGAGAGAGACAGCACCAGATCAAACAAGTTCAAAATAATGATACCAACTGACAACAATCCTTCAACACGTTCAATAAAAAAGCAAGATTCATTCATGTACCAAATTAGATTTGAAACGGTCCAAAGCAAATGAGTGTTCCAGTAATTTCAACAGTATCACAAATAGCAGTAATATTAGTTAAATTACTTAACACTCATTTGCTTTGTCTGTAAACAAATTGATTAGAAAGCACTTATATTTTCGAAACTTATCAATATTCACAAGTATGGATTCATTATAAACTTCATATTATTCAGTTTTAAAAAATTCTGCCTAGCCTAGAAAGGAGAGGAAATTTTTTGTCAATTTCAATTTTTCACTTTTGTTAAGAAAGAGTTTTATACATTTTTGGTAAACTTAATTGCGCCAGCAGAGTGCACCCTCTCTCAAAATCTGCCACTGTGAATGCTGTATATGTACCCATATGGAAAAGGGCCTAAAGTTATTTTAAGCAATAATAATTTTGTGACATTCTTCTTTTATGGTGCAAGGTACATTAAATTTAGTCAGAAGTAAATTTGTTAAATGTTTTATGATAAGATACATTTTTTGTACAACTAATTATTAGGCCAATAATTATGTTCTTTACATGTTAAAACCAGTATATGTATAACTAATAATCAGATTGCATTTTGCAAGTGTACATATAAAAATGCAGTTTATTGCTCATTTATTTTATCCTGTTCCTTACATTTTAGACCCAAAGTATGCTTCAGAAATCTATTCTAAAATATTGGAATATTGGAAGGATGTTAGAGATCTCCCAGATGGAGTATATCTGGAAACTGAAGTACCAGTACATGAACCAGAAGTGAAAAAGCCTGCAAGTAGATCTACGATCCTAGGTAAATTTTAATGGTCGAAATTTAGGAAATAAAGACCATTGTCTTTTGCTTTGCATTATCATTGTTCATGTCTTTCATTTGGCAACTTCATACATACATTTAAAATTTCTTTATATAATGAAAAAGAAAAAAGACGAATAGACCAACAACAATCAACGAAACACAACACTGAAACTGAAGATTGAGCAACACGGACCCCACCAAAAAACTGGGGGTCAACTCAGGTGCTCCAAAAGGGTAAGCATTTCCTGCTCCACATGTGGCACCCGCCGTGTTGCTCAAATCCAGTGATAAGTCACATTCGGGAATGTTGCAAATTGGGTAAAGGACGGGTATACTAGGGATTAATTATCCGTTCATAGCTTGGAGATGATTTTCATTTATATATGAGCGCAAAAATGGTATCACTTTATAGTTGGACATGTACGTCTGTGTCGTCCGTCTGTAAACAGAGTTGTTTCCAGACGATAACAAGTTCTAATTGACCAAATGTTATATATGAAATTTTAACACAAGATATGTAGGCACTGGACCCCAAACAAGGGAAAAGGTCCAAAATTCAAAATGATTTTAAATTATATGTGTAAGGCACCAACCATTTTATTTTCGTGTGGGGGGGGGGGGGGGGGGGGGATTTATTCTTAGTGAGAATTTTTTTTTGGGCAAGTGCAAAAGTAAATTATTTTTTTCTAGCACCACAGGAGTTCTTTTTTTTTGCATTACAAAGGAATGCAGGAGGTATGTAAACAGATTTTTTTTTTCACACCAGGGACTGAACAAATTTTTTTTCCAGCAGAATTGGGGATTAGAAATAAAAAAAAAAAATTGAGTGCCCACAGTTTTGTTTTCTATTTTTTATATGAAATTTAACTGTATCCAGCACATTACTGTGTTAAGCACTTTTAATGTGTCCAGTATATTACTGTGTCCATGCTTGCTTATAATAAATACTTGTTCATTGTTTCCTTATCCACAAGCTGCGGTCAAATCATGCTGCGCTCGGCATCCAAAAAAGAATCAATTTTAATTAAAACATATTTTGAAGTATATAATCTAGTCTTTTCTGAAGTGATTAAATCTTTCTTCAGATTTACTGGATTTACCAGAAGAGATATTGGCAACAATACTATCCTATATAAGTGCCAATGATTTACTACAGAATGTCATTCACATGAACAGTTACCTAAAAGAGATAATTACTAGAAATAAAGTATTGAAATTTGTACATTTTGATGACTCTGTTGAAATCAATAGCATTTATGCTGCATATTATTTTAAGCACACAAAACCTTTCAAATTTAAGAAAGCTTGATTTGAGTGGCTATCTGATAGCTTCTTCATTGGCTGAATTTAACCGTCAACTAGAAAAACTGGGTCATGCTACAAACCTACGTGAACTAATAATTGAAGGATGTCAAGTTAATCACACTGAATTCCTAAAATCCTTGCATTTACTTTGTTTGCTGAATCTGAGCATAACAAAGATAACAGAGGAAGACCTTCAATATATAGCACACTGTGCAAGCCTAAAATACTTGTATTTATCATTCAATCCATTATCAGAGCAATCCATTTTGGACACAGTGGTGTGTTTACCAAATTTAGAACATTTGGATATTTTTGGAATAAATTTGAGTATTGAAGGCTTGTATGCTTTGCTGCAGACAAGTTTGAAATCACTTCATTGTTCCCAGAGTTACTGGCCATATTAATGTCACTGCTCTTGCAAGACAGTTTGGAGTAAAGATAACAATATCAGACTTATAATTACTCTTAATATACGTTTTATTTCACACAAAGGGCACCAAAGACCTGGACAACAAAAGAAACTGATGCTCTTATTTCTCAATGTATCGAAAAGATGATTTGTTTAAACAAAACAAGACTCACACAACACTTTGGAACAGTATTTCAAATGATATGGAGAAACAGGGTCACATTGGTGTTACTAGTCAGCAGTGCAGCAACAAATGGAAATCACTTAAGCGGTCTTATATGGAGACAATTGATCATAATACAAAAACAGGAGAGGCTCCAAAATCTTGTAAATATTACTCTGAGTTAAACCAGCTATTTGGAAACAAACCATCTACTAAACCTGATTTTACTTTACATTCTTCAGAATCTTCTGATTGCAGTACTTCGAGTAGCAATAAGAAGGCAGCCCAAAAGTTAGTCAGTGAAAATAAGCACCAATCAAAAAATTGTTCGGATGCATCAGGTTTTGATGATAATGAATTTAATGTTGTTGCACCAAAGAAGAAACAAATGATTGTTGGTAGAGAAAAGAGGAAAAGTTCTTCTATGATTGATTTTTTAACTGAGTATAAAGAAGAGCAGAAAGAAGACAGAAAAAAGAATGAAGATATCTTGGAGACACCATCAAGAGAAGATGAAAAGATTTGACAGATATTTGGACATTTTGGAAGATAAAAGAAATTAAAATTTTATAAAAGATACGATTAATCTGTTTTAATTTGAATATTACACAGATAACAGAAAACTTTCAGTATATCACACATTGTACGGGCAGGCCTACAATACTTGTATTTATTATTAAATTAATTGTCAGAACAGTCCATTTTGGACACAGTGGTAATTTTACCAATTTAAGAGTATTTTTTCGATACTTTTCGTAAAAAAAATTGGAAATTGAAGCCTGGTATGGTTTGCTGCAGACAGTTTGAAATCACCTCATTGTTCCCTTTTAAGAGTTACTGGCCACTTTAATTTTACTTATTGAAATTTAGATATCAGGAGTTTTATGAAGGTTCACATTAGGTGTTTAATTTGATATCAATGTATGAGCAGTAATAGCTCATTGTTTATAAATTCTAGTATTGCAACTTATATTACCAATCTTTTTATTTTATATTTTGGAAATAATTCCAGGTAACTAAAGAGACATCTTTGTCATTAGTAGAGTTATATTTCCATGATGTTCTTGTTTTTTATCTTCAGTATAAAGTCCATTGTGAAGTTAATAAACATTTCAGCTTTAAACTTTTATTTCATGATTTAATGGAGAATAATTTTTTATGACATGTATATTATATTGATATGTTTTACAATGACTGCAGAGAATGCAATAGGTCTATTTGGACATAATCCTCAGGGAGTATTTTTTTTTTAATTTTAGTTTTACTTGTTAGTATTGTGATTTAAAAACTTTTTATAAGGAGATTTTTCCAGTTTTATTGTTTTGTTTTTTTTCTTGTTTAAACATTTTACAGAGAGTAAAATTTTGAAGACTTTTTATGTGTTATGTATTATTATAATAATAAAATTCATATCCATGTTCATCCATCAATTGGTGTTCATTGGCAATTTTCCAGCTTTAAATTTCCCAAGAACCACTAAATCTGAGGCCAAACAAAAATATGTGTGTTTCCTATTTCATAAAAAAGAGGGAAAAAATGGCTAGGCAGTTATTTTCTATGTGTATTTTATATTTTTATCTAGTGAATACAGTAGACTTATTCTGACTCTAATAATGCTTGTACTAAAGTGGGAAAAAAGTTCAGAGTATGCATTAAGAATAAGTGTTCGTTGGGCTACAGGAAACACACCTATTAAGTCTTTGGTCTGATTTTATGTAGTTGATGATTTCGATGTGAGTTGAACAGCATGGACTACACCTCAATCTATCGAGATTAAACTGCAAAAAGTTTTCCTCGTGTCACATGCTAATGCTTCGATAGCAGAATGGTTTAATAATGATTTCATGCGCGGACCATGAATATGGAAGAGGCATATAGATTTACCCTTGCTCGTCCAAATTTAGTTGAGATTTATGTTAAGTTCAATTTCTCTTATACCTATGACAGAATATCAATTATACATCACAACAATATATTTCAGTAACATTTGGGTTGCTATAACCTATAATTCACACTTAAGGGATCTGATAAATATTTGGAACAATTTGACCTACATTATACACTTAATTGGCATACAGACAGGTTCTTAAATCTTGCAAATAGCAGTTTCACATATTAAGAAGTTTTTTAGCTCAGTAAGATATATTTAAAATAGTTACATGTAAAAATTTAAAAACTGAATAAAGGATAAGCATCCAATCACAGATAATGTACACAGAGTACAAGTATTTATACATCCTGAAGTCATTGTACAGTCTTTGATAATGATTGATGCTAATGTCATGAATGAGATCTAACAATCAAACAATATAATTAAATGTAGACACATTTTGACAGAATTTTTCCAGTCAGCTGGAATGAGAAGATGATGACAGCTATTTTGTATCTGATAATGAATTTTACTTCCAATAAAATTGATCTATT
The DNA here is from genome assembly GCA_963680875.1 of Bathymodiolus brooksi. NCBI lineage: Eukaryota > Metazoa > Mollusca > Bivalvia > Mytilida > Modiolidae > Bathymodiolus > Bathymodiolus brooksi. The sequence continues at coordinate 18,118,167 of OY804581.1, read as the reverse complement.
ATGTACATTAATTGAGAACATAACCAAAGCTTGAAAAATTGCATCTAGTTGCTGAATTATGGAACTGAGGTCAAGGTCACGCGACATGTCCGACTGACATGTACACATGAGAATGAATTTGATGCACTGAGAGTCATACCTACCTTTCACTATGTCAACTTTGTTGCAATTGATTATATGAAAACATGGATTGATGCCGGAATCTTGTATAACAGTGTTTTGTCTTGCCTCCAACAGAAGTTGCTGAAGGTGAGATAAAGGTGTTGATTCACAGCAATGTCATCAACATTTCCATCAGATTTTCATGTTCAGGTTAACTTAATGGTTCCTTATTAACTCGACTGAACAAAGAGTCATGTGAGCTATTTTCATACTTTAAATCCTTTACCTTACCATCTACATTTCACATTTTAAACTTCAAGAGAACCACTGAATACAACAAAATATGGCATACACACAATGTAGATGTCTCATGCAAGGTGCTCAAGTGTTGTTATTTTAATGCCTCAAGAGGATGACTTAGAAGGACAATGTGAGCTTATGTCATAACTTTGCGTCCGTCGTCGTTGTCCGTCTGTAAACTTCAATCTTCTCTGAAACCACTGGGCCAAATGAACCCAAACTTGACAGGAATCTTCATTGGGTGACCTCTACCAAGTTTGTGAAATTGGTGCCGATCGGAACTTCAACTTGGCCGCCAGGGCCAATAATGCATTCTGATTGACTGATATTTTTGAAAATCATCTTGCCAGAAACTACACAGCCGATGTATTTGTTACATGGTGTGAATGATCCTAGGATGGTTCTCTACCAAGTTTGTGTTTTTGTTGCCGATCCGAAATCCAAGATGGCCGCCACCGTGGAACATAGTTTAACATAGGAGCCTATGGGAAATACATACAAACATCTTCTCAGAAACCGTTTTACAGATTGAATCAAGATAATGCATGAATGATCAGATGATGGACCTACATAAAATTTGTGAATTTGGTGCCGATCTGAAATCCAACATGGCCGCCACCGTGGAACATAGTTTAACATAGGACCCTATGGGAAATGCATACTAACATCTTCTTAGAAACCGTTTTACAGATGGATTCAAGATCTAGATTTACTTTTTCTTCAGCTTATAAAGATGTAGTACAGTCTGCTTGACATTCACCGTGTATTTTTTCTATTTTATACAACTGCTGTCTTCATGTAATAAGCAATGCAATGAATATAAATGCTGAATTCAGTGGATTATCAAACAAAACCAAAAAGTGTCGATTACAAGCACATCTCATCTTCCTAAGCAGCCCATCCAAAAAGAAATTTAATGTAGAAAAAGCTACATGTATGTTTATTCCAATTCAAAAATGTCAGGAGATATGTAAAGTATATTTCAGTTTATGTAAGTGAGCTTATTTACTTAATATATAACCTAAATGGGCTATTCTGGAAATAGGGAAAATACTGGAATTTCAAGGTAATTTTTTGGTTTGAAAACCTATGTAAAATATAATTAAAGATTTTTTTTTACTGTTTTAAGAAAAAGTTAGATAGACAAATAAATAGAATTCCAGACTTTCAAGAAAAAAATTAATCTTTTGACCTTGTAAAAATTGTAAAGGTTGTATGACTTCCATAGATAGGGGACGGAAAATTTCTGGAAAAGCCTATTTGAGTTATTTGTTTTGCTTACAAAAAATAATAATGGGATTTTTGAAAATAAACATTTGAGAATGTCTGCATGTTCTTAATTAATTTGCAGCTACTTGAGGAAAAGTCGCTACCAGGACGCTTAATATGAACAAATGATCGTATGTTATATCTGGAGTCTTTTGATATGTCACAACCATATATTTACATTAAGTTCTATTTTAATAACGGTCGTCATTTTTAAGAAGATATTGATGTCAGGATTCAAATTATTATCAAATGACATCAGCCACAACAACATTCGTTATTTTCATTCTTTTGATATGTCACAAGCACATGTTTGCATAAAGTTCAATTTTTTAGTAACAACAGCCATTTTGGAAAAAAAATAGTGCTACCACGATGCTTAAATGAACAATTAGCATCACGCCATCACTCATAAACAACACTTTCCATTTCGAGTAATATGATATGTCACAAGCCGATGTCTGCATTTAGTCCTATTTTTAGTAATGGCGGCCATCTTGGTCGGTGGACAGGGTCATTGGATATAATTCTGACAGGGGACCATCCAAGGACCATTCCACAAAAGTTTTGTCCCATTGGCAAGGTCGTTTCAGAGGAGAAGATTGTTTATTGATTTTTTTTGCAGAATTTTCTATTTTTAGCCATGGCGGCGATCTTGGTTGGCGGGCGGTGTCGTCAGATATAACTGAAAGGGGACCAGCAACGACCCTTTCACCAAAGTTTGGCTCCAGTTCTCATGTAATTTAAGAGGTGAAGATTTTTAATTTGATTTTTTGCCGAATTTTCTATTTTTAGCCAAGGCGGCCATCTTGGTAGGGGGGATTCTCTATCCAGAGTTGTTGTTCCTGCTACGCTAGACTCTATCTCTGTCAACGCCCATTTTACAAGATTCTTGTAAAAGTTAAAAAAAAATGTACTTAATATTGTTTTAATTATTGTAAATATCAATAAAGATGAAAACAAATCACTCATTTCAAATCAAATCTCTCTTAAAAATGATTTGTGATCGTTTTTTAACTTTTTAATTTTTACCTCCGCAAAATAGTTCTCCAAGAAGGGTGGGGGGTGGGGGGAAATCATTTTTAAGAGAGAATTAATTTGAAATGAGTGATTTATTTTCATCTTTATTGATATGTACAATAATTAAAACAATTTTAAGTACATTTTTTTTTACTGTTTCTAACTTTTACAAGAATCTTGTAAATTGGGCGTTGACAGAGATAAAGTCTAGCGTAGCAGGAACGACAACTCTGGATAGAGAATGGTCGTCGGATATAACTCTGAAAGGAAATTGGCCCAGTGGTTTCAGAGGAGAAGATTTAAATGTGAAAAGCTAACGGACGACTGGCGACGACGGACGCTTAGTAGCCATGACAAAAGTTCACATGGCATATGGCCAAGTGAGCTAATAAAAAAAAACCTACAAAAATAAAATCTTAAATATCGAGCTCGAAAAACAGCTATTTTGGCGATACATTTTAAATGCATTATCGAAGTTCTGAGCTATCATCAGTCCCGCAGGAAAGTTGCATATAACTGCCAGGCGACCGTTTCACTAAAGTGATCGTAAGTCTAAGCTCACTTTTACGATTTCCTTACGTGCACGCACGTATACGTGTAGATACGATAACGTAACCCTCACTCCGCTTGTGCTCCAGTTAGGGAGCAAAAGCGGACTGAGGGTTACGTTATCGTATCTAGTATACGTGCGGTTCACTATTTTTAAAACTAGTCTTAATCGTAAAAAAGATATATTAAAAATTGTATCATACATTGTAGCTCGGAAGCTGATTACATTTATAATCACATTTGAATGTGTTTAAATACATTTATAATATTCAACTAATTCTAAAACTCTACAGTGATTTTTTAACTGAATAAACGAAAGTTATTAGAAAAAAAAATTGTTAAGTGTAACATTTTACCGAAATTTGAGAAGAAATTTATTTTTTGGTATTTTTTTAACAAATTGCATGCTATATGTAAGGGGAAATTTCCAAAATGTGACCATTGATTTAGCAGTACATTCTGATTTGGTTAGTTTTATTGCATCACTTTATTCACACATATAAAAGAAACAAACAATAATGTGTAGCTGTATTAATGATTTTTTATGGCTCTCGTAATATGAAAATTGTTGCATGCATCTAATATGTATTGCTCACCTCCAGGGGCGTAGCTAGGTATAAAATGAAATGTAGGCACAACTTGCGGAGAGGGATCTGGGGGCCGCTTAAGCCCACAGCAGGTACCGGACAGAGCCCTGATGGGGGTTCAGGGGGCTAAGACCCCACCCCAACGGAAAACGATTTTAAGCGTCAATAGATGTACAAATGGCGAAATCTGAACAATGAAAGACATGAAACATATTCTTATTTTATCATGGAAACAATACAAAAATCGTTATGTGATAACTGTTCAGGTTCATTTTCTGCAGATTCCCTTATCTTTTTAAACATTTCATCCAAAGTTCTACCTTTAAGTTTAGGTTTAGAGCCAGACATTTTTACACTGCAAGCCACAGCCAATAACCCGACAACAGTTCTTTTGACGGTCAATGACAAACTAGTAAATGTATCACTTCATTTCTAGATTCAGATGTTAAAACGTGTGTGAAAAACAAATTGTGTTTTATTTTATGTCAAGACAAAGCCTTTGAAGATAAAATGAACTGTCAATTTCAAAGAGTTAGTTAAGGTCACAGTACTCAAATGTTTATCTTTCAACTTGTGGAAGCTTGTCATCAGTACAATAAACATAAAACAGACATAATTAAAATATGTAATGCGTTGTTTGTCATTTTTCATCAATAAAAAAAAATTGGGGAAAATTATGTGCCTAAAGTGCCTTACGGTAGCAACGCCCCTAGACCGAATCATTCTATATTTATCGTTTACTTATCTGATTTTTTTTGCTGCTGCTTTCTAGCAGCATACAAAAAGTCAGATAAGTAAAAGATAAATATAAGATGGTAGAAAGGGCTTTCTAAACGACAGAATAATTCGGTCTACTACGCCCTTGGCCTCATTTGATTAATGTTCATATTTAAAAAAAATACAGATAACAATTTTTTTCTTCAAAAATAGGTTTACGATTTACGACTTGCGAGTACCTACCACCACTCTTATATTATCGCAAGTCGTAAATCCTAACTATTAGTGAAACGGTCGTAACTCTTCGAGTACACTTGTAAACGACATTTAAGTGAAACGGTCGGCTGGTTCCGTCTGTCAGATTGTCTCTCCGTTTGCCAGATAAATATTCCAATCTCACTGGGGTAAAGCTGATGACCGTAACTGTAATTACGGTCATCCTAAGATGGCGGACGTGGAATCAGGTAAGAATCTTTTTTGTCGATTAAGTTGTTTCTATAATGTATTTTAAATGGCACATGCATTGGTACGATAGTAATCTATGAACTTAACACAAGGAAATCACAAATTACGACTGAAAAATGTATATGAAAGAGAAAATCCGATTTTAAAAAATCGCTAAGATGACCGTAACTGAAAACTGAGTTTACGGTCATCTTTCAAAAACATTATGATCAGTTACATTTATTAAATAATGGAAATAAGGTGCAATAAATGTACTCGAAGCGAGCAGGGGTACGATTTTTAAACCTGCCGAGTTGCATGCCTTGTGGATTATTATACTTTATTAATTAAGCACAATTTCCACCCGAATCAGGGTCAATGGCTACATTGAATAGTCAACAATACATAAACATACAATGTACAACATTATTAAAGTACGTACATGTATCTATATAGGGTCGAAACATGCAAATTGTTGTTAACATGAGATTGTATGAATATTGACACGAACAAGTTAAAATAAGAAAAAAAGAGATGAAATAATAAAGAAATAAAGAAAATTTATTGAAAATAAATTTGTAAACAGAAAGTTAGAAAAAGGGGGGAGGTAAGTTCGTGCCACGATCGCCTGTGATTTAATCGACAAAAAAGATTCTTACCTAATTTCATGTCCGCCATCTTGGTATGACCGTAATTAGTTACGGTCATAAGCTTTACCCCAGTGAATCTAAGCTGGTATATTTCTTTGCCGAATTTTTTTTTATTGCAATATGCAGTTATATTTCTTACTATTGTGTAAATGCCCCGTCGTCAGTGGTTCTGGATTTCGATTAAATTTACTCACCGAGCTAACATCATAGATCGCAGTTTCGTCCATTGCATTCCTTGAACAGCGAAAGAGTAAAGAGAACCTGGATTCCACGTGATTTAAATTAAATTGTTTTAAAGCTAAAAAAAGATAAAAGGATTTTTACTGCTTTGTAGTAGACTTCTTGTGTACTGATTGGTCAGCTACATCCTTTGATCTAGCGTAGGAATGTCGAAAAACGCCAGCTTCTTCAAAGATTCGATCCTCTTTAGCTGAAAACGTTTTCTTTACAATAAAGATGCGGTATTACAGTGATGTCTCCTTGATTCTAAATCAAACTGACATAATTTTCACATCTTTTCTTCATTTTACTTTATTTCCAGTCAAAGTAAAAACTGAATAACGAACCAGTTGCATGTATTCAACCCAACTAAGCTACAAAGGGAACTACCATTTAACTTGAAAAGGGGGGGGGGGGGGGGGGGGGGGGGGGGGGGGGGTTGCATGTCGTTTTTTCTATAAAATTTTCCGATTCTGCAGCTTGGAAGAAAAAAGTAATTAATCAAAAGTAATTATTTTTTTAGTTATTTGGCTAGGTATATGTTAGAAACAAATATAACATTTCACGCTTGTTAAGTTTTCAGGTCATATAGACGTAAAATTCCCAAGTATTGTGTCTGAACTTGATTCTTTTTTAATTCTTGTCAAAATTAAGGGAGAGGTGGCGCTCGCACTCCTCGCATCCCCTTCTTATGTGCATGTCCCCTCGCCTCTTCAAGTTAAATGGCCGGTCCCCAAGTCTTAAACAAGAAATATAACATGTAGTTTTGCAAGACGAGTGTACCGTTTTTTGCAGTATACCATTTAAATGTTGCCAGATTGGTCACCGATTTAAAATGTCTTTTTATCTCGACAGTCTTTCTTATAATAATAGAAGCCATAATTTGTTGCGTATTTGAATATGAATATATGTTGTTTATCTCATCGTTAGCAAGGGGTAAACTTTCAGAAAACAATGAAAACAATTCTCACGGGCAAAAACTGAAAAAAATACATATAATAAATAATTGAATAATTAAACAACAACGGTAATCTTGCAATTATTTCAAAGCGGCACTAATAAACATTCTCAAGTAACAGTACCCGGCCTACCTTACAAAATGGTGGGGGGTCTTCCGGGGCCGATGGACCCCGACCCCTGTACATACGGATGCTGATGCCAATTTTAGACCCAATCTCAAGACTGTTGTCTAACTAAAGCCTCTTTAAGCCCCACTTTTTGAAGAATAATCCAAGCAAAAACATATACCCCTTTTCAGCCATTTGTGACAAAAAGATTACCAAATGCCAGACATATAATCAATAATAGGACCCCGATTGTCAGAACATCACCATGTATATAGGAAGTAATATACCCCCCACGTAACAGTCATTTTCATTTTGTCATTCGGCACAGTATAGCTGGAATATCACTGATGTGGCGTTTAGCAGTCAACAATCGATGAATCAATCAGTTCGTCATTGCTAGATGAAGAACCGATTTTTTTTTTAAATATAACCTGGAAAACAATGAACTTTTCTACTATCCTTTTCTACGCTTAAATGATACTTTCTCTATTTTTTTCGCTTAATTTTTGTCTTGTATTTCCCCAAGAAATTGTTTCGTTAAAATAGGTTTTATTTCATTTTGAATTATTCCGTTTCGTTTTGTTTGGGTCAATTTCGTTTCGATTTCGTTTCGTTTCGGTAAATTTCGTTTATTTAGTCAACCTAGAGTGAAATATTTTACAAATATTAACCAGAAATGTTATTTTCTTCTATAGTTATTCCAATTGAGGTGAACTCTCATTCAACATTTTCAAGTTTTTCATGTAAACAAACCGAACACATGTTTTGCTGTTAAAGTGATCTCTCAAAAGTCACGTGACTTCAAAGCGAGAATACCACAATGACAAGATGGCGGAACGAAGTAGGCGGGATCAGTTAATATCGAGACATTTGTTATGATAATGAGCTGGAAATGAATATTAACAGGTAAGTAAGAATAGAAGAATGTAGATAAATATTTAACGAAACGAAATATATATGTTTGATCGTTCTCGCACCCGATTTCATGACAAAAATTTGCAAAAAAGCGGCGCAAGATTTTCATCGCGCAGTTTCGAAAGTTTTTGATAGGGTGAAATCCGTAGCCATATGGGTCCGCAAATATCAGAAAACTGGCCAAGGACCATAAGGGCTACGGTTCCGCAGCTAGGTATGTTGATTGCTTAACAAGAATTATAACTTGTTGTGTTTAACATCACATAGAAAACTTTTAAATAGTCAAAATAAGAATTTATGTAGGTCACAAATCAATATTGACAAATTTCAGTATCTAAGAAAAGAAAGTGTGACAAACAGTAGTCTGCACAAAGGCAATTTTGTTCGTTTTTTCCCCTATTCGAGTTTGCTAAAGGTGCAGAATAATACATATTTGCAATATCATTCCAAGGGAATGGGAGTTACAGTAACCATTATAGCTATTAGTTAAATCCGGTCCATTTTGTGTTTGCAGTCAGTTGACAGTACTATACCAATCCAATTTTAACGCAGTATAATTCCATGGAATGGGTTTGATAATACATTGTGTATTTGATTTTCTTTCTTCAGATGTATGATTAATGGACTGATGGCCGGGATGAACATGAAGGGCAAGAAGGATACATTCCCTTTGGCAAAGTCATGCTTATTTAAACTAATCAAAAGTTAGTGATTATTATTAAGATTGTAATTTTTTTTATGATTTTCAAGAGTTTACTTAAGTAATAGTATTTACAAAGTTTTATTCTTTTCATTTTGATTGTGATGTTCTTCAAGTAAAATCTTTAATAAGTACATGTATATCATATACAAAGTTAGCATTTAATTTGATAATCTAATAATTGATTGTGTTATTGGACAATGCAAATATTAAAATTATTAAAACATTTTTTAAGAGGGGAGGGGTTATTTGTAGTGAATTTTAAACGGTAGCAGTGAAATTTACATGGGTGCTTTATTTTGTCCTAAAACGTAAGCGACAAATATACATGCGAAGAAATCCAAATAAACATTATACAGATTAAGGACTAAGGTAACTACAGTAGCAGCAGTCTTGTGTACCTACAAAATGTAGTCATTTCAATTTTGTTGGCATGCACTTTAAAGAAATGAAAACAAATTGGATATTATGTGAACTCAGATATGTTTCAGATATAAAGACTAACATTTCAACTTGTGATTATTTGAGTGCAACATAAACCATTCACTTAAACCAAATGTGTATTAAGCTTCAATAAACTCATTAACTTGTGTGTTCAGGTATATATCAGAAATAGTAATAGACATCTTTATTTTTACTTTCAGAAGTTCTTCTGACGTGTCATAACACAGATGAGGCAAAAATTACCGAATGTGCCGCCAATTTCTTGAAGTTTGCGCCAGAAAGAATAGGCGGTGGTGGCAGAGGAGACAATTGACTTTTAATACGAAACAGATCTTAAATTTCTGTCAGACATCATTTATTGATTTAATCATTATGATACATTAAATAACTGAGAACATTTTATGATACATGTATACAAATAAAGATTGATTGATTTTGATGATGCAGCACCCAGCTAGCACACGACGTATTCACAACGTTGCAGTTTGGTTGCTGTTTGGTCAGGTCCCCTTCTTAAGTGAAAATTACGTTGCCACAACGTATTTTAGATACGTGATATGCAAGTCGTTGTGACAACGTATTTTTCAACGTTTTTGTTACGTACGGATATGGTCTTGATGCTAACGTAAAAGCTCAAGCGTAATTTTTACGTCCTGGTAACGTATTCAGAATACGTTATATGCAAGACGTTGTGACAACGTACTTTTCAACATTTTTGTTACGTACGGATATGGTCTTGATGCTAACGTAAAAACTCAAACGTAATTATTACGTCCTGGTAACGTATTCAAAATACGTTATATGCAAGTCGTTGTGACACTGTAGTTTGAACGTTTTTGTTACGTACGGATATGGTCTTGATGTTAACGTAAAAGCTCAAACGTAATTTTTACGTCCTGGTAACGTATTCAGAATACGTTATTTGCAAGACGTTGTGACAACGTATTTTCCAATGTTTTTGTTACGTACGGATATGGTCTTGATGTTAACGTAAAAGCTCAAACATAATTTTTACGCCCTGGTAACGTATTTCAGAATACGTTATATGCAAGTCGTTGTCAGACAACATACAGCTCAATCATTAAGGTATTTCCCTGGAAAAGGGAAAGGATCTGTGAATTGTTCAAATTGGAAGGTATTCCCTAGACATGACTTTGAATTTGATAGTAGTTGATCTCCTGATTCCAATAATGCATGGTTGATAGGGACTTTTTGCATTTAAATTCCAGGTTCATCAGTAAAAAATGTGACAGTTGTGTTGTTATTTAGCTACATTTTTGCGTTAAGATGATACAACTGACTATAGTTGTATATCAATAACAATAAATGAATAAATAAAAAAAACATAATAAAAACGCCATGTACGAGGATCGAATCGGTGGCCTCTTGATCGTTAATCGTTCTTCTTTCTACTGAACTTAGTAGAACGTGATGAAGAAGGCAATATTTACAAATGTATTTCCAAGATTTAATTACTTGCAATAAAATTACCATATCCAAAAATTAGAAGTACTTTTCCTCATAAATATTCGTCATATATTTGAATTAGATTTTGATCACTGCAGTTTCAAGCTGGGTGGATCGTTTATCAGATTTGTCAAATAATAGCATACAATGCGGAAATTCAGTGTGCCCGTCAACGATTCGATAATAAAAAGTTATTGCTATTTCCGGAGTTTGAATTTGAGACCTACCAAAATTCAAATCATATTGGTGACTTGTGACAATTTTAGCAATTTCTTTGATGTCCCGAACATACAAAAACCTCGAGTTTAGAAGCTAGAAATATAAGGTTAGTTGATAGAATTATACATCTATGAATGAGCAATCCAAATTGATTTAAGAAAATACTGTGACGCCAATTTCATTGTTAAATTTTGTGTCCAACTCCCTCAGTCATTGGCCTCAATTTCATGTACTACAGACATTTTTTAGCTCACCTGATCCAAAGGGGCCATGTGAACTATGGATCTCCTGTACTTGGCGATCACAATACTGGTATACTAGTATTGTGCACAATACTGGTATAAAAAAATATTCCAGTATTGTATTCTAGTATTGTTCCAGTATTGTTAAATTAGTTATTTTTTGGGAGTATTGTATATATTAACAATACTAGAACAATACTAGAATACGATATTGGAATAAATTGATAACAATGTGTCAAGTTGTCAATGTGTATTGTAGGACAGGAAATGGCAACATGAATTGACACTTTTTCAAAAGCAAAAAAACCACAAAAAAACATTATCTTATTTTTTATTGATTTAAGCACTATTCACTATTTCATTACAGTGTTCCAGCTAGGATTTCAAAAGGGCAGGGTGCTGGTCCTGAAAAAGGGCTCTTTAGTGCGCTGTTGGATTTTCAAAAAAGGCATTTTTTAGGGACACTGTAAAATCAAATAAAGTATACAATGAAATATTGACTTTTATTATTTATACATGAGCAAATAGGTAAGTTTATTCAACAAATCAACCTAGATATAATTCTATCTTTCTGTCATTAACTCTAAAAAACTTGGCAACTACTGTATCTGACACATGCTCATAACATTGTTTGTTGCAATTTAGTTTGACATGTAAAATATTGTTCATTGTGACCTGTTTCATGCGATTTATGTGATCACACTTTACCAATTTGACCTGTGAAAATACCCTTTCTACTTCTGCTGTACTCAGAGGTAACACAGCAGCTGTACTCATTAAGTGTATGCTATTATTGGGGTACAGTGCTGATAAACCAAGCTTTTCATTTAATAAAAGCTTAAGGCATGCCATGATGCTCCTTTCATGACATTCCTCTATTTTTATCACTTGTTTAAGTTTCAGATGAATTTGAAAGTTCAACATTTTAAAATTGGTTTAAATAATTTTTTTTATCAAAATACAAGGATGTTACGGGAGGACAGACGGACGAACGGAAGGTAGCGTTACTACATGTATATCCCTTCGCAACTTCGTTGGCGATGGGATAAAAACTACCCCCCCCCCCCCCCCCCCCCCACACACACACACAAAATAAAAACCTCTACAAACTATCAGTTGTAAAAGGCAACCCCTTACAACAATTACAGCAGCATCAATTATGGCAATAGACGATGTAAGTGGTTTTTTTTCTTCTTCAAATTTACAATAAAAACAATGATGCCTGTGATATGGCAGTTAAAGGCACTCACTAAAAACTATAAATATCATACTTCTACACAACATTTATACTTATATAACAAGTGCCATTCTATAAAGAATTATGAGAGACTATATAAATTTCAATAAATTAAAACTTTAAATCACGTCTATAAAACATTTCAGTTCTGTAAAAACTTAACTATCAATCAAGAATATAAAAAACTATTTCTTCTACCTTAAATATTAAAAAGAAACCATCATAAAGAAAGATAATTAAAAAGTTGGCATGCGGTGAAATATTTCTCCCAATTACGAATTATACCTCAAAAAACGGCATTGTCATAATTTGGTCTTAATTTATGGTACAAGGATGTGCTTTACAAAGTTTTGACCTTTTTATCTAAGACATCAGCATATCTGGCATGCATTCAGGATATATACAATGAAAGATGAACACAGGATTTACACAGACATCGTATTCTTTGTATTTGATCTCGATCTACTTTATTAGGTTTAAATAAAATACCTTGTCTTTTGTATGAACAATTATTTATATACACGACTATATGGTTTAAAAGGAATATATTACTTGGCTCTATTTTAAGCTTGTCTTATTATTTGTTATGTTAATTTGTCAAGTACGCACATGTGTTTACCAAGAAGCTAATTATATTGATTGATCAATTAAAAAGTAATATTTTTTTCTATTAGAATTACCATGCAGAGTCAGTGTGTTTTAAATCGGTCCTCCAATCAGGATGCTCATTATTCTTGTCCAAGATAAAAATACATCGCTAAAGTAAATTTACCTGTGGTTTCAGAGTAGAAGATTTTTAGAAATCTAACATAAAATTTCCCCACTTCAACTCGTAAATTTACATAGAAATCGGAGATATTTCGTCATAAAACTTCACACATGGTTTTGTCTATCGGTTCACAAAACATAAAAACAGATGATAACCATCCAAGTATAAAAGCAATAAAAGAAAATAAAACTGAATCTGACCAATTTATTTTTAATCCCATTAATGAAGAATTTGTTAATAAAGAAATTAATAAAATTGGTATTAAAAAGGCTACAGGAAAAGATGGAATATCTTCTAAAATCTTAAAATTATCTAAATCTGTTGTAGCAAAGCCCATTTCTAAAATTATAAATAAATCCTTTGAAACATCAACATTTCCTGATAAACTTAAAGAAGCACAAGTGGTTCCCTTACATAAAAAGAATAACACTCTAGATAAAGGCAATTACCGGCCAGTCAGTATCCTTCCCATGATATCTAAAATCTTTGAAAGAGCAGTAAACAGTCAAATTGTCGAATTCTTTGACTCACATTTTCATACTTTTTTATCTGCTTTTCGGAAAGGCTACGGATGCCAAACTGCTTTATTAAAGGTAATTGAAGACTGGAAAAAGGCTTTAGATCAAAATAAATATGTTGCGGCCATACTCATGGACCTATCAAAAGCTTTTGACTGTTTACCCCATGACCTGCTTATATTAAAATTAAAAACCTATGGTGTATCTCCTTCTGCTTTAAATCTAATAGATAGTTACTTAAAAAATCGTAAACAGTGTGTTAAAGTGGGCCCACATATTAGTAACTGGCAAGATATTTATAAAGGGGTGCCCCAGGGTTCAATACTTGGCCCTATCCTTTTTAAAATCTTTTTAAACGATATTTTCTATTTTATAAAAAATAGTGATCTTTATAACTACGCGGATGACAATACGCTTTCCTACTCTGATCATGATATAAAAAAAGTAATCTCTACTTTGGAGGATGACAGTGTGACTTTAATTAATTGGTTTTCCATTAACAAAATGAAGGCTAACCCAGAAAAGTTCCAGGCAATTGCCATAGGTAAACAAACCAAACAACAAAACTTAACCTTTACTATTGACGGAAATAAAATTGAATGTGAATCTGAAGTTAAACTTTTAGGGGTAACAATAGACTTTCAATTAAATTTCAATGAACATGTGTCAAATATTTGTAAAAAAGCCTCCAGGCAATTAAATGTATTAAAAAGAATTGGTACCCATTTAACAAAACTAGGAAAACTTACAATCTACTACTCCTTTATTATGTCCAACTTTAACTATTGCCCACTTGTTTGGCACTTTTGTGGAGAAACAAATACCAAAAAAATAGAAAAAATACAGGAAAGGGCTCTGAGATTTATATACAATGAATACACTTCTAGTTATGAAGACCTGTTATGCAAATCTAAACTGCCATCCCTAAAAGTAAGGAGACTTAGAACATTTGCTTTAGAAGTTTTCAAAATTGTTAATAAGGATTGTCCTGTTTATTTATTTGACCTCATAGATATAAAAAATACTTCGTATTCTTTTAGATATCAAAATAAAGCAGCTTTACCACAGGTAAGAACTACAAGTTTTGGTTTGCAATCTTTTCGTTATGCAGGTGCAAAACTCTGGAATGAGCTGCCTGACCACTTTAGAAAAGACATGTCACTAGACCAGTTTAAAAATTTGATTAATACATGGTCAGGCAGCTCATGTCATTGCTTTGCATGCAAGGCTTCAGCTTGATTTCCTTCCCTTAGTATGCTAGATATTTTTAGTTTAGTTCATCAACTGTGCTTATTTTTAATTTAGTTCAACTACTGTGCTTTTATGTTTTACTAGATATTTTTAGTTTAGTTCATCAACTGCTTATTTTTAATTTAGTTCAACTACTGTGCTTTTATGTTTTATAATATGTATGTGCTCTGCTTTTTATGCATGTCTGTCCTTATGCTTGTTCTGTTATTTACATGTATGTCGGTTTTAAAAGCTCTTCAGAGCTTATGTTGTATGTTTTTATACTCCGACTTTAAATAAAATTTGTATCATATTTCTTGAAGACAAACATAAAATTTTATTGCATTTATTCATATTGTATGAGTATCAACAGTTTTTTCAACACCGTATCTGTTTCTCGATACAGCCACAACTTCAACTCGTAAATTTACATAGAAATCGGAGATATTTCGTCATAAAACTTCACACATGGTTTTGTCTATCATATTTCTTGAAGACAAACATAAAATTTTATTGCATTTATTCATATTGTATGAGTATCAACAGTTTTTTCAACACCGTATCTGTTTCTCGATACAGCCACAACTTCAACTCGTAAATTTACATAGAAATCGGAGATATTTCGTCATAAAACTTCACACATGGTTTTGTCTATCATATTTCTTGAAGACAAACATAAAATTTTATTGCATTTATTCATATTGTATGAGTATCAACAGTTTTTTCAACACCGTATCTGTTTCTCGATACAGCCACAACTTCAACTCGTAAATTTACATAGAAATCGGAGATATTTCGTCATAAAACTTCACACATGGTTTTGTCTATCATATTTCTTGAAGACAAACATAAAATTTTATTGCATTTATTCATATTGTACGAGTATCAACAGTTTTTTTCAACACCGTATCTGTTTCTCGATACAGCCACAACTTCAACTCGTAAATTTACATAGAAATCGGAGATATTTCGTCATAAAACTTCACACATGGTTTTGTCTATCATATTTCTTGAAGACAAACATAACATTTTATAGCATTTATCAATATTTTATGAATATCAACAGTTTTTTCAACACCGTATCTGTTTCTCGATACAGCCGCCCGATTACAGTGACCCGTGACCCAGATTAGCAGATCTCAGCAGTTTTTTCTGAATAAGGTTGTTTAATTAATTTGCTAATATAATGATTATATAAGTATTGGGATAACATATTTGCAAGTTTTCAATAATAATGTTAATTATTCAAATGTTCATACACAGCTGTTGTTATCAGGCAAATTCTCAAATCTTCAATGGTTTTGTTTTTAAAAAACGGTATGTTGGCGTAGGACATCCACAGTTTCTTGAGAATTGCTGATATTTTGCTGTAGTTGTTGTTTGGTCATTCTCATAATATTGTGTAAAGAATTTTTGATTGAGATAGCCGTCTCTATATTTGGATCATCAGCGATGTCATCCTCATTGTTGTCTTGTGTATTTGCAAGTAATCTCTTCCGATACTGGTACTCTGTTTCGTCATCTTGCCGTTTCCGTTTTACAGCATGTCCAGTAGGTTGCTGTGATGGCACCTGGAAGGCTTGAAAATGGTAACCAGACCGACACATCCGCTAAAGATGGTTTTGGATGGCGCTGTGCCAACCAAAGATGTCCGAAACGCCGTACATACCGTACCATTCGTGCTGGATCATTTTTCGAAAGGTCTCGCATCACCTTAGATAAATGGTTATACGTCACATACCTATGGAGTCAAGGAACAAAAGTTAATTCCGTAGAAAGACAAGTACAGATTGACGAGAAGACCGTAATACAGATGTTTCAATACTTGAGAGATGTCTGCTCCACTAAACTACTATCAACTCCAGTTGAATTAGGTGGACCAGGTGTGATTGTCCAAATTGATGAAAGTCTTTTTAATCACAAATCAAAATACAACAGAGGGCGACGGGCCAGCAAAGAGCAGTGGGTTTTCGGTTTAGCAGATACATCCAGCAAGCCTGCCATTACTACATGGAAACTGTTGACAAAAGAGATGCCGCAACTCTTTTACCTATTATACAACGTGTTGTAAAACCAGGGACAATCATCCATTCAGATCAGTGGAAAGCATACCATAACATCAGCTCACGACTGCAGCTTAGCCATGGCACAGTTAATCATTCGCTCAACTTCGTGGACCCTGCAACTGGCATACATACTCAAGCAATCGAGTCGTACTGGGCTAAAGCCAAACAGAAGTTTAAAGAGATGAAAGATGTGTCATCACATCTACTACCCAGTTACCTAGATGAAAGAATGTGGAGAGATAGATGGGGTACCACAGGTGACAATGCATTTACAAACATTCTCATACATATTTCAGAACAATATCCTGTGTAAAAGTGATATTTATTATGGACATGATATATAGACTCTTTATAATTCTAGTGCTAGTACATTATATTGTGAATGTGATGTTATTATTCATAAATCATGTTGTTCATCAAAGATTATTAAAAATTTGATGCCATCTACAAAAATGTATGATCATCTATAAAATAAATAAAATGTAAATTATGACATGTTGTTTTATCGATTATTATATATCCTGGTATTGCATATTTTTATTTACGAACAGTATTGTTAACAGTACTGGAATATGATTTTATACCAGTATTGTATTTTTTTTGTAAAAAAATTACAATACTGGAATAATTTTTTATACCAGTATTGTCAACAATACTGGTATACCAGTATTGTGATCGCCAAGTACAGGAGATCCGAACTATTGCCATCACTTGGCGTCCGTCGTCGTACCTCGTAAACTTTTTCAAAGATCTTCTCCTCTGAAACTACTAGACCAATTGGAACCAAACTTGGTCTGAATCATTGACATTTATGTTTTTTACAGCAATGTTGATAACTTACATTAAAGGGGGAACCCCTGCCCAAATTTTTTTGGAGAGGGGGTCTGCAATGACGAGGGCTACATTTGTTATTTTTTGACCGAAGACGAAGTTGGCAAGTTTTATTGACTGATGTTATTATGGTGTCAAACCACTAATTAATTTCTTTAAGGTTTTCTACTAAATTTGTGTTTTTTCGAGCCTACCTGGTCATTTTATCTTAAGTTTAACCTTTCCAAGACCATATATTTTCTGAAATGTACATGATTCCTCTACGTTCTGTCAAAATATCAGGGCATGTTTAAAATCTTGCAGTGAAATGCCATGCTACGGAAAACATGTGCACCTACTCTAAAAATAGCTCGGTCATCCCCAAGAAATTCAGTATTTATAGGTCATGCATCAAATCCTCCATAGAGGTATTAAAATACAACTAAATCCATCAAATTTGGGCTCAAAATAATCCCTATTTATTTAACTTCAATTATCAATTTTAATTACTCCATTCCATTCAGTAGTTTTCACAATACTACAAAGTGAAAGGAACCTTTTTCTTGAAAAGGGACTACTTTCGTATATGTTCCAAGCTCTGATTGGTGAATTAGTGGTTTGAAACCTAAAACCCAGGTGAGCTATACAGGCTCCTGGGAGCCTATAGTTACATAGACTCTTAAGATCAGATAAAGGTTAGATGCATCCGATTTTCATTTTGTCCACGAACCTCGAACATTTAATTTTTATTTCATTTATTAATTCAGCTTGATTTAAGCGAAAGGTATCATTTTCAAGTTCAGAAATAATGTAAATCATATGAAAATTGCAGACTTCCTCATGATGTCCCCATCTTAGATATGCAATTTTTCAAATGGCACCTCATTTCTGGATATACTTAGGAGGCAGCCCTGGGGCAGTAGCCTCTTTTTTTTATTGTTAAGACAGTATGATGATACATATAAAAGAACTTAAATTTCTTCATTATAATTTCAGAGCTGGTTCATTTCTGTAAAAGTGGTAAACAAGTACAATTGGATTTGAGGTTATACAAATGTAGCTGTTATACATGTAGGCACATAACTGACCCTGTGACTTTTCAACATACATGTAGCAAACCAGTCGAAATAATTCCTGCCCCAATGGCAATGTAAATATTGGAAGCCACAGATGTCACCTGCTTCATGTCCTGTAATATCAAACCGATCAACACATAGCTATAGCTAGACAACAGCAAATTTCACCATCATCTAATTAGAGGTAATCAATTTCATGTTCTTCTAGCTACATGTATTGGCCAGACAAGTCAACAACATTATATTTTACTATCAACTAATCTAGTCCTGAGACAATTTTATAGGGATTAAATTCTATCAGATCACGAAAGCTACCATGATACAACAACATTATATTTTACTATCAACTAATCTAGTCCTGAGACAATTTTATAGGGATTAAACTCTATCAGATCACGAAAGCTACCATGATGAACCAGAAATTAGACTTCATGCACAAAGGACATATAGATATATATAAAACTAATGAAAGTAAGTTAATGATACATGTATACATAATACACTTATACCAATAGAGCTCCTCCCATATTTACAGTGTGTGGCTATTACAGAAACAAAGGGTTCTTTAGATGAACTTGTTACATTTAATTACATGTACATTGTATATACAATCTACTTCAAATACAGAACATTTCTTAAGAAGAGATTTATGTTAGATATCATGAGTTACAGTTGACTATAAAATCAAAATAAACAAAGTTTAAAAAGGTCAACCTATCTGATAGAGATCCCACCCCAAAGACAAATTAACTGTACCTGTAATGAAATTTTGAGAAATCAATTAATAAGGAATATAGTTATGTAAAAAAAACTGCACAAAAAATGCCTAAAATTCCCAAGAGTAAATAATTATAATATGATCCTTTGTACGAGCTTTGTAACTTGGACTTAATTTTT
Organism: Bathymodiolus brooksi; assembly: GCA_963680875.1. NCBI lineage: Eukaryota > Metazoa > Mollusca > Bivalvia > Mytilida > Modiolidae > Bathymodiolus > Bathymodiolus brooksi. The sequence continues at coordinate 18,098,656 of OY804581.1, read as the reverse complement.
TGGTTCATTTCTTCTTTTCTTTTTAAAGTTTTCTATATTAAGTGTAGAAATAATAAAAGTATAATAAATGAAGATAATATTGGTCAGTAGAGAAGTACTGGGCATGGGTAATGCTATTTAATTAGATCACACCACCGATTGATCGATATAAATCTCCTCCCCACTGATTGCTTATATGTGCTTTTGTAATTTTCGTAATTTCTCATTAATGAAATTAGATCATGAAAAACATTTTACGGGATATGTTTATATCAACAACAAATATCAAAAACTGCAAGATAAGTGCTGTCTTAAATCCATTTTTAATCTAGAGATATAAGTTTCTTGCATATTAAGTGTAAGTTCCTCTCCGAGTCTAATGTTTTACATACTGTAAATGCTTCTTCTAAAATTAAGTTTTAATTTTGATAATATTGTAGTTTTGCAATAGATCTAAATGTTTGAACTGCACTTATTTGTACTATATCTCTTCTAATTCTCCTCTGTTCCCATGGTGTTTTTTTTTTATACATAAATGGATATTTTCTAGATTTATCCTGTCAATAAAATTTAACGTATATGTTTGGTCACTGTTTTTGGATTTCTTTCTTTAGCTCTGTAATATATATCCATGCAATATATTTCTGAGTTATAATCAATTAATTATAGATTTTACAATGTGTCTTCACTTACAGTCGCAAATATCTGTTTACCTACATGTAGCTAATTTCAAGCTTCTGATCATGATCAAAATAGTTACTAAAAATACTTTCACCCCTAAAGTTGTTCGACTTAGCTGAAAATATTAATATCATATTATTTTTTTCAGAACAATCCACCAATGAAGGGAGCTTTCCAGATGCTTGATGGAGAAAAAAAAACTTTATAGTTGAAGGAAACCTTTCATTGTTCATTTAACTTTGTTGTTTTTTATATCTTGCATTTTTTTGCTGACCAAATGTTAGAATTTGTATGTGGTTTTTTTTTGTATGCAAGTTTTGTGATTTATATCAGTATCAGTAATAGACAGTATGGTTGAGATAATGTGGGTTAGAGTTAATTATAAGGTTATGAGTGTTTAACACCACTTTCAACAATATTTCAGTTATATCGTGTTGGTCAGTTTATAATGGTAGAGGAAACTGGAGTACCCAGGATAGTATTATATAATATAATGTTGAATGAAAGTTGAATGAAAATCATGATTTGTATGCCAGTATATAAATTGAAATTTAACATTTAAAGTTACTTTAAAAAACTTAGTATTTGATTTTTTTCAGATATGATTGTGTGTATTTATATGAGTTTCATGTTTTTCTTATTGGATTTATCTTGTTAAATGCATATTTAATAGATAGAGTTAGGGTTATGCCGTGTGGTGTTTAACACCACTTTCGACGATATTTAATTTATATCATGGCTGTCAGTTTCATTGGTTGAGGAAACCGGAGTACCCAGAGAAAATCACTGACCTGCCCTAGGTCACTGACAAACTTTATCACAGAATGTTGTATCAAGTACATCTCGTCTAAGTGGATTCGAACTCACAACATTAGTGGTGATGTGCACTGATTGCATAGGTAGTTATAAATCCAACTACCATACGATCACGACTGCCCCCATATTTAATAATTTTTTTTTTCTTTAAGAAAGAAAGAAAAATTAGGGTTATATTTTTTCTCTGTAAGGGATGTGATATATTGGTTTTTATATTCTTATTTTGAATTGCTATAAAGCTTAAAAGATTATTGTTCTTTGTTATATTTTTATATACAATTAACAAGAATATTTTGGGGTTACAGCTTTCTCAGATTGGGATGTGTACACTGGTAGATCTTACTATGAAACTAATAAAGCTTACGCTTCAGGGCCCCTTATATCCCGGAAACAACTTTTTTAATGAACTAACTTTTCAACAAAATTAATGGAGTTTTTTTTTAAGTCTTTGTTATTAAAATAATGCTATTTTAGTAATAGAATCATAAGTCAATGGGTTAATGTACTTAATATTGACCTTAGAATATGCTCCAATTCCAATTTCATATGGCCTCAAAATGTCCCTGTAATTAGTAAAATTTCCAAATTTGGGGGGTTGGAGCACCTGAATCCCAAGCTGTATGGGCTCCTTGACGTAGCCAGAATCTATTCATAGCCTACATTTTGGCAGTTGGATCCTCGAATTCTTCGTTGGTGCACAGCTTAATAGTTTGACAGCTCAGTCCTTATGTTAGAACCAATCGGAACCACAAACAGACATGAATTCTTAATTCAGGCTGCACTCCTCTGGCTTGTGCATTCAAACACCAAAAATCAAGACTATCACCTCTTTATCCTAACGATCCCCCTCTAATGACCTTCCTCTCTAGTAATTTAGAGAATAAACAAATTATTTTTTCTTTGCATTGATGTTGGGTGGTGTGATCCTGGTTCCTACAAATGTTTCTTCGTTTTTGGTAATTTTCGATTATATCTTTTTTAGTGTTTTAATGTTAAACTAAAGAATAGATGTATAGGTCAAGTTGTTCTTATGAGTTTGGTCCATAGTTAGCAGGGTGATATTTTTATATGTATACATGTATTTCTGCTGTTTCCTTAGTCAGCAACTAGTGCTTCAGTTCCCATATTTATTGAGATATTTCTGTTTTCTAGCATAAAATGCTTATAACCCAGTACAGCAATTTTAATAAAAATCTGAGATATAGTGGTTAAATTAAAAACAAACAATTATCAGAATATCCCATATGGAACAACACCATTGAAGAAGATACCATCCGTTACTCAGACCTCTTTGCTGGTGGGAAAGGGATCAATGTTTGGCCCATTGTCAAGGACTCCACCCCAACACCCTGTTCATGGCCCTTTTGACCTTGTTGGTTATTCTTGCTGGCTGCAAAAGGGCCCACATAATAGTTCAGGGACCTTAAAATGTAGGTCCTCCACTGGATGTGTACCTATTCATTACTTCTTGAGATGTTATCTATATACATTGTCTGTACATCTTTAATTTTGTCAAATGCAACTTTCACAAGATAAAGATTTTTAGTACATTTATTTTACATGTTTTTTAATCTGATATATTTATTATTACATGTACCTGACATATTTGTATAATAATTACATCTAAACATTTTGGCATCTTTAAAATAGATTATGATGGGACGAGTCTGAGAGTAGAAAGAGTGTTTCATCATCTGTAAAACTTGCAATAATTTGGATTAATAAATGTTTAGAATTTTATATTTTATTAGTTAACTCAAAAAAATTAAGAACATCACAAAAGGTCCTTAAATACACAAAAAATAATGTACATTTTTGTAGTTGGTACCGGTAGTTGCATGGTGTAACGGTCTTAATGTGATTATAGTTGCCCTACTATCCAAATTAGTTGTCACAATGCTTTGACAACGTAATTTGGCTATACAAGTCCTTTTAGGGTTGTACATTTTTTGTAGTTGTATAACTATATAGAGATGGTTGTAGTTGCGTCGTCTAAAGGTCTTTAGGTGGTCGTAGTTACATTGTATAAAGGTCCCTAGGTGGTTGTAGTTACGTCATGTAAAGGTCCTTTGGTGGTTGTAATTACGTCGTATAAAGGTCCTATGATGGTTGGTAGTTACGTTGTGTAAACGTCCTTAATTAGTTGGATTTACCTCGTATTAAGGTCCTGTGATGGTTGGTGGTTACGTTGTGTAAACGTCCTTGCATGGTCATGGTTGTCGTTTGGTTGGAGAAAGGTCTTTTACTACGTAGTACCACAACGTGGTAGTTACGCTTAGGGGAGTCTACAAATCGGCGTAGTTAAAACGTAAAATGCTTACGTTGTAACAACGAAAAAGTTACGTTGTCACTACGTTTTGACAACGTAATTTGGCTAGTAGGGTGCAGTCTTCAATACTTTAATGTTGAGCCAATTAATTTTGTATAATATACCGTTGAACCTGGTCACTTTGTAGAAAACCTGTATTTAAAACAGTCAACAAATATGAGTGAATTTGTAAAGTCTGAAATGTAGCAATGTAAGATGTCCATCAATGGGTTTTGACGCCACTTTCAACAATATTTTAGCTATATCATGGCGACCAGTTTTAGTGGTGGAGGAAGCCGGAGAACCACCAACCATGGGCAAGCAACTGGTAAGCTTTAAATTTATCACTTGCGGCTACGAGTCGAGTGCACCTTTTTGTAATTTACAAAGCCGGGCGCGAACCCACGCCGTATTGGTGATAGGTTTGTATAAGTTGTTTAGATCTAACGACCTAGCTCATTGAGTCACTCGGGCCCCTGTGTCCATAAATGAGGGATCTGTTGGAATTTTGTGAATTTTGCATGCAACTAAATTGTACGTACTATCCAAATATTGAAAAAAATATATTTTATATATTTGGTTAAAGCTGCATGAAACTTAAGAAAATTCACAAATTTTAAAATTTCATTATATGCCAAAGGTACGTGTCCCCCAGATTTTCTATAAAAAAAATATAACAACAGAAATTTATTGTTCTAATTTATAGGTAAAAGGAGTAGGTATGATAAGGGCAGAAATTGGCCTAAAAAATTGACAAATTATAAATGAAACGTATAGCTTTCGTTGTTTCTTGATTTTATAAGACCTTTACCCCAACTACTATTTTGGTAACAATTGTCCATATCTGCACGTGCGATGACGTCACACTAGTCAATGAAAAGTCTATCGTTACTGAAAATATATGAAATCTAACAAGAAATGTGTATTCAATGTCAATTTTCAGTATAACCACAAGCAGGTACCAACTACATATTTTAGTATGATGTTTAATATACATAAACACATATCTCATTTACTTTTGGTGTTGGTACCTGAGTGTGGAGAGTATGAAATCTGCAATCAAAAAATAATTTTAAGGTCGATTTCTCGTTAGAGGCCATTTTTTATTGACCGTTTTCATTCGTAATAGACAGAAATAGAAATCGACCTTTTAATCTCATCCAAAATAAAGTTGGTTATCGTAGTTGTTTTGCTACGTGAGTAAAACTTGAACAATTTTTTTAAAACAGTTTTGACGTTAAATAAATTTTGGAGGTGATTTACTGCCGACCTGATTGTGCATTGAGTCCGACGTGTTTTTTGTCTAACCCTCAGTGGAATTTCATGTGTTACTATACTAATTAATAAGGGTAATAACAAAATTACCGAACTCCACTCCGAACAATCTTACAAAGGGAAAGTCAAAACTCACAATCATATAAACAGACAAAATCAGTCAACAACCGGAAAACTGTGAAAACCGTAATGTCCCTGACTTGGTACAGGCATTTCTAAAGAAATGGTGGGTTGAATCAGATTTTAAGGCGCCAAACCTCCCGCTCTCATTACGGTTCAAAGGTTCCGGCTGTCACTACAACAGTATTCAAACACAGGAACAAAACAGGTAAAATAGTTGTCAAAGCAGTACCATATTCAGTGACGTAAATGTCAAAAATATCTTTACGTCACACATTGACCAAAGAAACATCCTTGACATTTTTCTTGATTTCTTTATCTTTATACATTTTCACTATATGAAAATGCATCGCTTATAATTTTTTCTGCAGAGACGGAATATATTTCGACAAGATCTTGGTATCGGAATATAAACTTTTTAAGAGATCGAATAAGGCGAATCTTTTTATAGCCCTGGTCCAGTAGCCTGTTTCTCAGATGAAGATGACGTTTCAGGAAATCAGAATAATTGCTACTGGCCCTTGCATAGCGAATCAATTGCGAGATGTAAACACCATATGCAGGAGAAGCTGGAATATTGCTGCACATGTTTGGAAAATTTATGATTTTAAAATTGAAGTCGTCCCGCTTATCATAAATTTTAGTACTGAGTTGACCACTGTCGTCAAATTCGAGGTATACTTTAAAATTATCCCCACAATTCACAAAAAGTACAGAAAACAAAACAAGCAACCAAAAAGAAAAGTAGTACGTCAGATTATCTTAGAAATTAATTCATTGGACATGTAAACACATCGGAACTTTCTATGTTTAGTAGTCCCTTTACTTTTTATTATTTTTTTTTTCTTTAACAAATATATTTTATTCAGCTCTTTCGCAAAGTGAATTCCCGATGAATAATTGTATTAACGTAAATTTGATTTATATATAGCTTAATATTAACGTTGCGGTGGCAAAACACACAATATATTTGATTATTCATAATTCATCTAATACAGTACATATAACGATATAACGTGCATGTTTTAACATAGTACACGGATGTCAGGTTTGATTTACATATTCGGTGTTTTGTTTATAATGGTCCTTTTGTTATCCTTACTAAAAATTTCTGATATAGTCTATCGTTTATGAGTCAGTGTTAAATGTGTAGTATTACTTGGAATTTTAGTGGTGTGATTTTACTTTAATGGGCCATGACCGATAATACAGTATTACCAAGTATTCTATTTATATAATCTATCACGTTTTACTTTTCTCAACAAAAAAAGTTTGAAGATACCGTAAATATAAATTACAGTCTTCCAATCAAAGTATACTACCGTATTTGTACTCTTAGACATATCAGAATCGAAATAAATCATGGAAGCCAGAATGTGTTTTGAGTTTAACATGGATTGGCGGATATTAGTAAATTTTATACCTCGCTTCTGGCTCGGGATAAAATACTATTCTCTATTTTCAGTGTTTAAAACATTCACTGTACAGCCCGGACTTAGCACCAATGGACTTCGCAGTTTTCCCCTACACTAAATCCTTCTTACGGGGAATGAGGTTTGACAATTTAAGTGAATTAAGACAAGCCGTAATGAATGTAATATTTCACCTGAAAACTGATCAGTTTGTGCAAATTTTTGATGACTGGGTAAGACGACACAAGCAATGTGTGGAACTTAAAGGTGACTACGTCGAAAAAAGTTAAATTGGTTTGAGCATTTGACGTCGCTTAACGTCAAAAACTTTTACCGCTGTGCTCCGGGTGTGAGTATGCTTATTTACAAGATCGAGAAAAATTCATACTTGCAGTTCATTTTTATTTACAAAATTGTGTTCACTTATCGAGTAAACTCTACTATAAATGAAAATTGCAATTTCGTTTGTTCAACAAATTAAATAACAAAATTACAGAGATTGTCCACGAACTTTACGGACAGCCCTCGTATATAGATCCAGCGGGACAGATATATTGTATGGTTGTCACTTGCTTAGACGTTTGTATAATATACTTTATTTCCTGTGACTGTATTATGAATTCCTCATTATCCTACACAATATATTAAAAATTGCTGAGTTAGATTGCTGTCAAATTATAATATTAAGTATATATGTACCATCTACACACGCTTATACACATGTCTTACGTCTATATACGAGAAAAGATAACACTACGATTATTGAAGCTCCTTTTATTAGAGAGTGGATGTGGTCTAGGGCACTGGACGTAAAGCTAAGCGAATGGTGCTGCAGTGTATCAATGGTGTGAGTTCAAATCCCGTCGAGGGAAGAACACAAATTTGACAGATCAAAGATCTAATTCTAACACTGTTTGGTTTAATTTTCAGACGTATATATATATATATATATATATATATATAATATCCATCCTTTATCATTTTAAGACATATATTTAACTTTAATAAATTAATATGCACCCCTATATATATTATACCCCACAAGGGACTACGGCTGCCATTTTTGAGTAATTTCCAACCTATCGCTTCAACTGGCTTTAGTCCTATATATTACACACTTACTTGATTTTTCACAAAAGCAAAGACATCCACAACATTGGCGAGCCTCCCTTACTATTACATGATATAATAACTCGTTTCTGGATGTTAACAATCCCAAAGTCAATTTGATCGTGGCGGTATCTATCGGTGGTGAGAACAGAAAGACAACTCTACTAATTTTGGCGGGTAAATGTAGAATACAAATCCTAACGGAAAGTCAACAGGTTTTCAGTGTACTGTGACTTCGAGTAGAAACTTTAGTCAAGTGTACTGTGACTTCACGTTCAAAGTAATTTAAGAAAACGCTTACATTCGATGTAGAGTCCACTATTCATTTGTTATTACTGTGTTGAGAAGTCCATGTCATAGAACAACACATTTGAACACACCAAGGCACATCATGTGTCAGAGAATATGTGTCCTCACTATTTCATTTCCATGAAATTTTTACGAACTACTACCAAGAAATAAAATATGAACTGACATAAGGGACGATCAGGGAAGTGATTTCTATTGTGTGACGTATACGATCTTTAATATAATCTGCAAAGGTAAGTCATTTCGGGGAAATGTTTGTGAATTGTGTATATTATCCTGCCGTAAAGAAATACAAGTAATGAAAGGATGAAAATTTACTACTAAAAATCCGTAGAAAAGAAAACCAGTGTCTTCTTCGTTTTGTATTTTCTTGCAACTAAAACCTGTTATGTTCAATTCAGTATTAATCACTTCTACGGATCTCTAAAATATGGCTGTTGGGACAGATAATGTAAATGAAACGATCAGCGACACCAGAAGAAAAATACGCATCCAAAATCGTGTCATGTTTGGTGCAAATGGCCGACACACTTTCATATAATGTTGAATGGCAATCATCGTAATAATTGAAATGGACGTCAACGTAAAGAATGAAGACACGCACCATAGTGTTTTACATAATTCTGTATCCTTAAATATTGCTTGCAACCTGTGTTCAATAATAACAAAACAAGAACAACTTATACATGCTAGTAGGTCGAACATAGCTAAAACAGGTATGAAAAATCTCGCATTCGTTATCTTCATTCGAAATATGTAAACTAGAAGTGTCAAACTATTTCCTATTATTCCAGTAAAAAATAAAGTACTGTAATATATTCAATGTTATGTATGTAATCTTGTTTTCGTTATGTATGCAGTGGCGTACCTTCCATTGAGGCAATGAGGCAACTGCCTCACTAGATTTGTTTGTAGAAATTTTTTTAATGTGATTAATATTATAAAAGTTGAATAAAATACGAGAAATAAAACCTTTGTCAAAGTTTGTAATAAAAATATATTCTACATCATTAATTGAAATCGTTTACGGAAACTTTTGTCTCCGTCATGTTACATAATTTAGTATAGTTTGTTGCCGTGTGCCAAAGTTTGAAAGTGGAAATGCGCCGGGCTTAAATACGCTCTTAGATACAAGCTTATTTTATCTTCTCGGTTTTTTTTTTCGATTGCAGATATAGATTCTATCTGAAACTCGGGAAGAAGCTTCATGTAGCCACTCCCAAGGTTCTGAAATAAATTCACAAACACAGTCTTTTGACGCATATCGAAATAGTTTTCTGCGTGTTATTTCGGTTATTATTGAAATCATAAATTATCCATATAAACTTGGGAAAATGCGTTTCAATCGCCCATTTTTTTTTCAATTTCCGTACCCCCCTAGCATTTTTTCGCCTCGCTGCGCTCGGTGAATTGCTCACAAGAAAAAAGACCCAAGCTACGCCACTGCTTACCATTCATAATACGGTGCACTGAAGTGTAAGACACACCCAAAGCTTTAGATGTCTTTTGATATACCCTATCAAATGTGACAATTGGCTTCTTCGTTGCCTTTTCATTACTATAAAAGGCAAACAACTTTTTTACAAACTTTTGGCATTCCGGAGATAAGTCAGACTTTTTACCCATTTTACACAAGATGCAAAATATAACAATAATTTATGAGAGAAATGCTTGTCAGGTTCGTCTAAAGTACACGTGGCCGAGAGAAAGATTTTACAGGTAAGATACATGACGTACGGATGGCTCTTCTATAAAGTACATCTACTCCCACCCGAAAAATGACAACAAAATAGGACCAAAATATAAAATTTCATCTGAGTGCAGCCTCAGCCAAAACAATAAGAAGCATTACTGTAACATATTTAGTTAGCACTTCTAATTCTAAATAAAACTCTCGTTTATTTTGCTGTTCAACAATCTATAGCTTAAAAGATATTTGGATTTTTCGTTATTCTAATCAAAAAATTATTACTTTTTAATTTATCAATCAATACAATTAGCTTCTTGGTAAGCACATGTGTGTACTTGACAAATTAACATAACAAATAATAAGACAAGCTTAAAATAGAACCAAGTAATATATTCCTTTTAAACCATACAGTCGTGTATATAAATAATTGTTCATACAAAAGAAAAGGTATTTTATTTAAACCTAACAAAGTAGATCAAGATCAAATACAAAGAACAGGATGTCTGTGTAAATCCTGTGTTCATCTTTCATTGTACATATCCCGGATGCAAGCCATATATGCTGATGTCTTAGATAAAAAGGTCAAAACTTTGCAAAGCACATCCTAGTACCATAAATTAAGACCAAATTATGAGATATAATTCGTAATTGGATAAGTATTTCACCGCATGCCAACTTTTTAATCATCTTTCTTTATGATGGTTTCTTTTTAATATTTTAGGTAGAAGAAATAGTTTTTTATATTCTTGATTGATAGTTAAGTTTTTATAGAACTGAAATGTTTTATAGACATGATTTAAAGTTTTGATTTATTGAAATTTATATAGTCTCTCATAATTCTTTATAGAATGGCACTTGTATTTTATTTATAAAACTTCTGTTTTAATGTATATATTGTGATGATTGTGTATTATATGTATTACAAGTGGTGAGACTTTAATAAAATATTGAATCTGATATGAATCGTCTCCAGGGACCTGAATCTTAATATTTATAACACTTAAAGTCCATATATATCCTTTGAAGGCAGTAAAATCAGTAAAATCGCTTTCATTTCGTCTGTTTTAAATATCAAATCACGGAATTCGTTTTACATTTTCAGGGGAGATTACTCTTCATCAATCAGAGGTCTTCCGAGTGTGAAAGAAAGTAATGAAAAGAACCGATAACTTCCGAATGGTTGTAAAAAGGTGCAAAATATGAATTTGTGGGAAAAAAGATAAAAACAAATATGGAAACTTCGAGAGAAGAAAATCAAAACATCATATCAAAAGAAAATATAATATCTTGGTAAAAAAAGGTTACTTGAAGTAGAATCATATCATATGCTTTGATTCTACTTCATATTCTAGACATTTTTCAAATAAAACAAGTTCGGAGCGAGACATATAAGAGAACACAATCTGAAAGAAAAGCACTCTTCTTCCGCATTCTTCTTTTTATAGATTGGTCTCATCCCCGTTTTCTTTACACATTTTAAACTTTAAAAGTTTATTAATATATCAAATATCAGTTGGTAAGATTTATTAGAACATTGTTTCGTTTTTGTCGAGAAATATATACATTAAACGAATACAACGTTCAAAATAAATGCTGAAAACTTAATTTGAATTTTACGAAATCTTAGCCAGTAAGATGTTGTTCCCTTATTTGTCTCGTTTCCGCAATTACACAGAAAAAAGACAAATTACAGGCAGAAAATATTCTAGACATTTTACAAATAAACAAGTTCGGAGCGAGATATATAAGAGAACAAAATCTGAAAAAAAACCACTCTTCTTCCGCATTCTTCTTTTTATAGATTTAAATATTATTGTTTGTGATCTGACAGAAGACACACAGTCACTGGTGAAACTACACGTTACACAAGTTAAACTGATTACTGGCACGTGTCGTTAAATTATTAAATAACTTCTGAACAGGTACAAATATGTATTTAAACATCTGGAATTAAGTATTCAAAAACATTTACTTTCATTTGCAAGGTTCGTTGTTGTCATTTGACCCGTCTATCATGTCCTTAGTGCACTTGTATGGCTCTTAGTGCACTAAGGTGGTCCTTTGCGGTATTTCTACGGACTCCGCCAACATACCGTTTTTAAAAACAAAACCATTGAAAATTTGAGAATTTGCCTGATAACAGCAGCTGTGAATGAACATTTGAATAATTAACATTATTATTGAAAACTTGCAAATATGTTATCCCAATACTTACATTTGTATATAATGAAATAGTGAATAGTGCTTAAATCAATAAAAAATAAAATAATGTTTTTTTTATATTTTTTTTTGCTTTTGAAAAAGTGGCAATGCATGTTGCCATTTCCTGTCCTACAATACACATTGACAACTTGACACATTGTTATCAATTTATTCCAGTATCGTATTCTAGTATTGTTCTAGTATTGTTAAACAACATTATTAAGAAAAAAGCTTACGAGTTGAAGTTGCGGCTGTATCGAGAAACAGAATACCGTGTTGAAAAAACTGTTGATACTCATAAAATATTGATAAATGCAATAACATGTTATGTTTGTCTTCAAGAAATATGATAGACAAAACCTAGTTCTAATAATAAAACCCTAAATGCTCGCTTACTCGCAAGGGTTATAACGGGATGCCATTACACGTAATGGAGCAGCCGCCGAGATTTTTTGCGCTCGCTTACAGAGCTTCTGACGCCTGCATTTATCAATAATAAGACATAACCTTTCCTTTTGTCCATTATTATAACAAGTTTGTATCACCTACCAGTATTTTAGAATGTAATTCCCACAAAATAAAAATCTCCTCTTTGAAAATTTTGAATTTCGTCATTTCCGGCCTCACTATTTAGATGTCGATACCATATTTGGCGATTTAGGCGTGAATGCTTACCAATCGTAACTACTCGGCCATTCTCGCTACCCTGCAAATAACAGGGTAGCGAGAATGGCCGAGTAGTTACGATTGGAATGTTTACCATATTTAGAAAAGCTCCGCCTTCCGTAGTTTTCGGTTATGGAAAACGATCGATAAATTTGAACAAGGTTGTTGCTAACTTTGAAAAGCATATATTTCTCAGCCAAACCGATTTAACAAGGACTGGGATCATCAGTAATTGTTATAATGAAATGTTTGAAGCGTAAATAGTGAGTTTTTATGTTTCAACTGCAACTTTTTTTTTTTTTGCTCCATTGTGACGAATGGGACCGCGTTGTAGCTCTGCCGAGACACAAGTTTGTCACAGGAGCTACATTATTGCAGCTAGACAAAACCATGTGTGAAGTTTTATGACGAAATATCTCCGATTTCTATGTAAATTTACGAGTTGAAGTTGCGGATGTATCGAGAAACAGATACGGTGTTGAAAAAACTGTTGATACTCATAAAATATTGATAAATGCAATACAATGTTTTATTACATAATGACTGTAAACATCCGTACTTTAGCTAGGTAAAGTCTAGAAGTCAATAAATAATGGTATTCACCTGCTGAAAGTGATATTCACCGGGTGACATCATAAGCCTTATAGTATATGTAATAAAACAATTACAAACTTTTGTATCAGTGAATATGAGTTTTTATTGACCTGCAAAACCAATATTCACCTCAGCCTTCGGTTTCGGTCAATATTATTTTAGAGGTCAATACAAACTCATATTCACTTCTACAAAAGTCTGTAATTGTAAAATGTTTGACTTCAAGAAATATGATAGACAAAACCATGTGTGAAGTTTTATGACGAAATATCTCCGATTTCTATGTAAATTTACGAGTTGAAGTGGGGAAACACTCACAGGTAATTTTAGCGATGTATTTTTATCTTGGACAAGAATAATGAGCGTCCTGATTGGATGACCGATTTAAAACACACTGACACCGCATGGTAAAAAGATGCATGTAAAAGCAATCAATGTTATATTTATTCATTTGTTTGATTCTGGAATATTGTTGATCATTGATTTAAACAAGAAGAAAAAAAGGGGGAGTGAATTTTATTTGTGAATTTTACAGTTAAATAAATGTTATGTTTCGACAGTTTAAAGAGAAAAATAAAAATTTGTTGCGACTAAACCTTAAATCAGCGTTAAAAATTGAACAAATATCAGTGGTTTTGTAAATGAGATTTATTTTAAATAGAAAATCTGAATTTATTAGTTATTAATTTATTATTAATGATACAATTTAATATCCCTTGAGAGGGGGAGGGGGGCTATGATGAAAATTTGAAATAAAAACACAGGACCGGACTTTAAGCAAAAATAGTAATCCAGGATTAATTTTTTATTAAAAAATCCACACTTGTTAATAATATACACAATACTCCCAAAAAATAACTAATTTAACAATACTGGAACAATACTAGAATACAATACTGAAATGTCCTGAAAAGTACATTAAGGCTTATCTCTTTTTTTTTTTATTATCCAATGGATTGAGTTCAAATTTGTAAATGTTATAGATATTAGCATATATTTAAAGAATATTTAAGATAAAATAAAGAATTTTTTTTTTAGGTGGAAATAATTTGACCTGAAATGTCCTGAAAAGTACATTAAGGCTTATATCTTTGTTATTATCTGATAGATTGAGTTCCCTACCACCCTACCGCATGACAAATTAAAAACCCGCTTAAAAGAAACAATTCATAAAGCTTTTAGTCATAGAAACTATGGCTCAAAATTTGTTGTGTTAGGCTACAATTCCACATATTTTTCAAACAAAATTCATAAAGGTAAAACATGCTACTCCGAGGAACAAGTGATCAGTATGCTGGAGTTCCTCATCGATAACATATTTGTCTCCTTTGGAGGGACACTGTTTCAGCAGGTCTTCGGCATACCAATGGGTACGAATTGTGCCCCTCTTCTAGCCGATTTATTTTTATACTCATATGAGTCGGAGTTTCTTCAAAAGCTTGTAAAAGATAAGAAGATTCATGAGGCTAGAGCCTTTAATTTCACATACAGGTATATTGATGACGTTTTATCTATCAATAATTCTAGATTTGCAGAATTTCTTCCATTGATATATCCTCCAGAGCTGGAAGTTAAAGAGACCACCGATACAGCTTCGTGCGCATCATTTTTGGACTTATACCTCGAATTTGACGACAGTGGTCAACTCAGTACTAAAATTTATGATAAGCGGGACGACTTCAATTTTAAAATCATAAATTTTCCAAATATGTGCAGCAATATACCAGCTTCTCCTGCATATGGTGTTTACATCTCGCAATTGATTCGCTATGCAAGGGGCAGTAGCAATATTCTGATTTCCTGAAACGTCATCTTCATCTGAGAAACAGGCTACTGGACCAGGGCTATAAAAAGATTCGCCTTATTCGATCTCTTAAAAAGTTTATATTCCGATACCAATATCTTGTCGAAATATATTCCGTCTCTGCAGAAAAAATTATAAGCGATGCATTTTCATATAGTGAAAATGTATAAAGATAAAGAGTCAAATATGTCAAGAATTTTTTTTGTCAATGTGTGACGTAAAAATATTTTTGACATTTACGTCACCGAATATGGTACTGCTTTGACAACTATTTTACCTATTTTGTTCCTGTATTTAAATACTGTTACAGTGACAGCCGGAACCTTTGAACCGTAATGAGAGCGGGAGGTTTGGCGCCTTAAAATCTGATTCAACCCACCATTTCTTTAGAAATGCCTGTACCAAGTCAGGGTCATTACGGTTTTCACAGTTTTCCGGTTGTTGACTGATTTTGTCTGTTTATATAATTATGAGTTTTGACTTTCCCTTTGTAAGATTGTTCGGAGTTCGGTAATTTTGTTATTACCTTTATTCACATTTGGAAATGTTATAGATATTAACATATGTTTAAAGACTATTTTTAAAAAAGTATATTTTTTTTTAAATAGAAATAATTTAATGTACATGTACTTTTCAGGACAATTTTCAGGTCAAATTATTTCAACTTAAGCATTTTTTGTGATATTTTTTTAAACATTCTTTAAATATATGCTAATATCTATAATATTTCCAAATTTGAACTCAATCCATTGGATAATAAAAAAGATAAAAGCCTTGATGTACTTTTCAGAACAATTTTCAGGTCAAATTATATGTAATTATATACACCTAAAAAACATTTTTTGATATATTTTTGTAAATATTCTTTTAATATATACTAATATCTATAACATTTTTAGGGTACCTGTAAAATGCGAAACGAAATCGAAACGAAACGAAACGAAACGAAATAAATTGAAACGAAATTCATCGAAACGAAACGAAATTTACCGAAACGAAACGAAACGATATAAATCGAAACGAAATTGACCGAAACGAAACGAAACGGAATAATACAAAATGAAAGAAACTTATTTTAAAGAAACAATTTAAGGTGAACGGCGGTTTGGAGAAAGACAAGACAAAGATTAAATGAAAAATTAGAGAATATCGTTTAAGCATAGAAAAGATAGTTTATTGTTTTCCAGGTTATATTCATTTAATGTCTATTTCATTTATCATACACATTTATATGTTCTGGGGGCCCGGGTGACTCAATGAGTTAGGTCGTTGGATCTAACAACTCATACAAGCCCATCACCAATACGGCGTGGGCTCACGCCCAGCTTTGTAAATTACAAAAAGAGTACACTCGACTCACAGCCGCAAGTGATAAAGTTTACCAGTTGCTTGCCCAGGGTCGGTGGTTCTCTCCGGGTTCCCCGGCTTCCTTCATCACTAAAATTGGTCGCCATGATATAGCTGAAATATTGCTGAAAGTGGCGTTAAGCACCACAATTCGAATTCTTTATATGTTCTGTAATATCTACGAGTGGCTCAATGAGTTAGATCGTTGGATCTATACAACTCATACAAGCTTATCACCAATACGGCGTGGGTTCGGGCCCGGTTTGGTAAATTACTAAAAAGGGTGCACTCGACTGGCAGCCGCAAGTGATAAAGTTTTCCAGTTGCTTGCCCATGCGGACGGTGGTTCTTACCGGGTACTCCGGCCTCCTCCACCACTAACACTGGTCGCCATGACATAGCTAACATATTGTTGAAAGTGGCGTTAAAACACCAAAAATTAAAAAAATCAAATCTGTAATATATATGCCTTGTATTGGATACGCTGTGTGTTTACACAATTAACTGTGCTTTATCCAATCAACCATCTTTTGGAATTGGCGTTTATTTTTTTTATATTTGGTCGAATTTCTTAAATCTCCGACACCTCGTTTGAGATTGTGTGTGGTTATATGGACTAAGCCCATATTCCATAAGGTTTTCAGTTCATCCCGCACTTTGTGAAT
Source organism: Bathymodiolus brooksi (assembly GCA_963680875.1). Taxonomy (NCBI): domain Eukaryota; kingdom Metazoa; phylum Mollusca; class Bivalvia; order Mytilida; family Modiolidae; genus Bathymodiolus; species Bathymodiolus brooksi. Next base: position 18,081,678 of record OY804581.1, on the reverse strand, counting down.
CGACATGCAAGTTTCAACCTATATGACCCTTGAATTTGTGACCTTAACTTTTGAACAAGTGGTTCCACACAAGAAAAAGTTTCTGGCAAGAAGATCTTTCACAAAATTCCCATAGTGTCCACTGTTAAATTAAGTCAGGCTGTGGTGGCAACCTTTGATTTCCGATCAGTTTTCAATTCACACGTTTGTTAGAGAAAATTTCTACAATTAAATCTGTAATACATTATCTGTCAAGAGCTCTTTGTACAAACTTCCAGTAGAGTCCAAAGTTAAACTAAGTTCGACCCTGACGGCTATCTTGGATTTCCAATCGGCATGTGATTCTCAATTTAGAAGAGGACAAAGGAAAATTCTGACGCTAGTACAAAAAAAGAAGAAAAAAAATCAATTATCAAACAGGTGCTAGGGACCGTATTGAACTTGCAGTGAGATGTGAGCGTTTGCTCAATGTTGAAGGCCTCACTGTGACCTTGAGATGAAGAACAACAATACAAGCGCTGTTCCTTTGATTTGGGTTTGTCAAGTGCGTGTAGGGATTTCATACACCTTCTCTCTTCCTTTTTATTAATTCTGACAAGAAGATCTTTGAACCAAATTCTAATAGGATCCAATGTTAGACTACATGTAAGGAGCCCGGGTGGCTAAATGAGTTAGGTTGCTGGATCGAACAGCTCATACACGCCTATCACCAATACGGCGTTGGCTCGCGCCCAGCTTTGTAAATTACAAAAAAGGTGCACTCGACTCGCAGCCGCAAGTGATAAAATTTACCAGTTGCTTGCCCACGGTCGGTGGTTCTCTGCGGGTACTCCGGCTTCCTCCAACACTAAAACTGGTCGCTATGATATAGCTGAAATGTTGCTGAAAGTGGCGTTAAACACCAACAATCAAATCAATTAAATTACATGTAAGCTAGGATTTCAAATCGGAATGCAGTTCCTAAGTTCGGAAGAGGGCCACCAAAGAAATATTCCTACAATGCAAACAAAAATCATTTTGGAACGCAAGAAGAACTTCGAATATACGACTCCCATGAGGTCAAATGTTAAACTATGTCCGGCCATTGTGGTCATCTTGGATTTCCGACAGGCCAACAAGGGAATCCATCATTTCATTGTTTCAGTATACTTGGGGGTATTTGGGAAGAAATATATTTTCTTTCTGACCCCCCCTTATCATTTATGACCATTTGTCGCCCACCTGGCACGCCTGCAACTTCACAACAAAAAATCAACTTCGGAGTTTAAAATAAGGACACTTAGAGAATCTTTACTTGGTAGGTCAAGACTGGCCGAGTAGTTTCATAAGAAAACAAAATACGAAAGGTTTTCGGACAACGACGACAGACAAGTGAAAAGCGAGCTAGAATATGTAGCTGGCTGATAAATTAAACACTACGTTTATATTTGTATTAAATGTTCTTATTTGCATGTAACAAAATATTCCAATTAAAAGAAAGGAAAACATCACGGCGTACATTAATTTCCATACCTCTCCAGAAATCAGTATCCTTTTACGTTATTTCTGGGATAAGCGTTATTGAATTTTACAACATGCCCAAAAATGTAAATAATAGCAACAATAAAGTTAGACATTGATTCCCATACCAATTAACTTCTCCTTAACCTCGGCTGGTACGATTCCGGTTGCTTCTTTCGAAATCACTAAATGTTCTTTCTTGTAATCAGGGAATTTCTGTGTTACACATTGGTTTCGGAGGTGAAAATAAGTGAACTGCCATTTTTTCTTTTTATCCCCTTGTTGAACATACTCTCTTTCTCAATATTTTCGAACTATTAAATTATGTTGTTCTTCGTTTCTAATGAATTTCGTTCCACAATCATAGCACGATTTTGCTTTGGTTTGAAATAAATAGATAATTTCAAAGTTGATTTCTTTTTCCATGTTGTCTAAAGCTGACAATGTAGCAAACATGGATGAATTCTCAACTAATGGTTCTCGCTCATGCACCGCAGTTGCTGGTTCTTTATCAACCGGCGTCCTACCCCCTTTCCTTAGTTTTCGTACCTTAGCTTTTTCCCCCGAATTAATTCCTCCCGTTACTAGATTAGTAAGATTCACTGCTGACTTTTCTTTTTCTCTCCAGTCCAAATACTTTTCAATTGGCCTTTCGTCTCTGCTGCTGTAATAACGTGTTCACATATTTTGGATGATTTATATAGTCTGCAGTCACATACACATTTTCCTGTTTTTTGCAAAGTCACCAAATGAGGAGGAATATTACCCGTGTTAGCGTTAGACATATGCTGAACATATATTACATCAAAACCCGGCGCATTTACCACGGAATCTGATGATATAAGGAGTCCTTCGGTCTTCCTCCAAATTTCTTCCAGCATTTCTGTCGATAGAATGGCGAGCTCCGCATCAGCAACACTCACATAAAGCTTTTTTTTCGAATCTATCCCCCGGATGGAGACTTCTTGTAGGGATTGCTGGCTCTAATATGTCATGTTCACGTAGAGGAGCTAATCGTGGGGCAGGAATACCTATTAATGGTGAACTCCAAAACGTGTTTAGCACAACTCGACGTTCCTCAATTGTCATTGAATTCCAGCTATGTCGATTTTTACGCAAGTGTTCGTGACTTTTTGAAATGTCGTAGGGGCCGTTTCCATAAATGGCTAGTTCAAATTCCTGTTGTTGTGCTCTTACATATTCTTCCATTTTCTGATTTGCTACAGGGAAAGTTAATTTTTGTGATCTGCCAAGCCAATCTTTAATGTTATCGTTTGTGCTCTCTACTTGATTGGTGCAGTAATGTTTGTCAATGCGGGCTAATTTTGTTACACATACAATTAGATGTCTTTTGAACAACTCAGCCTCAAACTTCACAAACCATGAATGAAACCCTGGCTGAAGACAATCCCAGGTTGCCTTCAAACTCATCACCTTTATTTAATTTTACTAAACATGGTTAATTAAGTCTTACATATGGTACAAGAATATGGAAAATCAGACATTTTAGAAATAGTATATTGTGAATTTTATGTATCACATATCTTAATAATTTTCTTATTGGTTAAAATAATAGTTAAATTTCATAATCACTATGTTAAATGAAAAATAGTTTAGCTTGTGTGATTTTTAAAGAGAAAAATCAACAATTTCTTCAATTATTTTCAGGCAGTTTGAAAAATGGGAAAATTATAAAAAGATATCTTATCAAAAAGCCCTGGTTGTTCTATAGAGTTGAAAACAAGCTAATTCTGATTTCAAAATATAATAAAACAATTCATAAAATCATTAGAGGAAAACAAAAATTATTAATCATAAGTGATTGTTCCATACGTACATATTTTTTGACAGCATTATCTTTAAGTCTATTTTTTCAATCAAAATGATGGAAACTATCCCTGATCAGTTGGAATCTTGTAGGTATGATGTTTGTGTTCAAAAACAATTAAAATGTGGAATGATTAAAGGTATTTCATTTTTCACCCTAAGTGGTCACTAAAAGTGCAACCTTAGCTTGCAGTAGTCCATGTACTTGTCAGATTGTTCCATTTTACATTTAAAAAAACCCTGAACCTTTTGATCAATACAGCCAAGCTGAACCTTTTGATCAATACAGCCAAGCTGAACCTTTTGATCAATACAGCCAAGTTGAACCTTTTGATCAATACAGCCAAGCTGAACCTTTTGATCAATACAGCCAAGCTGAACCTTTTGATCAATACAGCCAAGCTGAACCTTTTGATCAATACAGCCAAGCTGAACCTTTTGATCAATACAGCCAAGCTGAACCTTTTGATCAATACAGCCAAGCTGAACCTTTTGATCAATACAGCCAAGCTGAACCTTTTGATCAATACAGCCAAGCTGAACCTTTTGATCAATACAGCCAAGCTGAACCTTTTGATCAATACAGCCAAGTTGAACCTTTTGATCAATACAGCCAAGCTGAACCTTTTGATCAATACAGCCAAGTTGAACCTTTTGATCAATACAGCCAAGCTGAACCTTTTGATCAATACAGCCAAGCTGAACCTTTTGATCAATACAGCCAAGCTGAACCTTTTGATCAATACAGCCAAGTTGAACCTTTTGATCAATACAGCCAAGCTGAACCTTTTGATCAATACAGCCAAGTTGAACCTTTTGATCAATACAGCCAAGTTGAACCTTTTGATCAATACAGCCAAGTTGAACCTTTTGATCAATACAGCCAAGTTGAACCTTTTGATCAATACAGCCAAGCTGAACCTTTTGATCAATACAGCCAAGCTGAACCTTTTGATCAATACAGCCAAGCTGAACCTTTTGATCAATACAGCCAAGTTGAACCTTTTGATCAATACAGCCAAGCTGAACCTTTTGATCAATACAGCCAAGTTGAACCTTTTGATCAATACAGCCAAGTTGAACCTTTTGATCAATACAGCCAAGTTAAACCTTTTGATCAATACAGCCAAGCTGAACCTTTTGATCAATACAGCCAAGTTGAACCTTTTGATCAATACAGCCAAGCTGAACCTTTTGATCAATACAGCCAAGCTGAACCTTTTGATCAATACAGCCAAGCTGAACCTTTTGATCAATACAGCCAAGCTGAACCTTTTGATCAATACAGCCAAGTTGAACCTTTTGATCAATACAGCCAAGTTGAACCTTTTGATCAATACAGCCAAGCTGAACCTTTTGATCAATACAGCCAAGCTGAACCTTTTGATCAATACAGCCAAGTTGAACCTTTTGATCAATACAGCCAAGCTGAACCTTTTGATCAATACAGCCAAGTTGAACCTTTTGATCAATACAGCCAAGCTGAACCTTTTGATCAATACAGCCAAGCTGAACCTTTTGATCAATACAGCCAAGCTGAACCTTTTGATCAATACAGCCAAGCTGAACCTTTTGATCAATACAGCCAAGTTGAACCTTTTGATCAATACAGCCAAGCTGAACCTTTTGATCAATACAGCCAAGCAGAACCTTTTGATCAATACAGCCAAGCTGAACCTTTTGATCAATACAGCCAAGCTGAACCTTTTGATCAATACAGCCAAGCTGAAGCTTTTGATCAATACAGCCAAGCTGAACCTTTTGATCAATACAGCCAAGCTGAACCTTTTGATCAATACAGCCAAGCTAAACCTTTTGATCAATACAGCCAAGCTGAACCTTTTGATCAATACAGCCAAGCTGAACCTTTTGATCAATACAGCCAAGCTGAACCTCTTGATCAATACAGCCAAGCTGAACCTTTTGATCAATACAGCCAAGTTGAACCTTTTGATCAATACAGCCAAGCTGAACCTTTTGATCAATACAGCCAAGCTGAACCTTTCGATCAATACAGCCAAGCTGAACCTTTTGATCAATACAGCCAAGCTGAACCTTTTGATCAATACAGCCAAGCTGAACCTTTTGATCAATACAGCCAAGCTGAACCTTTTGATCAATACAGCCAAGCTGAACCTTTTGATCAATACAGCCAAGCTGAACCTTTTGATCAATACAGCCAAGCTGAACCTTTTGATCAATACAGCAAAGCTGAACCTTTTGATCAATACAGCCAAGCTGAACCTTTTGATCAATACAGCCAAGCTGAACCTTTTGATCAATACAGCCAAGCTGAACCTTTTGATCAATACAGCCAAGTTGAACCTTTTGATCAATACAGCCAAGCTGAACCTTTTGATCAATACAGCCAAGTTGAACCTTTTGATCAATACAGCCAAGCTGAACCTTTTGATCAATACAGCCAAGTTGAACCTTTTGATCAATACAGCCAAGTTGAACCTTTTGATCAATACAGCCAAGCTGAACCTTTTGATCAATACAGCCAAGCTGAACCTTTTGATCAATACAGCCAAGCTGAACCTTTTGATCAATACAGCCAAGCTGAACCTTTTGATCAATACAGCCAAGTTGAACCTTTTGATCAATACAGCCAAGCTGAACCTTTTGATCAATACAGCCAAGCAGAACCTTTTGATCAATACAGCCAAGCTGAACCTTTTGATCAATACAGCCAAGCTGAACCTTTTGATCAATACAGCCAAGCTGAAGCTTTTGATCAATACAGCCAAGCTGAACCTTTTGATCAATACAGCCAAGCTGAACCTTTTGATCAATACAGCCAAGCTAAACCTTTTGATCAATACAGCCAAGCTGAACCTTTTGATCAATACAGCCAAGCTGAACCTTTTGATCAATACAGCCAAGCTGAACCTCTTGATCAATACAGCCAAGCTGAACCTTTTGATCAATACAGCCAAGTTGAACCTTTTGATCAATACAGCCAAGCTGAACCTTTTGATCAATACAGCCAAGCTGAACCTTTCGATCAATACAGCCAAGCTGAACCTTTTGATCAATACAGCCAAGCTGAACCTTTTGATCAATACAGCCAAGCTGAACCTTTTGATCAATACAGCCAAGCTGAACCTTTTGATCAATACAGCCAAGCTGAACCTTTTGATCAATACAGCCAAGCTGAACCTTTTGATCAATACAGCCAAGCTGAACCTTTTGATCAATACAGCAAAGCTGAACCTTTTGATCAATACAGCCAAGCTGAACCTTTTGATCAATACAGCCAAGCTGAACCTTTTGATCAATACAGCCAAGCTGAACCTTTTGATCAATACAGCCAAGTTGAACCTTTTGATCAATACAGCCAAGCTGAACCTTTTGATCAATACAGCCAAGTTGAACCTTTTGATCAATACAGCCAAGCTGAACCTTTTGATCAATACAGCCAAGCTGAACCTTTTGATCAATACAGCCAAGCTGAACCTTTTGATCAATACAGCCAAGCTGAACCTTTTGATCAATACAGCCAAGTTGAACCTTTTGATCAATACAGCCAAGCTGAACCTTTTGATCAATACAGCCAAGCTGAACCTTTTGATCAATACAGCCAAGTTGAACCTTTTGATCAATACAGCCAAGCTGAACCTTTTGATCAATACAGCCAAGTTGAACCTTTTGATCAATACAGCCAAGCTGAACCTTTTGATCAATACAGCCAAGCTGAACCTTTTGATCAATACAGCCAAGCTGAACCTTTTGATCAATACAGCCAAGCTGAACCTTTTGATCAATACAGCCAAGTTGAACCTTTTGATCAATACAGCCAAGTTGAACCTTTTGATCAATACAGCCAAGCTGAACCTTTTGATCAATACAGCCAAGTTGAACCTTTTGATCAATACAGCCAAGCTGAACCTTTTGATCAATACAGCCAAGTTGAACCTTTTGATCAATACAGCCAAGCTGAACCTTTTGATCAATACAGCCAAGTTGAACCTTTTGATCAATACAGCCAAGTTGAACCTTTTGATCAATACAGCCAAGTTGAACCTTTTGATCAATACAGCCAAGTTGAACCTTTTGATCAATACAGCCAAGTTGAACCTTTTGATCAATACAGCCAAGTTGAACCTTTTGATCAATACAGCCAAGTTGAACCTTTTGATCAATACAGCCAAGCTGAACCTTTTGATGAATACAGCCAAGTTGAACCTTTTGATCAATACAGCCAAGTTGAACCTTTTGATCAATACAGCCAAGCTGAACCTTTTGATGAATACAGCCAAGTTGAACCTTTTGATCAATACAGCCAAGTTGAACCTTTTGATGAATACAGCCAAGTTGAACCTTTTGATCAATACAGCCAAGTTGAACCTCTTGATCAATACAGCCAAGCTGAACCTTTTGATGAATACAGCCAAGTTGAACCTTTTGATCAATACAGCCAAGTTGAACCTTTTGATCAATACAGCCAAGTTGAACCTTTTGATCAATACAGCCAAGTTGAACCTTTTGATCAATACAGCCAAGTTGAACAGATGGGAGTAAGTTTGATCCAAGCTGTTCCAATGCATAGCATTCCTGAAAGCATTCATATAGAAACATGTATTGTATTTGTTCGTTTATTTTTTTATTGAAAAGTCTGTATCAAGCCATAGAAATGAGCGGTCATGTAGATATATATTTTGTTTTTCAAACCGTATTATTGATACTATTTGGATTGTTTTAGTTATATTTGTGTTTATTAAATGTAGTTGAATTACAACCAATATAGAGTTGAACTGTAAAAAAAAAAAAAAAAAATTAAACAAATACATAAATAGATAAAATAAATTTATCAATTTAGCTTAATCACGCCACTTTTTTTTTCTTTTTATTAAAGTGCATGTTCCATTCCAGAAACATCAGCGGTCATGTATTTGTGTTTTAGGGTATCGGGTATGTCTCAATGAAATTTTGATTACATTATGAAACTGTTCGCACAGTGTGATATTATGTTGTTTCTCATTTTATTATTCACACGCACGCACGCACCCACCCACTCACTCACTCACTCACTGGTGGAGATGGGTATCCTTCCAACGGGGATGTTGTTGGGTTATAATGTGAACAGACTGACCGTGGACCACAGTGATTATCGTCTTTGGTGGACACCATGATCCATGCCCATTATGTACAATTGACTAAATCTGTCGTCCCAACAAATCTTTCCATCTTTTCGAGTGGCAGTCATAAGTCATTGCCCGTGCCATACCTCAATCATCTCTGTTTATATATATAGTTATATATTATTGAATCTGTTCTCGTCCAAAATACACATGAAATATTTGTCACATGACATTGCGCAACCAACAAACCACTATGCACTTAAAAGTCAATCTGTAGTAGCTTATATTTATCACCACTTGAATACCCATATATATAGCATTGGTCGTTGGCAATCACAACATTCCCGAATATATCTAATACCTGTCAATCAATGAATACATACGTTCATATGCCAATAACAAATCACCTTTATTTATGCATGGTGTGTTGTTTGTAAGAAGAGTTTGAAGATACCAAAGGGTTATACAATTTTAAGTGTCGTAAAAATTCATGTATCTCCAAATGTCATAATTTGTCAAAACGGTATGGCAGAAATTAGTTTGCATTTGTCCAACCAAAACATGAAATTAGCATATTATATTGTTTTTTATCAAAAGAATATAAAAGAAAATAAAAACAAAATAGCCGAACATAGTTCAAAAACACGTGACACTACTGTTACGACATTCTTTGGATTCATTCATGTAAAATAAATGCTCAGATTGCAATACTATTGCATTGATCATTGTTTACATTATTTATGCTGGTTTTGCGTAGAGTTGTGTCCAACACATATGGCGTTGTGTTTTTATTTTATTTGTCTTTGTCTTGTGTACCCTATGTTGTCAGTTTCTCTGGATTGTCCATTTTTGATTGTCCCTTCGGTATTCTCCAACGGTTATTTATTAGGCATGGGTGTGTAATTAATTGTCACAAAATATCTACAGAGGACACTGGTAGTTGAAAAAAAAATGTTTTAATTCTTTTGCAGTACATATTGATCAATAATTACATGATTGTTGCTTAACTTCAAGTGAGCAGTATTTCAGTTATACTCAAGACAAGACCAAGTCAACAAACAATACACATCGTAGGTAAAAAGGTAACTCTTGTAGAGATCTATTAGTGAACATTTAAAATGACAACCGTATCGGAGGTGTAAAGGTCGTAGGTTCGAGCCCCGATCGGCTCCAACCCAAGACTAGGATTGGTATTTGTTGTTTCTTCACTAAGCACACAGTATTAAGGAGAGAGAGCTCAGAATCAGGATAATGTGTCCGAGGGGCAACATATCTACTGTTGGTTCAGTGAGCTAGCACTATAAACATTGAGTTAAGTGTGTTGGTCTAGTACAAAGCGAACCTCATCATCTTATCATTACTGTTTCAATGAAATAAATTGTAGCATACTTTTCATAAGAATATAATATCCACAGTGTTATTCTTCTATAATTCTGTTAAAAGAGCAAAACGAAAACAAGACAACCATTTTCTATTTTTAATGTTATTTTTGTATTTTATGATAATTTTCTCATACAAAGGGGATAATGTTCGTCTGTGCAATCAACTGGTTTGACATCATAGGAGAACGTTCTGTGGAATCTATTGTAATGATATGAGACTGTGGCACATGCATAGGGTCCATGGGATGAAAATTTGTAGTTTAGAACAGAACGTGCTACTGGTGAATAGTCGTGATACCAAACCCACGTGTGGTGACTTGTCTTTAGCATATCAGTGTACACCTCTACAAAATAATCATTGATAAAGAATTGTCTTGTTTGAGAAAGAAAAAAAAACAACGGTTATTTAAAGTTGCAGAAAAAGTACATAAATACAAAAATAAAATAAAATAGATCAATAAAAAATAAATAATAACAAAAAATGCAATAACAAAAATGAACAATTGTATACAATAATGTTTAATTGACAAAATTATATGAAAAAAAACCCTGAACCGAAATGGATCTTCTACATTTGGAGGACTACATTTTTATGCTATAGATCGTGATCATCTGGGCATGACAACATTGTTTGGACTACCATCAACTGTGTGGTACCCAAACTGTTGTTCTGTGATGACTATGTATATATGCATGTATTACTATTACAATAATAAGTAGCTAACACCGTGGACCTTGTAGTATTTAGATTTAGATTTACTGATACAATCTTTTCCTATAACCTCTGAAGCTGTGAGATTGATTCCCATCCATGGCGAGGTGTACTCGTTAAATCCGTGCATGACAAAGTTTGTCACTGACTGATGGCAGGTCGATGGTTGTTTCCTGGCAATCCGGTTTTCTTCACAACAAAAAAAAAAGAATAACCGCCACATGAACCAAATATTCATATGGATATTACTGGAATATTGTTAAAAGTGGCATTTAGGCCCCATATATTTCCTAAGATAGTTCACAACGAGGTTGGTCTTTAAGCTTACTTACCTCTGTAAGATTTTTATAAGCATGTAAGATTCCTAGTTCTGTGTTAGTGAAATTGAAGTAAAAGAGGTCTGCGCAGTGATCTTCACAAAATTTCTGAAAAAGTAGAATATGTGGTATGATGTCCCATGCTAGTTAATGGTGTCTTTGCTGATATATAGCATATTACGGTACACTGTACATTTTGTTTTCATCAAAAGTCTTGACACTATATCTTTGTTGATAAATATGTATGTATAAAGAACATTGAGAGAAAAATAAAGCGTCAGATCAAATATTAATGAAGGGAGGCTAAGAGAATCCGAAAATATCATTCTGTTTGATTAGGACGCACGTGATACATAATCCGAAAAGCCGTTTTAGTAATTTGTCTTAATGTAGATCTAGCAACCTGGGGCCTAACTAAATCTATCGGCGATCTCGGTTACATAATCTTTGATACCGATGATAAGGCATACTGATATATTTATTAAATCTAAATCTCAGATTACTTTATACATATATATCTCAGATTACTTTATACATATATATCTCAATCCTATCAAATCGAGATATCGGAATAATAAAGCGAGATCCCAGATGACTAAATCGAGATATCTGATTACAGTCAAACCTGCTTTAGTGACCACCTCTATTAAGTTACAGTCAAACCTGCTTTAGTGACCACCTCTATTAAGTTACAGTCAAACCTGCTTTAGTGACCACCTCTATTAAGTTACAGTCAAACTTTAGTGACCACCTCTATTAAGTTACAGTCAAACCTGCTTTAGTGACCACCTCTATTAAGTTACAGTCAAACCTGCTTTAGTGACCACCTCTATTAAGTTACAGTCAAACCTGCTTTAGTGACCACCTCTATTAACCAATAATTTGTACTACATGTATGTGACCTTTATTTTTATTTCCCTTCACAGTGCACTTCATATAAATGTATCCTGGATTAAGCGACCACCTGCCTTATGCGACCATATTGCACTGTTCCCTTGAAATGTCAGATAAGATAGGTTTGACTGTAGATATATATTTGAGGTACATGTATCTATTGTGATATTTTATCTTTTAAATAATAGTCTAGGACCAACAGATGGTATTTTGTTAACATTTATTGACCTTGATTTTAATCTATCTATGTGTATGTGTAAATGAATGGCCGGAATCAATTTGCGCCAATTAGCATATTCAAAATGATTCAATTGCGCCACTGTCTATATATTTTTTATGGTTTTAATTTCGCCAATAAATGAAATTCAACTGCGCCATATTTACCTGTAAATTACCTGTAAATACTTTACCTATATACATGTATTACAATTAACCTTTCGGTGTAACATTTAACTGTCCCAGTGAACACTTTCAAACTTGAGGATACTCACACGCGAATACATTGTTCAGTAATAAGAAAGTTTTCAACAAGCAAAGATGTCTGAAATTCCATTCAAGAAAATTGAATCTGATAGGGGGAAACTTGTCATTGTAGTAGAAGACCAGAAATTCCGCCAGGCCTTCGAATGGAGAAATTAGATGGAGATGCACCGTATAAATCCTGTTTTGCTAGGGTATTTACAGATGAGTCAATTAGTATAATTCTAAGTGGTTAATTGGACCATATACGTGAGACAAATGCGCAAACACTAGAACGACAGATTTTGAGAACAGCTTGTAAAAGGAAAGCAGTGGATATGATATCAGAACGACATTCAAAGATCATCAACTCTGAACTCTTCAAAATGGATGAAGAAAATTTGGAAAAGAAAGACTTAAAATACGTACGTCAATCTATGTACAGGGAAAGAAAAAGACTTCAGCCGGCACAATCCAAAAATCAAGCCGAATTTTTGCTGATGGAACATATAAATGTTGTCCTAAGTATTTCAAGCAACTATATACGATACATGGTTTTAAGAATGGTCATTACATTCCACTGGTCTTCTGTTTGTTACCATCGAAATCAGAAGCCTGTTACAGGAAAATGTTTTCATTACTCGATGACAGCTGCAAGAGATTCAACCTTGATCTGTGTATTAAAGAAATTCATCGAGATTTTGAAGATCGGATGCATGTAACAGTTACAAATTTATTCCCAGATGTTGTTATTAAATCTTGTAGATTCCATCTCGGTCAGGCATGGTGGAGGAAAATACAGGCTCTAGGTCTGGCAAAAGAATATAAAAAAAATGTGACTGACATTAGTAAATGGTTACACCATTGTTTTGGATTAGCTTTTCTTAATCCGGAAGATGTAGGTGACAGTTTTGCTGAGGATTTGATTCCTGATATGCCAAGTGACAACAAAGTTTAGGACTTTGCCGATTATGTGTTGTCAACATACGTAGATGATAAAGCAATGTATCCACCATCAGTGTGGGCTTAAATTCTGTCCAACTCTAGACGAACAAATAATGGACCTGAAGCATTTCATTCCCACTATAACGAACCATTCTACTCCTCACATCCATCTACGTTTGTGTTTCTAGACACTCTTACAAAGATTCAGCCAACGACATACATAAAAATCAGAAGTACCAGCTCAGAAGCTGCCAGAAGTAGCCATGATTATGAAAAGGAAAACTTTGGAATGGAAAAATACCAAAAACTATTACGAGGTGAAATTAGCAGAAAACAGTATGTTTGCATTTTGAGTTATAAATACCAGCCATTAGTTTAACTGTACAGATACTTACGTTTTAATTTATCATATTTTATAATGAATGACATTAACTCTGCCAGTGTTAAAACTGCCGGTCCCATGTCCGGATAAAAGAGGAGGGAAGTCATTAAATTAGTTTCTTTAAAATAAATGTATTTAAAGTAAAAAATAAATTTATAACAATGGCGCAAATGAATGTCTATTTTATTGGCGCAAATGATACCCATGGCTTGAACAAATAAGTGGCGCAGAAGTAGTATTGGCGCAAATAAGTTGTGGCGCAAATGAATGCATTTTTGGCGTAAATCGATATCGGCCAAATGAATGTGGTGTGAGTTGAAGCGAATCTGAGAAAGCTTTTTTCATTGATTGTTCATTTTTATTTTATTTAACCACTAGATATCTTGATATGAAGAAAGGAGTGTTGTAATATGACTAAATGGTTCAACCCTGCCACATTGCAGGAAATAGAAAACCACCATATCTTGTAACTAGATCTAGTCATTTTGTCGGATTTTACTGCTTACTGTTAATCATAAGTAGTTTAGCATGTAACATAAAGATATTCATTCTGTTTTAATGTTCTACAAAAAAACGAACAGAGTATAACATGTATTATTAGAAATATATTGCTACAGTATTTTTAAATGATTTATTCTCTATACATAATCAATAGATTGACGCATTATACCACTATGTTCTAGGGGCCGTTATGGTTTTACAATTGCCTGTGCAAATCAGTGTCTATCATAACTAAAGTTGTGAGTTCGAATCCCGCTCTTGGCGAGATGTACTCGATACAGCACTATGTGATAACGTTTAGTAGTGACTTGAGACAGGTATGTTGTTTTCGCCGGTTACTCCACCAATAAAACTGACGGCCACGATATAGCTAAAATATTATTGAAAGCGGCGTTAAACACCATAACCCCCACCTCTGTTTTATCTTTAATCATAAGTAGTTTAGCATGTAGCATGTTCATTCTGTTTTAATCTTCTACAAGAAAACGAACAGAGTATAACATGTAATATTAGAAATATATTGTTACAGTATTTAACTTTTTAGATGATTTATTATCTATGCATAAACAATAGATTGACTCATTACACCACTATGTTCTAGCGGGAGCCTTATAAGAAGCAGAAACTAGTTACCCTTTGCGAGCACCTGGGTTCACTCCCAATTATCTGGTGGAGTCCGTGTTGCACATCTTTTAAGATTTCTGTGTTGTGTTCTGTTTTTCCCTTTCGGTTTTCTCTAACGTGTATTCTAAGCACTTACCTGTGCACTAGCTTTTGACATTTTTGATTTCCCGAACAAAAAACATTTGGATTCATACTGATGGAAATGTGGACGACATGTATGGGAATGATAATGACAGTTTTGGAATAGAAATATATAGTACATGATAAATAAGCCCTATCACAGGTCTACGCCAAACTTCCTGACATACAATTAAATATATATAGTACATGATAAATAAGATTCATAATAATAATTTAAAGTCCTACATGTACGTCATATTTCACGAAAACCATATAAAACAAATGTTACCGATTTCTATTGATATGCAAAATGGAAGCCGTATTGATGCCTTTTTTGCAAGAACCTGAGTTCACAGTTTTAGTAGGGTTCGTATTGCTTATGCTTTCCAGGATAGTGTTTTGCTGGATCATTGGTTGTCCTTTTGTCCTTTTTCATTTGGCCTATTTATTGCCTATCCTTCATAGATTTACGGTTTCCGATTACCCCTTTAGCATCTTGATAATATTACGATCCATCTGATTAAGTAATCCATGACAACGATATACTGCTTGAAGATCATCTATCTCTTTAGTAAATCGACATAATAGAGACTAACTGATAGGTTTGAATTTGGAGACGAATTAACATAGGTTTTCAGCTTGTTTCCGAGTCCACATTCTGTAATCATTGTATATTATGTATCATTTATGTTTTTTCGAATTAATAATATTTAAACTAATTTGAAAAAGCTTTGTGACGGGGAAACTTGGATTATTCAAAAACATTCACATCGCCTGCAAGATGTAGTTATTAAAATTTTCCTTTCTTCCTATAAGAATACAATATAATATTTTAATCAGTTGTGCATGTGTAAAGATATTGGAAGTTTTGTGACATGTAAATAATTGATCTATAGTAATTTTCTGAAAGTTTTTTTTTTAAATTATTTTATTAATTAAGATTTATTTATATTTTGACAAGCGTAATAGCATAATATAGAATTCTACAAAGCACCATATGAAGAGGAGCCGTCTTGGCCGTGATCATATGGTAGTTGAATTTACAGCTAGCTATGCCTATCACTACTGATGTTGTGAGTTCGAATCTCGATCAGGGCGAGGTGTACAACATTATGTGATACAGTTTGTCAGTGACTTGCGACAGGTCGGTGGTTTTATCCGGGTCCTCCGGTTTCCTCCACCAATAAAACTGACCGCCACGATATAGCTGAAATATTGTTGAAAGTGGCGTTAAGCACCATCAAACAAACAAACAAAATCATATGAAGATGCTCACTTGTAGGTGTAGTACGTGCCACAGTATGCGCCACAGTAGGAGCCACATTATGAGCCACACTATGAGCATTACATTTATCCCCAATACAGCAACTGCCAGTAAATGTAAAAGCTCTTTTTCCAAAACATGGCCAGATGGAGATTGCTATGTTTGGCATATCTGAAAATAGCATATTTATGAAATAAATTAGATTTTTATTTTATTTCCAATGTTTCAAAAATGCCTCTAATGCTGCGACTCGATTCTAATTTAATATTGTATTGAATACAGTTTGCTATGGTCAGTCTAATTGGCACAGAAATAAAAAACTGTGTTTGGTTGGGCATGAATACCTGCAGACTTGTTTTATTTAGCTTGAACTATAGAACTACTTCTATTATGAAAATCCAACGAAGCGTGTTGGTTAAGCACAAAGCATACATCATATTATATATTCATATAAATATCTTGAATCTGATTTGATAAAACACTGTCACGTGATATTTATCCATTCGTTGGGTCAACCGCTAATCGTAAGGTCTCATAGTAAGGTCCACAGCTCGCGAGGAAATCACAAGGAAATTCCCACGTGAGCCTCACGTGTTTCCAATTATAGTTACTTCCCTTGATTCAACAGACAACAAACATGGCGTCCAGCGACAGGTTCGTCGCTGTAGGCGAAGAAGAAATTTTATATAGTATATCGAATATTTTCGCAAAGCCGCAGGTATTATATTACTTGGTGTCTGATGCAAAAATATTCGATATAATATACCAATTATCACCCATGTTGGAGTGTGACCCGACGGTTTGTCTCCCCTCGAAAAGTTAGGTCACCAGAGGGCAAGCCTTTGGGTGACCTTACTTTTCTCTGGGAGACAAACCGTCGGGTCACACTCCAACAAGGGTGATAATTGTATAATATCATCATCATCTCATCGGAATGCAACTTGTTCTTGATATATCTGACAAAAATTGTTCACTTAGCGTTCACTAACAATCACTCGCCCACTCACACGTGGAAAGAGAGAGAATGAGATTACATACCTTATGGTCAATACAACCGAGCTGTACAGCAGGTAGGAAATTAGACCCCAACTTCTCAAGACCGTAACACTCCTACAAAAACAAATCACGAGCTTTGATTAACACCATACACATTTGATAATGTAAACATAAAAAACAAATTGTAATATATACATATTTATTACTATTAATGACATCACGGGAAACATAAGGTTATAGAATACAATGAAAAAAACACACCACATTGTTGGAACAGTTCCTAAATTCAATAGAATAAAATCGTTAAAAGATGCAAAATCGATACCCTAACATAGAAATACATACCCGCTCAATTGGAGGGCGAAGTATGTAAACGATATGTTGTGCACAACCAACAGACTCCCTTTTTCGAAAGGATGGCACCATTTAGAAAAGACACTATGTCATACTTATTTACAGCTTACCTCTGAAGGTGGATACATGTGACTAGATAATAGTTTAAATGTTTCAGTATAAGATAGACATTATGTAATGACAGAAAGTTAGAAAATATATATTTTAGAACGTATATGAAACTGCAGATTCTTCTCTTCCTATCGGAAATGGTCTATGTAGGAAAAAGATTTTGAAGATACCAAAGGGGTAATCAGAATCCGTATATATAAGAAGAACAGACAACACAAGACAAAATACAAAAGGACAAACAACGATCTACAAAACATACATATAAAACTAAAGATCGAGTAACACGAACCCCCCTAAAACCGGGGGTGAACTCATGTGATCCGGAAGGGTAAGCAGTTCCTTCTTCACTAGTGACACCAGTCGTGTTAATCTAGTTACAAACCCGGTCATAAGTCATGAATGAGCAACAGACCGGGAAGTGCTTATGACAAGTGAAACATGTCCATGGTCAGTTGTGACACAGATATTCCATAACGGTCTGCCAAGTCATGGAGCGATCGTAAAACTTTCGAAGTGATGACTTCGACTTAACTAAGAGGAACCCTTGGTTCAGTAGCTTCTTTGTTAGCAGTAACCCTCTATCAAGGAAATCCTGATAGGAACCACAAGCTCTGGAATATCAACTGAGAGATATGCACTCCATACGCAGGTGCTGCTGGAATTTTGCTACATATAGATGGAAAGTTGACAATGGGAAAATTGAAATCATCTCTTTTGTCGTAAAGTTTCGTTCTTAACCGCCCCTCACTGTCAATTTCACATAAGGATATGTAAATTATACATTTTTGCTTAGAAAAGTTTTTATTTATATAATTAGTGTTTATTAACATGACTATAGCTGAAATTACATGCAATCAACAATTATATTATTATTAATTTCATTTGGAATGTCTAATGTGATTGGTCAAAAGTTGACATGTTAAGTTGGAATTGAAACTTTATCAGTCAATGAAACGCACGACTATTCGATCATACTCACTTTAAAAAACTATTTTCGAACGTCATGAATACTTATGATTACACACCATAGCAACAGTTGACATTGGGGATTGTTAAAGCAAATAATAATTTAAATTGATTAAAACAGAATTAAAAATTAAATTATAAGTATATTGCACACACGTTTTGGCAGAGATACATTTTTTATATGAGGTGCTATGGCAACCAGGCTTCATAACAAGTGTACTTCGTTCAACGCTTTTATACGATATTCGATTGCATTCGATACTTCAATTAATCAATCGACAATCAACATTTATACGATGGTGTGTACAATTGTATTTAGGTGAATGCATATTCTGGAAAAGCTACCTTTCGCATACCGCATGAAATATTTTTACGTAAATTTATTATCTATGAAATATTAATGGTGTTCACAATTACATGTATTGAAGGAAAATAATTATCTTATATTATTGACATAATTGTTATATATACTGAATATATGCCTTGTACACGTAAAAATCACAATTACATGTATTGAAGGAAAATAATTATCTTATATTATTGATATAATTGTTATATATACTGAATATATGCCTTGTACACGTAAAAGGAGAGAGCTCAATCCTATTCATTTAGTTGTGAATAAAATATGTTTAAAACAAAAACAAATATTTTTACACTATGCGTTTGTTCTAAACATAATACAAAGACAGTTAAAGTAGCTATTCAGAATTGTTAAGTTGTAAGTAAGAATGCGTTCGAATCATAATATGAAGAATTTTAGTTTTGGTGGAAATATAATTTTGACAAACCTTTTCATAACCACACGCGGTAGTCGTTGTACAGTTATCTGGATGTGTTACTTCGTCACAATCCAGACAATAAACTTCAAATAGAAATAAAAAAAAGTATACAACTATAATTAATGTCATATGTGATACCGACCAAAAACTAGCGATTATTTTACCCACTAACGGATGAAATATAAAATAACAATCAAAATGCATGACTTGTTTCTATTACCGCGGAAAATGTGCACGACTTTACGTAAAAGACTATTGAGCATCATTACCAAAAATCCGGAATAATTTGACGTGTTGTTTTTCGGTATTCCTGTTAATTTTCAGCCTCGTTTTGAGAGGTAATCTAAGGATTTTGATTAACCACGTATCAGAGTTACTTACAGTAAACTTAGTTTTAAAATTTTAAATAAAAGACTCTGATTGCATAGATAGCTGTAAATCAAACAACCATACGATCATGACCATGACGACCCCTTATTGATTTATGTGTTGATGTGACCAAAACAATATCATTCATTAATATTGTGATATAAATTTGACTTACAGCATTTTTTGCACATATGTGGGCATAATTTAGTAGCAATACAATCATCAGAACACGGGTTTTGTAGATGTATAGCAAGTCTGGTGCAGATATCATCATCTATATTGTAACATTCATTGGGGTTACTGGTGGGTACTGTTGAAATAAGATTATATATAAATATGAAATATATGTGCAATATACCTTACAATTTACATGACAAATGACAATTAAATTCGTAAATTATCTTTAAGCAAAATTTTTTTCCAAGACACGAATGACATTCACAAAATTTTAAACAAAATCTTGTCTATCATATTTATTATCTATAATCAATCCATTTTTAACATTTTGTATGAAAAGAAAGTTTAAAGTTTATATCTATTACTGAAATTTACATTTCCTAAATAATGCAATTATTAATAAAACTAAGGTTCTCCTCCCTTAGAAAATATTTAACTATTGCCTATATTGGCTACCTTTGCTTACTAGATCTCATAGACTTCAATTATTAGCTTTCCAATATTATCAGTAAGAGCGTACTTGATGAAGGGTCCAGAAACGCCTCCTAACTTCGATATTGGGGTTCGTGTTACTCGATCGTTAGTTTTATGTGCATGTTTTGTAGATCATTGTTTGTTCTTTTGACTTTTTTCTTTTGACCATTGTGTTGTCTGTTATTCTTCGATTTCAGATAACCCCGTTGGTATCTTCAAACTCTTCTTCTTCGATAACTAGTTATTTGTTTTTGTTTTTTTTATTTAAACAGTGATGGTCAACAGGTCAAGCAACATATAAAACAAGGAACGTCTACCTCTCACGTCAAATTATTGAACTCAATAAGACCACGATATATATCGATGAACATTTAAGTCTTGGTTTCGGACAGGCACACAGACGCGGCGTGGTTAATTTAGTTGATGGGATCCAAACTCTTTTATATTTTTATCATTGGATCTCTAACGGCAATCCAAACATAAAAATATACACAAGTTTTCTAGCACTCAACAAAAATAACAAAAAAGTTTCTTATATACTTGATGATTGAATAATGTTTGATTCAAAACTGGAATTTGCATTTGGCGTTTCTTGATACAGTGTATTATACTAATTAACATTACTTACTCGGTGAAGTATAGCTGTGTGGTGGGATAATCTTAAGGAGTAATGGTGGCTTATTACTTACTCGGTGAAGTATAGTTGTGTGGTGGGATAATCTTAAGGAGTTATGGTGGCGTATTACTTACTCGGTGAAGTATAGTTGTGTGGTGGGATAATCTTAAGGAGTAATGGTGGCGTATTACTTACTCGGTGAAGTATAGTTGTGTGGTGGGATAATCTTAAGGAGTTATGGTGGCTTATTACTTACTCGGTGAAGTATAGTTGTGTGGTGGGATAATCTTAAGGAGTAATGGTGGCGTATTACTTACTCGGTGAAGTATAGTTGTGTGGTGGGATAATCTTAAGGAGTAATGGTGGCTTATTACTTACTCGGTGAAGTATAGTTGTGTGGTGGGATAATCTTAAGGAGTGATGGTGGCTTATTACTTACTCGGTGAAGTATAGCTGTGTGGTGGGATAATCTTAAGGAGTAATGGTGGCTTATTACTTACTCGGTGAAGTATAGTTGTGTGGTGGGATAATCTTAAGGAGTAATGGTGGCTTATTACTTACTCGGTGAAGTATAGTTGTGTGGTGGGATAATCTTAAGGAGTAATGGTGGCTTATTACTTACTCGGTGAAGTATAGCTGTAAGGTGGGATAATCTTAAGGAGTAATGGTGGCTTATTACTTACTCGGTGAAGTATAGCTGTAAGGTGGGATAATCTTAAGGAGTAATGGTGGCTTATTACTTACTCGGTGAAGCATAGCTGTGTGGTGGGATAATCTTAAGGAGTAATGGTGGCTTATTACTTACTCGGTGAAGTATAGTTGTGTGGTGGGATAATCTTAAGGAGTTATGGTGACTTATTACTTACTCGGTGAAGTATAGCTGTAAGGTGGGATAATCTTAAGGAGTTATGGTGGCTTATTACTTACTCGGTGAAGTATAGCTGTGTGGTGGGATAATCTTAAGGAGTAATGGTGGCTTATTACTTACTCGGTGAAGTATAGCTGTGTGGTGGGATAATCTTAAGGAGTAATGGTGGCTTATTACTTACTCGGTGAAGCATAGCTGTGTGGTGGGATAATCTTAAGGAGTAATGGTGGCTTATTACTTACTCGGTGAAGTATAGTTGTGTGGTCGAATGCCTAATCAAGGAATTAGGCATAAATAGCAACACCTCTAGTAATACCACATACAAACCAACTTCGTTCGACAAAGATGAAATCCTAGCTAACCACAGATCATTCATGACCTCTTTAAACATTACCCTATTTATATTGGATACCTAAACTCCATAAGACACCATACAAAGAAAGGTACATAGCGGGATCAACAACTTGTTCGACGAAAGAATTGTCTATTCACCTGACAAAGATTCTGTCTGCAGTAAAAGAGGGACAACAGAAATATTGTGAAACTGTTTACTCGCGTAGTGGCATAAATCACATGTGGATTTTGAAAAACTCTAAAGATCTTTTGGATGACCTGAAATCAAGATCTTTCTCTCAGGTATCCTCCATCAAAACTTTTGATTTTTCAACTCTATATACCACCCTACCGCATGACAAATTAAAAACCCGCTTAAAAGAAACAATTCATAAAGCTTTTAGTCATAGAAACTATGGCTCAAAATTTGTTGTGTTAGGCTACAATTCTACATATTATTCAAACAAAATTCAAAAAGGTAAAACATGCTACTCCGAGGAACAAGTGATCAGTATGCTGGAGTTCCTCATCGATAACATATTTGTCTCCTTTGGAGGGACACTGTTTCAGCATGTCGTCGGCATACCAATGGGTACGAATTGTGTCCCTCTTCTAGCCGATTTATTTTTATACTCATATGAGTCGGAGTTTCTTCAAAAGCTTGTAAAAGATAAGAAGATTCATGAGGCTAGAGCCTTTAATTTCACATACAGGTATATTGATGACGTTTTATCTATCAATAATTCTAGATTTGCAGAATTTCTTCCATTGATATATCCTCCAGAGCTGGAAGTTAAAGAGACCACCGATACAGCTTCGTCCGCATCATTTTTGGACTTATACCTCGAATTTGACGACAGTGGTCAACTCAGTACTAACATTTATGATAAGCGGGACGACTTCAATTTTAAAATCATAAATTTTCCAAACATGTGCAGCAATATACCAGTTTCTACTGCATATGGTGTTTACATCTTGCAATTGATTCGCTATGCAACGGCCAGTAGCAATTATTCTGATTTCCTGAAACGTCATCTTCATCTGAGAAACAGGCTACTGGATCAGGGATATTAAAAGATTCGCCTTATTCGATCTCTTAAAAAGTTTATATTCCGATACCAAGAAAATGTCGAAATATATTCCGTCTCTGCAGAAAAAATTATAAGCGATGTATTTTCATATAGTGAAAATGTATAAAGATAAAGAAGTCAAAAAATGTCAAGGATATTTTTTTTGTCAATGTGGGACGTAAAAATATTTTTGACATTTACGTCACCGAATATGGTACTGCGTTGACAACTATTTTACCTATTTTGTTCCTGTATTTAAATACTGCTATAGTGACAGCCGGAACCTTTGACCCGTAATGAGAGCGGGAGGTTTGGCGCCTTAAAATCTGATTCAACCCACCATTTCTTTAGAAATGCCTGTACCAAATCAGGGTCATTACGGTTTTCACAGTTTTTCGGTTGTTGACTGATTTTGTCTGTTTATATAATTATGAGTTTTGACTTTCCCTTTGTAAGATTGTTCGGAGTTCGGTAATTTTGTTATTACCCTTATTCTTTTGACTATAGTAGCATCTGTCCCTCGCTTTATGTTTTGATTACCCCCTTTGGCCTCCTTTCTTTTGACTATAGTAGCATCTGTCCCTCGCTTTATGTTTTGATTACCCCCTTTGGCCTCTTTTCTTTTGACTATAGTATCATCTGTCCCTCGCTTTATGTTTTGATTACCCCCTTTGGCCTCTTTTCTTTTGACTATAGTATCATCTGTCCCTCGCTTTATGTTTTGATTACCCCCTTTGGCCTCTTTTCTTTTGACTATGGTAGCATTTGTCCCTCGCTTTATGTTTTGATTACCCCCTTTGACCTCTTTTCTTTTGACTATAGTAGCATCTGTCCTTCGCTTTATGTTTTGATTACCCCCTTTGGCCTCTTTTCTTTTGACTATCGTAGCATATGTCCTTCGCTTTACATTTTGATTACCCCCTTTAGCCTCTTTTCTTTTGACTATAGTAGCATCTGTCCCTCGCTTTATGTTTTGATTACCCCCTTTGACCTCTTTTCTTTTGACTATAGTAGCATCTGTCCTTCGCTTTATGTTTTGATTACCCCCTTTGGCCTCTTTTCTTTTGACTATCGTAGCATATGTCCTTCGCTTTACATTTTGATTACCCCCTTTGGCCTCTTTTCTTTTGACTATAGTAGCATCTGTCCCTCGCTTTATGTTTTGATTACCCCGCTTTGGCCTCTTCAATCTTTTCATCTTGCAAAATCTAAACAAAATCCGTTAGACTCTAAAATTTAGCATAGATTAAAAGAGTTAAGCAAATAGTTTGCTTTTTTTTCCAGCCGATAAAGAAGCAACCTCGATGTTATATGGCGTAAATATTATGTTCATATTCTAGGAGAGGAGATTGTCAACTAAAATAACTTTTCAAAATACACCTATTGTTTGACCGATATTATCAATATTAACATGGTTTATCTACTCAATATCTAAGCGAAACACCCCCTCATAGACATATTCCTATATATATATATACTGGCTACATAAATTACACAAACACCCTTTCAAATTTCCAGTAAATAGTTTACTTAAGCATCTTTGTTTTTCAAACAAGCACCTTAGCTGCAATCAAGCAACTTCCTATCAATTTTCTAATAAGTCCTACGAACATTCTTGGAGTGTTAACAATTCTGCTGGAGTACTACACAAGGTTCGTTCCCTTGGTCGTATGTTTGATTCCATTGACAGTTATGACTTTAATTAAATGGTCATTACATAATCCAGACTACAATTTGTTTGTACATATGTTGTAATGATCATAAATCCTTTTTATTGTTAATGAAAGAAATAAACACCAGATGTATGACATCAATTAATTGCTAGACAGTATTTTTATTCGATTTAACAATAAAGTGTTCCGTCAAATTGTTGGAATTACAATAAAAACTAATGAGGCTCTTCTCAATTTTGATTTTTTTCATACTGCTACATGCATGCATATCAGTGTATGCCTAAGCTCCAAACATACCTTATTAATTTATTCAACAAAAATATCAGATGCGTAGATCATATGCTAACTGTAGATAATCCTAATTTTCTTATGTTTGTAAAGCAAATGTATACAAAGGAACTTATCATGAATATGGCTAAAATTACAAACTTCCTATATATAGTTTAGACATAAATTTAAGGTAAATTTAACACACGTTTACGACAAAGGGAATTTTCTTTCCCTATCGTCAATTGTTCGTTTTCGGTAGCGACATTGCTTTGGCCTCATAATATGGCATTTACATTCTTAGTTGGTTCTCTTGGCTATTATTTGTAACAATGTTTCTGACGTTAATCACCGTATTTACATGATAAAGGAAAAGCTTTTACATCAAGAATAGAGTTTGCATCAATTATTTCACTAACGTTTATTACCGCTATAACGGTCTTGTATACAATAAAGAAAAGTTGAAAATATCAAAGGGGTATTCAGAAGCTTTTTACATCAAAAATGAGCAGACAATACAATGACCAAAAGCAAAAGGACAAACAATGATGTACAAAGAGAACTACAGATCGAGCAACACGAAAACCAATAAAAACCAGGGGTGGGGGAGGGGGTGAAATCCTGAAGGGTAAGCAGTACCTGTCCTACTAGTGACACCGTCGTGTGGTCTTTAGCCAACAGATGCTATCTTCTGATTTATTACTCTATTAGTTAGTAATCTACGATCATTCATTGACCCTAATATTTACTGTCTGTTTATATTTTCATTCATATTTTTGATAATTTCTGATTGTGTCTGATTTTTTTTTATTGTTTTCTTTTATATTCCTATGGCCCTTGAACATTCAATTGTCAAGAAAGGGATGAATGGGATCCTATTAGCAAATTTAATTCCATTACATGCTTACGCCTGTCCGGAGCCAGGAAATGGATTTCAAACGGGGTCCGACCTATAATCCGACAGTCCGATAGTCCGACAGTCCGATAGTCCGACGGTCCGATAGTCCGACAGTCCGATAGTCCGACAAATGCTTTATTTCCTTGAAAGTTAACACTATAACATGTGTAATATGGGGCCAGACAACGAACCGTTTACTCACCAAAGAAAGGTCCAGAACATCGGAAACACGATATCATAGACGGACAAACAATTGGCAGGGTCACACAAGAACTCAAAAAAACACATATATGAACAACACGGACTCCATAAAAAGCTGGATCCAATCGTGATAAACCGGTAGTGTAAGTATCCCGTATATTTTTTAGTAGCGACTACTTCAGGCTTTAGTTGCGTGTAGCCGAGTCCAGCCAAGAAAAGTCACTATTGAAAAAAAAGATGAAATAAATGAATACAGAAAAAAAGGAAAAGACAAAAAGAAGAGCGTACCAGTGTCCCCCGCCCTTTATCATGGAATATTTATGCTAAAAAGCAATCTCGACACATCAATAGAGCTGGATACAATAAAATTCAGGATGAGAAAAGTTTGTAAACAAAAAATCAGAAAGAGGGGACTTTGGGATGGATCAACATGGGCAACCACTTAACACGGGAACTTGTTTTTCTGTCTCTTCCGACGACAGGTTAGTCTTATTTTCACTCCCCGGGATTCCGACGGGTGACCCTGCTATAGTCGCCTTCTACGACAAACGCATATATAAAAAGTTACGATTAAAGGAATTGTCCCTAAGTGGCCCCTTATATCACGAAAGAAACAGCATCGGAATATGACAAAATAAACAACTGTGGCATGATACGCCCCCCCCCCCCACGCCCCTCCCCCTTTGTGACAATTGAAGGTCAGTTGCACAGCGTGAGAACAGTAATTAATATGCTGCATTTTTTAAACCAATTACTTGTATATACCATATGAAAACTGACGTTTTCCAAACTGCCTAGAATCACACCTCTCACTTGCTCCCCCTTTTATCAATACAATGTATGTCACGACGTGACCTATCAGTAAAAGGGGGGAAAGTGAGAGATGTTATCGTACGAGGCGTGGACGGACGAAAGAACAGCGGTATGCCATAATTAGCCAGTATTTTGACGGGCGTATAAAAATGAACGGCCCATATCCTGAAATTACGAATATATCATTGTTGGCCAAATCATTTTTCAAAACTTTCATCAGTTTAAAGCATTTGTCGGACTATCGGACTGTGGGATTATAGCTACGGCCCCACTTCAAACACCTTATGTCGTGGCCTTTTTTGTGTGTAGTCTGGTGAGAGGTGAGAAAAAGGACAAATAGACAGACAATGGTCTACAAAACAATATACATATAATTAAAGATTGAGTAACAATAACCCCAGGATTGGCAGGAGTAGGCCATCGATTGTAAACCAAGTAATTAACAAACCGTATCACACGACATAGGGACATGTAAAGCAGATACTGCTTATCCTTTTGGAACACATGAGTTCACTCCCGGTGTTTGGCTAGGTACTAGGTATGTTTTGCTCGATACTTAGTTTCTGTGTAGTGTTTTGAAGACCATTTTGTATTCTTTTGTCGTTGTAGGTCCTTCTTCAATTTACAGGTTCTGGTTACCACTTTGGTATCTTCAAACCTTCCTATTATGCTTGTATCGAACGCACCACCTCGGGATGCCACGATTGAAGGGTCGATTACACAAACCATAATGGTGATGGGGAAATATTATATACGTAGATCATGTACATTGAAATCCAACAGTCAGTCGATGGAGTCAATTAAATGGCCACTGATAAGATTTGTTCTATGTGATTAAAGCAAATAAAGCATCACTTGTTTCTGGAATAATCTCCATCAGGTACGCTCATAATATTGGAAAGTGAATGTCCAAAATCTGCTAATGTGTCATATGACTGAAGGATGAGAACGTTTTTTCTATTGATAATTACTTTATTTAGGAACTGTAGATTTCGACAATACATATATATGATCATACCGTGTAATAAAATTATATTGTGATAGATTAAGCAATAGGATCGGACACTAGTTATTGCAATTTATATTAAGTCCTCAGCATACATGTACAATACACATAGTATATAATGACAGCAAAACATATACTATATGTTATTCAGCTATCAGACAGGGTATATAATGTGACATTCCCGGCTTAGGATCTATATTCCCTGAGGCGCAGCCGAAGGGAATATACATCATCAGCCGGGAATGTCACATTATATACCCTGTCTGATAGCTGAATAACAGATTTAACCTTTTTTTTTAAAATACAACATCCAACTGTATTAAATAAATTTGCCTCTTTTATTTTCATTCTTCGTATCTCTAAATGTCCGTTTCCGTACCTTTGACGTCATTCTTCAATGACGTCAAAATAGGTGTCACGTCATATTTCATGTATATGGTGTCTCATGAAGGAAAATACTGTACTAAATTTCTAAATCAATACAGTTTCATATGTAGTAAATTTTATAAACTTTATAAATATAACATTAATATATCACATAACAAAACAACGGGTTTGCGAAACAGTTTGAATAATTTAAATGATAACTACATGTAAATAAAACCTTGGTGTGACCCCATGACTTCGAAAGTTTTCAAGGCTCAACGTTTTGTTTATTTGTTATGGTACAGTCGTGGAAGATAGGAGTTTGCTGAATCGATCAGGTATTTGTGACGGAATTAACCGTTGTAATATATTTGTTCATGCAGCCGTTTTGAGTATAAAAACAGCATTTAATTTGGTAAAAATACATTTATTATTCCGTATTATACCATTGATTCAGTGAAGCCTAATGTTTTGTCGTCCATGTTTTAATCGTTTTTGAGGACTGAAATATATACCCCGTCTGTTTGCCGAATATATGCTGACATTCAGGGCTGAAGAACCAATGAACATATGTGTAACAAACTAAATTCGTAATATAACATAGTATTGGAAATAAGGGGTAAACAAAAGAATCATGAATTAATGCAAACAGGGAAAAAAAGGAGAAAAATCGGAAATAAAAAATATAACAAAACTCTAAAACTTCTGACTTGGAGTACAACATATTTTTGTCTGCTTAGCAAAAGAAAAAGAACTTTCTAAAAAAAAATCGAATTAGTTTGATCAATATATGTATCTTGTCCAAGCAATAATGTTTCAATATTAATCTCAATATTCATATTAATTAAATCATTAAACAACGATATCCGTTGGTTATAATATAATTGTCATTTTAAAAGGAAATGAATAGCATCTTCAATAGGTGAACCGCAGGAACATTTTGGATCGTCCACTTACATAAATTTTAGTTAGATCAGCTTTTAAAGAACTACATTGGTGTCGTAACCTTGTATACAGTATGTTAAATTGTCTAGATCCTTCACCATAATATACCGGTGGTCTCTTCACCATAATATACCGGTGGTCTCTTCACCATAATATACCGGTGGTCTCTTCACCATAATATACCGGTGGCCTAAATTGTTCACCTTTTATTTTTAATTTAAATTGTGAAATCGTTCGTAAATTTATTATAGTTGGACTAAGATTATTCCAAATTCTGACAATGGATGGCTTAAAGGATTTTTCATTTTTTCGTAGTCTGCATCTGGGGAGTACATATTTTTCATTATTTCTACGGTTGTATCCACTGAAGTCAGATGCAACTAGAGGTAGGCATTCACTTAGACATTGAGGACATGATTTATTATGCATTTGATAAAAGGTTGTTAATTTACGTTGTCTACGCATTTCTGTTTGATTTGAGCGGATGATGCCATCGATGAATAACAGTCCATCATCAGCATGGACCCAGTGATAATAAAAACTTAAATATAAAAAATAATGTACACAACATGTTTCTTAATTTTACAGTTCATAATAGAGAGATACACATTATATGTAGGTAACATATTTATCTTTTTTACACTTGCATACACATCAATATTCCGAAAACGTAATATGTTATTTTCCCATGTGCTCTACATATATTTGTCCACCATCTTTCCCAGAATACGGGAGGCATGATTGATGGTCATTGGTTCTTCCTGTAAAATGTAAAAAATGCACTGTATCACAGATCTAAATATTACTATTATAATATCTGGTGGCACTTCATCAGAATTCTATTGTCATATTATAGAAAGGTGATAGTCGTGTCTTTGTCACTGACATTCTGTCCTAGTTGTAAGTAAACATAATCATAGAGAAGATCGGCACAGTATTCAGTCACTAATTGTTAACTATATTTCATCTAATCACGCAATTTTTCACCAAAAAAAAATATCGTGAAGTCATATTATATTTTTGATGTTCAAAATTGATTTGTATGTGTTTGTTGTGTACTATCCTTCTGTGGCATTGTGTGTCCTACATATGTCACATCAGTACTGCGAACTAGTTGATCCTAGATTACAACATCGCTACTATGACGCTGTGATGATCTCGAAAATATCAGCCTTTACTCAAACATATGCACAAAAGAAACTTTATACACACAAGATAACTTCGCATGGAACATTATGATTGTTGATGATTATTCTGCGTTTCAAAAAAATATATAAAGTGACGAGTTTTTCTTGAACTAGTGGGGACAGTATGCTCATTCCAATCCCCTATCCACGATTTGTGACAAGGTCAACCCAAAAGTAACCATGGATGCATTGTATTTTTTTCCGGAAAGTAATAACATTACTATCAATCACTCGCAACCTTTACAAACTTTAAATATTGATGTTGAAAATTGATGACGCGATCTTTGGTGTAGTGTGATATCCGTTGCGTCAAAAAATACACACATTAATTAAGCATAGACCTATGTTTGGTCCTTTAGTAATTGCAAAATTGTGTTTCCTGTTCGAATCGCTAATAATCGTCAACTTTCAGCACTCCACAAACAATTAGTTGCTATATAATTTGTGCATATACATTAAACCTTAGCTACCACCCTGGCTCCCAAAGAGATTAAATTAATTGGCTCCCCAATCTTTTGACTATGACCTGATGAAGGTTAATAATAAAACACATCGTGCATACTAAATTAGATATCTTCGTTTGTATCTCTTTTTACCATTTTTACTAAGTTGTGTGCTGTTATACAGTTTTAACCATTTATTGTTGTTTTAGTTTGGCTTTGCTGGGCATTGAATTGTCCGATACATATTAAGCCGAATACAGCTTTATACCTATGTACTAAGAGGAAATGGTGTTTGCCTAATGTAAGTGATTTATATTCTCAAATATTAACAAACAAAGCATAACGCATACTTTGATATATTACCTTTCATTTCTACAGAACAAAGAACACAAGAGCTAATATCGTTCCAGTGACCATTCGTACTATAATACTGGAGACTAATCCAATGGATGATGACGTTGTGTCTGCAATGTAATAAGCTTATTGTGTAGCAAACGAATATGAAAATTATAGCAAATTGGTGTAATCATATACTCCCATTGACAATGCGCTCTATCAAGAAATGTTAAAGGGTAATAATAATCCGTAAAAAACAACACAATGGCAAAAATAAAGGACAAATGGAAAAAGCAACGATCTACAAAACATACAAAACTAAAGATCGAGTAACACGGACCCATTTGTCTTTTAATTTGTAATTTTTCAACTTGTGACGAATAGTGGTTAGCATGCTCGACTCGAGTTCGGTAGAGTGTGTGCTTGAGACCCGATCGGGTGAAACCAAAGAATAGACAATTGCTATGTGCTGCGTCACCGGAAAGCACGCAACATTAAGGAGTAAGACAACATATTTGTTGGATCGGAATCGGTATAATGTGTCCGAGTGAAAAGACATGTCTACCTGCGGACTGTCATTTCAATGAGCTTGCACTATAAAACTCCAACTAAACGTATATAAAGCAGGCGTCATCATCGTCTCTTCGAAATGAACGTGTTCTCTCGATGATATAGCAGACGAATTGCTAAATTGGTGTTAAACAACAATCACTCACTCACTCACTCAAATATGTTTTATATCATAGCATCGGTGAGCCACAGTTTATATGCAAAGATTTGAACCCAATGGTTGTGAGGTATCCTTGCCTCACAATATATGCTATATATCTCGTCTGTATTGGACCTCTGTCTTCATCTTGTTTATAATGTATTTTAGTGGTTCTTTATTAAGGGGTCATTTGCTCTTCAAAAGTTAACCTAACAATTGTGTGTCAAATTCAATTCAAGCTGAGCATTTCAGAAATGTTGTGTGATGCGCATTAGAGATATCTTTGGCTATCTCCTTTCAATTTTGTTTGTTTGATAACATCATCATATATTTATTTTGTTTTGTTTTTCTCTCTTTAGTAGTAGTTTGCAATGTGTTGTATCACTACCTGTATCAATTCGTTCTGAGAAAGTTGTAATTAAATAAAACACATTTTTGTTATTATACTTTCATTAAATCTAATCATATTGCAACACCATTAACTAATATTAGCACTAAACTATAGATATTTGAAATCCAAGACTGGATTGCAAAGATCATACTTGCATGGAAGTGTCAATCAAAACTTAATTGACACTCAAATTACTTGAAACGTACATAAAATTAATTTACACTTCAGTTTTAATTGAGACTTAAATCTAATTGATATTCATGCAACCGAGTCCAAATATTCAAACTTAAGATGTATGTGTGCGATCATAAAATGCTTTGATTATCATTCCATGCACCATATATTACATACCATCTCAAATTACACTTTTTTACGCAGGGACCGTCGTGGCCGTGATCGTATGGTAGTTGGATTTACAACTACCTATGCAATCAGTGCCTATCACCACTGATGTTCTGAGTTTGAATCTCGATCAGAGTGAGGTGTACGACATCATGTGATAAAGTTTGTCAGTGACTTACGACAGGTCGGTGGTTTTCTCCTGGTTCTCCAGTTTCCTACACCAATAAAACTGATTGCCACGATATAACTGAAATATAGTTGAAAATGGCGTTAAATACCATCAAACAAACAAACAAACAAACAAACAAACAAACACTATGCTACATACCGTCACAAATTCCAGTTAATCTGTTACAAGATGTTATTGTACCGTTTGAGAACGTACAAGGGCCACATTGTATATTGCAATGACTCCCGTAATAACTGTTCCTACATGGTTTTACACAAGCCCCGGTGAATTTTTCACACACATAATCAGGAGGAGCGGTAGATCTTTCACAGCTTGCCATGCACGTTTTCCGACAGTCGTTCCCATATTTGCCTTGCGTACATGAGGTGTTGGTAAAATGAGTGGTATTACAGACTGTATCATTACAGTCGTAGTGTAGACAGAATCCTAAATAGGGGTGACAAACTAGACAATCATCTGGACATTCCTTTTCACATTTTGCGCCATATCTACCTTGGACACATCCATATAAACATGATCCATGTATGTCATTATCTGCTCCTAAACAGTTTTTATCTGCAAAAAAATTAAATAATCTTCACATAAGCATGAATGTTACAAATATTTAATTCCTTTAGTAACGAGTTACCATAAGCAACGCGAGATACATTTTCAGTTATATCATGGCAAGACCAATTTATATGATTATGGTGATGTCCACTTTGTACTAGACCAACGCGTTTAGTTGGATTTTTAGATTCATCGCCTTAGTCTTAGTTTTCTGTGTTGTGCTTGTGCAATATCTTCGTTCTGTATCGTATGCCCAAATGTTGCCCCTGTTCCTCGATAGTCCATTCTTGATTGATCCTTCAGCTTTCCATTACCCTTATTTCATAGAGATTGAACAAAAAACACTTTGGTAAAACAACACTTGCAAATGATCCGAAATTGTGATAATCAAGCAATGATAATGTATCATTTATTGCTCTAAAGAATTGTTTTTTAATTCCAAATGAGAACATTGTAGCTATATACATTTGATATATTCTTAGCTCCACTAATGGAATTGAAACTGTTTACCTTTCCGGAGCACATGAGTTAACCACCGTTTTATTGTGGGTTCGTGTTGTTCAATGTTTAGTTTTCTGTGTAGATCATCATGTGTCCGTTTGCATACTCTATTGTATATTGTTTTATATAAATATGCAACAGGCTTGCCTCAAACAAAATCTGCAAAACCTTTATTGCTAATAATTCGCAGCGATTGATGTTTGATGATAAATGTTAATGTTCGGTCCTCATTTATATATACTTACTCCTTGCATTAGAAACGAAAATTGTCCTCAATATTGATATCCTATCAAAACTAATTGTATACGACATATTTGCTAGAATTTGAACAATTGCATCGTGTTGTCTGTTCTTCTTCGATTTACGGATTCTGATTACCCCTTTGGTATCTTCAAATTCATAAATTAATTAGCATATAACGCCAACTCTACTACGTACACATAAAACGTTAATCTACAGTAGGCATGGGTAATCATAACCAATTTTGGTTATGCTCTTTAGGCCATTTTTTTTTCTTGCTTCTAAAGACGCTTAAATAATTTGTCATTTAAAATTTTTGTCTTCGTTCTATGTCTTGTGCCCAACAATGCATGTGTCTCTAGATTGTCCATTCTTGGTTGACCCTTGGTTTTTTCTAGCGTTTATTGACTGAACTTACCTGATAATGGTTATTCCACAAAACGCGTCATGCGCACTAAATTAGATATTAAACGCAACTCTTAACAACCAATATACAAACTTTTTAAGTTTACATGCCCCTCAATATGTCCATATTCGTTCTTGCCATCGCATTTATATTGTCCATATATTTCCGAATCAACACTGTCAATTCGAATTGTATCTGACAATAACCCATTTTCATGAAATACAATTTTGCTGGGATAGTTAAGTACATGTCCGGCTTTAGACCATGTTACTTCCATTGGCAGTCCTCTAAAAGTACAGGTCAAATACGTTGTGTTTCTAGCTAATGGTTGATCGTCGTTTCCAGTGCCGTTTACGAATTCCGGTGTATCTGAAATAAAACGAAAATGGTGGACGCATTATTCTATGTTGACAGTTTACAATATATCATGAAGTATGAACATTAATTTAATTGTTAGATGAAGAACAGCAATATAGTGGTGTCTATTTATATCAATGTATTCTTCAGGTGTATACAACATATTTCTGTGATGTTTATGAACAGCTTTACGCTAGACACAGCGTAACTATCATATATGTTAATAGTGAAAACGAATTAAGATATCTTACCATTACCATGTTGCATTCAATTTCACAAATAACATATATAACATGTTGAAAAGTATTCTGTCAATTGCATAACGATGACGAAAGAGATGGTATTGACGATTAAATTTTGGGTCAATGTTGACTATTGTTTCATTGTCTTACGATGTATACTATATATATACTAAATATGGCTGAGGCCATCGGCTCTTTAATAGAACTAATTGTATGCATATGACAACTATTATCTCAGGAAGATTAAATATAGCATTACTAAACTGCTTTCGTCAGTAATATTTTACGGATTCAATTTCTTTGATGTAAAACACGATACAAAATTGTATGTTCTTTTCATTTTTCTATCAATTTAACAATTTTTTACTTTGTAGGTAAAATGGAATACCTAGTAATATTTGCTTAATCACCAATTAAATTTGAATATCTACAAATAATGTAATTTGATGTGAATACTACAATCTGATTGGTTGATCTTGATAACCCGGAGTGGTATTGTGACGCCGTCAACATATTCATTCGCCAACGACAAATTCAAATAGTCTCATGAAATAATCGTAACAAAAACGAGGAATCATTCAATTTTGTGGTAAAAATTAAATTATAAGGAATATGTTCAATTTTTGAACATGTTATACTTGTATAACCTGGCTTGGAACAGCTTAGGCTTTTAATTAAGGGTAATGTGCCCCTAATCAGGTTATATCGTTTATCCTGATCAAAATGTGAAATAAGAATGATTGCTTGAAGACATGTTGATAGTAAAGTATTATATTTACGTACATCGTATCATCAGTTGCAACAATAATTTATTTGATTAAATGACTAAAACATTCTGCTTTTTTGATTGGTCAAAACCATACATCGCCCTTTTGGATCAAACATTATGTTCATCGCGCAATCTTGTCCGAAAGGTAGACATTTAGTGTATCACAGCTGTCAAGTACCCAAATATACATCGGGGAAATCGTGATGACGTACGCTTTAAATGGAATGCTATGATTGGACGGTGTATTCGCATGAACAAACTTCAATCCCTTTAACATGAACGTTTCGGAATTGAGCATTGTTTTGCAAAATCCAAATGGCAGAAGTGTTGGCTGAAAGTGACCGGGAATATGGAAAAACACAGTCGTTGTTGTTGTTTGTAGACACTTGGATGTTCCATAAGCTTTGCTCTGGTCTTATATTTTGTACATATAAGTTGATATATTATAGAGCTCAGGTAAAACAATAGTTGACTTTTGATATGAGTTGCCACGATATTTATCAACCCAAGAAGTGATAATCACTTCAACCGTTGGCCTCGGCAACTATCACTGCTTTTGGGTTGATAAATCATCGTGTCAATCTCATCAAAAGTCATTAATTGTATAGTGTCTACGTGTCATCAGTTGTAACAATAATTTATTGTGTTTACGTACATCATATCATCAGCTGTAACAATAATGTATTGTGTTAGCGTACATCGTATCATCAGTTGTAACAATAATTTATTGTGTTTACGTGCATCGTATCATCTGTTGTAACAATAATCTATTGTGCTTACGTGCATCGTATCATCAATTGTAACAATAATTTATTGTGTTTGCGTACATCGTATCATCAGTTGTAACAAAAATGTATTGTGTTTACTTACATCGTATCATCCGTTGAAACAACAATTTAGTGTGCTTGCGTACATCGTATCATCAGTTATAACAATAATGTATTGTGCTTACGTACATCGTATCATCAGTTGTAACAATAATTTATTTTGCTTACGTACATGGTATCATCAGTTGTAACAATAATTCATTGTGTTTACGTACATCGTATCATCAATTGTAACAATAATGTATTGTGCTTACGTACACCGTATCATCAATTGTAACAATAATTTATTGTGTTTACGTGCATCATATCATCAGGTGTAACAATGATTTATTGTGATTACGTACATCGTATCATCAGTTGGAAAGTTTTAACGATAGTGTCATGATCGCTCTGATTCCTTTTAACTGAACAGACATATTGCCCATCATCAATTTTGTTGGTATTGTTTATTGTATAGATCTGTTTCGTCGAAAGTGTTTGGTCCTTAAATATGATGGAAACAATTGCATCTGGGGCTCCATACACATCACATACTAGATCAACTGGGTGTCCTAACTCTATCACTATCTTTGGTTGGATATAAAAGTTTACGTAAAATGTTTCTGAAATAGAGAGACGAAATTCAAACAATGAAGGCATTTATTACATGTAAACTAGCTAGACTCATATGCGATACCATCCCTTTGTAAATATTTCGTCTTTGTTATGTATTTTATGTCTCATGAACTGTATAAATGTTAGCGCTATCAAGTTGATACTTGCTAAACCGTGAACCTTGTAACATTTGTTAGCGCTATCAAGTTGATACTTGCTAAACCGTGAACCTTGTAACATTTGCATTGATGCGTCGCCGTTAAGCATGCATTAATTTGGAGTGAGAGAATAACTAATTAGTCTGGGAGCTTGAATACTACTTAAAAGTTTATTGTGGGGTGTCAATTCATTTCATTTTTTAAAATGTTAGTCTAGTTATAATAACCACAGGAGAGGATACCAAAAGTAGGTCATTAGAAGCCGTAAATGGAAAAAGGACAGACAACACACTGGCGAAAAGTAACAAAAGGTAACAAAAAGACAAACAACGATTTACAAAACACAACCCAGAAAACTAAAGATCGAGCAACACAAACCCCTCTAAAAACCGGGGGTGAACACAGTTGGTACTCTGTTTAGACCTGTTAGATTTCATTTCACATACAATGTTGGAAAATAATATACATGTTTGGAGGTCAAAGATCATGTGCATGCCTACAGTCGTCTAACCCTTTGAGGTCTACTACATAGCTCACATATCTCAGTTATTTTCAAATATATTGCTTTCTTATGATACTAAAGCTATCGTATCTTAATACAAAACTCAAACATTGCATAATAAATAGTGTAAGTATTAATAAAACTACATTTTGTGCACGTTCCAAACCAGGACCTGGATTTTCAACGTCATTTGTCGTATTTTTGTCATGTTCAATGATTTGATGTGAGAGGTGATTGTTCGTACTGCTGATATTGGTGAAATTGTCGACCATCAAACTTAGATAAATACTAATGATTTTCCGTAAGAGAATATTCCCCAGAAAAACAATTAATTAAATTTCTATTTGTTCTATAATTACTTACTTTCAATGATTTTCATAATTAATTGCGTTCAAAATCACTTGATCTTTAAAATTACCTACGTTCAAAATCACATGATCTTCATAATTACCTACGCTCAAAAATTACATGATCTTCATAATTACTTACGCTCAAAATCACATGACCTTCATAATTACCTACTCTCAAAATCACCTTATCTCAATAATTACTTACGTATAAATTCACATCATCTTAATAATTATCTACGTTCAAAATGACATGATCTTAATAATTATTTACGTTCAAAATCACACGATCTTAATAATTACTAACGCTCAAAATCACATGATCTTAATAATTACATACGTTCAAGATCATATGATCTTAATAATTACTTACGTTCAAAATCACTTGACCTTGATAATTATTTACGTTCAAAATCACATGTTCTTAATCATTATTCACGTTCATAATCACATGGGGCTGTCGTGGCCGTGATCGTATGGTAGTTGGATTTACAACTACCTATGCAATCATTGCCTATCACTACTGTTGTTGTGGGTTCGACTCCCACCAAGTGCTAGGTGTACAACATTAGGTGATAAAGTTTGTCAGTGACTTGTGGCAGATCGGTGGTTATCTCCGGGTCCTCCGGTTTCCTCCACCAATAAAACTGACCGCCACGATATAACTGAAATATTGTTGAAAGTGGCGTTATACACCATCAAACCTGAAAAAAAACACAATCAAAATCACATGATCTTAATAATTACTTACGTTCAAAATCACATGATCTTGTAGAGAAGTTACTACTACTATCAACGTTGGACAACTGTCTAAACCTTCCAATGATTAAAGTACATCCAAATGTTTCCTCTGTAGATAGAAATCCTGTGCATTCTTTTGTATAATTGAGACAGTGCGACTGACATAAGTCTGTAGTTGAATTTCTGATGAATATTTTCTTAATAATAGTAGAATCTCTATTTACGGTAAAATTGCTTTGTAATGTGAAATCGTCCGTGCAATGTAATCTTTGTTCTGTAACAGAAATATTACAAAATCTGAATAATTATCAAGAAATAGGTTTTTTTTTCGAATTATAAAAACTTAGATATCTACTTTTGTATTACTATCACTGTATCATTGCCTCTGCTGGTGGGCTAATAATTCCGGAGAGTATCAGTCGCCCAGTAGTATATGCTTCAGGCCTGACACGGTCCATTAGTTCTATGTACATGCTTGAGATTTACAGTTCCAAAGTAACATAATTTATTAAATCTAAGGGTTAAGCACCGACATGGTTTATTGTATTTCCTGTCCAAAATATTTATTATCTAAATTTACAGTTCCTAAATCATGTAATTATTATTAAAACTAAGGTAGTCTTCTCTCAGGTGACTTTAACCCATTTTGGTTATCTTGTTTAGGCTTTTTGGTTTTTATGCTTCCAAATTCTTTTAGCTATTTGGCTTTGAACGTACCTGATGAATATTTCAGAAACGCGTCGTGCGCACTAAATTAGATATCTAAGTTTTTTCAAAAAACATATTTCATCCGCCCGAAAGTCAGTAATTGGACACTGATATGGTTTAGAAGGTACAACAGTATGTTTATTTTCTAATTCACAGCTCCTAATAGCCTTATTATGATTAAAGCTAAAGGTCATCTGCCTCACACATAGATAATCATATCCGATTATAGCATAGGGGAGTCTTTGTCACCACAGTGGTTATGCTTTTATCAGTGAAAACGATAGGAAATCCTCGGGTTTTATAATAGACTTCCATTATAAAAATGAAATCTGCATTGTCTGTTTATCTATAAACTGCAAACATTTATAAATAAAACTCCAAAATTATGTACATTGTATACTAATAATATGCCAGAAAATATATCACTCAGTCTAATAATTATCTTGATTTAAATTTGTATTGACCTTAATGAAAAATCCCGAGGCTATCGTATGTTTTCACCTCAGGATATTTGTTTATCAATGAAGATCATCGTTTCGTTTCTGATTGGTCAATATTCTATATTATGTGACCAATGATGCTTGCATATCCCTCCCCTCCCTCTTGGCCTTTCTTAGGCCCTGTAGTTTTCTGGCTCTCAAAGATTTTTATTTTATTTTTGTTTGCCTAACATTTAACTTTGGGCGTATATGATGAATTTTATTATAAAAAGTGCGTCATGGCACACTAAGTTAGATATCAATTCTTAAAATTACTTTTTTACGCAATGCTCGTTTTTTCCCTCAGAATTTCAATTACCTGTAACAAAATGAACACTAACTCCACATGTATACACTATTATACAAACAACAAAACACGACCTAAGCAGCTTCATCATAAGAATGTCGTTCTTATGTGTATATGGTTATGTCTGCAGTTACCATGCCTTTTTATACAAATCATAAAAATATATTTCATGAACTATATGACGTAATTTGTATCCGTGTTAGGTAGATATTGATATTGTGTAATGTTTATCTCATGTCCGCAAAGATTATCTCAGTCAGGCTCCAACAGGATATTCTTTATTTGTGCTACTATTTAAGCTAATAAATAATATCACTGGGTCGTTACCTCTGCTGGTGTACTAATAGTTCCGGAGGATATCATTCGCCCACTAGTATATGCCTCGGCACCGACATGGTTCATTAGTTATATGTACATACTTGAAATGTACAGTTCTAGAGTAATATATGTTATTAAATCCAAGAACATTCTCGGTCAGGCATAATGAACCTTGGCCTATTTTTAGTTATCTTGTTTATACACCGACATCGTTTCTTGTACTTTCTGTTCAAGATATTTATTATCATATTTACAGTTCTTAAATCATTTAATTATTATCAAAGCTAAGGTAGTCCTCTCTCAGGCAGATGTGACCTTGGCCTATTTTTGGTTATCTTGTTTAGGCCTTTTGGTTTTCGAATTATTTGGCTTTGAACTTACCGGACGAAGGCTATTTAAGAAACGCGTCGTGCGCACTAAATTAGATATATACGCTTTTATTAAAAACATATTTCATCCGCCCGAAAATCATTAATTGGACACTCACATGGTTTATAAGGTACGAATGTATCTTATCTTTTTTAATTCACAGCCCCTAATAGCCTTATTTACCATTAAACCTAATGTTCATCTGTCTTAGGCATAGGTAACAATATCAGATCATAACTAAAGGAGGGGTCTTTCTCACCACATGGGTTATGCTTTTATTAGTGTTTATTGATATACACTGAGGTGAAAACGATAAAAAATCCTCTGGTTTCGTCATAGATTTTCATTATTTATTTGTGCGAAAATTTAAATCAGAAATATTTAAAAAAAAATATGTTCTGTATCAATACAGATCTCGTAAACTCTAAAAATGAATCAAAAACAGCAAAATAACTGATCAACAACTATTCTAAGCAACCTTCTTTTCCCTCAAACTGTTACATATCGAACAAGTTAATTTGATTGTAGATTACAATTAAAAATAATTTACTAGCAGACGACAAAAACCAACGAGTTACTTCCCTTACATAATGTACAAATGCGAAAAAAAAAACGTATTGGGCGTCCAATACGGAAATAAAATACGGCTTCCGTTGTACAATACGGGAAAAATAATGTACGGTCACATGTCTTAAATGGGTGTTTTTGATTGGATTAAAATTATAGCTGTATAATAATGTATAATAACCTATTATTATTAGAATCCTACCGTGACTGCGAATTCGGCATAAATAAAATAACAAATGGTTTCCTCTAGGAAAACGCCGACTTTATGTGAAAGGGACATCAGACAGCTATGAGGAACAAATTTAATACATCCCTTAGCGCGAGATGTAAAGGACACAGTCCTTACACGTAAAAGACAACTTACAGCAGATTCTGATAGCAACAGTTTATTAGGAGTGTTGTTGTTGTTGGCATTTTTTTTTATATAGATTTGTGATGATTGTCCGTAAAAATGTACTGGAATATATCATAGCATTGGTTGTCGTTAAGAATAAAGTACGGTTAAAAAAGTGTTTAAACAAATTTCCAATATGACAAAGTTCTATTGTCCAAATAAACCTATCTATTACTCCTTTTAAAATTAATACCAAAATTTCGACCAGTTTTCGACGATCAATGTTAATAAGATTCTGAATTGATATGACCTCAATATGTACATTATCAATGTCATAGCAGACGATGAAACCAAAATTGGGGTGTATGAGATATATTTTTTAAATGATTAAAGCTTTGTTAAGGTGACGAAAAAAATGAATTACGAAAAACTACAATTTGAACGTGAAATAATAGATGTGGTACGTAGTTCTTACATTTAAAGATGACATTTTTAGATCAGATTTCTT
Organism: Bathymodiolus brooksi; assembly: GCA_963680875.1. Classification (NCBI taxonomy): domain Eukaryota; kingdom Metazoa; phylum Mollusca; class Bivalvia; order Mytilida; family Modiolidae; genus Bathymodiolus; species Bathymodiolus brooksi. The sequence continues at coordinate 18,038,982 of OY804581.1, read as the reverse complement.
GAGATCATTCATGCAATTTCAGCATCATAATATAACCTCTGACAAATGAAGCGATCAAAATAATGAGAGATTTTATCACATGAAACAAACCGTCGATAACAGGAGACCGTCGAAAATGGGTGACGTTGCGACATTACTATTCGTTCACTTTAATTTCATAATACAGCTTCGGAACATGTTTTTATTCCTGAAATCAATCCACATTGCATATTAAGTCAAATTTATGCTTTGTTTATTGAGTTTTATTATGCTTTGTTTTTGTTTTTGTTTTTTAAAGATATGCATTATAATACAATGATACGTACGTTCTGTATTCTGAAAAAAAATGACGTTCAGTGCTTTTCATTACCTGACTTTGTCGATCCGCTGTGAGGAATAAGATACACATATTAACTAACTGTATTTATTTCTGAAAAGCACATATTGTGAATACATTTTGGAGAACATTTTATCGACATCTGAGGTGGGACCTATTTTGGCCCTTATAGCTCCCAGTCCTTTGCATTGTCTGTTTATTTAAAAACTACACGACATTCACAAATAAAACTCTAAAAGTATGTACATTGTAAACTAATAATATGCCAGAAAGTATATCACTCAGTTGAATAATTATCTCGATTTAAATTTTCATTGACCTTAATGAAAAATCCCGAGGCTACCGTATGTCTTCACCTCAGGTAATTTGTTTATCAATTTAAATCATGGTTTCGTTTCTGACTGGTCAATACTCTATATTATATGTGACCGATGATGCTTGCATACCCACTCACCCCCATCCCAAAGATTTAAATTTTCGCTTGCCTAACTTTTAACTTTGGGCGTATCTAAGTAATTTTATTCTAGAAACGCGTCATCGTACACTAAATTTGATATCTACCTTTTTTTAATTTCTTTGCTATACAATGTACGTTTTGTCCATCATATTTTCATTTACCTGTTAAAGAATGAACACTAACCCACAGGTGTACACTGTTATGCAAACAACAAAACACAACCTGGGTAGCTTCATAATTAGAAAGTCGTTCTTATGTGGTTATGTCTGCCATTACCAGTCCTTTTCATACAAATCATAAAAATATATTTCATGAACTTTCCGTGTTAGGTAGATATTGATATTGTGTAATGTTTATCTCATGTCTAAATAACGATAGACGGTCACAAGGGAGCTGATAACTTATAATATCACTGGGTCGTTAGCTCTGCTGGTGTGCTAATAGTTCCGGAGGATATCATTCGCCCACTAATATATGCCTCGGCACCGACATGGTTCATTAGTTATATGTACATGCTTGAAATTTACAGTTCTAGAGTAACATAATTTATTAAATCCGACTCAAGGACATTCTCCGTCAGGCATAGGCAACATCTACAACTTCTACTTCTACCAATCTTTGACCTACTTCAACAGTTTGAAGATTATGTTAAGGGCATTGCATTGCGAAAAAGACAAAAAAAAAATAATTTCAAAAAGAAAATGATTTTAAAAATATGTACAAAACCGGTAGTCACTCAGCACTGCAGTATGAGGTAGTCGGTTCCAGTCTACAATGGTGCCAACACGTAGCCCATTTTTTGTTATCTTGCTTAGGCACCGACATGGTTTATTGTATTTCCTGTCCAGAATGTTTGCTATCGAAATTTACATTTCCTAAATCATGTAATTATTATTTAAACTAAGGTAGTCTTCTCTCAAGCAGATGTGATCTTAGCCGATTTTAGCTATCTTGTTTATGCATTTTGGTTTTCATACTACCAATTTCGTTTAGATTATTCGGCTTTGAACGTACCTGACGAAGGCTATTTCAGAAGTGTGTCGTGCGCACTAAATTAGATATCTACTCTTTTTACTACACATATTTCATCCCCTCACAGGTCAGTAATTAGACCCTGACATGGTTTATAAGGTACAAATATGTTTATTTTTTTAATTCACAGTTCCTAATAATCTTATTATGATTACAGCTAATGTTCATCTGTCTCATGCATAGGTAACAATATCAGATTATAGCCATAGGAGGGGATTTGTCGCCACAGGGGTTATGCTTTTATCAGTGTTCATTGAAATACACTGAGGTGAAAACTATAAGAAATCCTCGGGTTTTATTATAGACTTCCATTATAAAAATAAAATTTGCATTGTCTGTTTATCCAAAAACTACACAGCACTCATAATATTTTCATAGACATTAAAGAAAAATCCCAAGGCTGCCTCAGGTAATTTGTGTATCAATTTCGATCTTCGTTTTGTTTCTGATTGGACAATATTCTAAAAATTATGTAACCAATGATGCTTATTAATTTCATTTACCTGTTAAAGAATGAACACCAACTGCACATGTGTACACCGTTACACAAACAGCAAAACACAACCTGAGTAATTTCATCATTAGAAAGTCGTTCTTTTGTAGTTAATATGTCTACAGTTACCATTCCTTTTTATACAAATCATAGGTAGATATTGATGTCATCATTTTTAATAAAATATCATTAAAATACTTTATGACATAACTTGCTTCCGTATAAGGTAACTATTGATATTGTGTAATGCAGGGAGGCTCCAATTGGATATTCGTTATCTGTGCTACTATTTAAGGTAATAAATAGCATCTATTTAATTTCAATAGTATGTCTGTTCATCGTTACAGGTCGTTAATTTTATATTACATACAAAAAACGAAACAAATCCTATAGTCTAATGTATGATTATGTTCCCTTCCCTTTCCCCTTTTCTGAATAAATTGACACACATTTGTAATTTAAATGCAATAAAAATGTAAAAATATGAAAGCGATGAGCTCATCTTGATCGACATTAATGTTTTGTTATTTAAAAAAAAAATATTTGTTCCAATCAAGGATTGATATATTTATGTTTTTATCATTGATGTTGAACAAATATATGTCGTAATACCCCCAAGGAAATTTACTACGTAAGGATTGTTGTCACTAGTAAATTCTTGATGAAAGGGAATTTTAAATAATCTGGCATTATTAATACAAAACTGTTCTAGTTTTCATCCATGTCACCTTTTTGTACCAGAAATTATAATTTTATTAATTTTCTTAAATATGTGTTGTGCGTTTCTCCAGATCGATTTGGTATGTTACTGGTGCATAATGACTTATTATTTCAAGTTGAATTATTAAGATGTAAAATAATGAAGTTGTGTGTCAAAATACACATCATATGTAAAGATCAATTCTTTCTCTTCCTAATTATGGAGCGGTAGATCGTGGGTTTGAGACTACGAGTCCCGATCGGGACAAACCAATATAACATTGGTATTTGTTGCTTCTCAGCTAAGCACACATCACTATAAGGAAAAAGAGCAAAGACCCGTCTCGTAATCAGGATAATGTATCCGATTGGGGCGACATGTCCATCCGCGGACTATTGCTTCAGTGAGATAGCACTATGAAAATCAAACTAAGCGTGTTGGTCTGTACAAAGCGGACATCATCATCATTTTATGAAAATTAAATTGTTCTCGCCATGATATAGCTGAACATTTGCTCAGTTGGCCCAAAGCAACATTCACTCGCTCACTCACTCCTCCCAAATATGTGATATAGAACTTAAGCTTAACATATTTCTCGTAGAAAACTTTCTTTTTTTTATATTTTAAGCTTAATATATTTCTTGTAGATAAAGCAATTTTCATTAAAAAAATAATAATTATAATTTGGATTCTAAGCTCCTCCTACTTGATCGCTACTCAAAGGATATGTTTCTATCGTTTTAGAAATAATGAAAAAGGAACGACTTTTACAACTTTGACCAATTTGCCTTCTGGTGGTTATTTTTAGAAATGCTTTACATTTTAAATTAGAACAATAGGGAATTTCAGGATATTAACTGCAGGGATAAACGCTTTAATCCATCAGAGAACAAAGAATTCTCATAATTCATATTCTGATATCATGCTAGTCCTCCTGGTTAACCACATATCTCTGTCATCCAACTAAAATGATGTTATTTCATTTCTGTTATTATTATTCAATTTTGTAGACCATATTGTCTTGTCATGTGTACTTAATATCTATTTATGTTAAATTGGCAAATTCTCTGTACCACTGTTTAAACTATGTGAGTAGTGTATCGGGTCACAATAGACCTATTACCCCTTATGTTAGGCCATTTTCCCGTCCTCAATTGTGCAGTCAGCCGTGACTAATTACACCTTTTCATCGTGTTTTACGTTTGTACGAGTTTTTGTCGTATTGTTTGCGCGTGTTTCATATTTTAACCACGTTTTCACGTTATGATTTCAGTTTTAATCACGTGTTTTCGTGTTCATTTAACTTTTTAATGGCTATTTGTTGGTTTTGTTAACGTTTTTGTTTACATTTTTCGTGTTTTGGGTGGAATTTCAGTGCTATTGTGGGGTGGAGATGGCTGCTGCTGCTGCTGCTGCTGCGTGTGAGAGAGGAAATTGGTGGTATTGTGACGTGAAGTAGAAATTAGAAACAGAATGAACATACATAAAACAAACAGAGAGATAAACGAAAAGACAAAACACAAGAGACAAAGAGAATTAAACAGACCGTGTCGAACGTCACAGCACTTCGGTGACTCATCGATCACAAAACTGAGCTTAGGCCACAAAATAAATTTCTATATTCTCATCCTCCCCCCAGAAAAAAATGGGGAGGGAGGGTGGATTTTATTTTTTGCATTTTATCGGAAGTGTGCGATTAAGTTATAGCGCAAATCGGTGCCGAAAAGTTGCGGGCAAACATCGGGAATTTTTTGTAATAAATATTGCAAGTCGGGGTGGGGTTCAGGAGCAACGTAGGCGGGGATGAGAATTGAAAAATTAATTGTATATGGCCTTACCTAGGGACGCGTAGCGGAGCTAGGTAAACATATATTTGCAACAGTAAAATCAAGATTTATGTCGGCAGAGTTTAAAATACAATACAGTTATCTCCATTCTAATGCAATACTAAGCAAAAACTTTAATTTTTGCTTTTTCTTGGGTCCAAAAATTGCATGAAATGTTGTTGACGACTTTGGCACATAATCGTCACAGAAACAACATTTCGTCATATGAATGAAGACTTCCAGTGTAAAACGTAAAGATCAGACATATTTTTGGCGTTGTGTACGCTGAATTTTGGATAAAATTTAACTAAAAGAAGGTAGGCATTTTAATTATTTTTGTGTATTGTTGTTAATATAATATGTAGAAATTCATGTTTTCAAGATGGACCTCTATGTTACGACTTGTGGATTTTACACAGAATAGTAGCCTATCAAATCCCACGATACAAACAAATTGCATTAGAATGTCTTATTACTTTAAGCTAAGTGATATTTACATGTGATTTACTTAATCTATATCTTTGAATTACATAAATGATCAAATTCTTTTTTTATTGAATCTGTATTTAATTTCTTTTATTAGCTGTTGAGACGAAAATTTTAACACTCCTTGAAGAAATTAAAGGGCAGACAACCCAGAATACAAAACTGATAAATGTTCAGATGAATAAAATAGAATCAGTTCAAGAAAAGCCGGACTCCATCAACTTGCCAGATGGTGTTACGCTTCCATTTGAGACAATGGAGATTTTTGAGGAAGTGAAAGGGAAACTAGAAGACCAAAGCTTTCACAAATGCATGGTAAAAAAAAATAACAATCGTACATATAAATTCTAAATTATTTAATTTTCATATACATTTATGAAATTTGACAAACTTGAATTATCACTTGGATATTTTTTACTCCAATCTGCCTGTCACTTTCTACAATATTTCAGTTAGATTGAGGCAGTTGATAATACTGTTGGTGGAATAAATCAAATTAACCCAATAACTGTTCCTTTATTTTGGAAATATTTGTTTTTGGTATAATGACAACATTGTTTTCCCATAACCAGAATCCATCTCTGTAACATAGCAATAATAGTCTTAAATCATCTGGTATTTGTAAACAAACTACAGTACTAAGAAAGCCACAGTCTTCAATTGAACAAGGACCACATGCTTTTTGCTTTGCTATTTTATTACTTAAATGTAAGTGAAACATACAATTCATGTAAAACAAACATGAAATTTTAGTTCATCTTTGTATAAATTTTCAGGTTAAAAATCTTGGAACAATAGGAGGTGACAATGTTACACATAGTTATCATAGTACCTGAAGCCACTGAGAAACCAGGCGAGCAATGCTGAGTGAGCCTCTAGTTACAATAACATATATGAAAAGTATTGCATAGTTGATACCATCAATGGCATAGTTTGATTTATGTATATGGATTTGTTAAGATTTTGATTTGAATTTTGTTTTGCTTTTTGTTTATGCTTTGTTTTAATTATTTAATACCAATGGTAATTTAGTTACTAATGTAATGTATTTCTTACATGAAAATGCATTATATATGAAATATCATGATGTGTTTGTAACTATAGTTCAATATATAAAGAAGGGATAAGGGATAGACATCGTTTCCAATGTTGGCCCAACAAAGTGTACAACAATCAGCCAACGATGGCCCAACGGAAGATTGCTATCTGGGATATTTTAATAGTCTTCAGGAGCAAACAAAATCAAAGGAATTAAATAAGATAGTCAAAATCGGCTATGACTGCCAATGACTGTGGTAGATTATTAGATTAATTCAGTATGTATACAAGTTGAAGGATATAATTCGTTTTCTTAAATAAATCAACGATCTTACAATATTAGTCATTCAAACTGCTTTATGTTCAGTAAAAAAACAGTTCGCGTAGGTCAATTCATCTTTTACAAATACCCTTTATTTTCAACAAAGTTATAAATTTACCTGTTTAGTCTAAATACACACACGAAAACAACATATATAAACTTCCGCCTTCATTTTGTCTGAAGACTACATTTGGATTTGATAATGTCAAAACTTGTACAAGCGACGTGTAAGGAATGCCATACAACAGCAGGTGACGAATTTTGTCTGGAATGTGAGAAAATCTTGTGTTCAAAATGTAAAGTGGCACATCTTAAGAAAAAATCATCGAAAAAACATCATGTGGACAAAGCCTACTACAAATTGCTAGACAAAAGACCGTCATGTGTTATCCATTCGAAGGAGGTTATATTCTATTGTGGTTCATGTTCCCTGCTCATCTGTCCTAGTTGTTTGCTGGAAAAACACAAACAACATGATATCGAAGAAATTGATGCTGCTATTTCGGCGAAGAAAGAACGTATTCAAGCTGAAGTACAAGACCTACAATCAAGATCTGAAAACGTAAATCAACTAATTGACGACCTGAATTCATACGAAGATGGATACAAACTCGATAATGCCATTGTTATCAAGTTAGTTACAGCCAAGGGTGAATCGTTGAAGGAACTTATAGATAAACGTACTGAGTACATGATACAAATGGTTAATAACGAGGAAAATGTCCAGCTCAATCGAAAATGTGAGGAAACTGAGAAACTAGACGAAATAAAAACGTTGTACCAGTCGCAAACATTACAGTTAAACAGTTCAGTCGAAGACACAAAGGATGTAGATCTGCTCATGTCTTACGTGGAATGGGAAAAAGACATACAGCATTTGGAATTAAGTGAAATCAGCGAGTTTAAGCCAATGCCTCCAATTCGGTTCATGTCGGCAGTGAAAGAGGATGAAAAAGTAGCACAGCTGTTTGGAAAACTAGAAATTGGATATCGGTAGGTATATTTGTTGCATCAAATGAAATTTCGTTTGAGTAAGAAAGGATATGCATGTAATTCGCTGTCTTGAGCATTGAGCATAATTCATACCCTAGAATAAGTGTGAAACGGCCACTAACCATCAGCTGAGCGATACGCTTTACCTCTGACCATACCACATCTTTTAAATAAAATAACAAATGGTGAACTTATATATCTAATCATTATATTAACAACGAAATAATAATAGAACGTTACTTAGTGCAGCAAATTTCAACTTTATTTATGTAATTATACAGTCAAATCTGCCCATGCGATCACCTCTATATAGACGTCACCTGTATTTAAAGGTCACCCTTTCGTGTTCTGTAATAGAACATTTGATATGAATTTAACCTCTTTAAGGAGGTCACATGTGTTATAAGGACACTTTTTCTTTGTACCAATGATGACATCTTAATACAGATGTGACTACATTGTAAATCTACAATTAACATGTCGTAATCAAGCGCGTGTTAATGAGCCGTCATATTGAATTTGTGATGTTCTACCATACAATGTAACGTGTTCAATAGCACGTACTTATGAATAATGCTTTAACATTTTATCCTTGTTTATAGTCTTTACAAATGTACGTTTATGTTACAGGGAGCTACAGGAAGGAGATCGTATCAAGATAAAACCCACTGTCGCGGAACCTATAAATGGGTGGGGAGATGTTACACATGATAGTATCGGCATTGTCAAAGGTAATATAAGTTTAAACATCTAATAACCAAGTTTTATCAATCGATTGAAGAAAAACAAACTTCCTTATGTAGTTTGAAATAAACGCTTAAATGTGATTATAGTTGGCTGTGGTAGCACGGTCTGATTAAGACTGGAAATTTTTATTAAACATACAAAGCAAAGGTGCAAATCTAACTATCGAATATGATAGTTTGTCTTGAATTTGATAGTAGTAATTTATGAATTGCTACTTGTGGCAGATCAGTGGTTTTCTGCAAGTACTTCGATTTCCCCCACCAATAAAACTGACAGCCACGAAATAACTGAAGTATTGTTGAAAGTGACGTTTAAAAACTTTACCATCAATTGTTCTTTTTATACTTTCGCTTCGAAATATACTGGCCATATTATATTACACAACATGAAACCAAAAGTAGGAGAAAATAAATGGTTGACATAACATAATGTCAAATATTCGTTATTTTTTAATCTTGATATCTTAATACAATAATTATTAATTGTGTTAGCTGGCTTGTAAATTACCCATTACAATCAACGTTATCGTGTCATTTACAGATGTCAACAATGACACAGTTACAGTGGATTTCCCAGAATTCTTAGGATGGGAAGGAAGATTATCTGAAGTAGAACTTGTACTATCACTTGTAAGTTTACTGTCAAGAAAGGTCTGATGTTGATATTACATACCATTATTAGGAAAGGTTTGAAAATATGGGCAAAAATAAAACGGACAAAGGGACAGAAATGACAAACAATGGTCTACAAGACACTTCACAGAAAACTAAAGAATTAGCAACACGAATCCCCACAAAAACTGGTGATGGATACAGTTTCTGCTCCACTATTGGCACCCGTCGTGTTTCCCTTGTTACAAACTCGTTGGTTAGTCATGAACAGAGAAAGGATTAGCAAAAAAGCGAACGTGGATTAAATAAAATAAAACTAAACTCAAGCAACAATTAAAAAGAAACATAGTTTTTATTGTTTTTCTTCATCAAACGTTCAAAGTGAGTTGCCCAGTCTACATTAATGTTATGACACACACTATGGTAAGTCGGAGGGAACACCGATGATAATTATGATATCAGGGGTTATGTCTACATTAATGTTATTACACACACTATGGTAAGTCGGAGGGAACACCGATGATAATTATGATATCAGGGGTTAGGTCTACATTAATGTACTATGGTAAGTCGGAGGGAACACCGATGATAATTATGATATCAGGGGTTAGGTCTACATTAATGTTATTACACACACTATGGTAAGTCGGAGGGAACACCGATGATAATTATGATATCAGGGGTTAGGTATACATTAATGTTATTACACACACTATGGTAAGTCGGAGGGAACACCGATGATAATTATGATATCAGGGGTTATGTCTACATTAATGTTATTACACACACTATGGTAAGTTGGCGGGAACACCGATGATAATTATGCTTTCAGGGGTTAGGTCTACATTAATGTTATTACACACACTATGGTAAGTCGGAGGGAACACCGATGATAATTATGATATCAGGGGTTATGTCTACATTAATGTTATTACACATACTATGGTAAGTCGGAGGGAACACCGATGATAATTATGATATCAGGGGTTAGGTCTACATTAATGTTATTACACACACTATGGTAAGTCGGAGAGAACACCGATGATAATTATGATATCAGGGGTTATGTCTACATTAATGTTATTACACACACTATGGTAAGTCGGAGGGAACACCAATGATAATTATGATATCAGGGGTTAGGTATACATTAATGTTATTACACACACTATGGTAAGTCGGAGGGAACACCGATGATAATTATGATATCAGGGGTTAGGTCTACATTAATGTTATTACACACACTATGGTAAGTCGGAGGGAACACCGATGATAATTATGATATCAGGGGTTAGGTCTACATTAATGTTAGTACACACACTATGTTAAGTAGGTGGGAACACCGATGATAATTATGATATCAGGGGTTAGGTCTACACTAATGTTATTACACACACTATGGTAAGTCGGAGGGAACACCGATGATAATTATGATATCAGGGGTTAGGTCTACATTAATGTTATTACACACACTATGGTAAGTCGGAGGGAACACCAATGATAATTATAATATCAGGGGTTAGGTCTACATTAATGTTATTACACACACTATGGTAAGTCGGAGGGAACACCGACGATAATTATGATATCAGGGCTTAGGTCTACATTAATGTTATTACACACGCTAAGGTAAGTCGGAGGGAACACCAATGATAATTATGATATCAGGGGTTAGGTCTACATTAATGTTATTACCCACACTATGGTAAGTCGGAGGGAACACCGGCGATAATTATGATATCAGGGGTTAGGTCTACATTAATGTTATTACCCACACTATGGTAAGTCGGAGGGAACACCGACGATAATTATGATATCAGGGCTTAGGTCTACATTAATGTTATTACACACGCTAAGGTAAGTCGGAGGGAACACCAATGATAATTATGATATCAGGTGTTAGGTCTACATTAATGTTATTACCCACACTATGGTAAGTCGGAATGAACACCAATGATAATTATGATATCACGGGTTAGGTCTACATTAATGTTATTACAAACACTATGGTAAGTCGGAGGGAACACCGGCGATAATTATGATATCAGGGGTTAGGTCTACATTAATGTTATTACACACACTATGGTAAGTCGGAGGGAACACCAATGATAATTATGATATCAGGGGTTAGGTCTACATTAATGTTATTACACACACTATGGTAAGTCGGAGGGAACACCAATGATAATTATAATATCAGGGGTTAGGTCTACATTAATGTTATTACCCACACCATGGTAAGTCGGAGGGAACACCGATGATAATTATGATATCAGGCGTTATGTCTACATTAATGTTATTACACACACTATGGTAAGTCGGAGGGAACACCGACGATATATATAATATCAGGGGTAAGGTCTACATTAATGTCAGTACACACACTATGGTAAGTCGGAGGGAACACCGATGATAATTATGATATCAGGGGTTAGGTCTACATTAATGTTATTACACACACTATGGTAAGTCGGAGGGAACATCGACGATAATTATGATATCAGGGGTTAGGTCTACATTAATGTTATTACACACACTATGGTAAGTCGGAGGGAACACCGATGATAATTATGATATCAGGGGTTAGGTCTACATTAATGTTATTACACACAATATGGTAAGTCGGAGGGAACACCGATGATAATTATGATATCAGGGGTTAGGTCTACATTAATGTTATTACACACACTATGGTAAGTCGGAGGGAACACCAATGATAATTATGATATCAGGGGTTAGGTCTACATTAATGTTATTACACACACTATGGTAAGTCGGAGGGAACACCGACGATAATTATGATATCAGGGGTTAGGTCTACATTAATGTTATTACACACACTATGGTAAGTCGGAGGGAACACCAATGATAATTATGATATCACGGGTTAGGTCTACATTAATGTTATTACACACACTATGGTAAGTCGGAGGGAACAACGGCGATAATTATGATATCAGGGATTAGGTCTACATTAATGTTATTACCCACACTATGGTAAGTAGGAGGGAACACCGATGATAATTATGATATCAGGCGTTATGTCTACATTAATGTTATTACACACACTATGGTAAGTCGGAGGGAACACCGATGATAATTATGATATCAGGGGTTAGATCTACATTAATGTTATTACATACACTATGGTAAGTCGGAGGGAACACCGATGATAATTATGATATCAGGGGTTAGGTCTACATTAATGTTATTACACACACTATGGTAAGTCGGAGGGAACACCGATGATAATTATGATATCAGGGGTTAGGTCTACATTAATATTATTACAAACACTATGGTAAGTCGGAGGGAACACCAATGATAATTATGATATCAGGTGTTAGGTCTACATTAATGTTATTACACACACTATGGTAATTCGGAATGAACACCAATGATAATTATGAAATCACGGGTTAGGTCTACATTAATGTTATTACAAACACTATGGTAAGTCGGAGGGAACACCGGCGATAATTATGATATCAGGGGTTAGGTCTACATTAATGTTATTACACACACTATGGTAAGTCGGAGGGAACACCGATGATAATTATGATATCAGGAGTTAGGTCTACATTAATGTTATTACACACACTATGGTAAGTCGGAGGGAACACCAATGATAATTATAATATCAGGGGTTAGGTCTACATTAATGTTATTACACACACTATGGTAAGTCGGAGGGAACACCGACGATAATTATGATATCAGGGCTTAGGTCTACATTAATGTTATTACACACGCTAAGGTAAGTCGGAGGGAACACCAATGATAATTATGATATCAGGGGTTAGGTCTACATTAATGTTATTACCCACACTATGGTAAGTCGGAGGGAACATCGGCGATAATTATGATATCAGGGGTTAGGTCTACATTAATGTTATTACCCACACTATGGTAAGTCGGAGGGAACACCGATGATAATTATGATATCAGGCGTTATGTCTACATTAATGTTATTACACACACTATGGTAAGTCGGAGGGAACACCGACGATAATTATAATATCAGGGGTAAGGTCTACATTAATGTTAGTACACACACTATGGTAAGTCGGAGGGAACACCGATGATAATTATGATATCAGGGGTTAGGTCTACATTAATGTTATTACACACACTATGGTGAGTCGGAGGGAACATCGACGATAATTATGATATCAGAGGTTAGGTCTACATTAACGTTATTACACACACGATGGTTAGTCGGAGGGAACACCGATGATAATTATGATATCAGGGGTTAGGTCTACATTAATGTTATTACACACACTATGGTAAGTCGGAGGGAACACCGATGATAATTATGATATCAGGGGTTAGGTCTACATTAATATTATTACACACACTATGGTAAGTCGGAGGGAACACCAATGATAACTATGATATCAGGGGTTAGGTCTACATTAATGTTATTACACACACTATGGTAAGTCGGAATGAACACCAATGATAATTATGATATCACGGGTTAGGTCTACATTAATGTTATTACAAACACTATGGTAAGTCGGAGGGAACACCGGCGATAATTATGATATCAGGGGTTAGGTCTACATTAATGTTATTACACACACTATGGTAAGTCGGAGGGAACTCCAATGATAATTATGATATCAGGGGTTAGGTCTACATTAATGTTATTACACACACTATGGTAAGTCGGAGGGAACACCAATGATAATTATAATATCAGGGGTTAGGTCTACATTAATGTTTTTACCCACACCATGGTAAGTCGGAGGGAACACCGATGATAATTATGATATCAGGCGTTATGTCTACATTAATGTTATTACACACACTATGGTAAGTCGGAGGGAACACCGACGATATATATAATATCAGGGGTAAGGTCTACATTAATGTCAGTACACACACTATGGTAAGTCGGAGGGAACACCGATGATAATTATGATATCAGGGGTTAGGTCTACATTAATGTTATTACACACACTATGGTAAGTCGGAGGGAACATCGACGATAATTATGATATCAGGGGTTAGGTCTACATTAATGTTATTACACACACTATGGTAAGTCGGAGGGAACACCGATGATAATTATGATATCAGGGGTTAGGTCTACATTAATGTTATTACACACATTATGGTAAGTCGGAGGGAACACCGATGATAATTATGATATCAGGGGTTAGGTCTACATTAATGTTATTACACACACTATGGTAAGTCTGAGGGAACACCAATGATAATTATGATATCAGGGGTTAGGTCTACATTAATGTTATTACACACACTATGGTAAGTCGGAGGGAACACCGACGATAATTATGATATCAGGGGTTAGGTCTACATTAATGTTATTACACACACTATGGTAAGTCGGAGGGAACACCAATGATAATTATGATATCACGGGTTAGGTCTACATTAATGTTATTACACACACTATGGTAAGTCGGAGGGAACAACGGCGATAATTATGATATCAGGGATTAGGTCTACATTAATGTTATTACCCACACTATGGTAAGTAGGAGGGAACACCGATGATAATTATGATATCAGGCGTTATGTCTACATTAATGTTATTACACACACTATGGTAAGTCGGAGGGAACACCGATGATAATTATGATATCAGGGGTTAGATCTACATTAATGTTATTACACACACTATGGTAAGTCGGAGGGAACACCGATGATAATTATGATATCAGGGGTTAGGTCTACATTAATGTTATTACACACACTATGGTAAGTCGGAGGGAACACCGATGATAATTATGATATCAGGGGTTAGGTCTACATTAATATTATTACAAACACTATGGTAAGTCGGAGGGAACACCAATGATAATTATGATATCAGGTGTTAGGTCTACATTAATGTTATTACACACACTATGGTAATTCGGAATGAACACCAATGATAATTATGAAATCATGGGTTAGGTCTACATTAATGTTATTACAAACACTATGGTAAGTCGGAGGGAACACCGGCGATAATTATGATATCAGGGGTTAGGTCTACATTAATGTTATTACACACACTATGGTAAGTCGGAGGGAACACCGATGATAATTATGATATCAGGAGTTAGGTCTACATTAATGTTATTACACACACTATGGTAAGTCGGAGGGAACACCAATGATAATTATAATATCAGGGGTTAGGTCTACATTAATGTTATTACACACACTATGGTAAGTCGGAGGGAACACCGACGATAATTATGATATCAGGGCTTAGGTCTACATTAATGTTATTACACACGCTAAGGTAAGTCGGAGGGAACACCAATGATAATTATGATATCAGGGGTTAGGTCTACATTAATGTTATTACCCACACTATGGTAAGTCGGAGGGAACACCGGCGATAATTATGATATCAGGGGTTAGGTCTACATTAATGTTATTACCCACACTATGGTAAGTCGGAGGGAACACCGATGATAATTATGATATCAGGCGTTATGTCTACATTAATGTTATTACACACACTATGGTAAGTCGGAGGGAACACCGACGATAATTATAATATCAGGGGTAAGGTCTACATTAATGTTAGTACACACACTATGGTAAGTCGGAGGGAACACCGATGATAATTATGATATCAGGGGTTAGGTCTACATTAATGTTATTACACACACTATGGTGAGTCGGAGGGAACATCGACGATAATTATGATATCAGAGGTTAGGTCTACATTAACGTTATTACACACACGATGGTTAGTCGGAGGGAACACCGATGATAATTATGATATCAGGGGTTAGGTCTACATTAATGTTATTACACACACTATGGTAAGTCGGAGGGAACACCGATGATAATTATGATATCAGGGGTTAGGTCTACATTAATATTATTACACACACTATGGTAAGTCGGAGGGAACACCAATGATAACTATGATATCAGGGGTTAGGTCTACATTAATGTTATTACACACACTATGGTAAGTCGGAATGAACACCAATGATAATTATGATATCACGGGTTAGGTCTATATTAATGTTATTACACACACTATGGGAAGTCGGAGGGAACACCGGCGATAATTATGATATCAGGGATTAGGTCTACATTAATGTTATTACACACACTATGGTAAGTCGGAGGGAACACCGATGATAATTATGATATCAGGGGTTAGGTCTACATTAATGTTATTACCCACACTATGGTAAGTCGGAGGGAACACCGACGATAATTATGATATCAGGGGTTAGGTCTACATTAATGTTATTACACACACTATGGTAAGTCGGAGGGAACACCAATGATAATTATGATATCAGGGGTTAGGTCTACATTAATGTTATTACACACACTATGGTAAGTCGGCGGGAACACCGGCGATAATTATGATATCAGGGGTTAGGTCTACATTAATGTTATTACACACACTATGGTAAGTCGGAGGGAACACCGATGATAATTATGATATCAGGCGTTAGGTCTACATTAATGTTATTACACACACTATGGTAAGTCGGAGGGAACACAGACGATAATTATAATATCAGGGGTAAGGTCTACATTAATGTTAGTACACGCACTATGGTAAGTCGGAGGGAACACCGATGATAATTATGATATCAGGGGTTAGGTCTACATTAATGTTATTACACACACTATGGTAAGTCGGAGGGAACATCGACGATAATTAAGATATCAGGGGTTAGGTCTACAATAATGTTATTACACACACTATGGTAAGTCGGAGGGAACACCAATGATAATTATGATATCAGGGGTTAGGTCTACATTAATGTTATTACACACACTATGGTAAGTCGGAGGGAACACCGGCGATAATTATGATATCAGGGGTTAGGTCTACATTAATGTTATTACACACACTATGGTAAGTCGGAGGGAACACCGATGATAATTATGATATCAGGCGTTAGGTCTACATTAATGTTATTACACACACTATGGTAAGTCGGAGGGAACACCGACGATAATTATAATATCAGGGGTAAGGTCTACATTAATGTTAGTACACGCACTATGGTAAGTTGGAGGGAACACCGATGATAATTATGATATCAGGGGTTAGGTCTACATTAATGTTATTACACACACTATGGTAAGTCGGAGGGAACATCGACGATAATTATGATATCAGGGGTTAGGTCTACATTAATGTTATTACACACACTATGGTAAGTCGGAGGGAACACCGATGATAATTATGATATCAGGGGTTAGGTCTACATTAATGTTATTACAAACACTATGGTAAGTCGGAGGGAACACCGATGATAATTATGATATCAGGGGTTAGGTCTACATTAACGTTATTACACACACTATGGTAAGTAGGTGGGAACACCAATGATAATTATGATATCAGTGTTAGGTCTACATTAATGTTATTACACACACTATGGTAAATCGGAGGGAACACCGACGATAATTATGATATCAGGGGTTAGGTCTACATTAATGTTATTACACACACTATGGTAAGTCGGAGGGAACACCAATAATAATTATGATATCAGGGGTTAGGTCTACATTAATGTTATTACACACACTATGGTAAGTCGGAGGGAACACCGACGATAATTATGATATCAGGGGTTAGGTCTAGATTAATGTTATTACACACACTATGGTAAGTCGGAGGGAACACCGATGATAATTATGATATCAGGCGTTATGTCTACATTAATGTTATTACACACACTATGGTAAGTCGGAGGGATCACCGACGATAATTATAATATCAGGGGTAAGGTCTACATTAATGTTAGTACAAATACTATGGTAAGTCGGAGGGAACACCGATGATAATTATGATATCAGGGGTTAGGTCTACATTAATGTTATTACACACACTATGGTAAGTCGGAGGGAACACCGATGATAATTATGATATCAGGTGTTAGGTCTACCTTAATGTTAGTACACACACTATGGTAAGTCGGAGGGAACACCAATGATAATTATGATATCAGGGGTTAGGTCTACATTAATGTTAGTACACACACTATGGTAAGTCGGAGGGAACACCGATGATAATTATGATATCAGGGGTTAGGTCTACATTAATGTTATTACACACACTATGGTAAGTCGGAGGGAACACCGATGATAATTATGATATCAGGGGTTAGGTCTACATTAATGTTATTACACACACTATGGTAAGTCGGAGGGAACACCGATGATAATTATGATATCAGGGGTTAGGTCTACATTAATGTTATTACACACACTATGGTAAGTCGGAGGGAACACCAATGATAATTATGATATCAGGGGTTAGGTCTACATTAATGTTATTACACACACTATGGTAAGTCGGAGGGAACACCGACGATAATTATGATATCAGGGGTTAGGTCTACATTAATGTTATTACACACACTATGGTAAGTCGGAGGGAACACCAATGATAATTATGATATCAGGGGTTAGGTCTACATTAATGTTATTACACACACTATGGTAAGTCGGAGGGAACACCGATGATAATTATGATATCAGGCGTTATATCTACATTAATGTTATTACACACACTATGGTAAGTCGGAGGGAACACCGACGATAATAATAATATCAGGGGTAAGGTCTACATTAATGTTAGTACACATACTATGGTAAGTCGGAGGGAACTCCGATGATAATTATGATATCAGGGGTTAGGTCTACATTAAAGTTATTACACACACTATGGTAAGTCGGAGGGAACACCAAAGATAATTATGATATCAGGGGTTAGGTCTACATTAATGTTATTACACACACTATGGTAATTCGGAGGGAACACCGATGATAATTATGATATCAGGGTTTAGGTCTACATTAATGTTAGTACACACACTATGGTAAGTAGGAGGGAATACCAATGATAATTATGATATCAGGGGTTAGGTCTACATTAATGTTAGTACACACACTATGGTAAGTCGGAGGGAACGCCAATGATAATTATAATATCAGGGGTTAGGTCTACATTAATGTTATTACACACACTATGGTAAGTTGGAGGGAACACCGACGATAATTATGATATCAGGGGTTAGGTCTACATTAATGTTATTACACACACTATGGTAAGTCGGCGTGAACACCGATGATAATTATTATATCGGGGGTTAGGTCTACATTAATGTTATTATGCACACTATGGTAAGTCGGAGGGAACACCGACGATAATTATGATATCAGGGGTTAGGCCTACTATAATGTTATTACACACACTATGGTAAGTCGGAGGGAACACCGATGATAATTATGATATCAGGGGTTAGGTCTACATTAATGTTATTACATACACTATGGTAAGTCGGAGGGAACATCGATGATAATTATGATATCAGGGGTTAGGTCTACATTAATGTTATTACACACACTATGGTAAGTCGGAGGGAACACCAATGATAATTATGATATCAGGGGTTAGGTCTATATTATTGTTAGTACACACACTATGGTAAGTCGGAGGGAACACCGATGATAATTATGATATCAGGGGTTAGGTCTACATTAATGTTATTACACACACTATGGTAAGTCGGAGGGAACATCGACGATAATTATGATATCAGGGGTTAGGTCTACATTAATGTTATTACACACACTATGGTAAGTCGGAGGGAACACCGATGATAATTATGATATCAGGGGTTAGGTCTACATTAATGTTATTACACACACTATGGTATGTCGGAGGGAACAGCGGCGATAATTATGATATCAGGGGTTAGGTCTACATTAATGTTATTACACACACTATGGTAAGTCGGAGGGAACACCGATGATAATTATGATATCAGGCGTTATGTCTACATTAATAATATTACACACACTATGGTAAGTCGGAGGGAACACCGATGATAATTATAATATCAGGGGTAAGGTCTACATTAATGTTAGTACACACACTATGGTAAGTCGGAGGGAACTCCGATGATAATTATGATATCAGGGGTTAGGTCTACATTAATGTTATTACACACACTATGGTAAGTCGGAGGGAACACCGACGATAATTATGATATCAAGGGTTAGGTCTACATTAATGTTATTACACACACTATGGTAAGTCGGAGGAAACACCGATGATAATTATGATATCAGGGGTTAGGTCTACATTAATGTTAGTACACACACTATGGTAAGTCGGAGGGAACACCAATGATAATTATGATATCAGGGGTTATATCTACATTAATGTTAGTAAACACACTATGGTAAGTCGGATGGAAGACCAATGATAATTATGATATCAGGGGTTAGGTCTACATTAATGTTATTACACACACTATGGTAAGTCGGAGGGAACACCGACGATAATTATGATATCAGGGCTTAGGTCTACATTAATGTTATTACACACGCTATGGTAGTCGGCGGGAACACCGATGATAATTATGATATCAGGGGTTAGGTCTACATTAATGTTATTATACACACTATGGTAAGTCGGAGGGAACACCGACGATAATTATGATATCAGTGGTTAGGTCTACATTAATGTTATTACACACACTATGGTAAGTCGGCGGGAACACCAATGATAATTATGATATCAGGGATTAGGTCTACATTAATGTTATTACACACACTATGGTAAGTCGGCGGGAACACCGATGATAATTATGATATCAGGGGTTAGGTCTACATTAATGTTAGTACGCATACTATGGTAAGTCGGAGGGAACACCAATGATAATTATGATATCAGGGGTTAGGTCTACATTAATGTTATTACACACACTATGGTAATTAGAAGGGAACACCGATGATAATTATGATATCAGGGGTTAGGTCTACATTAATGTTATTACACACACTATGGTAAGTCGGAGGGAACACCGACGATAATTATGATATCAGGGGTTAGGTCTACATTAATGTTATTACACACACTATGGTAAGTCGGAGGGAACACCGATGATAATTATGATATCAGGGGTTAGGTATACATTAATGTTATTACACACACTATGGTAAGTCGGAGGGAACACCGATGATAATTATGATATCAGGGGTTAGGTCTACATTAATGTTAGTACACACACTATGGTAAGTCGGCGGGAACACCGATGATAATTATGCTATCAGGGGTTAGGTCTACATTAATGTTATTACACACACTATGGTAAGTCGGAGGGAACACCGATGATAATTATGATATCAGGGGTTATGTCTACATTAATGTTATTACACAGACTATGGTAAGTCGGAGGGAACACCGATGATAATTATGCTATTAGGGGTTAGGTCTACATTAATGTTATTACACACACTATGGTAAGTCGGAGAGAACACCGATGATAATTATGATATCAGGGGTTAGGTCTACATTAATGTTATTACACAGACTATGGTAAGTCGGAGGGAACACCGACGATAATTATGATATCAGGGGTTAGGTCTACATTAATGTTATTACACACACTATGGTAAGTCGGAGGGAACACCGATGATAATTATGATATCAGGGGTTAGATCTACATTAATGTTATTACACACACTATGGTAAGTCGGCGGGGACACCGATGATAATTATGATATCAGGGGTTAGGTCTACATTAATGTTAGTACACACACTATGGTAAGTCGGAGGGAACACCAATGATAATTATGATATCAGGGGTTAGGTCTACATTAATGTTATTACACACACTATGGTAAGTAGGAGGGAACACCGATGATAATTATGATATCAGGGGTTAGGTCTACATTAATGTTTGTACACACACTATGGTAAGTCGGTGGGAACACCAATGATAATTATGATATCAGGGGTTAGGTCTACATTAATGTTATTACACACACTATGGTAAGTCGGAGGGAACACCGATGATAATTATGATATCAGGGGTTAGGTCTACATTAATGTTAGTACACACACTGTGGTAAGTAGGAGGGAACACCGACGATAATTATGATATCAGGGGTTAGGTCTACATTAATGTTATTGCACACACTATGGTAAGTCGGAGGGAACACCAATGATAATTATGATGTCACGGGTTAGGTCTACATTAATGTTATTACACACACTATGGTAAGTCGGAGGGAACAGCAGCGATAATTATGATATCAGGGGTTAGGTCTACATTAATGTTATTACACACACTATGGTAAGTCGGAGGGAACACCGATGATAATTATGATATCAGGCGTTATGTCTACATTAATGTTATTACACACACTATGGTAAGTCGGAGGGAACACCGACGATAATTATAATATCAGGGGTAAGGTCTACATTAATGTTAGTACACACACTATGGTAAGTCGGAGGGAACTCCGATGATAATTATGATATCAGGGGTTAGGTCTACATTAATGTTATTACACACACTATGGTAAGTCGGAGGGAACACCGACGATAATTATGATATCAAGGGTTAGGTCTACATTAATGTTATTACACACACTATGGTAAGTCGGGGGGAACACCGATGATAATTATGATATCAGGGGTTAGGTCTACATTAATGTTAGTACACACACTATGGTAAGTCGGAGGGAACACCAATGATAATTATGATATCAGGGGTTAGGTCTACATTAATGTTAGTACACACACTATGGTAAGTTGGATGGAAGACCAATGATAATTATGATATCAGGGGTTAGGTCTACATTAATGTTATTACACACACTATGGTAAGTCGGAGGGAACACCGACGATAATTATGATATCAGGGGTTAGGTCTACATTAATGTTATTACACACACTATGGTAAGTCGGCGGGAACACCGATGATAATTATGATATCAGGGGTTAGGTCTACATTAATGTTATTATACACACTATGGTAAGTCGGAGGGAACACCGACGATAATTATGATAACAGTGGTTAGGTCTACATTAATGTTATTACACACACTATGGTAAGTCGGAGGGAACACCGATGATAATTATGATATCAGGGATTAGGTCTACATTAATGTTATTACACACACTATGGTAAGTCGGCGGGAACACCGATGATAATTATGATATCAGGGGTTAGGTCTACATTAATGTTAGTACACACACTATGGTAAGTCGGAGGGAACACCAATGATAATTATGATATCAGGGGTTAGGTCTACATTAATGTTATTACACACACTATGGTAATTAGAAGGGAACACCGATGATAATTATGATATCAGGGGTTAGGTCTACATTAATGTTAGTACAAACACTATGGTAAGTCGGAGGGAACACCGATGATAATTATGATATGAGGGGTTAGGTCTACATTAATGTTATTACACACACTATGGCAAGTCGGAGGGAACACCGACGATAATTATGATATCAGGGGTTAGGTCTACATTAATGTTATTACACACACTATGGTAAGTCCGCGGGAACACCGATGATAATTATGATATCAGGGGTTAGGTCTACATTAATGTTATTACACACACTATGGTAAGTCGGAGGGAACACCGACGATAATTATGATATCAGGGGTTAGGTCTACATTAATGTTATTACACACACTATGGTAAGTCGAAGGGAACACCGATGATAATTATGATATCAGGGGTTAGGTCTACATTAATGTTATTACACAGACTATGATAAGTTGGAGGGAACACCGACGATAATTATGATATCAGGGGTTAGGTCTACATTAATGTTATTACACACACTATGGTAAGTCGGAGGGAACATCGATGATAATTATGATATCAGGGGTTAGATCTACATTAATGTTATTACACACACTATGGTAAGTCGGCGGGAACACCGATGATAATTATGATATCAGGGGTTAGATCTACATTAATGTTAGTACACACACTATGGTAAGTCGGAGGGAACACCAATGATAATTATGATATCAGGGGTTAGGTCTACATTAATGTTATTACACACACTATGGTAAGTAGGAGGGAACACCGATGATAATTATGATATCAGGGGTTAGGTCTACATTAATGTTAGTACACACACTATGGTAAGTCGGAGGGAACACCAATGATAATTATGATATCAGGGGTTAGGTCTACATTAATGTTATTACACACACTATGGTAAGTCGGAGGGAACACCGATGATAATTATGATATCAGGGGTTAGGTCTACATTAATGTTAGTACACACACTATGGTAAGTAGGAGGGAACATCGACGATAATTATGATATCAGGGGTTAGGTCTACATTAATGTTATTACACACACTATGGTAAGTAGGAGGGAACATCGACGATAATTATGATATCAGGGGTTAGGTCTACATTAATGTTATTACACACACTATGGTAAGTCGGCGGGAACACCGATGATAATTATGATATCAGGGGTTAGGTCTACATTAATGTTAGTACACACGCTATGGTAAGTAGGAGGGAACACCGATGATAATTATGATATCAGGGGTTAGGTCTACATTAATGTTATTACACACACTATGGTAAGTCGGAGGGAACACCGACGATAATTATGATATCAGGGGTTAGGTCTACATTAATGTTATTACACACACTATGGTAAGTCGGAGGGAACACCGATGATAATTATGATATCAGGGGTTAGGTCTACATTAATGTTATTACACACACTATGGTAAGTCGGAGGGAACACCAATGATAATTATGATATCAGGGGTTAGGTCTACATTAATGTTATTACACACACTATGGTAATGCGGCGGGAACACCAATGATAATTATGATATCAGGGGTTAGGTCTACATTAATGTTATTACACACACTATGGTAAGTCGGAGGGAACACCGATGATAATTATGATATCAGGGGTTAGGTCTACATTAATGTTATTACACACACTATGGTAAGTCGGCGGGAACACCGATGATAATTATGATATCAGGGGTTAGGTCTACATTAATGTTATTACACACACTATGGTAAGTCGGAGGGAACACCGACGATAATTATGATATCAGGGGTTAGGTCTACATTAATGTTATTACACACACTATGGTAAGTCGAAGGGAACACCGATGATAATTATGATATCAGGGGTTAGGTCTACATTAATGTTATTACACAGACTATGATAAGTCGGAGGGAACACCGACGATAATTATGATATCAGGGGTTAGGTCTACATTAATGTTATTACACACACTATGGTAAGTCGGAGGGAACATCGATGATAATTATGATATCAGAGGTTAGATATACATTAATGTTATTACACACACTATGGTAAGTCGGCGGGAACACCGATGATAATTATGATATCAGGGGTTAGATCTACATTAATGTTAGTACACACACTATGGTAAGTCGGAGGGAACACCAATGATAATTATGATATCAGGGGTTAGGTCTACATTAATGTTATTACACACACTATGGTAAGTAGGAGGGAACACCGATGATAATTATGATATCAGGGGTTAGGTCTACATTAATGTTAGTACACACACTATGGTAAGTCGGAGGGAACACCAATGATAATTATGATATCAGGGGTTAGGTCTACATTAATGTTATTACACACACTATGGTAAGTCGGAGGGAACACCGATGATAATTATGATATCAGGGGTTAGGTCTACATTAATGTTAGTACACACACTATGGTAAGTAGGAGTGAACATCGACGATAATTATGATATCAGGGGTTAGGTCTACATTAATGTTAGTACACACACTATGGTAAGTAGGAGGGAACATCGACGATAATTATGATATCAGGGGTTAGGTCTACATTAATGTTATTACACACACTATGGTAAGTCGGCGGGAACACCGATGATAATTATGATATCAGGGGTTAGGTCTACATTAATGTTATTACACACGCTATGGTAAGTAGGAGGGAACACCGATGATAATTATGATATCAGGGGTTAGGTCTACATTAATGTTAGTACACACACTATGGTAAGTCGGAAGGAACACCGATGATAATTATGATATCAGGGGTTAGGTCTACATTAATGTTAGTACACACACTATGGTAAGTAGGAGGGAACACCGATGATAATTATGATATCAGGGGTTAGGTCTACATTAATGTTAGTACACACACTATGGTAAGTCGGAGGGAACACCGACGATAATTATGATATCAGGGGTTAGGTCTACATTAATGTTATTACACACACTATGGTAAGTCGGAGGGAACACCGATGATAATTATGATATCAGGGGTTAGGTCTACATTAATGTTATTACACACACTATGGTAAGTCGGAGGGAACACCAATGATAATTATGATATCAGGGGTTAGGTCTACATTAATGTTATTACACACACTATGGTAATGCGGCGGGAACACCAATGATAATTATGATATCAGGGGTTAGGTCTACATTAATGTTATTACACACACTATGGTAAGTCGGAGGGAACACCAATGATAATTATGATATCAGGGGTTAGGTCTACATTAATGTTATTACACACACTATGGTAAGTCGGCGGGAACACCAATGATAATTATGATATCAGGTGTTAGGGTTATCGTGTTTAACGTCTCTGTCAACAATATTTCAGTTATATCGTGTAGGTCAATTTTATTGGTGAAGGAAATCGGAGTACCTGAAGAAAACCACCGACCTGTCGCAAGTCACTGACAAACTTTATCACCTAATGTTGTATCGAGTACCCCATCGTCTGAGCGGGATTCGAACTCACAACTCTAGTGATGATAGGCACTGATTGCATAGGTAGTTGTAATTCCAACCACCCATTATGAATTCAATGACAAGAAATAATGAAATAGCGTTTGTGGTCAGTTTACTTTTGATGTAATAATTAAAGTTCGAAATTATGTTTTGATTAATTTTACTGTTACAATCACGCATTGTTGTTCCTTTGCTTTTGTTTTGTAATGATTATGTTTTGTTCCTGTCTTTAATGTGTTTTGCTTTTTAATTGTTTTTGTATTGGTTTGTTTTGTTTGTTTGTGTTTTTTTTGTGTTTGTTAGGGTGTAGCATTTATGTTGACAATATATTTAATACTTTTAGGATGAAGAACAAAAGGAATAAATCTCGAATGATTATATTAAAAACTGTCAGAGCTGCAGTAGTCTCAACCATGACTATTATTATCATTTAATTACATTATTATATTAGTGTTTCATAATATGTTATCCTGGCTTTGTCTAGAGCGTAAAGAAGAATTACACTATTTAATTAAATGTTAAATAAGTCCTTGAAGTAAAATAAACTTTATGCAGTTAGCGGTACACATATATTGCCCCCATGTCAAAATTAGTATTTATGTGTACACCCATGATGAGAAATTTATTTGTAATTTCTGAGAAAAGTATACAAAAAACAAGGAACTTATTTCAAGATTCAAAACATTACTTATTCATAAAATGATAATTCAGGATTGTTGTGGTTAGGAACACAACCAATACTGTTTGAATAAGGGTAATAACAAAATTACCGAACTCCGAGCAATCTTACAAAGGGAAAGTCAAAACTCATAAGTATATAAACAGACAAAATCAGTCAACAACCGGAAAACTTTGAAAACCGTAATGACTCTGACTTGGTACAGACATTTCTAAAGAAATGGTGGGTTGAATCAGATTTTAAGTTAACTTTACCAACTGTAAAATCTTGCTGGTACTTGTGACAATCGCTAAGAACATATTTGTCCGTGAGGCCGCCCATTAACATTGTAAAAGTAAGGTTTGAAGATACCACAGGGATAATCAGAAGTCGTAAATCGAAGGACAGACAATGCAATGGTCAAAAGAAAAAGGATAAAGGGACAAACAACGATCTACACAACACTACATAAAAAAACTAAAGAAATAAAATGAAAAGCAAAGAAAAAGTACCACATTGTCGAATCAGTTCCAGAATCCAATATCAAAATCGTAGAAAGAGGCAAATTAAACTGATGCCCCGAATAAACCAGTACATGGTCGCTCACTGTCCTGTCTCTACGCATGCACTTCAATAAAAAGAAGCAGGATTAAACTATTTTAGAAAGAGATGGAAAATCTATATGTCTAACACTAATATATACATGGCAGCTCACTCTCTTGGCGATGTTGAACTAGTTTTATTGGCCCAAGCTTCCCCTGTTTGTGATTTGATGCGTTCTCTTTATTCTATCGAATGCATATTAATGAAGTTGTATTTTGCTCTATATCCAATCTGACAATTATAAGCTCAATGTACCCACATATGCCATCTTTTATCCCCTACAACAATTGTTCGACAGCAAGGCAGCTCAGACTACACGTGTGGGTGGTCAAAAGATGACAGGCACCACCAACAGTATACTCACTTGTCATTCTCAATCCTGATATTTGGGCATA
Source organism: Bathymodiolus brooksi (assembly GCA_963680875.1). Classification (NCBI taxonomy): domain Eukaryota; kingdom Metazoa; phylum Mollusca; class Bivalvia; order Mytilida; family Modiolidae; genus Bathymodiolus; species Bathymodiolus brooksi. Next base: position 18,010,731 of record OY804581.1, on the reverse strand, counting down.
AACATTGTTCAGATATGATCTAAAAATAACATATAGAGGGTTTGGGGCTATGGTATAACGCCACTTACAACAATATTTCAGCTATATCGTGGCGATTAGTTTTATTGGTGGAGGAAACCGGAGTACCCGGAGAAAACCACTGACCTGTCGCAAGTCACTGACAACTTTATCACATACTGTTGTATCGAGAACACCTCGGTATGAACGAATTCGAACTCGCAACTTTAGTATAAAACGGTAATCTCATAATTCATAAGCGTGAGGTGGATTGCCAACAAGTACCTTGTATACAAAGACAACGTTCAGATGTACTCAGTTTTGTCAACAAATTCTTATCTGTTGTGGCTTACCTGCTTGACAATACGTCAAATTTATTCGTGTTAAAGTATTGTGATCATGGAATCATTTTTATATACAGTTCGTGAGTATGAACTATCAGATATTGTAGTCAATTCTTATCACTGTTTTTTTATCTGACACGAACAATACTGCTACCGGAAAAACAAACATGGAAAACGTCTCACATTTCTATTGGTTGGTTTGAAAATTCAATATTATTTATATTCTTCTAACACACAAATCTATCTGGTAGAAATCACTAACAATGACGGAATCGATTTTAAAAGTTGTAAGATATCCAATGGTGAACGAAATGTCGTAAATCGAAGGACAAACAAAGTAATGGCCAAAATAAAAAAGACAATAAGAAAAACAATGCTACACTAAAAACAAAAGATTGAGCAACATGATTACTACTAAAAAACACGAGTAAACTCGGATGTTCTGGAAGGTAGATAGTAGTATCATTCAGGCTGGGGTTAGGGTTATGGTGCTAAATAGTATACCATGAGAAAGCTACCGACCTTCCGCAAGTCACTGACAAACTTTATAACATAATGTTGTATCGAGTACACCTCGCCATCTGCGGAACTCGAACACAGAACTTTAGTGGTGATAGGCATTGATTGCACATGACCATGACCATGCGAACGCGACCACCACGGCCCAGTATTATTCGGTACTATGCGATCATCCTTTATTCAATTTAAAATAAAATCCTCAATTTAATGAAAAAGCATATAAGGTAATGTTCTGGAAAAACTAGTCTTAAACTGATGAGAGGAATAACATGTCAATAAATATTTCCTAGCTTCGAATGATACTAAAATGACAGGACTGTGCTACATTTTGGAAATGACTGTCAACATGTCATATAAAATGACTGCATTAGGAGTTAAGGATAGTGAATCACGTCTAAACCGAACATTGAATAAACCAGAATCTTGTGTCAACTGAACTTTAAATAAAATCTCAATATTGGAACGTTTTGTTATTTTAGCTAGTATAAAATGAACACCTGTCTTTAGAGCACAAAAACTGCTCCTAAGTACGTTTGAATCTGACAGGTTTCACTGCGATATAAGATGATTAGTATTCAACATCAGTCTTATTGTTGTTTAACTCCCAGTGAGCAGCATTGTATTAAACAGAATATATACATAACCAGAAACATTGAGATGATGGTTTTCAAAATGGTTTGTTTTGTAATGCAACATTCTGTTCATTGCCATTCTTCATATTGCCATCCTGCACGTTACCACTCTACTCATTAAGAGCTGCTAAAGTTTTTCTTTTATTTGCAAGGAGCCAACCGTTTTCCAAACATGGTAAGGCACTGATGTGTGTCACGTTTATATAGTTTTTGGGTCACATTTGGATTGCCAAGTCCTATTTATATGCTTTGTTTATGATTACGATTCATAAATATTAAACCATTTCTCTTTTTGGTCATTGTATTATCTGTCTTTCTTCAATTTACGGGGAGTAACCCTTTGGTTTTGGTATCTTCAAAAGTGTCATTTCAATATCTACATCGTGATTACAAGTGTCTGTTTGATATTTGTACATTTCTTTTGTATGCTTAATGTCTAAACATCTCGATTGCATATTTGTGTTTAACGCATGTACAGCTTGATTTCAAATTTATGTTCCTTACAAATTGAATTTTTTGTTCAATGTTTCCAGAGCTTGTATGTCCTATCATGATTTTCTTGGTTGAATGTTGCTGCGAACAAGAAATCTATTGATCCTCTCTTGCTTGTGGCTAAGTTGAAAGTATCATTCGGAAGCTTAACAGTCACCACCATGCCTGAATCAACCGCTACAGAATATCTGCGTGAAAAATGGCATCGGATATTCTCTGTTTAACGTTATTATAATCCGATCCTTTCGATCTCTTAAAAAGTTTATATTCCGATACCAAGATCTTGTCGAAATATATTCCGTCTCTGCAGACACGATAATAAACGATGCATTTTCATGTAGTGAAAATGTATAAAGATAAGGAAGTCAACAAAAATGTCAAAAATATTTGTATATCAATGTGTGATGTAAAAGTGTTTTTGACATTTGCTTCACTGCATTTGGTACTGTTTTGACAACTAGTTTACCTATTTTGTTCCAGTATTATTATACATACTGTTATAGTGACAGCCGGAACCTTTGAGCCGTAATGAAAGCGGGATGTTTGGCGCTTTACAATCTGATTCAACTCACCATTTCTTTAGAAATTCTTCTACCAAGTCAGGGTTATTACGGTTTTCACGGTTTTCCGGTTGTTGACTGATTTTTTCTGTTTATATACTTATGAGTTTTGACAATCCCTTTGTAAGATTGCTCGGAGTTCAGTAATTTTGTTATTACCCTTATTCTGCATACATGACATACCACCACATTGTTAACACGAGTAACATGACGAGCAATATTGATGGAACAGGACTACTGACCATTCAGGAGCATCCGAGTTAGCCCCCATTTTCAGTAGGGTTCGATTGATCAATCGTTAGTTTTCTGTGTAGTATTTTGTCGACTATTGTTTGTCTTTTTGTCATTGTGTATTCTTCAGTTTACGTGTTATGATTACCCATTGTCATAATATGTAATATATATTTGTTAATTAACTCATGACGAGGTGTACTCGATACAACGTTATGCGATAAAGTTTGTGTCTAGCGGCAGGTCGGTGGTTTTCTACGGGTACTCCAGGTTTCTTCCACCAAAAACACTGACTGCCACGATATAGCTTAATAATTGCTGAAGCAATCTAACCCACCTAATTCAACAATTTTTTAGATATTTGAATCTTATAAAAAAAATCAGAGGATAATTACTTTGCAACTAGGAAATTCACAAGGTGTTACAACTTTGACAATGTGTACATGTTAAGGGCAAAACATATGTCCATCTCAAAGGGAAATAACTCCTATGAAATCGCTTAAGAACCTGTAATTTTAGATTCAAATCGGAAATGTACAATTAGTGTATTAGGTTTCATAGTCTCGGACGCTCTCCATAATCTGTACCATCACTATGTTTTAGTCGGTATACTATGGGTAGCAATCACAAACAGTGCCGTTATAAATGACTGTAAGGACATAGATTCAGCTTTATGTAAAGTACTGTACACAACTAAATCAGAGATGTGTAGCGATCCTTGTATCTCAAGTGCTTGTCAGAAGTTCTGCGGACACTGCCGTAAGTATTGTTTTTTAATTTTTATATTGTGAATATGTTGTATTACTAGATATTCCATTTTAACTACACGTTGGTGTTGCTGTGTAACAGCTTCGGGGATGTAATGATTAGCCTGTGTGGTAGATCATGAGTTCGAGGCCCAGTTGTGTCAAACCGAAGATTATGAGGTTGGTATTTGCTGTTTCGTCGCTGGGCACGCAGCATTATCGTATAAGACTGGTTGGAACGAAATCAGGATAATGTGTCAGAGTGAAGCAAAAGGGACTGCTTAGGTGAACTAGTACTATAAAGATATAATTAAGAGTGTTGGTATAGCACAAAGTGGAATTATTTCGTCTCATCGAAACGTACCTTGCTATCGCTATGACATAGGTAAAAAAACGTCATACTTGACGGCAAGAAAATAAAAAATAACTGTCATTGTGCATAGGAACATATCATTGTGTTGTGTCTTGACAGAACAGAAGTCTATTTCAGATAAGAACAAATTTAGTACAACTCTTGTGCAAACAACAATATCTCAATGTATATATGTATTAGCATTGCAGTGTTATTCATGCCATCAAGTAGATGATGTCTCAAACTGCACCAACACTCAGAAATGTCCGAATGATGATGACGTAAGTGTGTCTGTATGTTATAAGATGTCTTATTAAAAGGGATACATAATAGGGAGAAAGTCTACTTCTCCAACGTCAACACAGGAACTTGTTCTTATATCATGGGTAGAGTTAGTTGATATTTAACGCCAACTCAGCAATTTTTCTGCTAAGTCATTGCGAGAACAAGTTAATCTTTAATGATATGATGATGAGGTTCGCTTTGTATGAGATCAACACGCTGAGTTGGATTTTTATAGTACTAGCTCACTTAAACAACAGTCCGCGGATAGAAATGTCTCCACAATTGGACAAATTATCCTGATTCGGGTTAAGCCATTATTTGCTCTTTCTCTTTAATGCTGCGCGAATAGTGTATCGGGCCCGTATAGCGCTATTGACCCCTATGTTAAACCATTTTTCACTCCTCAATTGTGCAGTCAGCCGTGATTAATTACACCTTTTCATCGTGTTTCACGTTTGTACGAGTTTTTGTCGTATTGTTTACGAGTGTTTCACGTTTTTACGCCCGCCGCCAAAAACACGAAAAACGTAAACAAAGAAAACGTTAACAAAACGAACAAATAGCCATTAAAAAGTTAAATGAAAGTAAAAACGTGAAACACTCGTAAACAATACGACAAAAACTCGTACAAACGTGAAACACGATGAAAAGGTGTAATTAGTCACGGCTGACTGCACAATTGAGGAGTGAAAAATGGTTTAACATAGGGGTCAATAGCGCTATACGGGCCCGATACACTACTTGCGCGTTTATTCGAGAAGCAACAAATACCATAGTATTTTATAGTCTATAGTTTGACCCGATTGGGGCTCGAACCCACGATCTACCGCACTCGAAGCGAGCATCTATCACTTATGCGGTTGATCATGTGTATATAACTAATAGATGTTAGAGAAAACTGAAGGCGCATCCAAGAAAGGACAACGAAGAGAAACAGACATAACCGGTCACAAAACACAGAACGAGGAAAAATAAACACAACTGAAAAGAACACACGGTATCCACCGAAAAACACACACAGATGATCGCGAAGGTGAGCTGACAAAATGGCAAGACTAACCTACCGTACTCATGATCATTGAAATCATTACATTTTTCTTTTGTATCTTCAAATTTTGTTTTGCATTCTATAGCGTTTGAAAAAAAGAAGTTGTTGTAATACATTAGTAATACTTATTGAAATATGCTTGGAATGGTTTGTGAATTATTTTGTTTTCATTGAGATATCGACAAAGTAAAGAGCGTCGCTCAACTGCAGATTAGAGACAAATCCATATTTATTTTAGGGTTTCAATTAAGTTCATGGTAGAAACCCCAATAAATGAAAAGTGCTGTTTATTTACTTTAATTTGTGTCTAAATGTAAAATTTGATAGTCTTTCATGTACAATACACCCATATCATTTCTTACGAATACTTAAAAACAAATGCATACATTGTTGTGCATAGTCTAACCCAGGACCTGGATTTCCAACATCATATGTCGTGGTCTTTTGTATGTTCAATGAGTTGATGTGAGAGGTGAATGCTGGTTTTTGTTAATAGTGGTATAATTATTGAACATCACTATTCAAACTTTCTTTTCATATACAGTACAGAATTACACCGTTTCATGAATAATTTGTGCTTAATGCACAACCTATTTTCAGGTTTGTTTTACCGCACAGACATTTACTGACAGATTCATAGAAACATACAGACTTGGATGTGCATCAAGTAAAGTAAGTTACAACTTTCTTTCGTTTGGGTCCATAAAACTATTTTATCCCCGCAACTTTTTATAAACGTGCCTGTACCAAAACAGGAAAGTGAACGGTCGTGTATTTGTGTTTCAGGATTATCAATTTTTCCTCTTTTTTCTGTGATTTCTTTATTGATTTTGGAACTGTTCCGTATTTTTTGGCTTTTCATTTTATGACAGTTTTTTTCGACAGACAATAATAAGTATTTCAATAAAACACGACAATGTGGTACTTTTTTTTTGCTTTTCATTTTATTTTTTTAGTTTTTTTTGTAGTGTTGTGTAGATCGTTGTTTGTCCCTTTGTCCTTTTTCTTTTGACCATTGCATTGTCTGTCCTTCGATTTACGGTCTCTGATTATCCCTGTGGTATCTTCAAACCTTACTTTTACAATTTTAATGGGCAGCCTCACGGACAAGTATGTTCTTAGCGATTGTCACAAGTACCAGCAAGATTTTACAGTAGGTAAAGTTAAATTAAACAGTATTGCTTGTGTTCCTAACCACAACAGCCTTGAATTATCATTTCATCAATATCTAATGTCATTAGTTTTGAATCTTGAAATAAGTTCCTTGTTTTTTGTATACTTTTTCAGAAATTACAAATAAATTTCTCATCATGTGTGTACAAATAAATACTAATTTCCTGAAACGTCATCTTCATCTGAGAAACAGGCTGCTGGACCAGGGTTATAAAAAGATTCGCCTTATTCGATCTCTTAAAAAGTTTATATTCCGATACCAAGATCTTGTCGAAATATATTCCGTCTCTGCAGAAAGGATTATAAGCGATGGATTTTCATATAGTGAAAATGTATAAAGATAAGGTGTCAACAAAAATGTCAAAACTATTTTTTTATCAATGGGTGACGTAAAAGTGTCTTTGACATTTACTTCACTGGGCTTGGTGCTGCTTTGACAACTGTTTTGCCTGTTTTGTTCAGGTGTTGTTGTGGATGCTGTTATAGTGACAGCCGGAAACTTTGAGCCGTAATGAAAGGGGGGGGGGGGGGGGTTTGGCGCTTTAAAATCTGATTCAACCCACCATTTCTTTAGAAATGCCTGTACCAAGTCAGGGTCATTACGGGTTTCACAGTTTTCCGGTTGTTGACTGATTTTGTCTGTTTATATACTTATGAGTTTTGACTTTCCCTTTGTAAGATTGTTCGGAGTTCGGTAATTTTGTTATTACCCTTAATTTGTATTAACGTGATTGTACGGAATACACTGTAATAGGAAAATATATCTCGACCAATAGTAGAGGTTTCACAACAATCGTGTATACGGAAACATCTGACTATCTAATTTCAATTTCAACTACTATCAATAATGTTTGTATAATTATTGTTCAATCAATATATTACAAAGAAATTAATGTTTCAGTCTTGTAAGCAGTACTCTGGTATATCCCGGACTTACCGTATCAATATTGATGCTGGATGTTGTAACACAGACTATTGCAATAATAAACCTCCATCTTTACTACATCTGAAGCAGCTTACCAACACATCAGTGCAAGGTATATTAAGTGATACTAATGACTGTCCTATAAATAGTCTCACTTGCAGAGACAATATAATATAAGAAGAGTTTGAAGATACCAAAGGGGCAATCTGAACCCGTATATCGAAGAAGAACAGACAACACAATAGCCAAGCAAAAGTACAAAAGGACAAACAGCGATCTACAAAACATACATATAAAACTAAAGATCGAGTAACACGAAACACACCAAAAACAAGCAAATAACCCAAAGAGAAGTAACAGTGGAATAAGGCAAGGACAGGTGGGATACCTTATATACCAATGCATAGATTCTAGTTTTGACCATGATGTTTAGGCCCTTTAGCCTACTCGCTCTCGTTAATACTTGAAATGATTTGGCTTTCCAATCGTTTGATTTTGAACGTCTCTGGCGAAGGTTATTCAAGAAACGGGCCGTGTGCACTTAGATAAATATCTGCATTTATATTAACACATTCTAAGATTGTTATACTAGTAGTTCTATTTTCATAATCTATACACTACCTGGTTATCTAAAGTTTTCAAAATGCTTGTCTTTTAATGGGAAAATACCTTGGTAGAACGTACTCTTAAATTGATCAACCAGGACACGTGTATATATCACCTTTCGTTCTAAATGAATACAGAAACACACATCATGTCGCTTACATCTATAAGCTGAAGCATCTGCAAAATAAACAAGCAATACTGTATTTAATACAATATTGTGTAACTCGTGTCAGCCAAGTGGAGCACCTCATCTGTCCGTTTACTTCTTTTAGTTTTTGACATTGTTTTTGTGTGTTTTTTGTTGTTTTTATTTTTGCTTTGCTTTGTCATTTGTTTTGTTTTATTTTGTCATTTTTTTGCTTTGCTTTATTTTGTTTCTTGTTTTTATTATTTTGTTCTGCTTGATTTGATTTGAACTGTTATTGCTTGATAACAGTGTTTGGAATATGTTATGCTTTCGTCTGTTGATAACATTAGTAGGAACTGAAAAGTGACCATTGCAGCACAATTTTATTTTATAGCAAGTGTTTCAAACTCTACAGCATGTGTTGATGTTGATCATTCGTTGTGTCAAAAACTGAAAAGTGATAATCCTGACATATGTCTGAAAGAATGTATTGCAAAACATATATGCCCTAATACCTGTTCTAAATGCGGTAAGTGATTGTCGAGTCGTGTTGTCTAATGATAGATATATTAATGATAATCATATAAACGCAGGATCAGGGTGAAAACAAAGGGTCAGACCAGAAAAAAAATAGTTTGAAGATACCAAAAGGGTAGACAGAAGCAGTAAATCGAAGTAGACAGGAAATACAATGGTCAAAGAGAACAAAACAATGATCTACAGCACACTGGACATAAAACTAAAGATCAAGCAAAACGAAACCCATTGAAAACCGGAGGTGAACTCGGATGTCCCCGGGAAATATAAGCAGTTTCCGTCGTGTTACTGTTAAACCTTTCGAACATCAGGTTGTGTATATAAATACAAATAACAAATAAGCTTTTCCCTTTTTATTGATTATACTAGATACATTTCGTTTCATTGGATAAATATAGACATAGAAGAAAAATAACACGCCATTTATTAATTGGCAATGGCCGCTAAGCCTGAACACAATACATGTTGTCGTAAGGTTATTGTCTTTACTCCTACAATCAAATAAAGATATATATGCTTACTATAGTTTGATAAATTAAGTACTGTTTCTCACAATATCCTCTTTTTCAGTGCAGTGCTTAAAATGTGACTCTGTGTCATCTCCAAGAGACTGTAAGACAATAACATCTTGTGCAGAGGGAAATGTATGTACATTTATCTTACCATACAATTGTTGAAAGTGGGGTTAAACACAATAAACTAAAACCATCTTATTATATATACATGTACTTTGCATATTAATATATTTATTTATTTTCTACCAATACACTATTATATGGTCTTACAAATCTTGGGTAATATCAAAATGTAACCATTTCCTGTAAAAAAAAACCAACATGTGCAATGTTCCTGGATAAACCTTCTCTGTAATATCAGTATATTTTTTCTTGTATATTTTAAGTGTCTCTGTAATAAAATGAAAAACAAAACCGTATGACACAATCGGTCTCTATTATTGTCTGTTCATGACCTATTCCCAACCTTGATATACAATGTTGATCTGGAAGTCATACAATGTGAAAAACAAAACATACCACACTGTCTGAACAATGTCAACATCCAATAGAAAAATATTAGAAACAGGCAAAATCGATACACCTGACACATGCCGACATGACCGACCACTTTCCTGGGTTTGGATTAAAAAAAATGGCGCCGTTAAACTAGTGTTATGGACCCAAAGGGAAAGGAATTTGATAGTGGTTAGCCTTCGAGGACAAATATTTCACATTTTATATACAATGAAAATTCTTATCGAGGTATTGGTTTGATTTGATTTGATTTTTGTTGTTATAACGCCACTTAGCAGTATTTCAGCTATATCATGGCGATCAGGTTTAGTGGTGGAAGAAGCCGGAATACCCGGAGAGAACCACCGACCATGGGCAAGCAACTGGTAAACTTTATCACTTGCGGCTGCGAGTCAAGTGCACCCTTTTTTGTAATTTACTCAGCCCGGCGCGAACCCACGCCGTATTGGTGATAGGCTTGTATGAGTTGTTAAGCAATCCAACTACCTAACTTGTTGAGCCATCCGGGCTCTTCGAGGTATTGGAATATATCTAAACAATTTATTTCATCAATTGTTGAGATCAGATTATTTTTGGGAGGCCGAAGCAATTTCAAATTCAGTCATGTCGAGTGTAACTTGACACAGAATATCACATGTGGTACATATTCATTCAATATTTCTGATTATATGCTTCAAATCTACAGGAATGTTTTATCACAGAAACACTCCAGCTGACGTCATCCCAGCGTCCAGCTCTACAGTTAGGATGCATCAGTGAACAGGTAAAATCTTAATACTTAATACGAGTTGTACAAGTTTGATTCTGTTATTGTCTTAATTTGACAAGAAGGGATATGGGTGTGGAATAACATGACAAAAATACTATTTCACATCAATTACAAATGATAGAGACTTGGTTTTGTCACTGTATTTTTTTCTTCTTTGACAGCGATGTTTAACAAATTATTGATGGTAGGCCGTAGTTTCTAGGACATTTTAACATAGATATGTCATATATTCGCGAAAATTGTACCTGAAGTGGAGCGCAGTGGTGCGAGGGATAAACTTTAGGAAAACATTAGACCAACCCATATCAAAGTCATAAATAAACCACGGAGTGAACTAAATTATCCCGATTCTAGTATTCACATGTACAAAAAAGCGATTTGAATTCGCATTGAAAATACATGACGCCATTGACTAATGTATAGCACTTTTGAGCACAAAACATGGTGTGATGTAGGCAATTTTTGCTGGTCTATTGAGTATTGTAACATGGAACATACCATCACAAATCAAATACAGGACATAATATTAATCTTACAGTAATCGAGATAATGATAAAAAATATTGAATGATTCCAAAAAAAGAAATAAAATCAGTACTGCATTATTATGAAGTGTATTATATAGAAGTTACGTTTTACGTTCTAATGATAAACATCGTAGAATGATGAATACCTTAAATAAAAGTTCGAGAAAACGGAAGGGGTAATCAAGAATGGAAAATCCAGAGACATTGGCAACATTGTGTACACAAGACACAGGACGAAGACAAACGAAACACAAAAACACTACACTTAAAATGCTAGAGATGGGATGCAACGATCATCTTACGGCAACACAAAATATGCAAATTTGACATAGACATACAAATACAGCAAATAACAAGAGTAAAGTCTTATATATCTAGCAAAGTAATATTTTCAATACACTTCATTAGAATATATAAAAAAAACACATATTTTTTTTCTCTACAATTTGAAAGTACATATAATGGTTACTGCAAGTATTTTAAAGGACTTTATATTCCTAAAAATAACATTGAAATATCTACAGCTTTGCCATCAATTTCACAGTCATCACCCCATCGGGACAATTTTCGGAAAACGACAAGAGAGTTTTGCTCTTGAAGGTGGTTGCTGCAAGGGTAATATGTGTAACGCTAAAGAATTGCTACCCGAATCATCAACAGTCAGTCCTCAATCAACACCATCAAAAGTTCCAGGAGCAACTTCATCAACTATTCAATCGATCACGACAACACTTCCGTCAAATGTAATGACATCATCTGCAGACCACATAACATCAAATTATGTAACCACTGTGACAAGAAAAGAAACTACAGATCCAATTGGTAGTTAGTTTTTACAATTATATATACATTGTAAAACATTTCTTATACGTTACAATTGAATTATTATTCTTACAAAACAATGATTAAACAGTGATAAAACTCCCGATATACTTTATTCCGGGCATGCGCATTGTCTGACAATATAATGAAATAATTTCTATACAATTCATGTATTTATACAGGACAGTGGTGAATACAACCATTAAAACGTCCCCTTTGTTTCTTCACTTATTTTGATATTTTTCGTTTTGTTTTTTTAAATTGTATGGTACTTTTCAACTTGGTATACATTATTCCGTCTATTATTCTGAAAATCATTTACTTATATTAATATGTAATATATACATGTTAACTTAATATGCAATACAAACAAAGAAGATCGGTTCCGTATTAACCAACCATGACGATATCGATATCAGTCATGATTCTGTATCAACCAACCATGACGATATCGATATCAGTCATTGTTACACATCAACAACTTATCACGCTATCAATATTAGTCGTGGATTCACACCAGCCTCCGTGATGATATCGATGTCAGTCACATTGATGCAGTTCTTCGTCTGTTTTAAATATATGATAAATTGTATATCACATGACTTCTTTTAATGACACACTTATCCACCTTCAGGCCAACATAATCTTTAAGTTGAGTTGTATTTCAGATTGCTCACACGCCAAGCACAATCGATGTCCAGATAACTTCTATTCTTTACACGGAGCATGTTATATGACAGGACTAAAGTCTTTACCGTTTGAGGACAGTAAAGTATGTATCATTTTATCTTATTATTACTTTAAATCAAGATATGACTAGATGCCTGTACCAAGTCAGGGTCATTACGGTTTTCACAGTTTTCCGGTTGTTGACTGATTTTGTCTGTTTATATACTTATGAGTTTTGACTTTCCCTTTGGAAGATTGTTCGGAGTTCGGTAATTTTGTTATTACCCTTATTTAGAGATCTAAGGAACTACATTTAATTTGATCTGTTGGTTTTTGTATAATAATCAATTTACATGAATAATTTGTTTTACAATAATTAGATATAAATGATACCTCTTTACTTTGTTTGGCTGTATTCCTATGATTTATATGAATTCCATATGATAACTTCTGTACCTTTAGCAAAAGTCAAAAAGTTGACACACACACATATATATAATATGTACTATATAAACGTTAGAGACACCCTGCGTTGATTCCGTGTAATATTTTGTCGACAAAACTCAGCTTAAATTTTATGGAGAAAAGTTTGCGAAAAACAAAGGGGTACTGGAAATCTTAGAATAAGGAAGAAGAGAATGAGTGAAATAATATTACTTAACGCTAATTGAGCTATTATGCAGCTATATCATGGCGAGAAAAAAGTTGCATTTCAATAAAATGATGAAGTCTGCTTTGTACTAGACCAACACGTTTAGTTGGATTTTTATAGTGTTTGTTTTCTGATACAATAGTCAAAGCGTAGACATGTCCCGCCACTCGGACACTTTATCCTGATTACGAGATACACGTACAGTCTCTGCTCTTACTGCTTGTTGCTGCGTGCAGAGAACCAACAAATAAGTCTTACTCGACCGTGGATCTAACCTACAATTTACCACACACGAGGAGAGCACGCTAACCATTACACCACGGATGCAGTTAAGCGTGGAAGGACATACGATGCAACGACAAAAAGAAAACAAAAGAAGAAAAAGACAAACAATAGTTGACAAAACACGACATAGATTGAGCTACCAAAACCTTACTAACAACTTTGTAAACTCGTGTAAACTTAGTTTCTGCTTAATTCTGTCATTATGATGAGTATGATACGAGTTATCTTTTAAGTAAAACATTTATCTATGCTTATTTTCAGAAATATTGTGCAAAACAGTGTATGCATCTTGCAGAATTTGATCGGGTTGCCGATATGACAAGTGTAACTCGTCATTACCTACATCGTAACCATAGTAAGTGATTAATAATTACAAGTTCCTATTTCGAAGTCCTTCATTGAAATCAAATATGTCGACTTCCATATAGAATCCACTGTGGTATACAAATGATATATCATCATTTTATCCACATAATTATTATATAGGTGTGTCAATCCATATGACACGTTACCGCTTTAATCATAATTTGTACTGGAAACGCTATATCCATATGACAGATTGTAAGTTTATCCACGTAGTATAATTGATATTTAAAATTTGCCATTGAATGGTATAACTTCATTGTAATTTCATGTCTTTTCCTTCTCACTTGATATAATATTGAAGTTATAAATTTTGTAAATTGTATAGAGAATTTAACATTACTATTGAGAGAACATGTGAATGTTTATCAGATTACTAATAATTAATTATGGACTGTTTATCAGTACAGAACATTAAATATATTTTCAGATATGCCATTGTACACTGGTGCTGAGAGCAGCGAGAATGACACAGATGGTACTAAATGGAAATGGGCAGATGGGCGTCTACCAATAGATCTTATGATGTGGGTAAAATATGATACGAATGGAGATTGTGCCGTAACCAGGGAGGTTGTTACTGTTAATCCACACCATAGACATAGTTCATCAGCATATGGACTAGAGAATGTTAACTGTAGTGCATCATATAGACCCCTGTGTCAGCTATTTTTGCATGTGTAATAAAATTTTACTTGAATAATATGTTTGTTGAATTATCACTGTGTGTTGCGATGACATATTTCCAGAATAATCCATAAATATCGTGAAATTGTTTCCTTTCACTAACTAAACTTTCTTTTCATAAAAAGTGTTGACCGTTAATAAGGAAACTAAATAAACAAACAAATGCTTAAGGCCGGAATGTCACATACTTCAAAAGGTGGAAGTTTAAATAATAATATATTTTAAATAGGTATATCCTATTCTGCTAGATAATATAGCTGTGCTGCTACTTACAATTCCAGCATGTCATTGTTTACTAGTATATTGTAATTAATACAGAACAATTGAATACTATGAAAAACAAAATATATTACACTGTCGAAACAATTATACCAAAATCAAATATCAAAATCGTAGAAAGAGACAAAATTGATAACCCCAAACATACATACACATGACCTCTGACCTCTCACCTTCCTAGAAATAAAGGAAAATTGTATCAATTTTATAAAATAAAGAAACATTGGTACCATACTATCAGACGAAAGACTATTTATTTATTTGATTGATAGGTTTAGCTATATTGAATGTAGTATTATAGTGTAAAGTATTAATAAAACGTAGATATCAAATTTAGTCCGCAAGACGCGTTTCTGAAATAATCTTCATCAGGTACGTTCAAAGTAAAAAGATTGACAAGCCAAATAATTTCAAAGTACAGACAGAAAACTAAAGGACCTAAACAGGAAGCAGTTGTTCACAAGCATAGTTAATTTAACAGTTTGTGTGTGTTTCACTTAACAACAAACGAAATTGGTCGAGTAAAGATGTCACGTACATTCTACAAATAGAAACAAGACACAGAGTTATTTTCTTTTAAATAAATAACATTCATAAACATAACTGTGAAGTAAAAAGTTAAATTAAACAAAGCAAAAAATGAACACTTGAAAAAGTCCAGCATAAAAGACAAACATTTTTTAATTGTTTAATCAAAGACGAATAACAGGAAACACATTGACCGAATTATATTAGAAACGTGTCTCCAATCTGTTCAAATATGTGACGATAATACCAAAAGGTCAACAAATTCAGGGTTATGGTCACGATGTTAGTACATATATGTGCTTCTCTCTATGTATGTGTCAGTTCAGATACGACAATTCGTTACTTCTACGTCTGGTGAATACTGACCGCCTACAAAACGTTGAAATAATGTCAGCAAATGACAATTTCAAATGGTTACAGGTTTCATAGCCTAGTATTTGATAGAGGAGACAACAATCTTATATGTTTCAACCGAGCGACTCATAAATCTGGGATGTGGAAACCAATTTCAGTCTGATACGAGGACAAACCGATACTTGTCTTTGTCTTCAACCACGAATATTGAAAGACGAGGTAATGCATATGTCGTGATTGTCTGAAGGGTGGCTTCAGGAAAGGTTGAAGAAATCGAAAAAGGACAGACAATAAAATGACTACAAAGCACCACACAGAAAACAAGAACTCTTGAGAAAACACTGCAGGAAGTCTATCAAATGGGTCATGTTTAAGAAAATACAAATGCGGGTGTGTGTTTTTTCATACGAATATGGTAGCTTGCTTCGATTTCATCGAATGCACAGCAAAAACAAATTCTAACACAAAGTCCTAATTTGACCATTTAATTGATACCATGAATGTTTTTATATCTCATTTTTCTTCGCTTAGTATATGAATATAATGTATAAGTAGTCAATATTTTCCTGCTATTATCTACATTTACGCATAGTTTCCGCATAGTGGTGTCCAACACATATTGTGTTGTGTTATATATTTGTTTTGTTTTTCTGTGTCTTGTGCACCCTATGTTGCCAGTTTCTCGGGATTGTCCATGTGTGATTGTCCTTGTGGTATTCTGTAGCGGTTATTTACAAGAAAATGATAAGTAAATGCAGATCATTTTGGAATCTCAAGCAGTTATATCAAAATGATATAATACATACTACATGTATGTAGATTTCACACTGAAGTTCTCTTATCTATCTATAAGTACTGAATAGTTTACATATCATAATAATACATACACAATATGGCTGCCTTCATGGTGTCAGGTAATAGTACCATTGTTTACAAATATGACTGTTTGTGTTGAGTATTATTTAACGCCAAGTAAACAAATTTTCAGCTATATCATGACGAAAACAAGTCACAGTAGATCAGATGATGATGTCCGCATTGTACTAGACCAACACACTTATCTGGAATTTTATAGTACTAGCTCATTGAAACACCAGTCCACGAGTAGACATGTCGCTCCACACGGACACAAAATCCCGCTTCCGAGGCAACCAGTGTTTGTCTTTGTCCTTGATGATGTGTGCTTAGCAGAGAAACAGAAAATATAAGTTTTGTTGTCTTTAGTCTCATCCGACCGAATTCACGATCTACCGCACTTCAGGCGAGCACGCTAACCATTACATCACCGGTGTGATTGAATGTTTTATAAAGATGACTTCAAATTCATAATAGAAGAGGCATTTAGTGTAAACATATTTTATTAAGTAATTCATTAAGACAATGCAAGCATGAATATGTACAAACTATTCGGATGAATCACTAATTTTTAAATGTTGTGTTGTCACTGTCGCTTTCATGTCAGATATCCTATGCTTCTACATGTGATGCTGTAATGGTCTAGTTGCTAGTTGACAAATATCGTTTTCATGTTTACACAGAGTGAAAAAAATATTTGTCAGGTTGCATATTAAAACTTAAATTCGGAAATTATTAGATAGATATAAATAATCATATTTAGGTCTAAGAATTAGGCAAACCTTATGATAAATAATATGAATACGTTTGGTATACGTTTGCCATATTTATGTGCCTGGCCCATAAAAAACCTGGATTTCCATTGACATATATCGTGGTTTGATTTGTATTAAATTATTTGAGGTGAGAGGTAATTATTCCTTTTGTTGAATTTGGTGGAATTGGTTGCCATCATTGTCAAACTGTATACAGTTAAAGACCGGTTGTGAGGGAAGTAGCAAGTTTATTGTCCCCCGAAACACTAACTATTTCCTGACGCGAAGCGGTTTTTAGCTGTTTTATTATACTTTAATAATTGAAGAACAACAATAAAAGGCTTTTTTCTCTCTGTGATATGATTATTTCTAGATCATTAAACTGATGCTGATGAGGAACAGCAAAATAAGGCATATTACCTCAATATTGTGTTTATAGTTGTGTCACTTCAGATTTTTATCACTTAGCACTAATTAAAGTGTAATGAAATAAACACGAAATATATGTTTTATCAGTAATATTAAGCAAATTCAACAACCATAACAACTGAAACTTTCAATAATTTCAATAGTTAACAATTTGATCTCCAATTTTAAACATCTGAATGTTTTCCGTTATCAACGAACCACGGCCATTTTATCACAATACTGTAGATCCTGTAGGATTATTCATGTATAAGTTAATGTTGCAGTTGTGAAAATTCATCACGAGTGGTTTAGCTGACATGTTACTGTCCTTACTTTCTATAAGATTCTCTAAATCCTCATCGGTTAGGGACTCGAACCTACGACCAGACGACATGGCGTCCCTATCAACTGAAAACTAACGGCATTGTACGTGCATGACAGGTAAAGCACAAAAGCTTCCGAAAGTATTTTAGACCAATCAAATGAAAGGATTTAAACAAACCGGGAAATATGAACGTACAAAATTGCGGATAGGGAAATAGTCTCAGGGAAATAGTTCACTTCCGGGGAAATAGTCTTTTGGGGAAATTAGCAAATCTATGACTGTTAATTTATATAGTAAAAATACTATAGAAGTATAATAATTCTTACTATGACCATCTCTTTCATATTACTGCCTCTAATGAATATTTTACTTTATCAGAAATATTTCAAGGATTTTCTTGTTGTTCTATAACAAAATCGTTATGAAGGCCATTTTGTTTGTTTGTTTTGGTCCTAAAGACTTTTAAGTCATTTGGTTTTCAAATATTGTGACTTTGGGCGTCACCTGATGAATGTTATTACGTACCTGATGAATGTTATTTCAGAAACACGTCGTGTGCACTAAATTCAATATCTACGTTTTATCAATACTTTACACTATAATACTACATTCAATATAGCTAAACCTATAAATCAAATAAATAAATAGTCTTTCGTCTGATAGTATGGTACTCGGCAAAACTTTAATGTTGCTAATTAATGGATTATGAAAACGTAGATATCTAATTTACGAAGCACGACGCGTTTGTGGAATATACATCAAAGTCGGTCAAAAAATTGTAAAACCAAATAATGTAAACGTCTTTGGGATCAAGTAAGACAAATGATCTAAACAGGATGGACAGAATGGACTAAGGTTATTAATGTGTGATGAAGCTTGACCTAAGATTCAATAAATTACATCACTATGGAACAGTTTATTTATATTTGACGATATCTGTAAATAAATAAATTTAAAAAAAAAGACTCCAAATAATCTATACTTGTCAGCTTATATCTGTTTTCAGGATTTATCATTGTGATATATTTAGCTGTTTGTAATGCTGCTCTCTGTACAGACAAAGATGTCTCACTCTGTCATATGATGGCCAAAGCAAAACCCGACATGTGTGATGACCCGTGCCTGGCAAACTTATGTACCAGATTTTGTGGGAAATGTCGTAAGAACTTGAGTCATAGCATGCACATGTATGCTTGATATAATCATGGTTATAATATACATATGCATGAGGGGTGATCAAAAGTTGTAAATCGAAGAAGGACAGACAATTCAATGGCCAATAGAAAAGGACAAACACAATTCTACAAAACTCTAAACAGAAAGCTAAAGATTGGGCAACAAAAACCTCACTAAATACGAGTAGATCATGAATGATTTGACCCTTTCAACATCGGTTACGATTACCAACAGGTGGCAGTCATGCGATGCACGACCAAAATGATGTTTTTTTTGAGAATCGAGAGATGCATGTAATTTAATTTAAAATAATTATTCTTTATCTATATGTGTAAAAATAAACAGTTGTATGCAGGACATGATGTAACAACATGTCGACACACTATGGAAAATAGTGATAGCTAATGTCGTGTCATTATTTTGTATATATTACAGTGTCGCTACCAAACGTATATCCGAACAGCTAAGCAAAATGTAAATGTTCAGACGGAACAGCACAAACATAATCTAAACAAACTAAAAAAAAATAAAAGCAAAAAAATTAGAAACATAAATAAACTTAAAAAAAACAGAAAAAAGAAAAGTTGATTGAGAAACCTGGACAAAACAAGAAAACTCGGGTGTGTAATAAGAAGGGGGTATGCTTCTCCTGGTTGTACATGATTTGTATTTTGTTATTCCTAAGAATAAACGAAGCAACACTTAGATAAAACGTTTGTCATCAAGTATAATCTTTATGCAATCCCTATTGTCTTTACTTATCATATTTGTAGCATTGATTTGTTATAACTGCCATGAAGTTGATGATGTAGCTAGCTGTCAATCAATAATACAATGTAGCTCTAATACTGAGGTTAAGTAATATTTTGTTTTAATTAATTTTCGAGAAAACAAATGTTGAAATAAAAAAATAAGATATCATTTTTACTTTATAAGTATTTTATTGTACAACTGTTAATAGTACGATCAATAATATGTAATAACCACTGTTCTGTCATCACTGATCTTAACGTCTAGGACCACTGTTCTGTCATCACTGATCTTAACGTCTAGGACCACTGTTCTGTCATCACTGATCTTAACGTCTAGGACCACTGTTCTGTCATCACTGATCTTAACGTCTAGGACCACTGTTCTGTCATCACTGATCTTAACGTCTAGGACCGGGTTACACAAACCTCAATTAGATTTAAGTATAAATTAATTTCATGTATATTGAAGTAAATTTAAGTGTCAATTAAGTTTTAATTGACGCGTAAATGTAATTGAGAGTTGTGCAACACAGTCCTGCTCATTACGAGGGGATCCCACTTACACCAGAAGTAAGAAGGTTTCACGTGTACATACCGACATAATGTGTAAGCTTAGATCGTCATCTTGATCTGAAAATGCACCTGTTCTTTCTTGATATCTCTAGAAATTTACTGAATATTTCTCATGACAAATAATCGATCGATCACACTGTCTGCTCAACTTTCACATTCTATATATTACAATTTTTGTATTTGAAATGGATATGAATGTAAATGAACATGAGGGACTACCCAACATTACTCTTAGACACAAAGTAAGGTAAAGTAAAGCAACAACACTGTTCTAGTTGTGATACTTTGCATAATCACAATTGGGTCTTCAATAATAAGCTTAGCTTTTCCTTAAAATGAAAGTGAATTAGCCACTAGCCTATTTGCTATTAATATATTATAATCGTATTTTGCAGTACTGTTTCACAGCCCAAACATTTAATGATCACTTTGATGAAACGTATAAACTGGGTTGTGCTGCTAAAGATGTAAGTATACAAAAAATGAGATATTAATATGTTCAAAGCACGCTCATGGGGCATTCCGAAGTACCCCTCAGAATATACAAATGACCTAGTTCTCCTGTGTAGGGCTACATACCACCGAAAGGAGTGTCGTCTGATGGTTGTGTCGGAAATAATAAATTCAAAAATCACTTCAGTACGGGACGTAAAGGAGTGTTTCGTACTTGAAGAATGTCACTCCCACGAACCCAAAGATAAAATGGTACAGATAAATGAATAGACACGCAATGGCCAATGGACAAGTCAGAGACAAAGGCAACATTGGGCACAAGTCTTAGAACAAAGACAAATATAGCAAAAAAGAACAGAATATAGAAAACTAAAAAGATTAGCAACACTGTCCCGCTTAAAACTGTGAGTGAATCCACGTGCTCGTGAAGAGTAAGAAGTTCCTGTTATGTATACGACACTCGCCGTGCTACTCATATATAGTCAGGGAAGATAAAACCCTGACAGCTATAGAGGAAAGGGAAGATCCTGGTAAAAAAACGGCGGGGGGGGGGGGGGGGGGAATACATTGACATTTGAGAAATGGATCTTTCGTAGCGGTCAACCAATACGTGACTCCGTCGATTTACTGTACTTGTATAAACTGTATATTGTTTAATCTGTTCATTTATTTGTAACTTCTCTGTATATGTGCCATGCACTGTCAATTTGAGAAGTAAAGATATATATAAGAATTTATGTAGCGATTACTAATCAGAACGCTTTGTTAGGAGTTATCGCCTATATCCTCATGCAAGAGAAAATTGTATAACAACATCCCTCACATCTCCTCTTTTACTGGAGAAAATTAAAGTATATCAACCACAGACCGACTTTTATCTACGTTGTTTATTGTTTGTAACCGTGCTATCGTCACGTATATTTACTGTAATACTGATCAAAAAGTAAAAATAAATAAGATTAAAAAAACACTTATTAAGTAATATTTAATTAAAAAAGCTCATAAAATAATAAATTAAAAAAAAAACACTATCAACTCAAATAATTCGCAAAAATGAGCATCACATGCATAATTGCATATCAAAAAGCTTACATAAATTTAAATTTTATAAATTATAAAAGCTAGAACGAAAATATAAAATTTAGATTGTTATATATTTCAGACGTGTTTACAGTATTCGTCTATTTCACATCATAAACGTGTTAATGTTGAAGCTGGATGTTGTAATACAGACATGTGTAACAACAAACCTCCTGTGCTCTTACATATCATCAATAGTACATCATCTACTCCAACAAATAGTAAGATCATTATGATATATATATTTAGTAAAACAATAACACTAACATAATATCTATCTGTTTTATCCATGGCAAATATGTCATTTACAGTTCTTAATTAATGTAACTAATTAAATCTCAGGTCCACCTTGCTCTAAGTACATTTTTTGGCAATCCTGTTTCGGCCGTAAGATTTACTTGCTCCGGTAAACTTTTAGATTTATTGGTTTTCTACTTTTTATACTATAAACATTATCTTAGAAACGGGTCGTTCGCACTTATTTAGATATCTACGGTTTTTTTACACAGTAATAAAAGATAATACGAATACCATCTGTAAATAATTTTTATAAATGAAACTTAATTGTTTTCACAGGTTATCTTTTGTTGCATTGATATTATTCAACATTACAAGAGGTGGTATTGAAAGTTCAATAGTAAACAAAGCTATGCGTTTTACTTTTAGCTATATTAACTAAAATTATTCATGATATTATTGGCATCTTTAAAGTAAGTAAATATCTTATTTTTATTTCTTTCTGTACCTTTTAGAATAACTTACTATTACATTGAATTACTAGCAATACAAATGAAAAATGAAAAATACATGCTACACACTGTCGGAACAGTACCAAATATCCAAATGAAAAATCGTTGAAAGAATCGAAATCGATATCGCTAACAAACAAAATACATGACCGTTCACCTTCCATGCTCGGTACAGGCATTTGAATGAAAAATGGCGGGGTTAGACTAGCAGCATATTCTTACTATATATCCCAACAATGCAGCGTCGCTTTCAAAACTATTCTGTTATTGTCTTAAGATTCAATAACAAACAGAACCTTATGTGACAACCTTAGTGACGAGATATGTAAACGACTGTCATCAGTAGTGCCAAACATGTGTTCTGATCATTGTATATCAAATACCATATGTCCACATATGTGTGGGAAATGTTGTAAGTATTGTCTGTACTTCTTTTATTTATACTTGAGGTATTTTACGATCCACTCCATACTGTACAGTAGTAATTAAAATACTATTTTAAAGTTTTAACGATGCATGTTTAATAATAAACGGGTTTCCTTAGAAATTTTTAAATCAAAGAGTCTAAATATGTTGACCAAGTTAAACACTGATCCATGCAAACACCGCTTTACGAATTGAAAAGTTTATAAAATAGTGTCATTTATCTTTTTCTAGCTTAAAACAAGTTCTGGTGTGTAACAATGTGCATACACGTACATTGTTTATTTTAAGATTCATAGTGAGCTTTTTTCTGTACATCCTGTCAAGTGAATTCATCAGATCTTCTTTAAGTTTCTATTCAATGGTATTTACCGATTTATCTGCAATATCCCGAAAGGTATCATCAGCTTAGATTGTAGCTGTAGTATGTTCCAAACAGCTTTGGTTAATCATTTACAAATAAGATAATAACAAAAAGTAATGAATCTAATATAGACCCATGTGGTACACCTACTGCTACATTTCCTAACTTTTAAGAGATTCCATTTGTTACACAAGCAAAACATAGGACAAAATGGTTAGATATTTGTGAATCCATTTAATTGTTACATATTTTGGTTTATTTTAGATAATTGTCTGTCGTGTGACGAAATAGAAAGTCCAGAGAAATGTAATAATACAGTGGAGTGTAATGGTGACAAGGTAAATTCTTTTAATTGTATAATATCAGACGGAAAGGCCGTATATATAAAAGATAATTGGAATGTAATATACACCCCCGTTTCCATCACCGCTATCGTAGTATTGCCCCCCCCCCCCCCCCCCCAGTCATTTGTCCCAACTTGCATCCTGGTCTAATATTTATTATTAAATCTAAAATATATGACCGTCCCAATGGTTTTACTAGACTAAAGTGTTAACGAATTACATAATAGGTGAAAAGAACCAAGCCCTATAAATTTGCATAGCTGATGATATATTTAAGTGGATCTCACGTTGTGTACAATGTACGTCTTTCTTGAATCTGTTGACAGTTTAATGATATGTCTATAAGAGGAGTTTGAAGATACCGGAGAGATAATCAGACAGAATCCGTAAATCGACAGACGACACAATGGCCAAAGGTAAAAGTACAATATAACAAACAACGATCTACAAAACATACAGATAAAACTAAAGATCGAGTAACACGAACTCCACTAAAAACTATGTGTATTAGATACCATGTTCACATACGTATCAACACCAGCAATGATATATAGCGGGTGATAAACAAAACCATGTATTCTGTGGTCTTACTTCAAATTCGTTCTACAGTTTAAATACGGTTTCAAAGATACTGTGCACAAGATTGCTGAATAAGTGGCATGAATTCGATGTGAATTTTAAAACAATTTAAAGGTTCTTCTCATCATACCACATCAACAACCCTGCCTCTTTGTACTGCAGTGCATGTGTCAAGTCAGGAAAGTGAACGACCGTGTATGTTTGTGATAAGGGTAGCGATTATTCCTCTTTGTACACTTTTTGTATTGGATTTTGGAACTGTTCCGACATTATAGTATTTTGGAACTGTTCCGACATTATAGTATTTTGGAACTGTTCCGACATTGTAGTATTTTGGAACTGTTCCGACATTGTAGTATTTTGGAACTGTTCCGACATTATAGTATTTTGGAACTGTTCCGACATTGTAGTATTTTGGTACTGTTCCGACATTGTAGTATTTTGGAACTGTTCCGACATTGTAGTATTTTGGAACTGTTCCGACATTGTAGTATTTTGGAACTGTTCCGACATTGTAGTATTTTGGAACTGTTCCGACATTGTAGTATTTTGGAACTGTTCCGACATTGTAGTATTTTGGAACTGTTCCGACATTATAGTATTTTGGAACTGTTCCGACATTGTAGTATTTTGGAACTGTTCCGACATTGTAGTATTTTGGAACTGTTCCGACATTGTAGTATTTTGGAACTGTTCCGACATTGTAGTATTTTGGAACTGTTCCGACATTATAGTATTTTGGAACTGTTCCGACATTGTAGTATTTTGGAACTGTTCCGACATTATAGTATTTTGGAACTGTTCCGACATTGTAGTATTTTGGAACTGTTCCGACATTGTAGTATTTTGGAACTGTTCCGACATTGTAGTATTTTGGAATTGTTCCGACATTGTAGTATTTTGGAACTGTTCCGACATTATAGTATTTTGGAACTGTTCCGACATTGTAGTATTTTGGAACTGTTCCGACATTGTAGTATTTTGGAACTGTTCCGACATTGTAGTATTTTTGTTTTACATCTTATTACTATTCTTGCAAATAATTATTTATTATTACACTAGGAATGTTTCTTAATGGAAGTGTTAACACATGATTTTAAGCCAGCTGTGAGACTTGGTTGTATTGACAACTTGGTAAGATGCAAATAATTGGCATTGTCTAAAGAGTATTGATTGCCTGATTGATTGGTGTTTAATGCCAACTTAAGCAATATTTCAGCTATATCGTGGCGTTCTAAAGAACGGATGTGGATATAAGTGAACATGGGATACTTTCCAACTTGGCTTACGCACAGACACAAGTACTGAAGTAATGGAACAACATTTTATTGCGCAGTTCCTCGTGTATTTATTTATTTCCAATTTGTATTTAAACTGAAATGACAATTAAGAAGAGTTTGAAGATACCAAAGGGTTAATCAGAATCCGTATAGCGAAGAAGAACAGACAACACAATGACCAAAAGAAAGAGGACAAAAGGACAAACAACGATCTACAAAACATACACATAAAACTAAAGATTGAGTAACACGAACCCCACTAAAAACCGGGGATGAACTCAGGTGTTGCGGAAGGGTAAGCAGTTCCTGCTCCACTAGTGGCACCCGTCGTGTTAATCTAGTTACAAACCCGGTAATAAGTCGTGATTGAGGAAAGGACCGGGAAGTGCTTACGAAAAGTGGAACATATCCGTGGTCATTTGTGACACATTGGTAAAAGCAATATCTAAGGCACGTACCGCTTGAAATAATATTTCAATAAAGCATTAAGGGTACTTCAAGAAAAGCTTAAAGATACCAAATGGGTAATCAGAAGCTGCAAATCAAAAAAACAGACAATGTCGTGACTAAAAGACAAAATACAAATGGACAAACAATGATCTACAAAACACTACACAGAAAGAATAAAGTAGTGATGTTCGTGTTGTACGATCTTTAGTTTTCTGTGCAGTGCTTTGTATATCGTTGTTTGTCATTTTGTTCTTTTGGTCATTGTGTTGTCTGTCCTTCTTCTTTTGGTCATTGTGTTGTCTGTCCTTCTTTTAGTCATTGTGTTGTTTGTTCTTCTTCTTTTGGTCATTGTGTTGTCTGTCCTTCTTTTGGTCAGTGTTGTCTGTCCTTCTTCTTTTGGTCATTGTGTTGTCTGTCCTTCTTCTTTTGGTCATTGTGTTGTTTGTCCTTCTTCTTTTGGTCATTGTGTTGTCTGTCCTTCTTCTTTTGGTCATTGTGTTGTCTGTCCTTCTTCTTTTGGTCATTGTGTTGTCTGTCCTTCTTCTTTTGGTCATTTTGTTGTCGGTCCATCTTCTTTTGGTCATTGTGTTGTCTGTCCTTCTTTTAGTCATTGTGTTGTTTGTTCTTCTTCTTTTGGTCATTGTGTTGTCTGTCCTTCTTTTGGTCAGTGTTGTCTGTCCTTCTTCTTTTGGTCATTGTGTTGTCTGTCCTTCTTCTTTTGGTCATTGTGTTGTTTGTCCTTCTTCTTTTGGTCATTGTGTTGTCTGTCCTTCTTCTTTTGGTCATTGTGTTGTCTGTCCTTCTTCTTTTGGTCATTGTGTTGTCTGTCCTTCTTCTTTTGGTCATTGTGTTGTCTGTCCTTCTTCTTTTGGTCATTGTGTTGTCTGTCCTTCTTCTTTTGGTCATTGTGTTGTCTGTCCTTCTTCGATTTACGTATTCTGATTACTCCTTTGGTATCAACAAGAAAGTACAAACCTGGTGAAATAATATTACAAATACGGTCGGATCTTTTGCAAACAATATATTAGTTTACAAATAGTTTCTACAGAACATAGAATGTAGTGATGCATAAATTGGTTTCGTTTGGCTTACCCGAAGAAAACCACCGACCTGTCACAAGTCATTTCACATAATGTTGCATCGAGTAATGAACGGTGTTCGAAATGGCACCTTTAGCAGTGATATGCACTGATTGCACATGTAGTTGTAAATCCAATTACCATACGATAACGACCACGATGGCCCTTATAATACATATATATACTAATGATATCGATATTGACTCTGTATGTTAATCTATTTATATAATTCCATTATAGTTCTAATTATAGACATGTCAGAAGTTCCATACATCGGTCACCGGTATATTTGGTAGACGTCAGTCATTCACACTGCAAGGAAGATGTTGTATTGGTGAAAAATGCAATTATAATCTGAATAAAGCAAATACCTTGACTACTAGTAATATACCGGGTATGTAAATTTGTATACATTGTTACACGAAGTATATACATTTGTATAGATATATTATATGTGATTCAGCTATATACTGTTACATTCTCGACTTAGGATATATATATTCCCAGAGGCGCAGCCGAAGCTGCCAATTAAAACTGATTTGCTACTTCAAATTACTTTAATGTATATGACAGTAATTTACACTAAGGTTTAATTGAGACTTATATTAAATTGGGGTTTTGAAAACCAGTCCGGTGTCTTTAACGTGACTCATTACTCAGATGCATAGTAACTTTCAAAACGGCTTCGGTGAAAACTAAAAACTTGTTAGAAAGTATAATATTAAAAAAAACACACATCTGTCGCCATCTGCTTTACAATATTTACACGTTTCAGGTTGTGGTCAGTTGAGCAAATGTCCTAGTGGTTTTCATCAGTTTGACAACTACTGTTATCGTCTAGGAGAAACTTTAATGAGTAAATCAGATGGAAAGGTGAAAGTGATGTTTTATGTATGTAGTGGGTCGTGGTGGTAGTGATCATATAGTAGTTGGATTTACAACTAACTATGCTATCAATGTATCTCACCAAATGCAAGTTTGTCATCGTCACTGGTCATCTCCAGTTTCCTCCAACAACGAATATTACCGTCACAATATAACTGAAATATTGTGGAATGTTGCGTTAAACACCATAACCCTAAGCCTTTAAATATGCAGAGTTTCTACTTATAACATATTAAACAGATTTATTATCTTATTAGACATTTGTATGTTATACATGTACGTTCTGATAATTGTAGCCAAAGATGTTATCTCAATCCACTTTCAACACCGATGTTCAAGCGTAGCAGAATTTAGATTTGTACACGTATTTCACAACATTCTCTCGCGAACCATGATTTTAATTAATACTGTACATTGACAGTAAACAAAGATATTCCACTCGTAACATATTCTGATTGCCATGTGTATATTGATGTCAGCATACAGTTCAACTATGCATAGACTTTATTTATTATTTGGCATTACAATCTTTTGACTTTAAGCCTACCTGGTGTACAATCTTTTGACTTTAAGCCTACCTGGTGTACAATCTTTTGACTTTAAGCCTACCTGGTGTACAATCTTTTTGACTTTAAGCCTACCTGGTGATGGTTATTCCAGAAACGCATCGTCTCAACTAAATTTGAGGTTTCTTTACTATTTAATTGATATATGTATTTTCATAGTCTCCACTGTATTAGATATCTATGGTTTTATTGAATTGATATTTTCGAATTACAATCAGCTACAATGCCTCTGTAGAAGTAGAGTTTTAAGAAGAGTTTGAAGATACCAAAGGGGTAATCAGAATCCGTAAATCAAAGGAC
Source organism: Bathymodiolus brooksi (assembly GCA_963680875.1). Classification (NCBI taxonomy): domain Eukaryota; kingdom Metazoa; phylum Mollusca; class Bivalvia; order Mytilida; family Modiolidae; genus Bathymodiolus; species Bathymodiolus brooksi. The sequence goes on along the minus strand of OY804581.1, from coordinate 17,981,796 downwards.
AGACAACACAATGACCAATAGAAAAAGAACAATCAACGATCTACAAAACATACACATCAAACTAAAGATAGAGTAACATGAACTCCACTAAAAACCACTGGTGAACTCGGGTGCTCCAGAAGGGTAGGCAGTTTCTGCTCCACTAGTGGCACCCTTTAATATTATTGAAAAATAAGTTTCAGCGTAGTAGAGTTTTAATTACATGTACTACGTACGTGTGGTATTCTTTGTTCTTCATTTTATTATGAGGTACTGCACACAAAATAGTGAAGTCGATATTTGTATTTTAGGATTACTGTAGGCAGCGATGTTCCAACTTAGCCGAATTTGACACTACTACAAATCTGCGTCAATATTTAAAGAGCACGAAGGGAATGTTTAATATCGACTCTCATACAGGTACGACAAATGAGAAGATAATTAGATGACACTGTCAGTATTCCATAAAAGGTTATATGCCATTACAATGATTGATCGCTATTTGATTCATGAATTGAAATTTGCAGTTTCTAATGAATGTAATTATTATTAAAACTATTAAGGTTTTCCTTCCTCAGGTATATGTAACAGATTTGGTTGTTTTTGTTTAATACCCTGCTGTTTTTTGCCCTCAAAGACTTTTAAAGTATTTAGCTTTCCAATCGTTTAAGCGTATCTACGAAAAGTTATTTCAGAAAAGCGTTGTGCATACTAAATTAGATATCTATGTTGTTGGTTTTTTTTTATATTAATTACATGTATGTGTAAATTGCTGGTCAAGGCATTATAAGATTGTGTGATATCTTATTAGACAGAGACTTGATACATTAAGAAAAGTATGAAGAATACTGCCAAACATAACATTTATAGGTTCCTGCACAATAATACCAAAAGAATTTACCCAAACCTTTAAAAATATTGTATATGAATTCTTATGGAAAGGAAAGAAAGATTCAGTTAAGAGATCAGTTTTATCTAATGACTATTTAAAAGGAGGGTTAAAAATGACCAATATAGACACAGTGGCTAGGTGCGTCCGAAAAAAAAATAATTATATATAATACTACAAGGGGGCGAACTCACTTGCTTCCATTTTTTTAAATCATCGTGTTAAATTGATCGTAACTTCGGAACGCTTTAATATTTTCAAAAAATATTTTCACCAGTCGAAAGTCAAGTAATTTTCCTTTCCAAAGAGACCCCAATTGTTAGTGTAGGCCTCCGAACTGCTGAGTCGTACACCTGTTGGGTTGACCACTTCCCATCTGTGTACAGACTTTCACATGCGTAAACGAGTCATTTTGACTATCTAAATACTTTCATCCATTCAAATTACGTTAAAATTTCTTACCTTTCGCCAATTTATATGCCCTTTAAGTATGTTTTTGAAAGAAATCCCCTTTGCATCCTTCACAAACGCCATAGACATGAAAATTGAGAGAGTTCTAACGGGCTTTTTGATTGGCTGAACAATCTGTCCACAAAATTTTAGAGATATAAGAAAACAAATTATATGGGGAAATAAGTATATAAAATATAACGGCAAATGTTTAGTAAAAGTTAATTGGATAAAAAGTGGAATCATTTTTATTAATGATATTTTAGATGAATATGGTCGTATTTCAGAATATAAAACTAGCAAGAACTGTTTTAGATACCTAAAACTTATGTTTCCCCTTAATGCGGCCATCTGTACAACAACCTATCTCGAAAGACAAAAATGTTATGGCCCGGACAAGAAAATACTATTTAAAAAACAATTACTTGACCTTGAGGTCAAAGGTCAAGGTCCCACGAAGGTCATTACAGTACGTGACACAGCGCCTTATGGTCATGCATCCACATACCAAATATAATTGACCTATCTGGAAAGATAAAAAAGTTATGGTCCGGAAAAGCTTCGCTGAGAAGAAGCAGAAGAAGAAGAAGAAGAAGAAAAAATCAGACTAAAACAATATGTCTCCCCTCATTCGAAGGGGAGACATAATTATAGCTAAATTAAGAAACAAACAAAACTGGATATCTGAACTGAATATTTTGAAAAAAACAATCCCAAAACAGTGGAAAGAAACTCTGATAACACAAGATTCAATAAAAGCTCAAGTAATTCCCAAAAAGTATGTTAAAATAGCTAAAAATCAGATCCAAAATCTACAAATAAAAAACAGAGGTGTATAAAATATTATTAGAATCTCAATTAAAAGAAAAACCCATAGCTTATACTAAATGGGGAAAATGTTTAAAGAAGGACAGAATGCATACTTTAACATGTATAACACAAACTTTATTTTTCACTTTTAATTATTTAGAGTTAAATAAATTAAAAATCTTTAAATGGAAACTTATTCACTTCATATTACCATGCAAAGAATTGTTAAAACAATGGAGAATAGTAAATGATAGTGCCTGTCTGGTGTGTAAAGACAAAGAAAATTACAAACATCTTTACCTTGATTGTAAATATAACAAAACATATTGGCAAAAGGTGAAAAAAATGACAACAAATCTTAAAAAAGGAGATCATGTTTTTAACCTGGAAACTCTGGTTTTTGGCTACAAAATATATGACCAGGCATATTTTGATCTTAACCTGCTTATAACCTTAATATTTTTTTCTATATATAAAGCCTATTATATTTCAAATCAAAAACAAAAAAAAGTAGATATATTTAAATTTTTTAAGGATGAGGTAAATAATATTTTTAGACAAATCAAAACAGGTAATTTCATAAGCAAAGCACATGTATACCTAAACAGCTGATATATCACATGACTTCAGAATTCTTGTAATGTCACGTGATTTCACATGTGGAGAAAAAAATGTAATATGAAACTAATTTCTTCCGTTTTGATGCATTTTCTATGCAAGACAAGCCATAAAGACAGCTGCACGTGACCTTGTCTTACATGGCATTGTCAGCCAATCAAATCGGCCGAGTATAATCAATGGAGTCCGCTTCTACGACTGCTGTAGTAATATACATTGTCATCTTAGTAGATCTAAAAAAACTTCAAATATCAATTTTACCTGAATTTTAACTGATTTCCCCCAATAGATTTAATGCGGTTTTAAATAAGTGTGTATTTACTGCATTGCACGTGGCGTTGTAATATTTTGTGTAGTAAACATGACATTAACATGCGAATGAATGAATGAAATTGACATGCTTTGTTTTTAAGTTGAAATGGAAGAAACAGGTACTTGCACTCAGCCTTATTGAAGATCTGGGATTTCTTCCACTCGTGAGAGAAATTCAGCGTCTTTCCACTCGTTCCGCTACGCTCCACTCGTGAAAAGACGGAATTTCTCACACTCGTGGAAGAAATTCCAGATCTTCAATAAGGACTTGTGTAAGAACCTATTAGTCTTCATCATTTTATTGTAGTAAACTCAATACTTACATGTCACAAATAAAACATTTTACAGCTGACAGAAGTAATCCTTTCACTCATAGATATCATATTCTAACAATTAGAAAATAAAGCGAACTACAATCAAAATAGGAAAAAGTAACACCGCAATCGTGCATGTAATCCGCGTGCACGAGCATCATCAATTAACCTTTCGACCGTGATCGGTTTGAAAGTGTCAAATATCCGGATATTGTCACCAAAAAGCATGTGAAATCACCAGACAGTTATTATATGTTTATTACATGTCAGAATTACAATATATACTGGATATTAACTGTATAAGTGTACTAACAACATTTATTTTGAACTAAGCTTCACTAAATAGCAAATCCCTTGCTATTTAGTGATTAACAACTAGGGATACTAGGTAAAAGCTGTATACCTAGTGAATTGTTAACAGCAATTAGTGCAATAAAATTATGTGATTAAAAAAAAAAAAAAAAAAAAGTATGAAGATGCCAAAAGGTAATCTCAAGCTGTAAATCAAAGGAGATACAATGGTCAAAAGACAAATGAGACACTGACGAACACTGATTCATCATCTAGAAAAGCAAAGACAGAGCAACATGAGAGACACTAAAAATCTTTTGGTATCATCAAATTCTTCTTGAATATACAATGTACATATGTATATGGAAACGCATATCGTTTATAGTGTGGATTTGTGTTCCTTGATCTTTAGTTTTATGTGTATGTTTTGTAGATCGTTGTATGTCCTTTTTCTAATGGCCATTGTGTTGTCTGTTATTCTTCGATATACAGATTCTGATTACCCCTTTGGTATCTTCAAACTCTTTTTCATATCATTGGAACCAACTATTATAAATAGCATGCGTTATCAAACAGCAATTCCGTTTAGCAAATACGAGTTACTCACAAAAACAATGCAAGAAAGCCTTTTTTTTTTTTTTTTCAGAATTCCAAGCATTTGTGGGAATTGAGAATATAAATCATGCTAAGCACAACCCTAAATGGGTTTGGGATATTAGCGGATTACCAATGGCGAATGATATGCTGGCAAGACGATTGCAGACCGACAATAGTTATTGTATGATAGCTGTTTACAACATGTTCCGAGACAATTCCTTCAAAGCTGGCCTTCAGAATGTTCCTTGCAATCATCTGTTCAAGCCATTATGCCAAATAAAAATGACATCACGATGATGTTTGTATTTCTACAATGTGTCTTGTTGGAATTTTCTCTATTATGATTGGCAAATAAAACTGCCTGCCACAATATAATTGAAATATTGCTGACAGTGGCATTACTAAAATTCCATCTACTTTTGTTGGTTTTTTTATTTGTCATTTCAATGTTGAGGACTAAGAGTAATCATTGTTATTGTGAATGATCATATTGTTGTTCATTACTGTATTTCATTTCCTCAAAACAAAAGAAAAATGATGAAAAAGCCTCGTATTAAATTCTTATAACCATTCCACGTTTGGCTTAACTTAGAGCAGATATAAATGAGAAAATACATTTGGAATAAATGATGCATAAACCAAGTTGCTGTTGTTGTTAAATTGGGGAAATGTTATCTTGTGTTAAACGACAGGTACCCCACAGAAGGCATGTAGTGTCAAATAGAGTAAAAATAAAGATTTTTTTGTAGTTTTATTATGCTTTTTCTTGCAAAATTAACAAATCAAGAAAAGGAGAATTCGCTTCTCTTAAAAATCAAACCAACCACCCCCATCCTCCCCACTCCTGTCCGACAAAGTTTTTTTTTAATGAATTTTCTTTCATGTAAAATTGACCTGAAAGTTATCTGCCTTAAACTACATGTAGTTATACAGTTTCAAGTAAATTTATAGATAACTGAACTTGAGATAGATCTAATATAATAGTATCAAATTTGACATTGCCAGCCTGTCAACAAACATCAAAACAAATAACTGGGTTCAACTTGATCTCAACTCGACTAAAAAAAGTTGACAGAGCTCCAGATAATTTTTAGGGTATTTGCCCTCTATTTTGCAGCAGTAAAGGTATTTACAATTTCTCACTAAAACTTTATCAAAGAATAAATGCTTGAAATTTTTAATACATTCTGTTATCTCTTTTTTCAGGAAACACAAGAAAATAATTACATTCTGAAGAATAAAAAAAAAATCCTTAAATTGACAAAAATACCTTATGTAGAAAGATTTGTCAAGAAAAAAAACCTTGAAAGACTCTTATATTTTGATTGTTTGTTTGATGGTGCTTAATGCCACTTTGAACAATATTTCATTCTATCGTGAAGGTCAGTTTTATTGGTGGAGGAAACCGGAGGACCCGGAGTAAACCACCAACCTGTCGCAAGTCACTGACAAACTGTATCACATAATGTTGTACACCTCGCCCTGATCGAGATTCGAACTCGCAACATCAGTGGTGATATGCACTGATTGCATAGGTATTTGTGAATCTACCAACCATACGATCACTACCACGACAGCCCCCTTACATTTTGAAATCTTTCAGTTAAGCAAATTAAACTTTCCTCACTAAATACTAACATTGGTGTAAATACCAATTTTGCAGAGTATCTTTTACTTTCTGAATTTAAAATGATGGGAGTATTTAGCTTCAATGAGGGGGTAAAACACTTTAAATATTCCGATTATCAGGAGCACTGAGTTGATTATGGAAGCTGCATGATAGTGACAGCTCAGCATGACCTTTGACAATGGCGAGCTAAACAGACTCATTTCAAAAAGAATAATATATGGGGGTTAGAGAAAATTGTGTAACGCTACTTTTAACAATATTTCAGTTCTATCGCAGTAGTCAGTTTTATTGGTGGAGGAAATCAGAGTACCCAAAGAAACCACAGACATGCTGCAAGTCACTGTCAAACTTCACCAAATGTTATATCAAGTCAACCTCGCCATGAGAGGGATTCAAACTCACAACTTGATCGGCACTAATTGCATAGGTAGTTATAAATCCAACTACCATACTATCAGTTTGTTTGTGACTTACGGCAGGTCTGTGGTTTCCTCCGGTTTCCTCCACTAATAGAACTGAAATTTTGTTGAAAGTGGCATTAAATATCATAAAACCAACAAAACCAACCAATCATACGATCACGTCCACAACGGCCCCGAATAATATACTAGAATAACCAAACATGTCAAAGTAGAATGCACCAGTCTTAAACTGTGGAAAGAGTCACAAAATTACTCTTGAATTTTATTATGAAAATGAGTAAAATGAAGGACTATACTAAATAAATCAAATTTATTATGAAATGGGCATCTCATGGTGCAGAGAAACAAGTATGCCAAAGTCCTTTTATTTAAAAGGTAGGAACACATGATACAACAGAGATAGTGTTCTCTTTTCCTTCGCCACAAGGAAAACAAAAATATTTCCTGTAGCTCAACAATGGTTAAAACTAACTTTTTTATGGTTATCAATGTGGTCGTAGAAAATAAAAAAGCAACTACATAAATTTGTGCTGAAGCACTAAGTTGCTATAAATGTTTTATATGTCATTCTGACTTCTCCAATCCTCTGAGTCTCTCCAACAGTGGAGGGTGTGAGTAATTCCATGATGAGTACAGCCAGTCTGTAACAGGGAAACCCAGATTGTCTTTGTTTAATTTAATGAGCGATGATTTCAATTCTTTGGCCATCTTCAGAGACTTGGCAAAAGCATCAGCTTGGAATTCAAACCTTCTACTATTAACTGTCATCAAAAAGTTCAGAATCTGAATAAAAAATATGTAATTATAGTGAGTGATTGTTGTTTAATGCGAAATGAGCAATTTTTCAGCTATATCATGGCGAGTACAAGTTACATTCAATAATGACAACAATGATGACGATAATAATGATAATGATGTCCTCTCTGTACTTGACCACACTTAGTTGGATTTTTATAGTGCTAGCTCACTAAAACACAGTCCGTTGGTAGACATGTCGCTCCACACAAACACATTATGCAGATTCTGAGCCAACCATTCTTTGCTCTTACTCCTTAAAGCCTAGAGAAGAAGTAAATAACAATTTTATACTCCTTGGTTTGATTCGACCGGGGCTCGACCTCATGATCTACCACACTCGAGGCAAGCGTGTTAACCATTTCACCACTGATGTGGTGTATGTAATTATAAATAAAAGTTTTGTTATACTGACAGCTTTGTTAGGGAACAGATGATATTTATCAATGGTTTATTAAATATTCTTTTTTCTTCATATCAATTTCATTTTTCCTATTTCATTTCTCGTCAACATTACCTTGTGTTTTCTATCTCATATCTTGTCCATGGTAAAAAGAAACCTTATGGCAAAATTGATACACTAGCTTTGCATATGGCAAATATAACTATAAAACTTTCTTTGAGAAAACAATTGTCAGATAGTTTAAACTGACGGTACTACAAACTATTTAAAATTTAGTTAGATCTTCTTGTTTGGTGATACAGTAATATTTACATATCATATTTGGTCATGTCAATTAACCTTTCATTCATCTCTGTGATACAGTAATATTTACATATCATATTTGGTCATGTCAATTAACCTTTCATTGATCTCTGTGATACAGTAATATTTACATATCATATTTGGTCATGTCAATTAACCTTTCATTCATCTCTGTGATACAGTAATATTTACATATCATATTTGGTCATGTCAATTAACCTTTCATTGATCTCTGTGATACAGTAATATTTACATATCATATTTGGTCATGTCAATTAACCTTTCATTGATCTCTGTGATACAGTAATATTTACATATCATATTTGGTCATGTCAATTAACCTTTCATTCATCTCTGATCAGCTAATCACTTGAGAGACATTTAAATACATTGATCAATAGGAAAATAGCTCTCAGCATGTGTTCAGTTTTAATACCTCAAGATTTGGTAAGTTCATCGATGACTGGTTTATTGAAAATATGAACTTTGATGTGACCCATACCAAAATATGACCGCAAAATTGTTGCGATCGTAAATACATGTATGGTATTATAAATATTGCCATGAACAGAATAAAAAGTCTTTAATAACCACAGGAGCAGAAAGATGATGCGTACAATACATCAATGCATATTATGCACACTTTAATACGATAACTTACCACATGGTATGGTGAGAATATGAACTGGAATATGATAATGAGACCAATGATGATTGGCTTGGATGTGAATCCAAAGGCCAGGTACAGATCATCTCTCTTAAACAGCATGGCAAATAGCATAAAGCATAGGAAAGTGTTTATCTGAAATAGAAAGGTGTAAAGTGTTTATCTGAAATACAAAGGTTTAAAGTGTTTATCTGAAAGTGTTTATCTGAAATACAAAGGTTTAAAGTGTTTATCTGAAAGTGTTTATCTGAAATACAAAGGTTTATACCCCATACACAATGGAGCTCTATTTATCATTAACAGTAACACAACTGATGCCACTAATGAAGCAGAACTGATTACCCTCAGGGCTCACCAAACCAGGCGAAGTGGACGAAATTCTCACCCTATATCAGCTGAAATCGCCCTTCCTCGAGTCCAGAACGAAATTAAAGTCGCCTTCTTTCATTTTGCACTTTTCCCCCATTTCTTGCAAATAATCTGCATTTTATAGTAAAGCTGATTGACTAAGCAATTGTAATCAATGTTGAAATACATAGAATGAGAGAAAAAGGCTTTATTCAAGCAATAAAGAAAATTTATCTTGTTGATACAAAAGTATCACAGCAAATTTCTAAATTTGTACTGACAAAATTCCAGGTGAAAATTAAATCCCAAATCTAAAAATAATCAAACAGACACTTCCTGTACTAAATGTGTTATATTTTTATGTCCCCGCCACCAAGTGGCCGGGACATATAGTGTTACCCATGTCGGTCATTCCGTAATTCCGAAATAAAACAGTTGTCACCACTTTTTTTCGCTATGCTTTGAGATATTGACTTGATATTTGGTATGTAGGTGCATAATGCTAAGTTACAGATCAAGTTTACGTTTCGTTCCGGTCCAATGATTTTTACAAAGTTATGGCCTTTGGACTTTGAAATTTGGCCAAATATTTAGTTGTCACCACTTTTTTTTCGCTATGCTTGGAGATATTGACTTGATTTTTGGTATCTGAGTGTATAATGATGAGTTACAGATCAAGTTTACATTTCGTTCTGGTCCATTGATTCTTGGTCGAGTCATGGCCCTTGGACTTTGAAATTCGGGACAAATATTTAGTTGTCACCACTTTATTTCACTATGATTTGAGATATTGACTTGATTTTTGGTATGAGATTATATAATCATAAGTTACAGATCAACTTTGAAATCCATTCCGGTTGAATGATTTTTGGCCAACTTACAGCCGTTGGCCAAATATTTAGTTGATTTTTGGTATGTGAGTGTATAGTGATGAGTTACCGATCAAGTTTGAATTTCATTCCGATTGAATGACTTTGGGCTAATTTATGCACCTTGGACTTTTAACTTTGTCCAAATATTTAGTTGTCACCACTTTATTTCACTCATCTTCGCTAGCCAAGGGTTACGATTCGGGTCCCCCTTCTCTCCACCCTTGGCGGATCTAGAATACATTTTGAAATTCGCGCGCAATGCCACCTGGTGGTTGATCGAAGTTGCGCCCCTTAGATAGTCGTCATTGCCAGCCAATCAGAATTGTTTTGTTATACGTATGTTTGAGAGTTGAAAATGGCAGCGCCCAGTGAAGAAAATCTTATTTGTGATAAATTTAATTTGGAAGCACTTACTGTCAACCAAGTGAAAAGCTTCAAAGCTTTGGCAGACGGGAAAGATGTTTTCATTGGAACCAAAACGGGAAGTGGTATCTTTGTTTACATTTCGTCGATAACATGTGCTCCGTGTAAAACGTCTTCTGATTGGATACGTGTACTGGTAGCCGTAACCAATGAAATATTAAAGCGCGAAACCTCAAAATGTATTCTAGATCCGCCAAAGGTGGAGAGAAGGGGGACCCGAATCGTAACCCTTGGCTAGCGAAGATGTATTTCACTATGCTTTGAGATATTGACTTGATTTTTGTTATTTGGATTTACAATGATGAGTTACAGATCAAGTTTAGTATTTGCGAACCTCCTTAATATTCACAGCGGGGACAGTCGTTCCGACACATCTAGGTTCCGACACATCTAGTTTTTATTATTTTAACACAATTTGAGATATTTGTAGCTGTTTCAAGGGTAAACAATCAACTTGTCATGTTTTAAACATGGCAGCATTTTAATAGAAACAAAGGGAGGGAACTCACATTTTGATGTAATAAATATCTTACAGATTTCAATGCGAAACTAATAAAATCTAAAATCAACAAATATAAGATCAACAACACTAATGCAAGTACAATACATGAATTTAAAGTTAAATATGAAGGATATTTATTTATTAACAAGATCTTAGCAAAGGCACACTTTAAATGCAATTGTTTTTAAATGATGTGAAGAAACAACACATTTTTGTGGAAACATGTCTCTATGAAGCTGTTGGAAGTCTCCCTGTCATGTCTTCACTTCTCCCTCATGTTCTCTGAGGAAGAAGTCAAGTCTCCCTGTTTTTTGCAGGAGAACCTAAATTGACTCCAGTTTCTTCTATGGCTCATGTTGCTTAATCTTTAGTTTACTTGTTAAAGTTGTGTAGATCATTGTTTATCCTCTGATGACCATTATATTTTATGTCTTTCCTTGCTATGTACATAAGATGTTGTACATTTAAGCTGTGCCCAAACCTAAAACTTTTGATCCTATAAACCCTGGGTTCAAACCAAATTCTACATAATGACCATAAGGTATGATGTCATTTACATTTGCATTTTCAATACTTGGCCTCCCAAGGGATCGACCCTCAAATGCCCTGGGACCTTCTTTGTACTAATCTGGATCTACATATCACATGACAGGAAATATTGTAGCATTCCATTGTGGTTCTTGAGAAATTTCTTTTTAAAGATATACTTATACTCCCCCTTTTAAGTCCTTAGATGGCCCTCCCATGAGTATAACTTTTCATCTGTAAAAGTTTGTATCTCCTCTTCCATGGGATCATCCCAGCTGTCAAACTTAGCTCAATTTAGTTGAGCAGTTTATTTACAGGAATTAATGTGGGTTTTGGGTTTATTTACCACAAATATATTGAAATTTTTAACAATTCCCTAATTTAGAGTTAGGGTTATGGTGTTTATCCCACTTTAAACAATATTTCAGTAATATCATGGTGGTCAAATTTATTGGTGGAGGAAACCAGAGTACTCGGAGAAAACCACAGACCTACAGAAAGTCACTGACAAACTTCATCACATAATGTTGTATCGAATACACCTCGCCTGAGCGAGATCAGAACTCACAACGTTAGTGGTGATAGGCACTGATTGCATAGGTAATTGTCAATCCAACTACCATACGATCATGATGGCCCCTTGGAATTAATGTGAAAAATCTGTTAACAACGATGGATGCAAAGCTAGCCAAAAATTCATTTTGTTGATCTAAACCAAAAAAAATGGCCCAAATAATAATCCAAATAATTCTATTATCTCAATGAAAAATCGTGAGTAGACTGCTTCCTATTCCTTAAGCTTGTAACATAACATAATAATGTAAAATAATAAATACTCTCTATTCGTGAGAATAATGAGTGAGGAAGAGATTGAATTATGATAACTTTAATCACACATGATGGACACTTGGTGATAGCTACATTTTTTGTTTATTTGACATTTTATATTAAAACGCCACAATCTAGCTGAAATACTGCTATAGATGGCAGTAAACAGCAATCAATCATTTATATTAAAAGTATACCATGTACTTACATTGCTGATTATTAAATTTTTTAGATTATGACTAAGTTTCCAATGTCCTAATTCATGACCGAGTACTGCTAATATCTCATCATTATTACATCCTTGTTTCTTATGTTTCTTGTCTTCTTCTTTATCTTCCTCCTTTGCAGGAGTATCTTCTACTTCACCCTTGTCTTCTGAGTTTTCCTTTAAAAAAATATTTTAGAGTATATTAGACTATGGATGTTGAATGCTACTTTTAGATGCTGTTTTTATATGTTTAATACTATTTTTAGATGTTTTATGTTATTTTTAGATGTTTAATGCTATTCTTATATGCTTAATGCTATTTTTAGATGCTTAAAGTTGTTTTTAGATATTTAATGCTATTTGTTATGTTTAATGTTGTTTAAGTGTTTCAGTTGTATTGTGGTGATCAATTTAACTACACAAGAGTACCAGAGTATTCATAGAAAATCATCAACATAGAAATCAATAACGGAAAAACAACTGAATCACATAAAGTTTATTGAGTACAGCTCACAGCAGTCAGACGAGGTGTACAACATTATGTGATAAAGTTTGTCAGTCACTTGCGACAGGTCTGTGGTTTTCTCCGGGTCCTCCAGTTTCCTCCACCAATAAAACAACTGAAATATTGTTGAAAGTGGCATTAAACACCATCAAAGAAACAAACAAACATCAAATAAAACACAGCAGTCTATCTTCAGTAAACCACAGCCGATTACGCTCTGATTACTTACTCACACCTCTCCACATGTCACACATAGGTCAACTGACACAGAAATTCTCGTAGTCATGAATTATTCATGAGTCATTTTAAAATATTTTTAATTGTACAGACAAACTGTTTACAGCAAAGCAATCTGTATATGCATTTTTTTTTAAAAAGAAAAGGATTTTTTTTGCAAATTAAAATGATTATAGATGAACAGATGAGTTACCAATTATGTAACAAACAAAAATTAATCCTATGTTAAACTTTGTCCAGCAGTGAATATCAATCCCGATCAAAAACATAAACTTTTACAGGGACCATCAAGCGGTCAATCCTCCGTTGGATTTTTGATTGGCATAGAAAATTACAAAGACCATGACAAGATCATTCATACGATATTAAATTCAAAACCACTGAGTAGTTTTTGAGCAATAGAGCTTCAGCAGTTCAACAAATCAAACTGCATTATTGTGAGTAAGTGACATTTGTTTAATGCCAAGTGAGCGATTTTTCAGCTATATCATGGCTAGAACAAAAACATTTCAATGACATGATGATGTTTGCTTTGTACTAGACTAACAAGTAAAATTCAGCACGGCACAGGCAATCAGACAGCTGCTTATTTCAAACCCTGACTTAATGCTGCATGCTTGGAGGAGAAAGCAACAAATACCAATTTTAGTCATAGGTTTGGCCTAATTGGAACTTGAACCCTCGATCTACCACACTCGACGTGAGTATGCTAGCCATTACACCCCTGATGCCGTTTTAACAATGACAGTCAATAGGAATGCTATATTGTTATCTCTATATATATCCACTCTGTTACACAGGTTACATAATAGATTACCTGTTCCTTTTTCTCTTCTTCTTTCTTATTGAAAGGTGAATAATCTTCTAACAAGGTGTCAAACAGTACTATTCTCTTATTCTTGAAAAACCCATAGAAGTAGGCATTACTATGGGCTGATCTTTTAGAACCTGAAAAAAACCCATTCAAAATTACATTATATTGATATTTTAAAGGCTTAGGGTCAAATTAACCTACTTTGCTTTCCCCAAACTAAGACCTACATTTGCATCAGCTTCCTACATTGTATTCTTTGTGTTTTGGGAGTTTTATACCAGGATTTCATTGAGCGAGTGAGTGATTGTTGATTAACGCCAACTCAGCAATTCTTCAGCTATATCATGGTGAGAACAAGTTAATTTTCAATGAAATGATGATGGTGTCCGCTTTGTACTAGACCAACACGATTAGTGTTAGCTCACTGAAACTTCAGTCTGCGAATAGACATGTCGTCCCACTCCAACACATTATCTTGATTCCGAGCCAACCAGTCTTTGCTCTTTCTCCTTAATGCTGCATGCTTAGCGGGGAAGTAACAAATACCAATTTTATAGTCTTTGGATTACCCAGATCGGGGCTCAAACCCACATTCTATCTCACTCGAGGCATGTTAAATATTACACCACCGATGCGGTTAAAAATCATCAAACAGTAGATCTAAGTAATAAGTGTACCTTCAACAACGAACAGTTTATTTAAAGGGAAGTAAATACTGTCAGTCGGCTTGTAATTTAAATCTAAAGTAAAATTTCAAACATATTAGACAATGCAGCAAACCAATTGATAACTTTACCTTCAACAACAAAGAGTTTCCTTAAAGGGAAATAAATACCGTCAGTTTGTAATTTCAACCCCAAGTAAACTTACCAACATATTAGACAATGCAGCAAACAAATTAATAAAGCTACCTTCAACAACAAAGAGTTTCTTTAAAGGGAAGTCAATACTGGCAGCTAGTGCTTCTATCCTTGTTCTAAGTTCACCTTCAGGTAGAGGTTCAAACTTATCAAAGAGAGGAGCTATGTAATCAGCATAGACTGTTATTAATACCTGTAATTAAATAATATTAAACAAATTTAATGGTAGGAGTTGTAGTTTGTTTGTTTATTTGCTTGATGGTGTTTAACACCACTTTCAACAATATTTTAGTTATATAGTGGTAGTCAGTTTTATTGGTGAAAGAAACTGGAGGACCCAGAGAAAACCACCGACCTGTTGTAAGTCACTGACAAACTTGATCATATAATGCTGTACACCTCGTCCTGGGCTGGAGTCGAACCAACAACATCAGTGGTGATAGGCATCGATTGCATAGGTAGTTTTAAATCCAACTTTTAACCATACGATCACGGCCACGACGACCCCCTTTAATGGTAGGAGTTGTAATAGAAATGCTTAGTGAGAAGAAAATGATAATAATAGCATGAAGCATATAAAAATACTTGTTTCTCAATATTTGAAAATTTCAATTTTGAATGTCCACCAATAATCAATTTTGTGAATATCCAACTTATCAATAACAACTGCAGCTGTGCATCAATATGTTTTTAATTACCTAGATTATATAGGATATGAGTGTTTACTTACCCCTGAGCTTAACAAAGCCATTTATATGTAGTCCATATTTGAGTCACAAGAATTTTATAGGACAGATATTAACAACACAGAAGAGAGTTGTGTGTGACGTTGACTAACAACACAGAAGAGAGTTGTGTGACATTGACTAACAACACAGAAGAGAGTTGTGTGTGATGTTGACTAACAACACAGAAGAGAGTTGTGTGTGACGTTGACTAACAACACAGAAGAGAGTTGTGTGTGATGTTGACTAACAACACAGAAGAGAGTTGTGTGTGACGTTGACTAACAACACAGAAGAGAGTTGTGTGTGACATTGACTAACAACATAGAAGAGAGTTGTGTGTGACGTTGACTAACAACACAGAAGAGAGTTGTGTGACATTGACTAACAACACAGAAGAGAGTTGTGTGTGACGTTGACTAACAACACAGAAGAGAGTTGTGTGTGACGTTGACTAACAACACAGAAGAGAGTTGTGTGTGACGTTGACTAACAACACAGAAGAGAGTTGTGTGTGACGTTGACTAACAACACAGAAGAGAGTTGTGTGACGTTGACTAACAACACAGAAGAGAGTTGTGTGTGACGTTGACTAACAACACGGAAGAGAGTTGTGTGTGACGTTGACTAACAACACAGAAGAGAGTTGTGTGACATTGACTAACAACACAGAAGAGAGTTGTGTGTGACGTTGACTAACAACACAGAAGAGAGTTGTGTGACGTTGACTAACAACACAGAAGAGAGTTGTGTGCGACGTTGACTAACAACACAGAAGAGAGTTGTGTGACATTGACTAACAACACAGAAGAGAGTTGTGTGTGACATTGACTAACAACACAGAAGAGAGTTGTGTGTGACGTTGACTAACAACACAGAAGAGAGATGTGTGACATTGACTAACAACACAGAATAGAGTTGTGTGTGATGTTGACTAACAACACAGAAGAGAGTTGTGTGTGACGTTGACTAACAACACAGAAGAGAGTTGTGTGACATTGACTAACAACACAGAAGAGAGTTGTGTGTGACGTTGACTAACAACACAGAAGAGAGTTGTGTGTGACGTTGACTAACAACACAGAAGAGAGTTGTGTGTGACATTGACTAACAACACAGAAGAGAGTTGTGTGTGATGTTGACTAACAACACAGAAGAGAGTTGTGTGACGTTGACTAACAACACAGAAGAGAGTTGTGTGTGATGTTGACTAACAACACAGAAGAGAGTTGTGTGACGTTGACTAACAACACAGAAGAGAGTTGTATGTGACGTTGACTAACAACACAGAAGAGAGTTGTGTGTGATGTTGACTAACAACACAGAAGAGAGTTGTGTGACGTTGACTAACAACACAGAAGAGAGTTGTATGTGACGTTGACTAACAACACAGAAGAGAGTTGTGTGTGATGTTGACAAACAACACAGAAGAGAGTTGTGTGACGTTGACTAACAACATAGAAGAGAGTTGTATGTGACGTTGACTAACAGCACAGAAGAGAGTTGTGTGTGACGTTGACTAACAACACAGAAGAGAGTTGTGTGACATTGACTAACAACACAGAGTTGTGTGTGACGTTGACTAACAACACAGAAGAGAGTTGTGTGTGACGTTGACTAACAACACAGAAGAGAGTTGTGTGTGATGTTGACTAACAACACAGAAGAGAGTTGTGTGTGACATTGATTAAAAAAACAACACAGAAGAGAGTTGTGTGACGTTGACTAACAACACAAGAGAGTTGTGTGTGACGTTGACTAACAACACAGAAGAGAGTTGTGTGTGACGTTGACTAACAACACAGAAGAGAGTTGTGTGATGTTGACTAACAACACAGAAGAGAGTTGTGTGTGACGTTGACTAACAACACAGAAGAGAGTTGTGTGATGTTGACTAACAACACAGAAGAGAGTTGTGTGACGTTGACTAACAATACAGAAGAGAGTTGTGTGTGACGTTGACTAACAACACGGAAGAGAGTTGTGTGTGACGTTGACTAACAACACAGAAGAGAGTTGTGTGTGACGTTGACTAACAACACAGAAGAGAGTTGTGTGTGACATTGACTAACAACACAGAAGAGAGTTGTGTGTGACGTTGATTAACAACACAGAAGAGAGTTGTGTGTGACGTTGACTAACAACACGGAAGAGAGTTGTGTGTGATGTTGACTAACAACACAGAAGAGAGTTGTGTGATGTTGACTAACAATACAGAAGAGAGTTGTGTGTGACGTTGACTAACAACACAGAAGAGAGTTGTGTGTGACGTTGACTAACAACACAGAAGAGAGTTGTGTGACATTGACTAACAACACAGAATAGAGTGGTGTGTGACGTTGACTAACAACACGGAAGAGAGTTGTGTGTGACGTTGACTAACAACACAGAAGAGAGTTGTGTGACATTGACTAACAACACAGAATAGAGTGGTGTGTGACGTTGACTAACAACACGGAAGAGAGTTGTGTGTGACGTTGACTAACAACACAGAAGAGAGTTGTGTGACATTGACTAACAACACAGAATAGAGTGGTGTGTGACGTTGACTAACAACACAGAAGAGAGTTGTGTGACGTTGACTAACAACACAGAAGAGAGTTGTGTGTGACGTTGACTAACAACACAGAAGAGAGTTGTGTGACATTGACTAACAACACAGAAGAGAGTTGTGTGTGACGTTGACTAACAACACAGAAGAGAGTTGTGTGACGTTGACCAACAACACAGAAGAGAGTTGTGTGTGACGTTGACTAACAACACAGAAGAGAGTTGTGTGACGTTGACTAACAACACAGAAGAGAGTTGTGTGTGATGTTGACTAACAACACAGAAGAGAGTTGTGTGACGTTGACTAACAACACAGAAGAGAGTTGTATGTGATGTTGACTAACAACACAGAAGAGAGTTGTGTGTGACGTTGACTAACAACACAGAAGAGAGTTGTGTGTGACGTTGACTAACAACACAGAAGAGAGTTGTGTGACGTTGACTAACAACACAGAAGAGAGTTGTGTGTGATGTTGACTAACAACACAGAAGAGAGTTGTGTGACGTTGACTAACAACACAGAAGAGAGTTGTATGTGATGTTGACTAACAACACAGAAGAGAGTTGTGTGTGATGTTGACTAACAACACAGAAGAGAGTTGTGTGACGTTGACTAACAACACAGAATAGAGTTGTGTGTGACGTTGACTAACAACACAGAAGAGAGTTGTGTGCGACGTTGACTAACAACACAGAAGAGAGTTGTGTGTGATGTTGACTAACAACACAGAAGAGAGTTGTGTGTGATGTTGACTAACAACACAGAAGAGAGTTGTATGTGACGTTGACTAACAACACAGAAGAGAGTTGTGTGTGATGTTGACTAACAACACAGAAGAGAGTTGTGTGTGATGTTGACTAACAACACAGAAGAGAGTTGTGTGACGTTGACTAACAACACAGAAGAGAGTTGTGTGTGACGTTGACTAACAACACAGAAGAGAGTTGTGTGACATTGACTAACAACACAGAGTTGTGTGTGACGTTGACTAACAACACAGAAGAGAGTTGTGTGTGACGTTGACTAACAACACAGAAGAGAGTTGTGTGTGATGTTGACTAACAACACAGAAGAGAATTGTGTGTGACGTTGACTAACAACACAGAAGAGAGTTGTGTGATGTTGACTAACAACACAGAAGAGAGTTGTGTGTGACATTGACTAACAACACAGAAGAGAGTTGTGTGTGACGTTGACTAACAACACAGAAGAGAGTTGTGTGATGTTGACTAACAACACAGAAGAGAGTTGTGTGTGACGTTGACTAACAACACAGAAGAGAGTTGTGTGATGTTGACTAACAACACAGAAGAGAGTTGTGTGACGTTGACTAACAATACAGAAGAGAGTTGTGTGTGACGTTGACTAACAACACGGAAGAGAGTTGTGTGTGACGTTGACTAACAACACAGAAGAGAGTTGTGTGTGACGTTGACTAACAACACAGAAGAGAGTTGTGTGTGACATTGACTAACAACACAGAAGAGAGTTGTGTGTGACGTTGACTAACAACACAGAAGAGAGTTGTGTGTGACGTTGACTAACAACACAGAAGAGAGTTGTGTGTGATGTTGACTAACAACATAGAAGAGAGTTGTGTGATGTTGACTAACAACACAGAAGAGAGTTGTGTGCGATGTTGACTAACAACACGGAAGAGAGTTGTGTGTGACGTTGACTAACAACACAGAAGAGAGTTGTGTGTGACGTTGACTAACAACACAGAAGAGAGTTGTGTGACGTTGACTAACAACACAGAAGAGAGTTGTGTGTGACGTTGACTAACAACACAGAAGAGAGTTGTGTGTGACATTGACTAACAACATAGAAGAGAGTTGTATGTGACGTTGACTAACAACACAGAAGAGAGTTGTGTGTGACGTTGACTAACAACACAGAAGAGAGTTGTGTGATGTTGACTAACAACACAGAAGAGAGTTGTGTGTGACGTTGACTAACAACACAGAAGAGAGTTGTGTGATGTCGACTAACAACACAGAAGAGAGTTGTGTGACGTTGACTAACAATACAGAAGAGAGTTGTGTGTGACGTTGACTAACAACACGGAAGAGAGTTGTGTGACGTTGACTAACAACATAGAAGAGAGTTGTATGTGACGTTGACTAACAGCACAGAAGAGAGTTGTGTGTGACGTTGACTAACAACACAGAAGAGAGTTGTGTGACATTGACTAACAACACAGAGTTGTGTGTGACGTTGACTAACAACACAGAAGAGAGTTGTGTGTGACGTTGACTAACAACACAGAAGAGAGTTGTGTGTGATGTTGACTAACAACACAGAAGAGAGTTGTGTGACATTGACTAACAACACAGAATAGAGTGGTGTGTGACGTTGACTAACAACACGGAAGAGAGTTGTGTGTGACGTTGACTAACAACACAGAAGAGAGTTGTGTGACATTGACTAACAACACAGAATAGAGTGGTGTGTGACGTTGACTAACAACACGGAAGAGAGTTGTGTGTGACGTTGACTAACAACACAGAAGAGAGTTGTGTGACATTGACTAACAACACAGAATAGAGTGGTGTGTGACGTTGACTAACAACACAGAAGAGAGTTGTGTGACGTTGACTAACAACACAGAAGAGAGTTGTGTGTGACGTTGACTAACAACACAGAAGAGAGTTGTGTGACATTGACTAACAACACAGAAGAGAGTTGTGTGTGACGTTGACTAACAACACAGAAGAGAGTTGTGTGACGTTGACCAACAACACAGAAGAGAGTTGTGTGTGACGTTGACTAACAACACAGAAGAGAGTTGTGTGACGTTGACTAACAACACAGAAGAGAGTTGTGTGTGATGTTGACTAACAACACAGAAGAGAGTTGTGTGACGTTGACTAACAACACAGAAGAGAGTTGTATGTGATGTTGACTAACAACACAGAAGAGAGTTGTGTGTGACGTTGACTAACAACACAGAAGAGAGTTGTGTGTGACGTTGACTAACAACACAGAAGAGAGTTGTGTGACGTTGACTAACAACACAGAAGAGAGTTGTGTGTGATGTTGACTAACAACACAGAAGAGAGTTGTGTGACGTTGACTAACAACACAGAAGAGAGTTGTATGTGATGTTGACTAACAACACAGAAGAGAGTTGTGTGTGATGTTGACTAACAACACAGAAGAGAGTTGTGTGACGTTGACTAACAACACAGAATAGAGTTGTGTGTGACGTTGACTAACAACACAGAAGAGAGTTGTGTGCGACGTTGACTAACAACACAGAAGAGAGTTGTGTGTGATGTTGACTAACAACACAGAAGAGAGTTGTGTGTGATGTTGACTAACAACACAGAAGAGAGTTGTATGTGACGTTGACTAACAACACAGAAGAGAGTTGTGTGTGATGTTGACTAACAACACAGAAGAGAGTTGTGTGTGATGTTGACTAACAACACAGAAGAGAGTTGTGTGACGTTGACTAACAACACAGAAGAGAGTTGTGTGTGACGTTGACTAACAACACAGAAGAGAGTTGTGTGACATTGACTAACAACACAGAGTTGTGTGTGACGTTGACTAACAACACAGAAGAGAGTTGTGTGTGACGTTGACTAACAACACAGAAGAGAGTTGTGTGTGATGTTGACTAACAACACAGAAGAGAATTGTGTGTGACGTTGACTAACAACACAGAAGAGAGTTGTGTGATGTTGACTAACAACACAGAAGAGAGTTGTGTGTGACATTGACTAACAACACAGAAGAGAGTTGTGTGTGACGTTGACTAACAACACAGAAGAGAGTTGTGTGATGTTGACTAACAACACAGAAGAGAGTTGTGTGTGACGTTGACTAACAACACAGAAGAGAGTTGTGTGATGTTGACTAACAACACAGAAGAGAGTTGTGTGACGTTGACTAACAATACAGAAGAGAGTTGTGTGTGACGTTGACTAACAACACGGAAGAGAGTTGTGTGTGACGTTGACTAACAACACAGAAGAGAGTTGTGTGTGACGTTGACTAACAACACAGAAGAGAGTTGTGTGTGACATTGACTAACAACACAGAAGAGAGTTGTGTGTGACGTTGACTAACAACACAGAAGAGAGTTGTGTGTGACGTTGACTAACAACACAGAAGAGAGTTGTGTGTGATGTTGACTAACAACATAGAAGAGAGTTGTGTGATGTTGACTAACAACACAGAAGAGAGTTGTGTGCGATGTTGACTAACAACACGGAAGAGAGTTGTGTGTGACGTTGACTAATAACACAGAAGAGAGTTGTGTGTGACGTTGACTAACAACACAGAAGAGAGTTGTGTGACGTTGACTAACAACACAGAAGAGAGTTGTGTGTGACGTTGACTAACAACACAGAAGAGAGTTGTGTGTGACATTGACTAACAACATAGAAGAGAGTTGTATGTGACGTTGACTAACAACACAGAAGAGAGTTGTGTGTGACGTTGACTAACAACACAGAAGAGAGTTGTGTGATGTTGACTAACAACACAGAAGAGAGTTGTGTGTGACGTTGACTAACAACACAGAAGAGAGTTGTGTGATGTTGACTAACAACACAGAAGAGAGTTGTGTGACGTTGACTAACAATACAGAAGAGAGTTGTGTGTGACGTTGACTAACAACACGGAAGAGAGTTGTGTGACGTTGACTAACAACATAGAAGAGAGTTGTATGTGACGTTGACTAACAGCACAGAAGAGAGTTGTGTGTGACGTTGACTAACAACACAGAAGAGAGTTGTGTGACATTGACTAACAACACAGAGTTGTGTGTGACGTTGACTAACAACACAGAAGAGAGTTGTGTGTGACGTTGACTAACAACACAGAAGAGAGTTGTGTGTGATGTTGACTAACAACACAGAAGAGAGTTGTGTGTGACATTGATTAAAAAAACAACACAGAAGAGAGTTGTGTGACGTTGACTAACAACACAAGAGAGTTGTGTGTGACGTTGACTAACAACACAGAAGAGAGTTGTGTGTGACGTTGACTAACAACACAGAAGAGAGTTGTGTGACGTTGACTAACAACACAGAAGAGAGTTGTGTGTGATGTTGACTAACAACACAGAAGAGAGTTGTGTGACGTTGACTAACAACACAGAAGAGAGTTGTATGTGACGTTGACTAACAACACAGAAGAGAGTTGTGTGTGATGTTGACTAACAACACAGAAGAGAGTTGTGTGACGTTGACTAACAACACAGAAGAGAGTTGTATGTGACGTTGACTAACAACACAGAAGAGAGTTGTGTGTGATGTTGACAAACAACACAGAAGAGAGTTGTGTGACGTTGACTAACAACATAGAAGAGAGTTGTATGTGACGTTGACTAACAGCACAGAAGAGAGTTGTGTGTGACGTTGACTAACAACACAGAAGAGAGTTGTGTGACATTGACTAACAACACAGAGTTGTGTGTGACGTTGACTAACAACACAGAAGAGAGTTGTGTGTGACGTTGACTAACAACACAGAAGAGAGTTGTGTGTGATGTTGACTAACAACACAGAAGAGAGTTGTGTGTGACATTGATTAAAAAAACAACACAGAAGAGAGTTGTGTGACGTTGACTAACAACACAAGAGAGTTGTGTGTGACGTTGACTAACAACACAGAAGAGAGTTGTGTGTGACGTTGACTAACAACACAGAAGAGAGTTGTGTGATGTTGACTAACAACACAGAAGAGAGTTGTGTGTGACGTTGACTAACAACACAGAAGAGAGTTGTGTGATGTTGACTAACAACACAGAAGAGAGTTGTGTGACGTTGACTAACAATACAGAAGAGAGTTGTGTGTGACGTTGACTAACAACACGGAAGAGAGTTGTGTGTGACGTTGACTAACAACACAGAAGAGAGTTGTGTGTGACGTTGACTAACAACACAGAAGAGAGTTGTGTGTGACATTGACTAACAACACAGAAGAGAGTTGTGTGTGACGTTGATTAACAACACAGAAGAGAGTTGTGTGTGACGTTGACTAACAACACGGAAGAGAGTTGTGTGTGATGTTGACTAACAACACAGAAGAGAGTTGTGTGATGTTGACTAACAATACAGAAGAGAGTTGTGTGTGACGTTGACTAACAACACAGAAGAGAGTTGTGTGTGACGTTGACTAACAACACAGAAGAGAGTTGTGTGACATTGACTAACAACACAGAATAGAGTGGTGTGTGACGTTGACTAACAACACGGAAGAGAGTTGTGTGTGACGTTGACTAACAACACAGAAGAGAGTTGTGTGACATTGACTAACAACACAGAATAGAGTGGTGTGTGACGTTGACTAACAACACGGAAGAGAGTTGTGTGTGACGTTGACTAACAACACAGAAGAGAGTTGTGTGACATTGACTAACAACACAGAATAGAGTGGTGTGTGACGTTGACTAACAACACAGAAGAGAGTTGTGTGACGTTGACTAACAACACAGAAGAGAGTTGTGTGCGACGTTGACTAACAACACAGAAGAGAGTTGTGTGACATTGACTAACAACACAGAAGAGAGTTGTGTGTGACATTGACTAACAACACAGAAGAGAGTTGTGTGTGACGTTGACTAACAACACAGAAGAGAGATGTGTGACATTGACTAACAACACAGAATAGAGTTGTGTGTGATGTTGACTAACAACACAGAAGAGAGTTGTGTGTGACGTTGACTAACAACACAGAAGAGAGTTGTGTGACATTGACTAACAACACAGAATAGAGTGGTGTGTGACGTTGACTAACAACACGGAAGAGAGTTGTGTGTGACGTTGACTAACAACACAGAAGAGAGTTGTGTGACATTGACTAACAACACAGAATAGAGTGGTGTGTGACGTTGACTAACAACACAGAAGAGAGTTGTGTGACGTTGACTAACAACACAGAAGAGAGTTGTGTGTGACGTTGACTAACAACACAGAAGAGAGTTGTGTGACATTGACTAACAACACAGAAGAGAGTTGTGTGTGACGTTGACTAACAACACAGAAGAGAGTTGTGTGACGTTGACCAACAACACAGAAGAGAGTTGTGTGTGACGTTGACTAACAACACAGAAGAGAGTTGTGTGACGTTGACTAACAACACAGAAGAGAGTTGTGTGTGATGTTGACTAACAACACAGAAGAGAGTTGTGTGACGTTGACTAACAACACAGAAGAGAGTTGTATGTGATGTTGACTAACAACACAGAAGAGAGTTGTGTGTGACGTTGACTAACAACACAGAAGAGAGTTGTGTGTGACGTTGACTAACAACACAGAAGAGAGTTGTGTGACGTTGACTAACAACACAGAAGAGAGTTGTGTGTGATGTTGACTAACAACACAGAAGAGAGTTGTGTGACGTTGACTAACAACACAGAAGAGAGTTGTATGTGATGTTGACTAACAACACAGAGGAGAGTTGTGTGTGATGTTGACTAACAACACAGAAGAGAGTTGTGTGACGTTGACTAACAACACAGAATAGAGTTGTGTGTGACGTTGACTAACAACACAGAAGAGAGTTGTGTGCGACGTTGACTAACAACACAGAAGAGAGTTGTGTGTGATGTTGACTAACAACACAGAAGAGAGTTGTGTGTGATGTTGACTAACAACACAGAAGAGAGTTGTATGTGACGTTGACTAACAACACAGAAGAGAGTTGTGTGTGATGTTGACTAACAACACAGAAGAGAGTTGTGTGTGATGTTGACTAACAACACAGAAGAGAGTTGTGTGACGTTGACTAACAACACAGAAGAGAGTTGTGTGTGACATTGACTAACAACACAGAAGAGAGTTGTGTGACATTGACTAACAACACAGAGTTGTGTGTGACGTTGACTAACAACACAGAAGAGAGTTGTGTGTGACGTTGACTAACAACACAGAAGAGAGTTGTGTGTGATGTTGACTAACAACACAGAAGAGAATTGTGTGTGACGTTGACTAACAACACAGAAGAGAGTTGTGTGATGTTGACTAACAACACAGAAGAGAGTTGTGTGTGACATTGACTAACAACACAGAAGAGAGTTGTGTGTGACGTTGACTAACAACACAGAAGAGAGTTGTGTGATGTTGACTAACAACACAGAAGAGAGTTGTGTGTGACGTTGACTAACAACACAGAAGAGAGTTGTGTGATGTTGACTAACAACACAGAAGAGAGTTGTGTGACGTTGACTAACAATACAGAAGAGAGTTGTGTGTGACGTTGACTAACAACACGGAAGAGAGTTGTGTGTGACGTTGACTAACAACACAGAAGAGAGTTGTGTGTGACGTTGACTAACAACACAGAAGAGAGTTGTGTGTGACATTGACTAACAACACAGAAGAGAGTTGTGTGTGACGTTGACTAACAACACAGAAGAGAGTTGTGTGTGACGTTGACTAACAACACAGAAGAGAGTTGTGTGTGATGTTGACTAACAACATAGAAGAGAGTTGTGTGATGTTGACTAACAACACAGAAGAGAGTTGTGTGCGATGTTGACTAACAACACGGAAGAGAGTTGTGTGTGACGTTGACTAACAACACAGAAGAGAGTTGTGTGTGACGTTGACTAACAACACAGAAGAGAGTTGTGTGACGTTGACTAACAACACAGAAGAGAGTTGTGTGTGACGTTGACTAACAACACAGAAGAGAGTTGTGTGTGACATTGACTAACAACATAGAAGAGAGTTGTATGTGACGTTGACTAACAACACAGAAGAGAGTTGTGTGTGACGTTGACTAACAACACAGAAGAGAGTTGTGTGATGTTGACTAACAACACAGAAGAGAGTTGTGTGTGACGTTGACTAACAACACAGAAGAGAGTTGTGTGATGTTGACTAACAACACAGAAGAGAGTTGTGTGACGTTGACTAACAATACAGAAGAGAGTTGTGTGTGACGTTGACTAACAACACGGAAGAGTTGTGTGTGACGTTGACTAACAACACAGAAGAGAGTTGTGTGTGACGTTGACTAACAACACAGAAGAGAGTTGTGTGTGACATTGACTAACAACACAGAAGAGAGTTGTGTGTGACGTTGACTAACAACACAGAAGAGAGTTGTGTGTGACGTTGACTAACAACACAGAAGAGAGTTGTGTGTGATGTTGACTAACAACACAGAAGAGAGTTGTGTGATGTTGACTAACAACACAGAATAGAGTGGTGTGTGACGTTGACTAACAACACGGAAGAGAGTTGTGTGTGACGTTGACTAACAACACAGAAGAGAGTTGTGTGTGACATTGACTAACAACACAGAAGAGAGTTGTGTGACGTTGACTAACAACACAGAAGAGAGTTGTGTGTGACGTTGACTAACAACACAGAAGAGAGTTGTGTGTGACGTTGACTAACAACACAGAAGATAGTGTGTGACATTGACTAACAACACAGAAGAGAGTTGTGTGTGACGTTGACTAACAACACAGAAGAGAGTTGTGTGTGACGTTGACTAACAACACAGAAGAGAGTTGTGTGTGACGTTGACTAACAACACAGAAGAGAGTTGTGTGTGACGTTGACTAACAACACAGAAGAGAGTTGTGTGTGACATTGACTAACAACACAGAAGAGAGTTGTGTGTGATGTTGACAGTTTCATCAGTCATTCAAAATGCTCAACATTCACTAACGAACGACATATGACTGTCATTGGAACGAACGGTCATTTATTTGATTCATAGTGTCTGCCATAGTCAGTTAGAAACAAGTATTTGTTGACAACACTACTATTGTGGTGTTCTTGTTTATGTTCTCATCATTTGTGGGATAGTATGTGCTCTTCTAATCAAGAATTGAAGCATATATGTTTATGAAAAGAAAGTTTAAACAGTTATGGTCCTCAATTCCACTAATATCAACAAAACGACCAATCACCTCTTATCTTAACTGAACTAACTGAACATAAAAAAGACCATGACATATGACATTGGAAATCTAGGTTCTGGCATGGGACAGGCACAAAAACGTTTGCTGATATTTGATTGACTGTTGGTAGTCTAGTGATCAAGAGGGTAGGGATGGGATCCTATGCTTAACCCCACCACATTTCTGCAAATGTCCAAAGCCAAGAACACTATTTCCACTAGGTTAATTTTGCTTATGTTCTGCTTGGTGTCATGCAGTTTAGGAAGAACTGGAGTAACAATTTGTGTTGTTTCAGTTTGTAAAATTATAGGCCATGAAATTTTAACTTTTTTTATGCTCAACAGATGAAAAATGAGGTAGTTCACTGTAAATATATGCATTACTTTCTGACAGACTAAATCAACAGACCATAATAGTCAGTTTCACATTAAATTAAGCTTTACACTGGTCACGAGTCCTTTCTTACATTGACAATTAATTTAACAAAATCAAACAAATCTTATTAAAATCAGTTGCTATACTACGCTATGCTTTCCTTCATCTGACAGAGTTCGACTACAGGTCATACCCAGATGAACTTTTGTATGAATACTTATTAAGAAAATAAACCATTCAAACAGCTTTATATTTGTGATGCAACACTAAAATATGTGAAAGGCTCTGTTAAGATTCTATCAATGATAGTTTTATTGGTTGATCACAACTTCGTCTGAACAGTCCCTAATTTGGGAGTCGGAACTGGTGAATTTATGGGTTTTGCTGAACACATCGCTTCTTTACCAATTTTTACACGGTTTTCGAACTCACAGCTCACCCTCAATATACACGTTTTACAAAACCCATCAAACCCGGACAAAAAGCAGAAATCAGCAAAGAAAAAAAACGGGGAAAAAATCATCACAGATTATTACAGCTGATTATGGATACTCTAACATGACCAAAGAATTATTGATACTTACTAAAGACACAACAAAGATAAACAGCCAACAGTATATAAAGAAATAATCTCCACCTATCTGTATAATGTAAATCAATAAAGCTGTGATAGGCAGGGTAAGAGCCATTCCTACTGCCAACTTCTTCAAATTGTCCTTAATGTAGAATGGCAGTGTCTAAAAAAAATTAACAGATTTACATTTGCAATTAAACCTGATTTAGTTGGGTGGTTTTGGTTTGATGGTGCTTAACGCCACTTTCAACAATATTTCAGTTATTTCGTGGCGGTCAGTTTTATTGGTGGAGGAAAGCGGAGTACCCGGAGAAAACCACCGACCTGTCGCAAGTCACTGACAAACTTTATCACATAATGGTGTATTGAGTACACCTCGCCTGAGCAGTGTTCGAACTCACATCTTTAGTGACGATTGGCACTGATTGCACAGGTAGTTGTAAATCCAACTACCATATGATCACGGCCATGAGGTCCCCCAAACCTGCTTTATTGACCACCTCTATTAGACAATCACAAGTATTATGTGACCTTAATTCTAATATCTCTTCAGTGTATTTCATGTTTATCAAACCTGTATTTAGCGACCATCTGTCTTATGTGATCCTATTTCAATGTTCCATTTGAAGGTCGCATAAAACAGGTTTGACTCTATTTAAATGGTTTACTTGTACATTTTTTTAAACCTTTATCAAGGTACGAATTTGTCATACTAAAGTAAAATTAAGCACTTACGTAAATCTATATCGCATCATTGATGTAATGGATAGCATGCTCACCTCTAGTGCGGTAGATTGCCGGTTGGAGCCTGGGTCGCCACAATAAAATTGGTATTTGCTGCTGCTTCAGGTAAGCACACAGCATTAAGGAGTAAGAATCAGGATAATGTACTTAAGTGGAGCGACATGTCAACCCACAGACTGTTGTTTCAGTCAACAGCCACTATAAAAATCAAACTCACTCATATGGCCACCTAATTATCATTTATGCAGAGATTGGAAATACACAATGCTATGTTTTTTTTAGAATGATTTATACAATTTAAAAAAAAATACTTCCATAGATACCTATGTTATAAATTGTCAACCAGTGGATGCAATCTGCAAACAAATACTCAAGTTTCTATTCCTAAGATGTAGCAATGCCATTACACTGTCTTTGAGCTTTTGTGAAGAATTATAAAATTTTATCCAAAGAAATAGTTGTCTTTTAGGACTATCTTTAATTTTAAATCTGCAAAACCAAATGTTGAAAAGTAACCCAACAGGGACAACATCTTGTCATATTTGGTTTCATTTCAACAGATAAGATTAAAATGTTAACCAGTGCTGACAGAGGGTCAAACTAATTGACCTTGCCGATCATGTGAACTAAGAAAAAAATGTTTTTGTAGATACCTGTTTATTAAATCCATGTTTCTCTTCCAACACAAATGTACTGTATAGTGACCATGGCTGTGATGTTACAGTACTATATAATTGGGCATACAACATGAATACAATGGAATGGAAAATCTGAAAAATTACACATTATGATGTAATAATATAAAACTACTGCTACTTCACACAAAACATTGAAAAATAGAAATTCTGATACTATTTACTAAATTTAATGTCTAAACCGAACACTGAATAAACCAGAATCCTGTATAAACCGAACCCAGAATAAACTAGAATCCTGTATAAACCGAACCCAGAATAAACTAGAATTCTGTATAAACCGAACCCAGAATAAACTAGAATCCTGTATAAACCGAACCCAGAATAAACTAGAATCCTGTATAAACCGAACCCAGAATAAACTAGAATTCTGTATAAACCGAACCCAGAATAAACTAGAATTCTGTATAAACCAAACTTTATATAATGTCTCAATGTAGAAACTCTTTGTTAATTTAACCTGTACAAATCAAACACTTGTCCATTCTGAACACAAAACTTGGTTCCACAGAGGTTCAGTTTAGACAGGTTACTCTGTATTAATTAACATAAAAGTTATTTTACCCATAATTCAGTTCCAAATAACAATAAAAATAATGTTGGGATAAATATAATCATTTAGAGTTCTGCAATTTTGGGTGTTATTTCACTGTGTTCAGTCCATAAAGACATTGATTATGAAAAGAAAGTGTAAAAACAATGATGTTCAACACTTCCCCCACATGTAATAACAAAACAAACAATACCTCTCACCTCAAATCATTGAACACAAAAGAGACCCAGATATATGCCAATGGCAGGTCAGTTTTATTGGTGGAGGAAACTGGAGTGCCTGAAGAGAATCACCAACCTGCCGTAAGTCACTGCCAAACTTTATCACATAATGTTGCATCGAGTACGCCTCGCCTGAGCGGGATTCGAACTCATAACATTAGTGATGATAAGCACTGATTGCATAGGTAGTTGTAAATCCAACTACCATAAGATCACGGCCACGACGGCACCAGGTTCAATCAGTGTTGACTTTGTACGAGTACATTGTATTTAGGAGATAACTGTATTGTATTTGAAAATTTCAAAGCATCAATTGGAGATTTGATGGTCGCAAATTGAGTTGACTGGCGACGCGTTAGTGGAGCCAGTAAACAGATATTTGCTACTATTAAATCGACAATTGATGCTGTGAAATTTTCAAATACAATACAGTTATCTCCATTCTAATGTAATCATGTGTATAGATGTGTATTGCCACATTATTGACAAGATGACGTAAGCGGTAATCAGCTGACATTCCTTCGTCCGGGAAAAAAAGTAGTTTCATGTAAGACCATTAAATCGACAATTGATATCGTGAAATTTCAAATACATTACAGTTATCTCCATTCTAATGTAATCATGTGCATTGATGTATATTGCCACATTATTGACAAGATAGCGTAAGCGGCTAAAATTCTAAAAAAAAAATATCTCATGCTATTTCAACCGTGGAATTGATACTGTGAAAATTACAGCATTGTCCAATCACAAACCAGGAATATTAAACAACTACATTAGAATTAACCATATTGTCAATATATTATTTTACTTTCACAAATATAATGGTAGCTAAAGTTACCTCATATTCTGTTCCATATCCAAAATAACCCAAGGTATCAGTTGATACTGCCCATATGAAAGGAATACCTCCAAATACTAAAATAAGCTGAAAAAATACAAAAATAGTGAGTCAATATGTAATGTTATCATATCTCATTGTATTAGTATGTAGATACTGTCAATTAAAATGAAATATCTCCTGTATAACCCTCAATAATTTACTATTATCAGGGCTCACGTTGGAGGGCGATTTGGGCGAAGAAGTTGCCTTGTGGCTGCTCACTTCGCTTTGTACTAGTGCCAAAAGAGAAGTAGAAGTCGCCCTGTAATTTTACCAAGTTGCTTTGCTAATTTTAACTGTTTTAACGGTAAAACATCGGTATAATTATACTACAAAATTTCCGTTTTTCAAACCGCCATTGTAAAGGGACGTAATCGAAACTGCTACGAATATAAAAACTGTACTATGGATCCGTACTCGGGGAAAATTACGTCGGTATTGTTTCATTTCATTTATTTGGGGTTTGATGGCGGCTATCCAATGGGATTGTTAACTTTATGGATATGATTAGTTTCTTAATTAATATCAATTAGTGATTAAAGAGAAGCAATGTAAATAATATACACTCATTAAAATTTGATTAAATAATTAGCGATTTTCACAGCTTGTGATAAAATTTATTATTCAATTTTATTTATTTATTATTTATTGGGCAATAGTTGAATATCATATATGTGCCTTTATCATCTGCAAGACAAAACAAAGAATCTGAAAAGGGTTTACTTAATACAAACAAACAAAAAACAAATACAAGGACATACAATGTATGTAATTGTAAATCAGAGAGATGATATGCTAACAAAAACAAGGAATTAAACAACTACTGACTATACAGCACGATTTAGCAAGAAATCACTCGGGTCCGACGTCGGTGAAATCAAGAAAATTTCGGAGAAATTAAAAAAAAAGTCGGTGTTGACACCGCGAAATGTCTGAGAAAAATCGAACACAGTGATTTACTATAAAACACCGACATTGACGATTAAACGCCGCGAAATAAAGAAATGGGATATTAACCTTTATTTGTACATTTGTATGTTCTTGAGACTGTCATTTTTGATAATATGAATGATTCATAGCAAATTTTCTTTTTCAGGTGTGCAAGCTATGTGATCATTTTTCGTTCTTTAATTCTGATATTTGCTTTTGTTTTAATCTATTATGTTAAGAAAACAATGCCGGTACAAACGTTTAGTATTATGTGATCATTACCATTTATAAGCTTGTGTTGTATTATTTTGTTAATTAAAATATACTTGATCTTTTGAATGCAAGCTTGGTATCCCGAGTTAATTTGCTTTCGGGTGTTCAATTAATGTCGACTTGGCACGTGACTTAAGTTCACCTGTTACAAAAGTTTCTAGATCCCCAAAAGCACGCTTTGATCGATAGCATGTGGAAACCTTTCTAGATTCTCGTTCACGTGAAAAATATGTGTACAAATCAGAAATGGAACTTTTATTAAAGGTAAAATAACACGTGGCTTGCAAGGGGATTAACGACATACAAATACGAAAAAGCACGTTTGCTTTAGATAAAAAATTACATCGATTTTTTTTTTCAATCATTCTCGGTGTGTTTTTAAATCAATCCCGCAGCCTCAGGTAACTGTGTATTTGACCTTTTAGTGACGAGTTCAATGTGTGCACTACATAAAAATAGACACATCCGTTCATTGATAAAACACAGGTGATTAAAAAAAATAACATCGATATAAACCAATCGAAATGTTGGGATTAGACAAGGATTTATATAGTAGGACTACTATATATATCCCTGGATTAGATAATATACGCAAAACAAGATGCGTGCTCAGCCTCATAAATCCTATAAATAAAATGTATGCCATGCTGGCATCCCTGAAAAAAAAAAACGGTATCAAATTGAAATATAAAGTACGAAATAGTAAAAAAACTAAACTAAGCAACAAAAAACAAAAGAACACATGAAGTGCTGTCACATGTACGTGTATACACGTATGATTTTCGCCGCGGTGTTGTCACCGGCAATTAAAATATTGCACCGACATTTAGGTCCTAATTTGTTAATTTTCGCGGTGAAAGTTTCACCGTGATTTCACCGACATTTTACGGTGATTTTATGACATATCACCGACATTTCACCGCGAAAAAACACTGACCAAGGTGATTTCTTGCTAAAACGCGCTGTACGTGCTGTACATGTACCTTAATGCATAACAAGTACATTATAAAATACAGATAACTCAGTGACCTTGAAACTCACCTAGATGTGTCTTGGACACACCATTTTCACTTGGGAGTCACCAAAATTTTCAGAAATGTCTTTGAAATAAATTGCTACATGTATCCTTGCAACTTGTACTACATCAGTGTGTGAAATTAGTGGTAGACCTATAGACAATGTCTATGTAAAAGCAAGCTGGTCTATGTCAAATTTTCTAAATAATGCAGTGAGGTCTATATAGAAATTGGTCTATGATACCACAAAATTTAGTTTCACACACTGCTACATTTATCTAATAGAGGAATGTAGATTTAAACCTACTGTATTTTCTATCTGTGAATACAGTGAACTCCAACATCCAAATGTACTCTTGTCTAATCCATACAGTCTGGCTTTAGTGAAAGTTTCTTGATCTAGAACACCTTTTAAACTGTCAGGTACTGTCTTTACTGTTTTGTACAGACATCTCTGAAAGGAAAAAAATAGACGATATGTTAAATAATCAATTATTCTACGTTGATAATTTGATGTATGACACAATCTGTCCATACCAAAAATGCATCGGAATGCACTGGGGTCAAATTTTTAATTTCCAGAATACTTTTGATAGGGCTTGTGATGAGATTAGGCTGGAGATACAGAGCAGAAATTGTCGTCGGATGTCTAATCTCAATGAGATTAAGGCATTGATTGATTGAAAAGGTAACATTGGGGACATTGGAAAACAGGAATCTTAAATGTTATCAATAAAAGACACCAGTCACTGCTTATTTTACTATCAACATATCTTTACTATTAATACATGTATAACTAAGATATCAGAGTTCGCAAAATTTGTCAGTCCTGTCAGACATGACCAGCTACATAAATTTGGGCAGATTTTGCTAGCCTAAACCACAGGGCCTTGTCACTATCCACGTAAATATACTATCAATGCATAAACATGTACAAGGGCGGACACCTATTTTATCCCCACTCGCTTCAAGTCGTGTTTGTTTTTTAAATTCCTTCTAATATATTCAAAATCCTGTTTGGTTCAACTCCCAAGACCTTATTCAGAGCTCCAGATAATTTTCAAGTCCAAAGGGTAATTAGTACTAATTACCCCTTACTTTTGAAAATGATGGGTATTTGCATATTTCCTTTGCACTGTTGTACAATGTACTCTCTACTTCAGAAAAGATTGCTTACATGTACACTTTTAAAATTATGTTTGACACAAGTGTTATTCAATAAACGCAGGATGCAAATGAAATGTATATCTCTGTTTAATTTGACACGATTGTGTCATGTTTATTAAAAAAATGTTGTAAATATTTTGTTTTTTGCTCCTCGACTTCGGCAGTTTTCATAGCCGTTTTGATAATGTCATCAATGATTCCTTTAACTATACTGTCACTAGACACAGATGAAACTGTCAGGAACTTAAGTATAGAATTTTCCGTAGCGCGCTTATTCGTGTTCTTGCTCATTTTCGGTAATCCCTCATTTTCAACGAACAACGTGTTCCCAAATTTACTTTCGTTTTAGTTCTTACTTATTACGTAAACCTCATTTATTTGTAATATTGACCGCGATTGGATGATTTATCGTAAACATCCGATCAGATCTCTTTTGACATCGATGCTTAGAAAGGCAAACATTCGGTACCCCTCGGATGTATATGCTCTCTCCTTCGAAAAGTATAAAGGGAAGTAATTACGGGGAATTTCTCAAAGACAAAAATGTATTGTTATGTACACGACTGTACAAGTACGCTCCGAATTTGGAAAGTTTGCTTATACAGCAATATGTATGCGTAATGTGTACACTCTGATCTGATAATACATGCGTTTTTACTCGTTTTCATAGTGTAAAAAACGCAAATACGCAGCTTATCTGGATCTCTGCTTATTGTTTTCAAGAAATATCATGACCTCCCCTCGACTACCTCTTGTGAAGGCGCAGCAGTCGTTTTTTGTCAGGAATTCGCCTGAGTAGAGAACTCCATGGACTCAAAGTGAAAGAAACAGTGCCACCTATAAAAAAACGGAAGTTCGGAACTCTCAGGGTTTTAGCTTTGAGGTAAGGAAAATACCGTTAAGATTCAAACTTCAAATTATCCCGCTCGTTTAATGTTGTTTGAATCTTAACGTATTTTCCTTACCTCAAAGCTAAAACCCAGAGAGTTCCGAACTTCCATTTTTTTTATAGGTGGCACTATTACTTTCACTTTGAGCCCATGGACTTCTCTACTCAGGCGAATTCCTGATAAAAACGACTGCTGCGCCTTCACAAGAGGTAGTAGAGGGGAGGTCATGATATTTTTTGAAAAGAATAAGGTCTTGGGAGTTGAACCAAACAGGGTTTTGAATATATTAGAAGGAATTTAAAAAACAAACAAGACTTGAAGCGAGCGGGGGTAAAAAAAGGTGTCAGCCCTTGTACATGTTTATGCATTGATAGTATATTTACATGGATAGTGACAAGGCCCTGTGCCTAATAAGTAAATAAGGGTAATAACAAAATTACCAAACTCCAAACAATCTTACAAAGGGAAAGTCAAAACTCATAATTATACAAACAGACAAAATCAGTCAACAACCGGAAAACTGTGAAAACCATAATG
The DNA here is from genome assembly GCA_963680875.1 of Bathymodiolus brooksi. NCBI lineage: Eukaryota > Metazoa > Mollusca > Bivalvia > Mytilida > Modiolidae > Bathymodiolus > Bathymodiolus brooksi. Next base: position 17,945,183 of record OY804581.1, on the reverse strand, counting down.
ACCCTGACTTGGTACAGGCATTTCTAAAGAAATGGTGGGTTGAATCAGATTTTAAAGTGCCAAACCTCCCGCTCTCATTACGGTTCAAAGGTTCCGGATGTCACTATAACAGTATTTAAGTATTTAAACCAAGTCCAAGCCAGGTGACTGACACAAGAAGATTGGTATTTTGCAATAGAAAATTAATGAGGACTGACATTTTTTTTTCACTAGGACCACCAAACCCATATACAACTTTGTGTACCCTCAATATGTAAATAGTAAAATTACACCGACCGGATGTCTTTCATTGATAAAATTTCAGATTTCTGTACCAGTGATTGGATCTAACATTGACTTATTCATATTGTCATTGTCTAAAGGTAATGGGACTTATCGTGGTAGGAAATTATATGAAATAACCTGTCTATATCCAAGATATTCTTCCCACAAATACATCATCCATGAGAATGCCAGTACGGCTAAAAGTATGTTATTTTCTAATATATCCATTGTCACGCTTAAGCTTCACGACAGGAAGTACTCCGGAGACGATAATCATAACGCAGTAAATCGTACTCGAATAGCACCACATTTACGGGAATGGGATACTGGGCGTTTACTCGTTGGCATATATGCTTTCTATCTTGTATAAAATATGCAGTGACGTATGCATTGTAGTGGCGTAGCTAGGGTCAGAATGATGTGGAAACTAATGTTCGGTGATGGGTTTAAGGCCCCAAGAGGGTCCAAGGCAAAATCCTGGTAGTGAACCCAGAGGGTCAAAGCCCCCTGGAAGCTCTAAGAAAAAGCACTAAAAATTCTATGAATGTAAATACTCTTGAAATGTTACTTGAACATTCTGTTTCATTGATATATTCTGCGAAGAGGAGCACAAGGTACATATGGATAGAACAACTTAAGTTAAGAATTCCATTCGGAAGTCTTCATTTATCATTTCGAATAGCAATAGATCTTTCTGTTCGGAATAGATTTTAGCTTAAAAAAGTTGCTTTACATTTGTATGTATACGGACCCTGACATATAATAATATTTATGGATGTCAGAATGTAGAATTTACTCGTAAGACATTTTCACATGGGTCGGCATCACAGGCACTTGTTTCATTCAAAAAATGTATGCCCCCTCCTCTTCCTTACTGAAAAATAGAAAATGCGACTTTCGCTGAATATTCTTGTCCAATTCGTCTGAGGGGCCCCCGGTATTTATATTTAAATGTGGCAGTCGAAAAGAGAAATATCTCGGGAGTGTAACGATATAATTGGGTCAGCGAAAGGATCACAAATAAGCGAAAAATATTGAGGCGAAGTGGGAAAAGGGTAAAGGGCAGATGTTTACCTTGAAGTAAGGAAGAGGAGGGGGCATATATTTTTTGAATGAAACAAGTGCCTGTGGTCGGCATACCGAAATCAGTGTAAAAATAGAAATACAATTAGCCAATTAATATCCCCAGCTCGCCCCGGCAAATAAAGTCAATATCATTTTATGAGAAACCCCAAAAATCAATTTGAAAAATAAAAATAGGAGGTACACCTCTACATTGTGTGAGGAAAATATACTAAAAAGCGTACCTCCAAGGTGTGATGAATGGACGTGACGACGGACAGGATGAAGCTTGGGGTATAATAAACTAGAAATAAAGGAATCCATTTAGATTTTTGAATTTACAATCATATGGAAAACGTAAATACATTGGAATAAGAAAGAACATAAATTGTTTTTGAAATATTTTGATCTTTCTTATAACGTTTCAGAACAAAACTCGTGTATTAAGTTCACATAAATCAAATTCAAATAAATGTCAGCTATTCGTTAATTTTGAAGAGGAACGCAAGTCTCCTATCCCTTTTCAAGACGAAGCATTATAATACTTTGTCTATATCAATGATTGTCTCTTTGTACGCACGTAGAATACATAGACAGAACAGATAGTCTCTCAGTGGTCATAGTCGATCGTAAATACGTCTTTGTCCTACACATGACGCTAAAGCTCTTCTCTGCAGTATATAGCTGTTACTGGCATGCATAACAGTATGAGTAAACGGCATGTATCGATACTCGGGTAAAGATCTGTATTTGTATTTGTAAGGTTTCGGATAGGATGTTTGGCTTAGGATTGTTTATAACCGACCATCTTTCCCTCCATCCGTCAATTTCAAGCTTGAAGTTTGCAATTTCAACCCCAGCGAAAGTTTTTTTTTTTATAATTTTCAATACAAAAATTCTGTTCAGTGGTTCCCGAGAAACCAAAAAGTGTAAAGTTAACGGACGGACGATGTTCACCAAGGGATAGCAAAAGCTTACCAAGTGAGCCTTAATGTTCAAACAAAACAAACTAGAAGAACTGTGGGCACAGCTCACAAATATAAACCCCCACTTCCCACAATCGTTGAAATGGGTGAAATCCAATGTTTTTTTATTGGAAACTCTTAAAAGTTTCATGGAAATCCATACAATCGTTCAGGAGGAGATGCGGATGCAATACGGTAACACCCTTTTCATAAATGGCAAAATCCATGTGTAGCTCAGGAAACTCCAAAACAATATATCGTGGCGGTCAGTTTTATTGGTAAAGGAAACCAGAGGAAACCACCGACCTGTCGCAAGTCACTGACAAACTTTATCACATAATGATGTATCGAGTGCACAGTGCACAGGTAGTTGTAAATCCAACTACCACGACCACGATCACGACACCCCCTGCAAATTAGAGGTTAAATACCCCATCAACTTAAAAATTATTGTTGCAAGACAAATATAATAAAGCAACGAAAACATCTTTATTTTTATTTAATTTAATTTCAGTATTTGACACTTCATGCCTTCTATGACTGCCGGTTAAAATAAGAGGGAATGTACCCTATTTCAGTTTAAAACAGTAATAGCAACTTCGCTTATAGTTATGGATCTATTATTCCAAATGTTTATTCTCATTTAAATCTGCTCTAAGGCAAACGTAGGTGGTCGGCTTTTAAAATTATATCCATTACAATATAAAGTTCTTAGAATGGTAAGATTTGAAATTATGTTGCATGATTTCTGTGGATCCGTTGAAGATTCCTGAATGTTTATCATATATATATTATTAAATGACTATGCATTTTCTTAATTCTGATTGGTTTAGAAGGCTCATTGCTTCCTCTAACAGAACTACATGTCCACCGCGCAATTTTGCGCGTGAGGTTAATAAATCTCATGTCGCAGTTAGTACGTACCCAAATATAGTAACAGGGGTTATGTTTTAAGTCACAAAATGTTCCAACAGGTGTCAGTGACTGCCATAACATTATAAGTACTGTTATCAAAGGTGAAGTTCTTCACGAACCAAAAAGCTCAGGTATTATAGAAGTTACAAGACTTTTGATATTGAAAATTTCAATGATGATATAGAACAAATTAAGATCAATCAAACATGTCATGAAGTAGATTCTGTTTATAATGAATATGAAAAAGATTTTATCAATGTGTTAAACAAGCATGCTCCAATTAAATCTAGATATCAAAGAAAAAAACAATTACCATGTATGAATCAGGAGCTCAGAAGAGCTGTATACAGAAAACAAATGCTATATTCTCAATTTACAAAATGTCAGAGCAACAAAAATTGGGGAAAATTCAGAAAGCAAAGAAATTTTGTAACCAAATTGAAAAGAAAATCAATGAAAACATACCTTTTAGAACGTTGCTCTGGGGTAACAAAATCGGGCGACTTTTGGAGAACTATTAAGCCATTCTTTTCGAAAAGGGGTCCAGTGGAGAACAAAAAATTGTGCTTAATGAATCTGACAAGATTGTAAATGATCAAAAAGAAGTAGCCAATCACTTTAATAATTTGTTCTCCACTATAGCTGAGAGTATAGGAAAAGATACTGTTTACGACCATTCTGATCATCCAAGTTTAATAGAAATAAAGAAACAAAATGATTGCACAAACAAATTTGTTTTTGAAAAGGTAACAACAGATAAAGTTGAAAAGATTATAAAAATATCAACATCAAAACAGCAACAGGTGCTGATGGTATACCTGCCAAAATAATAAAATGTAGTAAATCTATTATTGCACCTCAGATTACAAGTATTTTAAATATGTCAATAGATCAGAGTGTTTTTCCGGATAAATTAAAGAAAGCACAAGTAACACCTTTATATAAAAAGAATGATCCACTTTTGAAGACTAACTACAGACCCGTAAGTGTACTATGTATTTTTTCAGAGATTTTTGAGAACATTTTAGAACAGCAATTGTCTGATTTCTTTGAAAATATTTCTAATCCTTATTTATGTGCTTTTAGAAGAGGTCATGGATGTCAGACAACCTTGCTTAGGTTATTAGAGGACTGATGGAATGCCATTGACAAAAATCAGTATGTTGCCGCAGTCCTAAGGGAACGACCATTTAACTTGAAGGGGGGAGGGGGGGGGGGGGGGTTATGGTTTTTTTCTAAAAAAATATTCTGATTTTGATGAAGGAAAAAAAAAGATAATCTGATTTAGAGTTTTTGTCATATAACCTATTGTTGAATTCTGGAAAAAAATATTCTAACTCTCATGTTGTCCGAAAAAAAAATTCTGAACGAAACAAAAAACAATAACCCCCCCCCCCCCCTTCAAGTTAAATGGTCGGTCCCTAATGGATCTTTTCAATGCATTTGTTTGCCTACCCCATGACATTTCATTGGATAAACTTTCGGCCTATGGTATGTCCACTGATTCTGTATCCCTTCTGGAGTCCTACTTATCAAATAGGAAACCACAAATTAAAGTTAATAGTATCCTGAGCAGTTGGTCTGACATCCAAAAAGGTGTACCCCAAGGGTCAATCGTGGTTCTCTACTTTTTAATGTCTTTATTAATGATATTTTTTATTTTGTTAAAAAGGGTACTTTATATAATTATGCGGATGACAATACTTTGTCTTATGGTCATCCTGATTTTAATGTACTTACCTCCGTTTTAGAATCAGAGTCAAATGTTCTTATTAATTGGTTTAAAGTAAACAAAATGCAGGCTAATCCAGATAAATTTCAGGTACTTGTGGTTGGGGAGAAGACTTTTGACAAAAACATGAAGATTTGTATACAGAATTCTACACTTTCATGTGAAGAGACAGTAAAACTTTTAGGAATTGAAATAGATTATCAATTAAATTTTGACATTCATATCAGTTCAATCTGTAGGAAGGCATCACAGCAACTGAATATACTTAAACGTTTGGGCCGATAATTAGACAGATTAAGCAAATTAACTGTATTCCACACTTTCATTCTCAGTAACTTTAACTTCTGCCCTTTGGCTTGGCATTTTTGTACCGATAACACTTCGCTTTGTATACGATGACTACACCTGTTCATATATCAACCTTCTTGAAAAAGCTCTAATGCCCTCCTTACAGATCAGACGTATTAGGACAATGGCCTTGGAGACATATAACATCGTTAACAAATTAGCTCCGGTATGCCTTCATGATTTAGTTAATGTGAAGAATTCTAAATATGCTTTCAGGTATTCGAATATATTAGATGTACCTCAAGTTAGAACTACAAGGTATGGCAACAAATCATTCATGTTTGCAGCTGCAACTCTGTGGAACGACCTTCCGAACCATTTCAGAACTGAAAACAGTTTCAACCACTTTAAAAGTTTGATTCAGTCCTGGAATGGCTCAGTATGTCGTTGTTCTGCATGCAGATAACATATTCAGCTTTCTGTTTTATTTCTAGTGCTTTTTCCAAGTTGTAATGCTGCTTAGTTATTTTATGTTTGCTTGATATTGCTTCAGCATGTTTAGTATGTCCTTTATTTTTGGGCTTTTTATGTTGCATTTGCTAAGGGAACGACCATTTAACTTGAAGGGGGGGGGTTATGGTTTTTTCCTAAAAAAATATTCTGATTCCCCATGTTGTTGAAAAAAATATTCTGATTTTGGTGGAGGAAAAAAAAGAAAATCTGATTCAGAGTTTTTGTCATATATCCTAATGTTAAATTCTGGAAAAAAAACTAACGAATATTCTAACTCTTGTGTTGTCCAAAAAAAAATTTCTGAACGAAACAAAAAACCATACCCCCCCCCCCCCCCTTCAAGTTAAATGGTCGGACCCTAACTGTATGTGCTTTATATATGTGTTTATGCGTTTATGTTAACATTTGTATGTATCTTGTGCTACTATGTATATTCGGTAAAAAGCTCCTGAGAGCTTGTGTTTATTGTTATACAAAAAACCGAATTCAAATAAAGTTTTCTTATCTTATCTTATATTAGACTGAATAATATCGAAAAATTTGATTGGCCGACATTTTGAACCTCAACCAATCAGAGGCGGTCTTGCAAACGAACTTCGGTAATCAGCGGACGACTGTTAGTAAGCAAAAATGAACGAAGCAGCTTAGTCAGTAGAACCAGAAGTTAAGACACGTTTCGTTACAGTTGATGATGCAGCATTTGAAAAGCTTTTGTACGAAAATAGTTACTTTGACTGTGAAAATAATATAAAGCTGCAAGAAAATGTTTTTGTTGACTTGATGCTCTATTTTATATAGTAATATAAAACACAATTTTCACCCCTAAATTACACTTAGAATGTGTCATTTAATAAAACAATTGATGACTTTTCATTTCGGTGGACACTGATTTATCAACCCATTGGAAGTGAGGTTCACCTCAGCCGTTGACTTCGGCTGAACATGTGTCATCACTTCCTCGGGGTTGATAAATCACAGTGTCCACTTTATGAAAAGTCATTAATTGTATATTATTAAATGACTATGAATTTTCTCTATTCTGATTGGTTTAGAAAGTTCATTGGTTCCTCTAACAGAACTACATGTCCACCGCACAATTTTGCGCGTGAGGTTAATAAATCTCATGTCGCAGTTAGTACGTACCCAAATATAGTAACAGGGGAAAACCAGTAGACTGATTAATATCGATAAATTTGATTGGCCGACATTTTGAACCTCAACCAATCATCAGAGGCGGTCTTGCTAACGAAATTCGGTAATCAGCAGACGACTGTTAGTAAACAAAAATGAACGAAGCAGCTTCGTCAGTAGAACCAGAAGTTAAGACACGTTTTGCTACAGCTGATGATGCAGCATTTGAAATGCTTTTGTACGAAAATTGTTACTTTGACTGTGAAAATATAATATAGCTGCAAGAATTTGTTTTTGTTGACTTGATGCTCTATTTTATATAGTAATATAAAACACAATTTTCACCCCTAAATTACACTTTGAATGTGTCATTTAATAAAACAATTGATGACTTTTCATTTCGGTGGACACTGATTTATCAACCCCTTGGAAGTGATGTTCACCTCAGCCGTTGGCTTCGGGTGAACAACACTTCCTCGGGGTTGATACATCACAGTGTCCACCTTATGAAAAGTCATTAATTGTATATTATTATATGACTTGGCTGACGTCTTTAGTAACGTTCTTTGATAAAACATTATATTCAACGCCCAAAAAGTCACGAGATGTGAACATAACATTCCAACGCTTCTCCAGACACCTTAAAATAGAAATGGTGTTTCCGAATTATCTCAAAAGTAGTAGCCAATCATCACCGGGTTAAGTTTTGTCATCGACTAATCAGATGCGTTCTTACTAATTACTAGTACTTTCGGTACACAATTAAATTAATAATGGCAGACGTTGGGCAGACAGGGGTGTCTGGGGAACAAAGTCGGCGCTTTGCAACAGTAAATGCAAATTTGATTTAATGTCATATAATAAAACAGTTAATGCCTTTCAATTTCGGTGAATACAAGGATTGATCAACCCATGGAAAGTCATCAATTGTATAATGTTCATATTATAGGGACATAAGCCATTTACTTCTAACAACAAGGCTAGCAATATTGAAGTTCATTTGCGCCACAATGTCCACCTCCAGTAACCATCCCAAGGTCCAGGGTTTATCAGATCAGTTTATGTAGAACTCTCAGAGCTGGCCTCCATCTATTTAAATGTGGGAGTCACAATATAGCTGACAAATTGTTGTTTGTGATCATAAACACCAGTGACCACACCTAGTCTATTTATTTTGTGTCTTCAGTTATGTATTTAATTTATTTTATATCCACCATTGTTTAATTTCCTCAATCCAGCAGAAATAAATTACACAAATATTCTCACAAAAAAAAAAACAAAAAAAAAACAAGTCGAGTGTAATTTTATTGTAAGAATTTAAATATGAAGCTTTTTTTTCATCCTTTTTTTGGGGGTTTGTTGTGATGAAATGAAATACAGTAATCATGAGCAACAATATGATCATTCACAATAACATTAATTACTCTTAGTCCTAAACATAGAAATGATAAGAGACCGTCATGGTCGTGATCATTTGGTAGTTGGATTTACAACTATCAGCACTACAGTTGTGAGTTTTAACCCCACTTATTGCTAGGTGTACTCCATACAACTGTATGTGATAAAGTATGTCAGTGACTTGCGGCAGGTTGGTGGTTTTCTCCGGGTGCTCCACCAATAAAACAAACTGTCACGGCAAAACTGAAATATAGTTGAAAGTGGCGTTAAACATAATAACCCTAACCATAGAAATGACATACAACCACAAAAGTAGATGGAATTCTAGTTCCTGGTTTGTGACTTACACATCTTGTGCTGGGGTTAAAACACAGTAAATAGATTCATAACTTCTCACTTTGATAGTATCTTTTATAAAATTAGCAATTGTCTTGGAATACAAAATTCATTTGTACGAGGTTGAGGCTTATGAATAGGTAGAAATGGGAGGAATGTAGATAGATAGATAGTTTATTAACGAATTATCGGCCCATAAGGGCATATACAATCAATACAATGAAATAAAAACAATCAATTACAAATGGTATATACACAAACAATGTATGTATTTTATGTTTATCATACACCATTAAATCAACGGAGAAGAAGAAGAAAAACGGTGAAATTTCATTATACATACATATAAATTGGGCTTAAACTGAACGTAGACAGCAGTGTTACAATAATGCTATGTAATGTATATGAAATAAACAAAGAAATAATAACGGACAGGGTGTTAAGGTTAATTAATTGTTCTTTTTGGTGAAATCATATTAATATATCCTAATGGTTATTAGAGTACCTTTATATCAAGAGGAATAATTTGTATAACAAACCTTCAAACATAAATAAAGATGACAAATACAAATGATAATATAAGCACTGGTAATGACAGGCATAGAATTAATGCTAGCTGTATAAACGCAATGACATTCAACATATCACAGCGACCCGAGGACTGTATTTTCGGTGAGCTAGCATTACAAAAATCCAACGAAGCATGTTGGTCTGGTATAACGCGGACATCATCGTCATCTCATCGCCTGTAACTTGTTCTTGCATGATTTAGAAGGAAATATTGCTCATTTGGCATCAAACAACAACCACTCGTTCACTCACCCACTAACATCAACCAAAAGTGAAGAAAAATGAAGAAATGTTATTATTTATAATAAAAATCAGACTTAAAGTGAAAGTAGAAATCAGGGTTACAATAATGTTTATGTATTGTACATGAAATAAACAAAGAAATAGCAATTAACTGCATGAGTAAAGATTAATTCATTTATCTTTGTGAAATCTTATTAATTCATCTTTATGTTTATTAAATCACCTCACAAACAAGAAGAATAACTCCGATGACAAACCTACAAACAAAAAAGATGACAAATGCAAATGATAACCAAGAAAGCTAGGAGGCCCTGGCTAGGTCAGGAAACAATGGTGGCTATGAAACAAAAACCCTTAAAAGATGTAGTCATAGCATGCATGATTGGATAATGCTAGTAGTAAACAAGTTTTATGTCATAAACATCTAGGAATAATTTTCAATGATAACATGATATGGTCTGATCACATTGCAGACATTTGCATAAGAAGTAACAAACGCTTAGACATAATTTAGAAATCTGTTATCTGCTACCTAGACTATGAATCCAAAAACATATAAATCATTTGTGCCTTCCCTTTTAGATTATCCAGACGTTATTTATGACAGTTGCAAATGTAAACTAACAATCACTAACACCAATGCTTAACATGTATCGCAACCTTAACACGGCGACGACAAGGTAGTCATACTCAATGTTTTAAAAATAACAAATGTACAGAGTTCAACACGTGTCCCAACGTTAACACGGCGACGACAAGATAGTCATACTCAATGTTTTAAAAATAACAAATGTACAGAGTTCAACATGTGTCCCAACCTTAACACAGCGACGACAAGGTAGTCATACTCAATGTTTTAAAAATAACAAATGTACATAGTTCAACATGTGTCCTAACATTAACACGGCGACGACAAGATAGTCATACTCAATGTTGTAAAAATAACAAATGTACAGAGTTCAACATGTGTCCGAACGTTAACACGGCGACGACAAGTTAGTCATACTCAATGTTTTAAAAATAACAAATGTACATAGTTCAACATGTGTCCCAACCTTAACACAGCGACGACAAGGTAGTCATACTCAATGTTTTAAAAATAACAAATGTACATAGTTCAACATGTGTCCTAACATTAACACGGCGACGACAAGATAGTCATACTCAATGTTGTAAAAATAACAAATGTACAGAGTTCAACATGTGTCCGAACGTTAACACGGCGACGACAAGTTAGTCATACTCAATGTTTTAAAAATAACAAATGTACATAGTTCAACATGTGTCCTAACATTAACACGGCGACGACAAGATAGTCATACTCAATGTTGTAAAAATAACAAATGTACAGAGTTCAACATGTGTCCGAACGTTAACACGGCGACGACAAGTTAGTCATACTCAATGTTTTAAAAATAACAAATGTACATAGTTCAACATGTGTCCCAACCTTAACACAGCGACGACAAGGTAGTCATACTCAATGTTTTAAAAATAACAAATGTACATAGTTCAACATGTGTCCTAACATTAACACGGCGACGACAAGATAGTCATACTCAATGTTGTAAAAATAACAAATGTACAGAGTTCAACATGTGTCCGAACGTTAACACGGCGACGACAAGTTAGTCATACTCAATGTTTTAAAAATAACAAATGTACATAGTTCAACATGTGTCCTAACATTAACACGGCGACGACAAGATAGTCATACTCAATGTTGTAAAAATAACAAATGTACAGAGTTCAACATGTGTCCCAACCTTAACACAGCGACGACAAGGTAGTCATACTCAATGTTTTAAAAATAACAAATGTAGAGAGTTCAACATGTGTCCCAACGTTAACACGGCGACGACAAGGTAGTCATATTCAATGTTTTAAAAATAACAAATGTACAGAGTTCAACACGTGTCCCAACGTTAACACGGCGACGACAAGGTAGTCATACTCATTATTATACCTTACATTATATATTATATATAAAATAAAAGTGATGTTAGTACAAAATTGGTACCCCAGGGAAACATCACTGTTGTTCACCAGTCCACAAATGTTATGTTCCATGTCTGTCCGGAAATGTATCCGTTTTTGCATTCCGGAATTACAATCTTGACCGGAAGTTAAAAACACAAATATGAAGTTTATGAAAACACAAGATAAAAACACACAAATACCGTAAGTGTTTATTGCATCCATCATTATCGTAAATAGAGTTTCGGTATAATAAAACAATTATTGCCTGCACTTGTGGTGAACATCATAATTGTTCACCCGATGGGTGTTGTTTTCCCGAGGGCTGAACAGTTATGATGGTACCTCGAAAGATCTCGAAAAGCCGAAATACACTTGTAAAAGCAGAAATACACCTAGAAAATTCCGAGATACACCTCAACATTGTTCAAATGAACTTGCAATGGATAGAAAATGATGAAATTAAACTAAAAAAGTTAAGTTAAATAGTAGTTAAAAAAAAACCAATTGATCTGTGATGGATTTTTTCAAGTGTTCACCCAAAACGTTCTGAAAACCTGAACACCCGGTCCTGATATCGTAGTTAAGCAGTCGATAATAAATAAGAATCGTATTAAATATAATGGGATTAAGGTTTGTCTAGGTCTAACTTACAACTGAACATGATTTATAATTAATTAAATACTAAATTATTTTTTTTTCTTCATATTTTGTAATCGTAGCAAAAGAAGAAATAGTACAAAAGTAAAGGATTCTATAGATGAGTTTAATGGATTCCTATATAATCTGAAATCAATAGAAGTTTATCAATTTTAATCATGACAAAGAGATGAATTATATTGAACATAAGAAAACTATAATCATATATTCTGTATTTGTGTGTGTGTATGTGTGCATGTCTGTGAAAATTATTACAATTATTACTTTTTTGTTATGTTTTTCTTTCGGTTGTTTTTGTTATTTGTGTTTTATTCTTTTTTTTTCTTTTTTGTTTGTTTGTTTTAGTTTTTTTTTTACTTTTATCTATGTTAAATGTGCAGTCCGTTACGACATGGAAACCATATTGATATATTGAAAGGTAGCATACCGTTTGAAAAGGTATCACCCGATTTCTATTGTTGCATTAAATTCTGGTAGTCTGTAAATGCCAGATGGTCATATATTATTTCCGTTGAAATGACGATATGGTTTCAATATAGTGGACATAAAAAAGAATTGTAAAATACATTTCCGTTCAGTTCAAACCGAACACCCATTGATTATCTGAGTCAAAGAATCGTTTTCGATAACTTTCTAAGTGCCATCATGGCAGAAGTTCCTTGTGGTTTATGTAACAAACATTGTGATGAGGACACTGAATGTGCTCATTGCAGTGGTTGTGATAAATGGCATCATATGAAATGTGTGTCTATGACTTCTTTCCATTTAGCTGTATGGTCAGATGCTAACCTATATTTTTTGTGCAGAAATTGCTGCTTCTCGGAAAACCAGTATGACCTGAAGAAGTCACTAGCGAAGTGAGGTTATCTTTATAAGCAAATTATAATGCACCACTGTCCGTCCGTCTGTCCACAGGTCGTACGATAACTCAAGAAGGCTTTGAGCGATTTTTATAATTTTTGGAAAGAATGTGTGTCTTGAGGGAGAAAGCTCCCTTTCGTTTTTCATAATTTTCCGTGTAACTTACTAATGGGACTTTAATCGTCAAAATTAGGGGAAAGGCATATTATGTGCTGATATGTGTTCACCTTAAGTGCAGGCAATAATTGTACAATGTTTTAAAAATAACAATTGTACGAACTTGACCTCAAATGAGATCTGTTCATTGGCTATAGTCGGCATTTCAACAGCCGATGGTTATACAGAAAATCTGTTGTAGTATGGGAAAATCTTTTAAAAGCGTAGTTATGAATGCATTTTATAGTAATTAGCCACGCCTCCAAGCAGTTAAGCAAATTCTTTTATTTATAGTTACATTATGAATGAAGTTTATAGTAATTAGCCTCGCCTCCAAGCAGTTAAGCAAATTCTTTTATGTATAGCTACACACAAAATCAATAAACACACAGATCAACTGATATCGGTCAACACATTGGGTTTAACACACAAAACAATACAATTTTATGCAATCAAGTTCGTACAAAAATATTATCAGCCTTAACATGGGAGACATTGACATTTAAAAGGTAGTGAATCAATTGTACGGTTTGCTGTCACCGTACAATTGATTCACTACCTTTTAAATGTCTATGTCTCCCATTTTAAGGCTGATAATACATTTGTATATAATGTACAGAGTTCAACAAGATATACACATGATGATTTTCAAGCAATATAGATTCTTATGATAAAAACGTTTTCATACGCTTTTTAATCTTTTTCTTACAATGTGGGCAAACTTTAAGTTGGTATGCACATGCTTCACACGTCACACGATGTCCACAGTTTGGGAATAACATCGATATTTCATTGGCTTTACATCGTACACATAAAATACTTTCTTTCAGCTGTTTGTTGATTTCTCTTAGTTTCTGGGGATCTAAAATAAATGAAACAGAGCATTATTGAAACAACTACATGTATTAAATGTTAAAACAGACATATAAACAAATTGGTTGTAAAACAACAAACCTGAACACCGAGATCACACTAAAAGGCAAAACATTGTACACGAACATAATTAGAAAGGTGACAGGATAAAACTAGACGTCTTGATAGAAACAATCCTATTAAAACGACACAGTCAAGTAATCTAAGATCAAAAGAAACATTTACTTGTCTACATTTTGTACATTATTCACTGAATGAATAGCGATTTTGTAGTGTAAAATATAACATTATTAGATCTTTCTCAACGATACATCTACATACATATATATTCTAGTGAAATTACGGATGGATAACTGTACAAAATGTGACCAAAATACGCACGAGCGAGATAATTATCTCAATGATGCATGTCCACTACGGTTTCAAATATTAAATAAGAGATAATAACGTTATCAAAATGACCACAGTTCGATCCTTTTTGACTTTGTCAACAACAATAAGATGTTTTGTATGTACAAGCACTTTTTATGCACTACTTTATTAAATTATTTGGCTTTGCAATCTATCGATTTTGAGCCTACCTGATGAAGGTTCCAGAAGCGCGTCGTGCACACTAATTTTGATATCTACGTTTTTGTTAAAATATAATCGTCACGATCTCAAACAACCTTATTACCCATCGTCAACCACCCAAAGCTGACCACACTCCGATACTATGCACTATTCACCGATGCATCATAAAAGAAAATTTGACGTATCCATGAATTATTCGTCCGGAATCTGATTGGTCCCGTGACGTTTGGAAGACGGGAATTATTTGTACTTGCATTACTATGTTCTGGACCTGATAACCGATATCTGATACAATGTATTTGCGCAGTAAACAACAAATCGTTGTTTTATAGTACATGTATTTTATTTTATTTGTGTGGCCTACCGACCAATCATACATTTTGAGTAATGTTGTATTGCTATAGCAACTTCTAAATGTCGGATCGGTATTGCTGAACCACATGTAATTGTTTCAGTTGACTCACTCGCGCATATGTGATCTTTAGCTATCCTGTTTAGGCCATTTGGTTTCATTGCTCCCAAAACTTTAAAATTATTTGGCTTTCCAATCTTTCGATTTTGAGCGTACCTGATGAAAGTTATTTCAGTAACGCGTCATGCGCATTGAATTTGATATCTACGTTTTAATCACAACTGATTTGCATTAAAATATGATATGTTGTTATATAATTACTAGTACATACTTCTTTCCCCTGGTTCCGTTATCGCCTGCATATTACTAGCTGAAACAGAATCAAAGTGAACTTAAGAAAACAGTTGAAGGGAAATGTACATGAATTTAAAGTTCTCCCTCAGGCATAGGTGACATTAGCCGAGTTTGGCTATCCTGTTTAGACCCTTTGGTTTTATTGCTCCCAGAACTTTTAATTATTTGGAGTTGCAATCTTTCGATTTCGAGCGTACCTGATGGTTATTCCAGAAACGCATCGTGCGCACTACATTTGATATCTACGTCTATTATAGACCAAATAACAGCAGTGAGACATACATTTCATCAGCACCTGCTTGTTGATTATATATCTCTCAGTTGATACAATATTCCAGAGTTTGTGATTCCTATAATGATTTGCTATAATGATTTGCTTCATAGAGGCTTGCTACTCACAAGGAAGCTAATAAGATAAGAGTTTCCAGTGGCTAAGTTGATGTAATCACTTCGAAAGCTTTACGGTCCTTTTTTACAGTGTGATATTGTACTGACTTTTTTACAGTGTGATATTGTACTAACTTTTTTATAGTGTGATATTGTACTGACTTTTTTACAGTGTGATATTGTACTGACTTTTTTACAGTGTGATATTGTACTGACTTTGCTTTTATAACATAGCGCTGTGGGCTTTCATGTAGCATAGAAGCAACATATACCAAGTTTACTGTTGAACCTGACTGGGGATAGAACTGAGGATGTACCGAACTCCGGACAATGCTTGTAATTATACAACCGAGACGGTTTGCATTCGGCCAATAATTTGTGGTTTGGTAAATTGGCACAAGTAGCATCAGCTATGATTACTTATATAGGGTCGCCTGCAAACCATTAAACAACCGAGGGGGTTTCTATTGAGTCAATATTTTATGGCTTTGTATAAAATAACAAGTACCGTCGTCTATAATTATGTACATGGGCTGCTCACCTGAAAACGCACTTTGTAATTGGCCATTTTTTTCTGCTATGATTTCAATCAAGTCTTCCAGAGTAAAGTTACTATGACCTTAAAAAAGAAGAAAACTCTGCATTGACATATATAGTCATAAAACGTTTTGTTATGGAAAACTTCAAATAAATAATTATGTTGTATATAGATTGATGAAAATAATTCTTAACGAGTTTGGTTGTTACTTTGTATTACGTTTTATTGTACATTTTGTATATGTTGTATTGAATCCGCTAAACAAAATTGTTGAACGTGTGCTTAGCATACATTTTGTATCTATTAAATATAATAAAAAAGAAAATGCATTTTCACTCCCATATTGTTATTTTGTAAAATCGTTGGTATATTATCAGTTTTCAAAATTAGACTTTCGAATTTACTGGCCAGAAAACTTCAAAATTAGAATATTTATATAGATTCTATTGAAAAAATAAATCACTGGTCCGAATCAATTTTCACTGGCCGTGGGCCACCGGACCACTGCTAAAGTCGATGACTGTATTATTAAGAAAGGATATAGATGTAAACCCAACACCCAACATTACACTTAGATATACAGATATGCACTCAGGTGCCCCGGAAGTGTTAACAGTTCCTGTTCAACATGTGACACTTATTGTGTTACTGCTAAGAAGAGTTTGAAGATACCGAATCCGCATATCGAAGAAGACCAGACCATACAATGACCAAAGGAAAAATACAATGGGACAAACAACGATCTACAAAACAGACACATAAAACTAAAGATCGAGTAACACGAACCCCACTAAAACCGAAGGGACTCAAGGGCTCCGGAAGGGTAAGCAATTTATGTTCCACTGGTGGCACCCGTCATGGGAATCTAGTTACAAACCCGGTGTTAAACGACACGAACATCATTTGATATGGAAATCGTATTGGACACCAGTATACGTTAGTAAATACAAATAAAACATGAACCCCTTACAAAAGAAATGGGAGTCAAGTCGAGTCGAACATCGTTTTCAGCGCGGAAATTGTAGCGGACATCACTACACAATGTATTGAATGACCTTGTGAAAACAATATCAATGCCGATTGATTCGACTTCGTTGGATCGTTGGAATTGAGCACCATACAATGCTCATAAATAGTTTTAGTCAGCAGAATTCTATCATGTTTATATTCAGTAAATAAATGGTAAATGTATAAAGTATGCATAAATGTATATGTTAATCACCCAGAAGAAAAAAGTACAGCCAAACCTGCTTCTTATTCTTAAGCAATAACTTGTATCATATGTGGTTTTTATTTTAATTTCCTATCACTGTGCATTTAATATAAATTAAACCTGTAATAAGTGATCACCTGTCTTATGTGACCCTATTTAAATGTTTGGTAGTTTTGAAGGTCACATAACACAGGTCTGACTATAAATGTCATTTACGTTGTTCTGATTTAATTTGGAGTCAGTATGGATGTGACTGCACATGCCCAATTTACAGTTCTGGTCACCTCGAGTGCGGAGATCGTGAATATGATCTCAAGGAACTTGTTATTCCCATGACATAGCTGGCAAATCACCCACTCACTCACTCACTCACTCACTCACTCACTCACTCACTCACTCACTCACTCACTCACTCACTCACTCACTCACTCACTCTGTCCACTACTATTATGTTGAACTCGATCCACCACAATTAGGGGAACTTACGCAAATGGACGTCTTAGATACATGAACACTTGTATAAACAATCAAATTTCCAGAGTAGGATGAGTTTCCCTTCCTGATTCGTTCCTCATTCATGGCGTGTCGTCTGGTATCTTACTAGACCAACATGCGGGTGCCACTAGTGGCAAAGGAACTACATACCCTTCCGGAGCACATGCCTGCTCTTTTGTTTTCTATGTAGTGTTTTGTAGCTCGTTGCTTTTCTCTTTGCCCTTTATCATTTGGTTATTGTGACGTCTGCATTTCTTTGATTTATGGATTCTGATTACCTCTTTGGTATCTTCAAGCTCTTTCTGAACTTGCCTTTCCTTCGGTACGTTTTCAAATTGGGTTATTGTCATTCACACGACACTCGAACATAAGTTATATCCAAATGCCCGAAGGCGATCGTCGTGTTCGTGATCGCATGGTAGTTGGATTTATAACTACCTATGAAATCAGTGCCCATCACCACTAACGTTGTGAGTTCGAATTCTGCTCAGGCAAGGTCTGCTCGATACATCTTTATGTTATAAAGTTTGTCAGTGACTTTCGACAGATCGGTGGTCCTCTCCGGGCGCTCCGGTTTCCTCCACCAATAAATCTGACCGCCACGATATACTAATAACTGAAACTGGCGTTGAACACCATAACCATAACCCTAATCTAAATTTCTGAATGTAAGGCATACAATTTTATGTTAGAACATTTTGTTTTTGTAAATGAATCAAAATGTGTGAAAATACCTTCATTTTGAGTGAAGTTTCGCATTGCAGTTTTAATGTCTTCTGTTTGAAAAGATAAATCTGCTAACTGTTGCACAAATTGGTGGTTAGCAAATATCGCTGAAAGTAAATTTAAAAACATACAATATTTCTCGAAGGCTGCAGTATTAATTTTGACAAAAATGAATGAAGCGTAACTTTTGAAGTTGTGTTTTCTTTTAATCTATCTTCAAATACAAAGATGGATTGACAAAAGTATTGTACTATTCTGTATTTGTTACCTAAAAGGTTAAATTGATATTTTAACCTATCGTTATTTGTCTATTTGAGTGCCAACTCAGCAATTTGTCAGCCATATCATGAGCAGAACTAGTTAATTGTCGATGAGCTGATTTTGAGGTCCGCTTTGTACAAGACCAACACGCTTGGTTGGATTTTTATAGTGCTAGCTCACTGAAAGAACAGTCTGTGGATAGACATGTCGCCCCACTCGGACATATTATTCTGATTCTGAGCCAACCAGTTGTTGCTCTTTCTCCGTAGTGCTACGTACCGGAAAAGCAACACATACCAATTTCATTGTCTTTGGTTTGACCCGATCGGGCTCGAACACACGATCTATCGCACTCGAGGAGGGTCACGCTAACCACTACACCACCGATGCGGTTCTGTCTATTTGAAAACCGTAACATCTTGTCTACATTACAAATACAGACCATTCTTATGTCCATAGACTCGTATGTGTTTCATTGATGTAAGATTTTGCAGTTATTGTCCGTTAGGCTATAAAAATAGCATTTCACTAATAGAGGAGGTCTGGTCACATACAATTAGTTTAATCTCATTATAGTTCATGTCTGTTCCAAGTCAGGAAAGTGAGCAGTCATGTATTTGTGGTTTAGGGGTATCGATTTTACCTCTTTCTATGATTTTGCTAATTAGATATTGAAACTGTTCCGACAGTGTGGTATTTTTTGCTTTTCATTTTTGTTTACCCTTTCAACATACACCTGGTATTGAAAATAACATTATAAACATTGGATAAATTTAATTGAGACAATCTACCTACCCTCTGATTCAATTACAAGTTCTTCATTGCGTTCTATAACCTACAAAGAAAAACAGAGAACAACAACAATTAAATCTTGATAAGTAATACGTACGTTATCTCTTTCATCAATAAATAGAACCAAAACAAAAAAGCCCAACTATTATTTGGTTGCCGCATTATTATTTTATTTTATTTATTTATTTACTATCTTAACCAATGGCTACAAGGAGCCCTCCTCAACATATACAGAATATTATACAATTATAGTCTTTTGTTGGGGTCAATACGAGTTTTTATGGACCTTGAAAACGATATTCAATGAAGCCTTTAGGCTGAGGTGAATATTGATTTCTAAGGTCCATAAAAACTCGTATTGACCGATACAAAAGACTGTAATTGTTTTATTACATTAAAATGAAAAGTGAAAGTGAAACCAAGTCTTCGAGATTTCTGGAAATCTCCGTTTGACTTCTGCAAGCTCATCGCCTGCGTCGGACATGATGATTACTTGTTCATTCTAAAGTAACGCTAATACGACGATTCTGATTGGACGAAATTTAACCTTACCTTTATGTCCATTGGTCGAAAATTAATATAATTCACGTGATTCTTTTTATAGATTTCGTTAGACAACGAAAGTGAAACCAAGTCAATATGAGTTTTAATCAAACAATATCAAATTTTACGGAATGTCAGGTGACAGCATGATAGCAAATAAAATTCTTTAAATAAAATTATTATGAAATAAACACAATAATGATACTAAGCTATAAGCATAATGAAATAACATAAGACGTACGGAAATGTATGTACACAGAACAAGACACACAAACATAAACACTTCCATACATATAATTCACTGATACACATCCGCTCAAATACAATCATGTCAGAGAGTGTGCAAGGTTGTGATGAAGATAGTATAATATTAATACAATAATTTAATACCACCAACAATATTAACTTAAATTTTGCAATCGAAATTGTCCAGTAGATTTAATAAATTGCAATATACAATTAAAGAATTCCAGGTTATTTCATGAAAACGGTGTTTGTCCTTTTGTACTAATTCCTTTGGCCATTGTGTTGTCTGTTCTTCGATTTACAGATTCTGATTACCCCTTAGGTATCTTCAAACTATTCTTATCTAACAAGACATTGGATTATATGATTCTAAGGGTGAATAATATCTGACCCACATAATCTAGACATTTCTGATTGGTGGATGTATGAACTATTTCTTGTGTGTATGTGTGTGTTGATTTAATGACACACAAAGGATTTTACAATGAAAGCAAATGATGTTTATTCGAACTTAATAATATTTTTGGGTAACATTTAGCCCAATTTCCGGAAGAATATGTTATTTTCTGCATTGAGAAAGAGGTGTTTTTCGAAAAAAAAAGGTTTAATAATTGTTGCAAAATTAGAAAGTTCAAACTGTTGAATTTTGCACTGTTTGGCATCTTTCGTTTAGTTTGTGTCGGAAATCGTCGGAACACAACTGCAAGGTTTCAACACAATAATTTCACTAAAAAAAGATCAACACATCAACACTGAATGAAAAAATAATAATACTGTCCTTCCAAATACCCAAAATGTCGGAATTTGGGTTCATATTAGCCGATTTCACAAAATGAAAAACATGTTGGTGATAATAACGTAGGTATCCAATGTTTTTTTTCATTTCTTAGGATGATCTAATACAATAGGTAAAATGTGCATGGACTCACCAACAAGAACTAAAGGTAGGGATTCTGTTGGATTTTCAAAATTGTATAGTACCCCCAAGTCATATATATCGTTGTAAAGGTCACGTGACAATACTGAAATTTTTAGGGTTATTTCCCCTTTCTCTGAGATTTGATATCTGCCACTTTTCTTATAGAAATCAAGTCCATGCTGTCTGTACAATGAACAGGAATATTATATTTTATATTTATGTTAGACAGAATGTTTATTGAAATGGTTTTATTACTAATGAATGTATTCCCTTCCCTTACTCCTCCACCGCCTCCCAGTGATGTGAGGGACCGGGGGAGGGGGGGGGGGGTGCTAGTAAGTACAAGTCCTTGAGTCAATCTCTCCGTCTGTCACAAATTCCCTTTTAACCACTATCTTGAACAAATTTGTACAAATATTTTACAGGAAGACTAATCGAGTTAATGCAATATGGATTCCATAATTACAAATAAGAACGGAATAGGACTTGTTGTTTTAAAAGAAAAATCTGTTTTGATGTTTAAAATAACTGCAGATTTTGAGAAATAGACATTGTTTGTTCAATAATTTGCAAAATCACTATTAATTCAGATTTATAAATTAGTTCCCAGGAAGGCTAAACAGGGTAATATTTTTGATGAGTGCAAACACGAAGACAGTGTGATTGTTTTTTTTAAAGAAAGTATATCTTTTGCTTTAAAGTCTCACATTTTGAGAATTAGACATTGTTTATCAATTATTAACCATACAATGTACTTAGAAATTCGATATACTATTGTAATAGTTTATACTTCAATTTTGTTTTCTGTGGTCATTGAACATATTAAAAAAAAATGACAGAAAAATCACAGACACATAAACTGTTTTTTTTTAGTATTTTGGTGTCCTTTTGCTTGTTGGAATGCGGTAAGAATATGACCAAGCAAATAAACACCGACTTTTATTCTCATCACAACAGACCCATAATGTAAGAGGACCACAAACTTTTTTGCCGTCGCATATATATAGATATATGATTCGTCTATCCATACCTCGTATTTCCTACGAATGGAATCAATGTACTCCTTCCCTTTCATTTTTATGATATATTTACAAAATGGAAACCATCGTGCATGCTCCTCCCACGGATCGTCAGCACTTTCCCAATTACGTAATCCACCATCACAATAGTGGCACCTAACAACATCGTCTACTCCTATAAAAGTAATGTCATTCTGCTTATCAATGAGTAACATAATGGAACAGATAGTTTAGCAAGAATCATATGTAGAGATATAAATTGAACAACAAACAATTGGTACAATTCCAAAATTCAACAGCAAAATCAATATCCCTAAGTGAGTGAGTTAATGATCGATTACATGTTGCTTTACCCCAATATCCCTAAGTGAGTGAGTTAATGATCGATTACATGTTGCTTTACCCCAATATCCCTAAGTGAGTGAGTTAATGATCGATTACATGTTGCTTTACTCCAATATCCCTAAGTGAGTGAGTTAATGATCGATTACATGTTGCTTTACCCCAATATCCCTAAGTGAGTGAATTAATGATCGATTACATGTTGCTTTACCCCAATATCCCTAAGTGAGTGAGTTAATGATCGATTACATGTTGCTTTACCCCAATATCCCCAATTGGGTGAGTTAATGATCGATTACATGTTGCTTTACCCCAATATCCCCAAGTGAGTGAGTTAATGATCGATTACATTTTGCTTTACCCCAATATCCCTAAGTGAGTGAGTTAATGATCGATTACATTTTGCTTTACCCCAATATCCCCAAGTGAGTGAGTTAATGATCGATTATATGTCGCTTTACCCCAATATCCCTAAGTGAGTGAGTTAATGATCGATTACATGTTGCTTTACCCCAATATCCCTAAGTGAGTGAATTAATGATCGATTACATGTTGCTTTATCCCAATATCCCCAAGTGAGTGAGTTAATGATCGATTACATGTTGCTTTACCCCAATATCCCTAAGTGAGTGAGTTAATGATCGATTACATGTTGCTTTACCCCAATATCCCCAATTGGGTGAGTTAATGATCGATTACATGTTGCTTTACCCCAATATCCCTAAGTGAGTGAGTTAATGATCGATTACATGTTGCTTTACCCCAATATCCCTAAGTGAATGAGTTAATGATCGATTACATGTTGCTTTACCCCAATATCCCTAAGTGAGTGAGTTAATGATCGATTACATGTTGCTTTACCCCAATATTCCCAATTGAGTGAGTTAATGATCGATTACATGTTGCTTTACCCCATTATCCCTAAGTGAGTGAGTTAATGATCGATTACATGTTGCTTTACCCCAATATCCCTAAGTGAGTGAGTTAATGATCGATTACATGTTGCTTTACCCCAATATCCCTAAGTGAGTGAGTTAATGATCGATTACATGTTGCTTTACCCCAATATCCCTAAGTGAGTGAGTTAATGATGATTACATGTTGCTTTACCCCAATATCCCTAAGTGAGTGAGTTAATGATCGATTACATGTTGCTTTACCCCAATATCCCTAAGTGAGTGAGTTAATGATCGATTACATGTTGCTTTACCCCAATATCCCCAAGTGAGTGAGTTAATGATCGATTACATGTTGCTTTACCGCAATATCCCCAATTGGGTGAGTTAATGATCGATTACATGTTGCTTTACCCCAATATCCCTACGTGAGTGAGTTAATGATCGATTACATTTTGCTTTACCCGAATATCCCTAAGTGAGTGAGTTAATGATCGATTACATGTTGCTTTACCCGAATATCCCTAAGTGAGTGAGTTAATGATCGATTACATGTTGCTTTACCCCAATATCCCCAATTGGGTGAGTTAATGATCGATTACATGTTGCTTTACCCCAATATCCCCAAGTGAGTGAGTTAATGATCGATTACATTTTGCTTTACCCCAATATCCCTAAGTGAGTGAGTTAATGATCGATTACATTTTGCTTTACCCCAATATCCCCAAGTGAGTGAGTTAATGATCGATTATATGTCGCTTTACCCCAATATCCCTAAGTGAGTGAGTTAATGATCGATTACATGTTGCCTTACCCCAATATCCCTAAGTGAGTGAATTAATGATCGATTACATGTTGCTTTATCCCAATATCCCCAAGTGAGTGAGTTAATGATCGATTACATGTTGCTTTACCCCAATATCCCTAAGTGAGTGAGTTAATGATCGATTACATGTTGCTTTACCCCAATATCCCCAATTGGGTGAGTTAATGATCGATTACATGTTGCTTTACCCCAATATCCCTAAGTGAGTGAGTTAATGATCGATTACATGTTGCTTTACCCCAATATCCCTAAGTGAATGAGTTAATGATCGATTACATGTTGCTTTACCCCAATATCCCTAAGTGAGTGAGTTAATGATCGATTACATGTTGCTTTACCCCAATATCCCCAATTGAGTGAGTTAATGATCGATTACATGTTGCTTTACCCCAATATCCCTAAGTGAGTGAGTTAATGATCGATTACATGTTGCTTTACCCCAATATCCCTAAGTGAGTGAGTTAATGATCGATTACATGTTGCTTTACCCCAATATCCCTAAGTGAGTGAGTTAATGATCGATTACATGTTGCTTTACCCCAATATCCCTAAGTGAGTGAGTTAATGATGATTACATGTTGCTTTACCCCAATATCCCTAAGTGAGTGAGTTAA
Organism: Bathymodiolus brooksi; assembly: GCA_963680875.1. NCBI lineage: Eukaryota > Metazoa > Mollusca > Bivalvia > Mytilida > Modiolidae > Bathymodiolus > Bathymodiolus brooksi. Next base: position 17,920,143 of record OY804581.1, on the reverse strand, counting down.
TGATCGATTACATGTTGCTTTACCCCAATATCCCTAAGTGAGTGAGTTAATGATCGATTACATGTTGCTTTACCCCAATATCCCCAAGTGAGTGAGTTAATGATCGATTACATGTTGCTTTACCGCAATATCCCCAATTGGGTGAGTTAATGATCGATTACATGTTGCTTTACCCCAATATCCCTACGTGAGTGAGTTAATGATCGATTACATTTTGCTTTACCCGAATATCCCTAAGTGAGTGAGTTAATGATCGATTACATGTTGCTTTACCCGAATATCCCTAAGTGAGTGAGTTAATGATCGATTACATGTTGCTTTACCCCAATATCCCTAAGTGAGTGAGTTAATGATCGATTACATGTTGCTTTACCCCAATATCCCCAATTGAGTGAGTTAATGATCGATTACATGTTGCTTTACCCCAATATCCCTAAGTGAGTGAGTTAATGATGATTACATGTTGCTTTACCCCAATATCCCTACGTGAGTGAGTTAATGATCGATTACATTTTGCTTTACCCCAATATCCCTAAGTGAGTGAATTAATGATCGATTACATGTTGCTTTACCCCAATATCCCCAAGTGAGTGAGTTAATGATCGATTACATGTTGCTTTACCCCAATATCCCTAAGTGAGTGAGTTAATGATCGATTACATGTTGCTTTACCCCAATATCCCCAATTGGGTGAGTTAATGATCGATTACATGTTGCTTTACCCCAATATCCCTAAGTGAGTGAGTTAATGATCGATTACATGTTGCTTTACCCCAATATCCCTAAGTGAATGAGTTAATGATCGATTACATGTTGCTTTACCCCAATATCCCTAAGTGAGTGAGTTAATGATCGATTACATGTTGCTTTACCCCAATATCCCTAAGTGAGTGAGTTAATGATCGATTACATGTTGCTTTACCCCAATATCCCTAAGTGAGTGAGTTAATGATGATTACATGTTGCTTTACCCCAATATCCCTAAGTGAGAGAGTTAATGATCGATTACATGTTGCTTTACCCCAATATCCCCAAGTGAGTGAGTTAATGATCGATTACATGTTGCTTTACCGCAATATCCCCAATTGGGTGAGTTAATGATCGATTACATGTTGCTTTACCCCAATATCCCTACGTGAGTGAGTTAATGATCGATTACATTTTGCTTTACCCGAATATCCCTAAGTGAGTGAGTTAATGATCGATTACATGTTGCTTTACCCGAATATCCCTAAGTGAGTGAGTTAATGATCGATTACATGTTGCTTTACCCCAATATCCCTAAGTGAGTGAGTTAATGATCGATTACATGTTGCTTTACCCCAATATCCCCAAGTGAGTGAGTTAATGATCGATTACATGTTGCTTTACCCCAATATCCCTAAGTGAGTGAGTTAATGATCGATTACATGTTGCTTTACCCCAATATCCCTAAGTGAGTGAGTTAATGATCGATTACATGTTGCTTTACCCCAATATCCCTAAGTGAGTGAGTTAATGATCGATTACATGTTGCTTTACCCCAATATCCCTAAGTGAGTGAGTTAATGATGATTACATGTTGCTTTACCCCAATATCCCTAAGTGAGTGAATTAATGATCGATTGCATGTTGCTTTACCCCAATATCCCTAAGTGAGTGAGTTAATGATCGATTACATGTTGCATTACCCCAATATCCCCAAGTGAGTGAGTTAATGATCGATTACATGTTGCTTTACCCCAATATCCCCAATTGGGTGAGTTAATGATCGATTACATGTTGCTTTACCCCAATATCCCTACGTGAGTGAGTTAATGATCGATTACATTTTGCTTTACCCGAATATCCCTAAGTGAGTGAGTTAATGATCGATTACATGTTGCTTTACCCGAATATCCCTAAGTGAGTGAGTTAATGATCGATTACATGTTGCTTTACCCCAATATCCCTAAGTGAGTGAGTTAATGATCGATTACATGTTGCTTTACCCCAATATCCCCAAGTGAGTGAGTTAATGATCGATTACATGTTGCTTTACCGCAATATCCCCAATTGGGTGAGTTAATGATCGATTACATGTTGCTTTACCCGAATATCCCTACATGAGTGAGTTAATGATCGATTACATTTTGCTTTACCCGAATATCCCTAAGTGAGTGAGTTAATGATCGATTACATGTTGCTTTACCCGAATATCCCTAAGTGAGTGAGTTAATGATCGATTACATGTTGCTTTACCCCAATATCCCTAAGTGAGTGAGTTAATGATCGATTACATGTTGCTTTACCCCAATATCCCCAAGTGAGTGAGTTAATGATCGATTACATGTTGCTTTACCGCAATATCCCCAATTGGGTGAGTTAATGATCGATTACATGTTGCTTTACCCCAATATCCCTACGTGAGTGAGTTAATGATCGATTACATTTTGCTTTACCCGAATATCCCTAAGTGAGTGAGTTAATGATCGATTACATGTTGCTTTACCCGAATATCCCTAAGTGAGTGAGTTAATAATCGATTACATGTTGCTTTACCCCAATATCCCTAAGTGAGTGAGTTAATGATCGATTACATGTTGCTTTACCCCAATATCCCTAAGTGAGTGAATTAATGATCGATTACATGTTGCTTTACCCCAATATCCCCAAGTGAGTGAGTTAATGATCGATTACATGTTGCTTTACCCCAATATCCCTAAGTGAGTGAATTAATGATCGATTACATGTTGCTTTACCACAATATCCCCAATTGAGTGAGTTAATGATCGATTACATGTTGCTTTACCCCAATATCCCTAAGTGAGTGAGTTAATGATCGAGTACATGTTGCTTTACCCCAATATCCCTAAGTGAGTGAGTTAATGATCGATTACATGTTGCTTTACCCCAATATCCCTAAGTGAGTGAATTAATGATCGATTACATGTTGCTTTACCCCAATATCCCCAAGTGAGTGAGTTAATGATCGATTATATGTCGCTTTACCCCAATATCCCTAAGTGAGTGAGTTAATGATCGATTACATGTTGCTTTACCCCAATATCCCTAAGTGAGTGAATTAATGATCGATTACATGTTGCTTTACCCCAATATCCCCAAGTGAGTGAGTTAATGATCGTTTACATGTTGCTTTACCCCAATATCCCTTAGTGAGTGAATTAATGATCGATTACATGTTGCTTTACCCCAATATCCCCAATTGAGTGAGTTAATGATCGATTACATGTTGCTTTACCCCAATATCCCTAAGTGAGTGAGTTAATGATCGATTACATGTTGCTTTACCCTAATATCCCCAAGTGAGTGAGTTAATGATCGATTACATGTTGCTTTACCCCAATATCCCTAAGTGAGTGAGTTAATGATCCATTACATGTTGCTTTACCCCAATATCCCCAAGTGAGTGAGTTAATGATCGATTATATGTTGCTTTACCCCAATATCCCTAAGTGAGTGAGTTAATGATCGATTACATGTTGCTTTACCCCAATATCTCTAAGTGAGTGAGTTAGTGATCGATTACATGTTGCTTAACCCAATATCACTAAGTGAGTGATTTAATGATCGATTACATGTTGCTTTACCACAATATCCCCAAGTGAGTGAGTTAATGATCGATTACATGTTGCTTTACCCCAATATCCCTAAGTGAGTGAATTAATGATCGATTACATGTTGCTTTACCCCAATATCCCTAAGTGAGTGAGCTAATGATCAATTACATGTTGCTTTACCCCAATATCCCCAAGTGAGTGAGTTAATGATCGATTACATGTTGCTTTACCCCAATATCCCTAAAGGAGTGAGTTAATGATCGATTAAGTGTTGCCTTACCCCAATATCCCTAAGTGAGTGAGTTAATGATCGATTACATGTTGCTTTACCCCAATATCCCCAATTGAGTGAGTTAATGATCGATTACATGTTGCTTTACCCCAATATTCCTAAGTGAGTGAGTTAATGATCGATTACATGTTGCTTTACCCCAATATCCCTAAGTGAGTGAATTAATGATCGATTACATGTTGCTTTACCCCAATATCCCCAAGTGAGTGAGTTAATGATCGATTATATGTCGCTTTACCCCAATATCCCTAAGTGAGTGAGTTAATGATCGATTACATGTTGCTTTACCCCAATATCCCTAAGTGAGTGAATTAATGATCGATTACATGTTGCTTTACCGCAATATCCCTAAGTGAGTGATTTAATGATCGATTACATGTTGCTTTACACCAATATCCCTAAGTGAGTGAGTTAATGATCGATTACATGTTGCTTTACCCCAATATCCCTAAGTGAGTGAGTTAATGATCGATTACATGTTGCTTTACCCCAATATCCCTAAGTGAGTGAGTTAATGATCGATTACATGTTGCTTTACCCCAATATCCCTAAGTGAGTGAGTTAATGATCGATTACATTTTGCTTTACCCCAATATCCCCAAGTGAGTGAGTTAATGATCGATTACATGTTGCTTTACCCCAATATCCCTAAGTGAGTGAGTTAATGATCGATTACATGTTGCCTTACCCCAATATCCCTAAGTGAGTGAGTTAATGATCGATTACATGTTGCTTTACCCCAATATCCCCAATTGGGTGAGTTAATGATCGATTACATGTTGCTTTACCCCAATATCCCTAAGTGAGTGAGTTAACGATCGATTACATGTTGCTTTACCCCAATATCCCTAAATGAGTGAATTAATGATCGATTACATGTTGCTTTACCCCAATATCCCCAAGTGAGTGAGTTAATGATCGATTATATGTCGCTTTACCCCAATATCCCTAAGTGAGTGAGTTAATGATCGATTACATGTTGCTTTACCCCAATATCCCTAAGTGAGTGAGTTAATGATCGATTACATGTTGCTTTACCCCAATATCCCTAAGTGAGTGAGTTAATGATGATTACATGTTGCTTTACCCCAATATCCCTAAGTGAGTGAGTTAATGATCGATTACATGTTGCTTTACCCCAATATCCCTAAGTGAGTGAGTTAATGATCGATTACATGTTGCTTTACCCCAATATCCCTAAGTGAGTGAGTTAATGATCGATTACATGTTGCTTTACCGCAATATCCCCAATTGGGTGAGTTAATGATCGATTACATGTTGCTTTACCCCAATATCCCTACGTGAGTGAGTTAATGATCGATTACATTTTGCTTTACCCGAATATCCCTAAGTGAGTGAGTTAATGATCGATTACATGTTGCTTTACCCCAATATCCCTAAGTGAGTGAGTTAATGATCGATTACATGTTGCTTTACCCCAATATCCCTAAGTGAGTGAGTTAATGATCGATTACATGTTGCTTTACCCCAATATCCCTAAGTGAGTGAGTTAATGATGATTACATGTTGCTTTACCCCAATATCCCTAAGTGAGTGAGTTAATGATCGATTACATGTTGCTTTACCCCAATATCCCTAAGTGAGTGAGTTAATGATCGATTACATGTTGCTTTACCCCAATATCCCTACGTGAGTGAGTTAATGATCGATTACATTTTGCTTTACCCGAATATCCCTAAGTGAGTGAGTTAATGATCGATTACATGTTGCTTTACCCCAATATCCCTAAGTGAGTGAGTTAATGATCGATTACATGTTGCTTTACCCCAATATCCCTAAGTGAGTGAGTTAATGATCGATTACATGTTGCTTTACCCCAATATCCCTAAGTGAGTGAGTTAATGATCGATTACATGTTGCTTTACCCCAATATCCCTAAGTGAGTGAGTTAATGATCGATTACATGTTGCTTTACCCCAATATCCCTAAGTGAGTGAGTTAATGATCGATTACATGTTGCTTTACCCCAATATCCCTAAGTGAGTGAATTAATGATCGATTACATGTTGCTTTACCCCAATATCCCCAAGTGAGTGAGTTAATGATCGATTATATGTCGCTTTACCCCAATATCCCTAAGTGAGTGAGTTAATGATCGATTATATGTTGCTTTACCCCAATATCCCTAAGTGAGTGAATTAATGATCGATTACATGTTGCTTTACCCCAATATCCCCAAGTGAGTGAGTTAATGATCGTTTACATGTTGCTTTACCCCAATATCCCTTAGTGAGTGAATTAATGATCGATTACATGTTGCTTTACCCCAATATCCCCAATTGAGTGAGTTAATGATCGATTACATGTTGCTTTACCCCAATATCCCTAAGTGAGTGAGTTAATGATCGATTACATGTTGCTTTACCCCAATATCCCCAAGTGAGTGAGTTAATGATCGATTACATGTTGCTTTACCCCAATATCCCTAAGTGAGTGAGTTAATGATCCATTACATGTTGCTTTACCCCAATATCCCCAAGTGAGTGAGTTAATGATCGATTATATGTTGCTTTACCCCAATATCCCTAAGTGAGTGAGTTAATGATCGATTACATGTTGCTTTACCCCAATATCCCTAAGTGAGTGAGTTAATGATGATTACATGTTGCTTTACCCCAATATCCCTACGTGAGTGAGTTAATGATCGATTACATTTTGCTTTACCCCAATATCCCTAAGTGAGTGAATTAATGATCGATTACATGTTGCTTTACCCCAATATCCCCAATTGGGTGAGTTAATGATCGATTACATGTTGCTTTACCCCAATATCCCCAAGTGAGTGAGTTAATGATCGATTACATGTTGCTTTACCCCAATATCCCTAAGTGAGTGAATTAATGATCGATTACATGTTGCTTTACCACAATATCCCCAATTGAGTGAGTTAATGATCGATTACATGTTGCTTTACCCCAATATCCCTAAGTGAGTGAGTTAATGATCGAGTACATGTTGCTTTACCCCAATATCCCTAAGTGAGTGAGTTAATGATCGATTACATGTTGCTTTACCCCAATATCCCTAAGTGAGTGAATTAATGATCGATTACATGTTGCTTTACCCCAATATCCCCAAGTGAGTGAGTTAATGATCGATTATATGTCGCTTTACCCCAATATCCCTAAGTGAGTGAGTTAATGATCGATTACATGTTGCTTTACCCCAATATCCCTAAGTGAGTGAATTAATGATCGATTACATGTTGCTTTACCCCAATATCCCCAAGTGAGTGAGTTAATGATCGTTTACATGTTGCTTTACCCCAATATCCCTTAGTGAGTGAATTAATGATCGATTACATGTTGCTTTACCCCAATATCCCCAATTGAGTGAGTTAATGATCGATTACATGTTGCTTTACCCCAATATCCCTAAGTGAGTGAGTTAATGATCGATTACATGTTGCTTTACCCCAATATCCCCAAGTGAGTGAGTTAATGATCGATTACATGTTGCTTTACCCCAATATCCCTAAGTGAGTGAGTTAATGATCCATTACATGTTGCTTTACCCCAATATCCCCAAGTGAGTGAGTTAATGATCGATTATATGTTGCTTTACCCCAATATCCCTAAGTGAGTGAGTTAATGATCGATTACATGTTGCTTAACCCAATATCACTAAGTGAGTGATTTAATGATCGATTACATGTTGCTTTACCACAATATCCCCAAGTGAGTGAGTTAATGATCGATTACATGTTGCTTTACCCCAATATCCCTAAGTGAGTGAATTAATGATCGATTACATGTTGCTTTACCCCAATATCCCTAAGTGAGTGAGCTAATGATCAATTACATGTTGCTTTACCCCAATATCCCCAAGTGAGTGAGTTAATGATCGATTACATGTTGCTTTACCCCAATATCCCTAAAGGAGTGAGTTAATGATCGATTAAGTGTTGCCTTACCCCAATATCCCTAAGTGAGTGAGTTAATGATCGATTACATGTTGCTTTACCCCAATATCCCCAATTGAGTGAGTTAATGATCGATTACATGTTGCTTTACCCCAATATTCCTAAGTGAGTGAGTTAATGATCGATTACATGTTGCTTTACCCCAATATCCCTAAGTGAGTGAATTAATGATCGATTACATGTTGCTTTACCCCAATATCCCCAAGTGAGTGAGTTAATGATCGATTATATGTCGCTTTACCCCAATATCCCTAAGTGAGTGAGTTAATGATCGATTACATGTTGCTTTACCCCAATATCCCTAAGTGAGTGAATTAATGATCGATTACATGTTGCTTTACCGCAATATCCCTAAGTGAGTGATTTAATGATCGATTACATGTTGCTTTACCCCAATATCCCTAAGTGAGTGAGTTAATGATCGATTACATGTTGCTTTACCCCAATATCCCTAAGTGAGTGAGTTAATGATCGATTACATGTTGCTTTACCCCAATATCCCTAAGTGAGTGAGTTAATGATCGATTACATGTTGCTTTACCCCAATATCCCTAAGTGAGTGAGTTAATGATCGATTACATTTTGCTTTACCCCAATATCCCCAAGTGAGTGAGTTAATGATCGATTACATGTTGCTTTACCCCAATATCCCTAAGTGAGTGAGTTAATGATCGATTACATGTTGCCTTACCCCAATATCCCTAAGTGAGTGAGTTAATGATCGATTACATGTTGCTTTACCCCAATATCCCCAATTGGGTGAGTTAATGATCGATTACATGTTGCTTTACCCCAATATCCCTAAGTGAGTGAGTTAACGATCGATTACATGTTGCTTTACCCCAATATCCCTAAGTGAGTGAATTAATGATCGATTACATGTTGCTTTACCCCAATATCCCCAAGTGAGTGAGTTAATGATCGATTATATGTCGCTTTACCCCAATATCCCTAAGTGAGTGAGTTAATGATCGATTACATGTTGCTTTACCCCAATATCCCTAAGTGAGTGAGTTAATGATCGATTACATGTTGCTTTACCCCAATATCCCTAAGTGAGTGAGTTAATGATGATTACATGTTGCTTTACCCCAATATCCCTAAGTGAGTGAGTTAATGATCGATTACATGTTGCTTTACCCCAATATCCCTAAGTGAGTGAGTTAATGATCGATTACATGTTGCTTTACCCCAATATCCCTAAGTGAGTGAGTTAATGATCGATTACATGTTGCTTTACCGCAATATCCCCAATTGGGTGAGTTAATGATCGATTACATGTTGCTTTACCCCAATATCCCTACGTGAGTGAGTTAATGATCGATTACATTTTGCTTTACCCGAATATCCCTAAGTGAGTGAGTTAATGATCGATTACATGTTGCTTTACCCCAATATCCCTAAGTGAGTGAGTTAATGATCGATTACATGTTGCTTTACCCCAATATCCCTAAGTGAGTGAGTTAATGATCGATTACATGTTGCTTTACCCCAATATCCCTAAGTGAGTGAGTTAATGATGATTACATGTTGCTTTACCCCAATATCCCTAAGTGAGTGAGTTAATGATCGATTACATGTTGCTTTACCCCAATATCCCTAAGTGAGTGAGTTAATGATCGATTACATGTTGCTTTACCCCAATATCCCTACGTGAGTGAGTTAATGATCGATTACATTTTGCTTTACCCGAATATCCCTAAGTGAGTGAGTTAATGATCGATTACATGTTGCTTTACCCCAATATCCCTAAGTGAGTGAGTTAATGATCGATTACATGTTGCTTTACCCCAATATCCCTAAGTGAGTGAGTTAATGATCGATTACATGTTGCTTTACCCCAATATCCCTAAGTGAGTGAGTTAATGATCGATTACATGTTGCTTTACCCCAATATCCCTAAGTGAGTGAGTTAATGATCGATTACATGTTGCTTTACCCCAATATCCCTAAGTGAGTGAGTTAATGATCGATTACATGTTGCTTTACCCCAATATCCCTAAGTGAGTGAATTAATGATCGATTACATGTTGCTTTACCCCAATATCCCCAAGTGAGTGAGTTAATGATCGATTATATGTCGCTTTACCCCAATATCCCTAAGTGAGTGAGTTAATGATCGATTATATGTTGCTTTACCCCAATATCCCTAAGTGAGTGAATTAATGATCGATTACATGTTGCTTTACCCCAATATCCCCAAGTGAGTGAGTTAATGATCGTTTACATGTTGCTTTACCCCAATATCCCTTAGTGAGTGAATTAATGATCGATTACATGTTGCTTTACCCCAATATCCCCAATTGAGTGAGTTAATGATCGATTACATGTTGTTTACCCCAATATCCCTAAGTGAGTGAGTTAATGATCGATTACATGTTGCTTTACCCCAATATCCCCAAGTGAGTGAGTTAATGATCGATTACATGTTGCTTTACCCCAATATCCCTAAGTGAGTGAGTTAATGATCCATTACATGTTGCTTTACCCCAATATCCCCAAGTGAGTGAGTTAATGATCGATTATATGTTGCTTTACCCCAATATCCCTAAGTGAGTGAGTTAATGATCGATTACATGTTGCTTTACCCCAATATCCCTAAGTGAGTGAGTTAATGATGATTACATGTTGCTTTACCCCAATATCCCTACGTGAGTGAGTTAATGATCGATTACATTTTGCTTTACCCCAATATCCCTAAGTGAGTGAATTAATGATCGATTACATGTTGCTTTACCCCAATATCCCCAATTGGGTGAGTTAATGATCGATTACATGTTGCTTTACCCCAATATCCCTAAGTGAGTGAGTTAATGATCGATTACATGTTGCTTTACCCCAATATCCCTAAGTGAATGAGTTAATGATCGATTACATGTTGCTTTACCCCAATATCCCTAAGTGAGTGAGTTAATGATCGATTACATGTTGCTTTACCCCAATATCCCTAAGTGAGTGAGTTAATGATCGATTACATGTTGCTTTACCCCAATATCCCTAAGTGAGTGAGTTAATGATGATTACATGTTGCTTTACCCCAATATCCCTAAGTGAGTGAGTTAATGATCGATTACATGTTGCTTTACCCCAATATCCCCAAGTGAGTGAGTTAATGATCGATTACATGTTGCTTTACCGCAATATCCCCAATTGGGTGAGTTAATGATCGATTACATGTTGCTTTACCCCAATATCCCTACGTGAGTGAGTTAATGATCGATTACATTTTGCTTTACCCGAATATCCCTAAGTGAGTGAGTTAATGATCGATTACATGTTGCTTTACCCGAATATCCCTAAGTGAGTGAGTTAATGATCGATTACATGTTGCTTTACCCCAATATCCCTAAGTGAGTGAGTTAATGATCGATTACATGTTGCTTTACCCCAATATCCCCAAGTGAGTGAGTTAATGATCGATTACATGTTGCTTTACCCCAATATCCCCAATTGAGTGAGTTAATGATCGATTACATGTTGCTTTACCCCAATATCCCTAAGTGAGTGAGTTAATGATCGATTACATGTTGCTTTACCCCAATATCCCTAAGTGAGTGAGTTAATGATCGATTACATGTTGCTTTACCCCAATATCCCTAAGTGAGTGAGTTAATGATCGATTACATGTTGCTTTACCCCAATATCCCTAAGTGAGTGAGTTAATGATGATTACATGTTGCTTTACCCCAATATCCCTAAGTGAGTGAGTTAATGATCGATTACATGTTGCTTTACCCCAATATCCCTAAGTGAGTGAGTTAATGATCGATTACATGTTGCATTACCCCAATATCCCCAAGTGAGTGAGTTAATGATCGATTACATGTTGCTTTACCCCAATATCCCCAATTGGGTGAGTTAATGATCGATTACATGTTGCTTTACCCCAATATCCCTACGTGAGTGAGTTAATGATCGATTACATTTTGCTTTACCCGAATATCCCTAAGTGAGTGAGTTAATGATCGATTACATGTTGCTTTACCCGAATATCCCTAAGTGAGTGAGTTAATGATCGATTACATGTTGCTTTACCCCAATATCCCTAAGTGAGTGAGTTAATGATCGATTACATGTTGCTTTACCCCAATATCCCCAAGTGAGTGAGTTAATGATCGATTACATGTTGCTTTACCGCAATATCCCCAATTGGGTGAGTTAATGATCGATTACATGTTGCTTTACCCCAATATCCCTACGTGAGTGAGTTAATGATCGATTACATTTTGCTTTACCCGAATATCCCTAAGTGAGTGAGTTAATGATCGATTACATGTTGCTTTACCCGAATATCCCTAAGTGAGTGAGTTAATAATCGATTACATGTTGCTTTACCCCAATATCCCTTAGTGAGTGAGTTAATGATCGATTACATGTTGCTTTACCCCAATATCCCTAAGTGAGTGAATTAATGATCGATTACATGTTGCTTTACCCCAATATCCCCAAGTGAGTGAGTTAATGATCGATTACATGTTGCTTTACCCCAATATCCCTAAGTGAGTGAATTAATGATCGATTACATGTTGCTTTACCACAATATCTCCAATTGAGTGAGTTAATGATCGATTACATGTTGCTTTACCCCAATATCCCTAAGTGAGTGAGTTAATGATCGAGTACATGTTGCTTTACCCCAATATCCCTAAGTGAGTGAGTTAATGATCGATTACATGTTGCTTTACCCCAATATCCCTAAGTGAGTGAATTAATGATCGATTACATGTTGCTTTACCCCAATATCCCCAAGTGAGTGAGTTAATGATCGATTATATGTCGCTTTACCCCAATATCCCTAAGTGAGTGAGTTAATGATCGATTACATGTTGCTTTACCCCAATATCCCTAAGTGAGTGAATTAATGATCGATTACATGTTGCTTTACCCCAATATCCCCAAGTGAGTGAGTTAATGATCGTTTACATGTTGCTTTACCCCAATATCCCTTAGTGAGTGAATTAATGATCGATTACATGTTGCTTTACCCCAATATCCCCAATTGAGTGAGTTAATGATCGATTACATGTTGCTTTACCCCAATATCCCTAAGTGAGTGAGTTAATGATCGATTACATGTTGCTTTACCCCAATATCCCCAAGTGAGTGAGTTAATGATCGATTACATGTTGCTTTACCCCAATATCCCTAAGTGAGTGAGTTAATGATCCATTACATGTTGCTTTACCCCAATATCCCCAAGTGAGTGAGTTAATGATCGATTATATGTTGCTTTACCCCAATATCCCTAAGTGAGTGAGTTAATGATCGATTACATGTTGCTTTACCCCAATATCTCTAAGTGAGTGAGTTAGTGATCGATTACATGTTGCTTGACCCAATATCACTAAGTGAGTGATTTAATGATCGATTACATGTTGCTTTACCACAATATCCCCAAGTGAGTGAGTTAATGATCGATTACATGTTGCTTTACCCCAATATCCCTAAGTGAGTGAATTAATGATCGATTACATGTTGCTTTACCCCAATATCCCTAAGTGAGTGAGCTAATGATCAATTACATGTTGCTTTACCCCAATATCCCCAAGTGAGTGAGTTAATGATCGATTACATGTTGCTTTACCCCAATATCCCTAAAGGAGTGAGTTAATGATCGATTAAGTGTTGCCTTACCCCAATATCCCTAATTGAGTGAGTTAATGATCGATTACATGTTGCTTTACCCCAATATCCCCAATTGAGTGAGTTAATGATCGATTACATGTTGCTTTACCCCAATATTCCTAAGTGAGTGAGTTAATGATCGATTACATGTTGCTTTACCCCAATATCCCTAAGTGAGTGAATTAATGATCGATTACATGTTGCTTTACCCCAATATCCCCAAGTGAGTGAGTTAATGATCGATTATATGTCGCTTTACCCCAATATCCCTAAGTGAGTGAGTTAATGATCGATTACATGTTGCTTTACCCCAATATCCCTAAGTGAGTGAATTAATGATCGATTACATGTTGCTTTACCGCAATATCCCTAAGTGAGTGATTTAATGATCGATTGCATGTTGCTTTACCCCAATATCCCTAAGTGAGTGAGTTAATGATCGATTACATGTTGCTTTACCCCAATATCCCTAAGTGAGTGAGTTAATGATCGATTACATGTTGCTTTACCCCAATATCCCTAAGTGAGTGAGTTAATCATCGATTACATGTTGCTTTACCCCAATATCCCTAAGTGAGTGAGTTAATGATCGATTACATTTTGCTTTACCCCAATATCCCCAAGTGAGTGAGTTAATGATCGATTACATGTTGCTTTACCCCAATATCCCTAAGTGAGTGAGTTAATGATCGATTACATGTTGCCTTACCCCAATATCCCTAAGTGAGTGAGTTAATGATCGATTACATGTTGCTTTACCCCAATATCCCCAATTGGGTGAGTTAATGATCGATTACATGTTGCTTTACCCCAATATCCCTAAGTGAGTGAGTTAACGATCGATTACATGTTGCTTTACCCCAATATCCCTAAGTGAGTGAATTAATGATCGATTACATGTTGCTTTACCCCAATATCCCCAAGTGAGTGAGTTAATGATCGATTATATGTCGCTTTACCCCAATATCCCTAAGTGAGTGAGTTAATGATCGATTACATGTTGCTTTACCCCAATATCCCTAAGTGAGTGAGTTAATGATCGATTACATGTTGCTTTACCCCAATATCCCTAAGTGAGTGAGTTAATGATGATTACATGTTGCTTTACCCCAATATCCCTAAGTGAGTGAGTTAATGATCGATTACATGTTGCTTTACCCCAATATCCCTAAGTGAGTGAGTTAATGATCGATTACATGTTGCTTTACCCCAATATCCCTAAGTGAGTGAGTTAATGATCGATTACATGTTGCTTTACCGCAATATCCCCAATTGGGTGAGTTAATGATCGATTACATGTTGCTTTACCCCAATATCCCTACGTGAGTGAGTTAATGATCGATTACATTTTGCTTTACCCGAATATCCCTAAGTGAGTGAGTTAATGATCGATTACATGTTGCTTTACCCCAATATCCCTAAGTGAGTGAGTTAATGATCGATTACATGTTGCTTTACCCCAATATCCCTAAGTGAGTGAGTTAATGATCGATTACATGTTGCTTTACCCCAATATCCCTAAGTGAGTGAGTTAATGATGATTACATGTTGCTTTACCCCAATATCCCTAAGTGAGTGAGTTAATGATCGATTACATGTTGCTTTACCCCAATATCCCTAAGTGAGTGAGTTAATGATCGATTACATGTTGCTTTACCCCAATATCCCTACGTGAGTGAGTTAATGATCGATTACATTTTGCTTTACCCGAATATCCCTAAGTGAGTGAGTTAATGATCGATTACATGTTGCTTTACCCCAATATCCCTAAGTGAGTGAGTTAATGATCGATTACATGTTGCTTTACCCCAATATCCCTAAGTGAGTGAGTTAATGATCGATTACATGTTGCTTTACCCCAATATCCCTAAGTGAGTGAGTTAATGATCGATTACATGTTGCTTTACCCCAATATCCCTAAGTGAGTGAGTTAATGATCGATTACATGTTGCTTTACCCCAATATCCCTAAGTGAGTGAGTTAATGATCGATTACATGTTGCTTTACCCCAATATCCCTAAGTGAGTGAATTAATGATCGATTACATGTTGCTTTACCCCAATATCCCCAAGTGAGTGAGTTAATGATCGATTATATGTCGCTTTACCCCAATATCCCTAAGTGAGTGAGTTAATGATCGATTATATGTTGCTTTACCCCAATATCCCTAAGTGAGTGAATTAATGATCGATTACATGTTGCTTTACCCCAATATCCCCAAGTGAGTGAGTTAATGATCGTTTACATGTTGCTTTACCCCAATATCCCTTAGTGAGTGAATTAATGATCGATTACATGTTGCTTTACCCCAATATCCCCAATTGAGTGAGTTAATGATCGATTACATGTTGCTTTACCCCAATATCCCTAAGTGAGTGAGTTAATGATCGATTACATGTTGCTTTACCCCAATATCCCCAAGTGAGTGAGTTAATGATCGATTACATGTTGCTTTACCCCAATATCCCTAAGTGAGTGAGTTAATGATCCATTACATGTTGCTTTACCCCAATATCCCCAAGTGAGTGAGTTAATGATCGATTATATGTTGCTTTACCCCAATATCCCTAAGTGAGTGAGTTAATGATCGATTACATGTTGCTTTACCCCAATATCTCTAAGTGAGTGAGTTAGTGATCGATTACATGTTGCTTAACCCAATATCACTAAGTGAGTGATTTAATGATCGATTACATGTTGCTTTACCACAATATCCCCAAGTGAGTGAGTTAATGATCGATTACATGTTGCTTTACCCCAATATCCCTAAGTGAGTGAATTAATGATCGATTACATGTTGCTTTACCCCAATATCCCTAAGTGAGTGAGCTAATGATCAATTACATGTTGCTTTACCCCAATATCCCCAAGTGAGTGAGTTAATGATCGATTACATGTTGCTTTACCCCAATATCCCTAAAGGAGTGAGTTAATGATCGATTAAGTGTTGCCTTATCCCAATATCCCTAAGTGAGTGAGTTAATGATCGATTACATGTTGCTTTACCCCAATATCCCCAATTGAGTGAGTTAATGATCGATTACATGTTGCTTTACCCCAATATTCCCAAGTGAGTGAGTTATTGATCGATTACATGTTGCTTTACCCCAATATCCCTAAGTGAGTGAATTAATGATCGATTACATGTTGCTTTACCCCAATATCCCCAAGTGAGTGAGTTAATGATCGATTATATGTCGCTTTACCCCAATATCCCTAAGTGAGTGAGTTAATGATCGATTACATGTTGCTTTACCCCAATATCCCTAAGTGAGTGAATTAATGATCGATTACATGTTGCTTTACCGCAATATCCCTAAGTGAGTGATTTAATGATCGATTACATGTTGCTTTACCCCAATATCCCTAAGTGAGTGAGTTAATGATCGATTACATGTTGCTTTACCCCAATATCCCTAAGTGAGTGAGTTAATGATCGATTACATGTTGCTTTACCCCAATATCCCTAAGTGAGTGAGTTAATGATCGATTACATGTTGCTTTACCCCAATATCCCCAATTGGGTGAGTTAATGATCGATTACATGTTGCTTTACCCCAATATCCCTAAGTGAGTGAGTTAACGATCGATTACATGTTGCTTTACCCCAATATCCCTAAGTGAGTGAATTAATGATCGATTACATGTTGCTTTACCCCAATATCCCCAAGTGAGTGAGTTAATGATCGATTATATGTCGCTTTACCCCAATATCCCTAAGTGAGTGAGTTAATGATCGATTACATGTTGCTTTACCCCAATATCCCTAAGTGAGTGAGTTAATGATCGATTACATGTTGCTTTACCCCAATATCCCTAAGTGAGTGAGTTAATGATGATTACATGTTGCTTTACCCCAATATCCCTAAGTGAGTGAGTTAATGATCGATTACATGTTGCTTTACCCCAATATCCCTAAGTGAGTGAGTTAATGATCGATTACATGTTGCTTTACCCCAATATCCCTAAGTGAGTGAGTTAATGATCGATTACATGTTGCTTTACCGCAATATCCCCAATTGGGTGAGTTAATGATCGATTACATGTTGCTTTACCCCAATATCCCTACGTGAGTGAGTTAATGATCGATTACATTTTGCTTTACCCGAATATCCCTAAGTGAGTGAGTTAATGATCGATTACATGTTGCTTTACCCCAATATCCCTAAGTGAGTGAGTTAATGATCGATTACATGTTGCTTTACCCCAATATCCCTAAGTGAGTGGGTTAATGATCGATTACATGTTGCTTTACCCCAATATCCCTAAGTGAGTGAATTAATGATCGATTACATGTTGCTTTACCCCAATATCCCCAAGTGAGTGAGTTAATGATCGATTATATGTCGCTTTACCCCAATATCCCTAAGTGAGTGAGTTAATGATCGATTACATGTTGCTTTACCCCAATATCCCTAAGTGAGTGAATTAATGATCGATTACATGTTGCTTTACCCCAATTCCCCAAGTGAGTGAGTTAATGATCGATTACATGTTGCTTTACCCCAATATCCCTAAGTGAGTGAGTTAATGATCGATTATATGTCGCTTTACCCCAATATCCCTAAGTGAGTGAATTAATGATCGATTACATGTTGCTTTACCCCAATATCCCCAAGTGAGTGAGTTAATGATCGATTATATGTCGCTTTACCCCAATATCCCTAAGTGAGTGAGTTAATGATCGATTACATGTTGCTTTACCCCAATATCCCTAAGTGAGTGAATTAATGATCGATTACATGTTGCTTTACCGCAATATCCCTAAGTGAGTGATTTAATGATCGATTACATGTTGCTTTACCCCAATATCCCTAAGTGAGTGAGTTAATGATCGATTACATGTTGCTTTACCCCAATATCCCTAAGTGAGTGAGTTAATGATCGATTACATGTTGCTTTACCCCAATATCCCTAAGTGAGTGAGTTAATGATCGATTACATGTTGCTTTACCCCAATATCCCTAAGTGAGTGAGTTAATGATCGATTACATTTTGCTTTACCCCAATATCCCCAAGTGAGTGAGTTAATGATCGATTACATGTTGCTTTACCCCAATATCCCTAAGTGAGTGAGTTAATGATCGATTACATGTTGCCTTACCCCAATATCCCTAAGTGAGTGAGTTAATGATCGATTACATGTTGCTTTACCCCAATATCCCCAATTGGGTGAGTTAATGATCGATTACATGTTGCTTTACCCCAATATCCCTAAGTGAGTGAGTTAATGATCGATTACATGTTGCTTTACCCCAATATCCCTAAGTGAGTGAATTAATGATCGATTACATGTTGCTTTACCCCAATATCCCCAAGTGAGTGAGTTAATGATCGATTATATGTCGCTTTACCCCAATATCCCTAAGTGAGTGAGTTAATGATCGATTACATGTTGCTTTACCCCAATATCCCTAAGTGAGTGAGTTAATGATCGATTACATGTTGCTTTACCCCAATATCCCTAAGTGAGTGAGTTAATGATGATTACATGTTGCTTTACCCCAATATCCCTAAGTGAGTGAGTTAATGATCGATTACATGTTGCTTTACCCCAATATCCCTAAGTGAGTGAGTTAATGATCGATTACATGTTGCTTTACCCCAATATCCCTAAGTGAGTGAGTTAATGATCGATTACATGTTGCTTAACCGCAATATCCCCAATTGGGTGAGTTAATGATCGATTACATGTTGCTTTACCCCAATATCCCCAAGTGAGTGAGTTAATGATCGATTACATTTTGCTTTACCCGAATATCCCTAAGTGAGTGAGTTAATGATCGATTACATGTTGCTTTACCCCAATATCCCTAAGTGAGTGAGTTAATGATCGATTACATGTTGCTTTACCCCAATATCCCTAAGTGAGTGAGTTAATGATCGATTACATGTTGCCTTACCCCAATATCCCCAAGTGAGTGAGTTAATGATCGATTATATGTCGCTTTACCCCAATATCCCTAAGTGAGTGAGTTAATGATCGATTACATGTTGCTTTACCCCAATATCCCTAAGTGAGTGAGTTAATGATCGATTACATGTTGCTTTACCCCAATATCCCTAAGTGAGTGAGTTAATGATCGATTACATGTTTCTTTACCCCAATATCCCCAATTGAGTGAGTTAATGATCGATTACATGTTGCTTTACCCCAATATCCCTAAGTGAGTGAGTTAATGATCGATTACATGTTGCTTTACCCCAATATCCCTAAGTGAGTGAGTTAATGATCGATTACATGTTGCTTTACCCCAATATCCCTAAGTGAGTGAGTTAATGATCGATTACATGTTGCTTTACCGCAATATCCCCAATTGGGTGAGTTAATGATCGATTACATGTTGCTTTACCCCAATATCCCTACGTGAGTGAGTTAATGATCGATTACATTTTGCTTTACCCGAATATCCCTAAGTGAGTGAGTTAATGATCGATTACATGTTGCTTTACCCCAATATCCCTAAGTGAGTGAGTTAATGATCGATTACATGTTGCTTTACCCCAATATCCCTAAGTGAGTGAGTTAATGATCGATTACATGTTGCTTTACCCCAATATCCCTAAGTGAGTGAATTAATGATCGATTACATGTTGCTTTACCCCAATATCCCCAAGTGAGTGAGTTAATGATCGATTATATGTCGCTTTACCCCAATATCCCTAAGTGAGTGAGTTAATGATCGATTACATGTTGCTTTACCCCAATATCCCTAAGTGAGTGAATTAATGATCGATTACATGTTGCTTTACCCCAATTCCCCAAGTGAGTGAGTTAATGATCGATTACATGTTGCTTTACCCCAATATCCCTAAGTGAGTGAGTTAATGATCGATTATATGTCGCTTTACCCCAATATCCCTAAGTGAGTGAATTAATGATCGATTACATGTTGCTTTACCCCAATATCCCCAAGTGAGTGAGTTAATGATCGATTATATGTCGATTTACCCCAATATCCCTAAGTGAGTGAGTTAATGATCGATTACATGTTGCTTTACCCCAATATCCCTAAGTGAGTGAATTAATGATCGATTACATGTTGCTTTACCGCAATATCCCTAAGTGAGTGATTTAATGATCGATTACATGTTGCTTTACCCCAATATCCCTAAGTGAGTGAGTTAATGATCGATTACATGTTGCTTTACCCCAATATCCCTAAGTGAGTGAGTTAATGATCGATTACATGTTGCTTTACCCCAATATCCCTAAGTGAGTGAGTTAATGATCGATTACATGTTGCTTTACCCCAATATCCCTAAGTGAGTGAGTTAATGATCGATTACATTTTGCTTTACCCCAATATCCCCAAGTGAGTGAGTTAATGATCGATTACATGTTGCTTTACCCCAATATCCCTAAGTGAGTGAGTTAATGATCGATTACATGTTGCCTTACCCCAATATCCCTAAGTGAGTGAGTTAATGATCGATTACATGTTGCTTTACCCCAATATCCCCAATTGGGTGAGTTAATGATCGATTACATGTTGCTTTACCCCAATATCCCTAAGTGAGTGAGTTAATGATCGATTACATGTTGCTTTACCCCAATATCCCTAAGTGAGTGAATTAATGATCGATTACATGTTGCTTTACCCCAATATCCCCAAGTGAGTGAGTTAATGATCGATTATATGTCGCTTTACCCCAATATCCCTAAGTGAGTGAGTTAATGATCGATTACATGTTGCTTTACCCCAATATCCCTAAGTGAGTGAGTTAATGATCGATTACATGTTGCTTTACCCCAATATCCCTAAGTGAGTGAGTTAATGATGATTACATGTTGCTTTACCCCAATATCCCTAAGTGAGTGAGTTAATGATCGATTACATGTTGCTTTACCCCAATATCCCTAAGTGAGTGAGTTAATGATCGATTACATGTTGCTTTACCCCAATATCCCTAAGTGAGTGAGTTAATGATCGATTACATGTTGCTTAACCGCAATATCCCCAATTGGGTGAGTTAATGATCGATTACATGTTGCTTTACCCCAATATCCCCAAGTGAGTGAGTTAATGATCGATTACATTTTGCTTTACCCGAATATCCCTAAGTGAGTGAGTTAATGATCGATTACATGTTGCTTTACCCCAATATCCCTAAGTGAGTGAGTTAATGATCGATTACATGTTGCTTTACCCCAATATCCCTAAGTGAGTGAGTTAATGATCGATTACATGTTGCTTTACCCCAATATCCCTAAGTGAGTGAGTTAATGATCGATTACATGTTGCCTTACCCCAATATCCCCAAGTGAGTGAGTTAATGATCGATTATATGTCGCTTTACCCCAATATCCCTAAGTGAGTGAGTTAATGATCGATTACATGTTTCTTTACCCCAATATCCCTAAGTGAGTGAATTAATGATCGATTACATGTTGCTTTACCCCAATTCCCCAAGTGAGTGAGTTAATGATCGATTACATGTTGCTTTACCCCAATATCCCTAAGTGAGTGAATTAATGATCGATTACATGTTGTTTTACCCCAATATCCCCAAGTGAGTGAGTTAATGATCGATTACATGTTGCTTTACCCCAATATCCCTAAGTGAGTGAGTTAATGATCGATTACATGTTGCTTTACCCCAATATCCCTAAGTGAGTGAGTTAATGATCGATTACATTTTGCTTTACCCCAATATCCCTAAGTGAGTGAGTTAATGATCGATTACATGTTACTTTTCCCCAATATCCCTAAGTGAGTGAGTTAATGATCGATTGCATGTTGCTTTACCCCAATGTCCCTAAGTGAGTGAGTTAATGATCGATTACATGTTGCTTTACCCCAATATCCCTAAGTGAGTGAATTAATGATCGATTACATGTTGCTTTACCCCAATATCCCCAAGTGAGTGAGTTAATGATCGATTATATGTCGCTTTACCCCAATATCCCTAAGTGAGTGAGTTAATGATCGATTACATGTTGCTTTACCCCAATATCCCCAATTGAGTGAGTTAATGATCGATTTTATGTTGCTTTATCCCAATATCCCTAAGTGAGTGAGTTAATGATCGATTACATGTTGCTTTACCCCAATATCCCTAAGTGAGTGAATTAATGATCGATTACATGTTGCTTTATCCCAATATCCCCAAGTGAGTGAGTTAATGATCGATTACATGTTGCTTTACCCCAATATCCCTAAGTGAGTGAGTTAATAATCGATTACATGTTGCCTTACCCCAATATCCCTAAGTGAGTGAGTTAATGATCGATTACATGTTGCTATACCCCAATATCCCTAAGTGA
The DNA here is from genome assembly GCA_963680875.1 of Bathymodiolus brooksi. Taxonomy (NCBI): domain Eukaryota; kingdom Metazoa; phylum Mollusca; class Bivalvia; order Mytilida; family Modiolidae; genus Bathymodiolus; species Bathymodiolus brooksi. Next base: position 17,897,476 of record OY804581.1, on the reverse strand, counting down.
GTGAGTTAATGATCGATTACATGTTGCTTTACCCCAATATCCCTAAGTGAGTGAATTAATGATCGATTACATGTTGCCTTACCCCAATATCCCCAAGTGAGTGAGTTAATGATCGATTAGATTTCGCTTTACCCCAATATCCCAAAGTGCGTGAGTTAATGATCGATTACATGTTGCTTTACCCCAATATCCCTAAGTGAGTGAATTAATGATCGATTACATGTTGCTTTACCCCAATATCCCCAAGTGAGTGAGTTAATGATCGATTACATGTTGCTTTACCCCAATATCCCTAAGTGAGTGAGTTAATGATCGATTACATGTTGCTTTACCCCAATATCCCTAAGTGAGTGAGTTAATGATCGATTACATGTTGCTTTACCCCAATATCCCCAATTGAGTGAGTTAATGATCGATTACATGTTGCTTTACCCCAATATCCCTAAGTGAGTGAGTTAATGATCGATTACATGTTGCTTTACCCAATATCCCCAATTGAGTGAGTTAATGATCGATTACATGTTGCTTTACCCCAATATCCCTAAGTGAGTGAGTTAATGATCGATTACATGTTGCTTTACCCCAATATCATTAAGTGAGTGAGTTAATGATCGATTACATGTTGCTTTACCCCAATATCCCTAAGTGAGTGAGTTAATGATCGATTACATGTTGCTTTACCCCAATATCCCTAAGTGAGTAAATTAATGATCGATTACATGTTGCTTTACCCCAATATCCCCAAGTGAGTGAGTTAATGATCGATTATATGTCGCTTTACCCCAATATCCCTAAGTGAGTGAGTTAATGATCGATTACATGCTGCTTTACCCCAATATCCCTAAGTGAGTGAATTAATGATCGATTACATGTTGCTTTACCCCAATATCTCCAAGTGAGTGAGTTAATGATCGATTACATGTTGCTTTACCCCAATATCCCTAAGTGAGTGAGTTAATGATCGATTACATGTTGCTTTACCCCAATATCCCCAATTGAGTGAGTTAATGATCGATTACATGTTGCTTTACCCCAATATCCCTAAGTGAGTGAGTTAATGATCGATTACATGTTGCTTTACCCCAATATCCCTAAGTGAGTGAGTTAATGATCGATTACATGTTGCTTTACCCCAATATCCCTAAGTGAGTGAGTTCATGATCCATTACATGTTGCTTTACCCCAATATCCCTTAGTGAGTGAATTAATGATCGATTACATGTTGCTTTACCCCAATATCCCTAATTGAGTGAGTTAATGATCGATTACATGTTGCTTTACCCCAATATCTCTAAGTGAGTGAGTTAATGATCGATTACATGTTGCTTTACCACAATATCCCCAAGTGAGTGAGTTAATGATCGATTACATGTTGCTTTACCCCAATATCCCTAAGTGAGTGAATTAATGATCGATTACATGTTGCTTTACCCAAATATCCCTAAGTGAGTGAGTTAATGATCGATTACATGTTGCTTTACCCCAATATCCCCAAGTGAGTGAGTTAATGATCGATTACATGTTGCTTTACCCCAATATCCCTAAGTGAGTGAGTTAATGATCGATTATATGTTGCCTTACCCCAATATCCCTAAGTGAGTGAGTTAATGCTCGATTACATGTTGCTTTACCCCAATATCCCCAATTGAGTGAGTTAATGATCGATTACATGTTGCTTTACCCCAATATCCCTAAGTGAGTGAGTTAATGATCGATTACATGTTGCTTTACCCCAATATCCCTAAGTGAGTGAATTAATGATCGATTACATGTTGCTTTACCCCAATATCCCCAAGTGAGTGAGTTAATAATCGATTACATGTTGCTTTACCCCAATATCCCTAAGTGAGTAAATTAATGATCGATTACATGTTGCTTTACCCCAATATCCCCAAGTGAGTGAGTTAATGATCGATTATATGTCGCTTTACCCCAATATCCCTAAGTGAGTGAGTTAATGATCGATTACATGCTGCTTTACCCCAATATCCCTAAGTGAGTGAATTAATGATCGATTACATGTTGCTTTACCCCAATATCTCCAAGTGAGTGAGTTAATGATCGATTACATGTTGCTTTACCCCAATATCCCTAAGTGAGTGAGTTAATGATCGATTACATGTTGCTTTACCCCAATATCCCCATTTGAGTGAGTTAATGATCGATTACATGTTGCTTTACCCGAATATCCCTAAGTGAGTGAGTTAATGATCGATTACATGTTGCTTTACCCCAATATCCCTAAGTGAGTGAGTTAATGATCGATTACATGTTGCTTTACCCCAATATCCCTAAGTGAGTGAGTTCATGATCCATTACATGTTGCTTTACCCCAATATCCCTAAGTGAGTGAATTAATGATCGATTACATGTTGCTTTACCCCAATATCCCCAAGTGAGTGAGTTAATGATCGATTATATGTTGCTTTACCCCAATATCCCTTAGTGAGTGAGTTAGTGATCGATTACATGTTGCTTTACCCCAATATCTCTAAGTGAGTGAGTTAATGATCGATTACATGTTGCTTTACCACAATATACCCAAGTGAGTGAGTTAATGATCGATTACATGTTGCTTTACCCCAATATCCCTAAGTGAGTGAATTAATGATCGATTACATGTTGCTTTACCTCAATATCCCTAAGTGAGTGAGTTAATGATCGATTACATGTTGCTTTACCCCAATATCCCCAAGTGAGTGAGTTAATGATCGATTACATGTTGCTTTACCCCAATATCCCTAAGTGAGTGAGTTAATGATCGATTACATGTTGCCTTACCCCAATATCCCTAAGTGAGTGAGTTAATGCTCGATTACATGTTGCTTTACCCCAATATCCCCAATTGAGTGAGTTAATGATCGATTACATGTTGCTTTACCCCAATATCCCTAAGTGAGTGAGTTAATGATCGATTACATGTTGCTTTACCCCAATATCCCTAAGTGAGTGAATTAATGATCGATTACATGTTGCTTTACCCCAATATCCCCAAGTGAGTGAGTTAATGATCGATTACATGTTGCTTTACCCCAATATCCCTAAGTGAGTGAGTTAATGATCGATTACATGTTGCTTTACCCCAATATCCCTAAGTGAGTGAGTTAATGATCGATTACATGTTGCTTTACCCCAATATCTCTAAGTGAGTGAATTAATGATCGATTACATGTTGCTTTACCCCAATATCCCTAAGTGAGTGAGTTAATGATCGATTATATGTTGCTTTACCCCAATGTCCCCAATTGGGTGAGTTAATGATCGATTACATGTTGCTTTACCCCAATATCCCTAAGTGAGTGAGTTAATGATCGATTACATTTTGCTTTACCCCAATATCCCTAAGTGAGTGAGTTAATGATCGATTACATGTTGCTTTACCCCAATATCCCTAAGTGAGTGAGTTAATGATCGATTACATGTTGCTTTACCCCAATATCCCTAAGTGAGTGAGTTAATGATCGATTACATGTTGCTTTACCCCAATATACCTAAGTGAGTGAGTTAATGATCGATTACATGTTGCTTTACCCCAATATCCCTAAGTGAGTGAGTTAATGATCGATTACATGTTGCTTTACCCCAATATCCCCAATTGGGTGAGTTAATGATCGATTACATGTTTCTTTACCCCAATATCCCTAAGTGAGTGAGTTAATGATCGATTACATGTTGCTTTACCCCAATATCCCTAAGTGAGTGAGTTAATGATCGATTACATGTTGCTTTACCCCAATATCCCTAAGTGAGTGAGTTAATGATCGATTACATGTTGCTTTACCCCAATATCCCTAAGTGAGTGAGTTAATGATCGATTACATGTTGCTTTACCCCAATATCCCTAAGTGAGTGAGTTAATGATCGATTACATGTTGCTTTACCCCAATATCCCTAAGTGAGTGAGTTAATGATCGATTACAAGTTGCTTTACCCCAATATCCCTAAGTGAGTGAGTTAATGATCGATTACATGTTGCTTTACCCCAATATCCCCAATTGGGTGAGTTAATGATCGATTACATGTTGCTTTACCCCAATATCCCTAAGTGAGTGAGTTAATGATCGATTACATGTTGCCTTACCTTAATATCCCTAAATCAGTGAGTTAATGATCGATTACATGTTGCTTTACCCCAATATCCTTAAGTGAGTGAGTTAATGATCGATTACATGTTGCTTTACCCCTATATCCCTAAGTGAGTGAGTTAATAATCGATTACATGTTGTCTTACACCAATATCCCTAAGTGAGTGAGTTAATGATCGAATACATGTTGCTTTACCCCAATATCCCCAATTGAGTGAGTTAATGATCGATTACATGTTGCTTTACCCCAATATCCCTAAGTGAGTGAGTTAATGATCGACTACATGTTGCTTTACCCCAATATCCCTAAGTGAGTGAGTTAATGATCGATTACATGTTGCTTTACCCCAATATCCCCAAGTGAGTGAGTTAATGATCGATTACATGTTGCTTTACCCCAATATCCCTAAGTGAGTGAATTAATGATCGATTACATGTTGCTTTACCCCATTATCCCTAAGTGAGTGAGCTAATGATCGATTACATGTTGCTTTACTCCAATATTCCTAAGTGAGTGAGTTAATGATCGATTACATGTTGCTTTACCCCAATATCCCTAAGTGAGTGAATTAATGATCGATTACATGTTGTTTTACCCCAATATCCCCAAGTGAGTGAGTTAATGATCGATTACATGTTGCTTTACCCCAATATCCCTAAGTGAGTGAGTTAATGATCGATTACATGTTGCTTTACCCCAATATCCCCAATTGAGTGAGTTAATGATCGATTACATGTTGCTTTACCCCAATATCCCTAAGTGAGTGAGTTAATGATCGATTACATGTTGCTTTACCCCAATATCCCTCAGTGAGTGAGTTAATGATCGATTACATGTTGCTTTACCCCAATATCCCTAAGTGATTGAATTAATGATCGATTACATGTTGCTTTACCCCAATATCCCTAAGTGAGTGAGTTAATGATCGATTATATGTTGCTTTACCCCAATATCCCTAAGTGAGTGAGTTAATGATCGATTACATGTTGCTTTACCCCAATATCTCTAAGTGAGTGAGTTAATGATCGATTACATGTTGCTTAACCCAATATCCCTAAGTGAGTGAGTTAATGATCGATTACATGTTGCTTTACCCCAATATCCCCAAGTGAGTGAGTTAATGATCGATTACATGTTGCTTTATCCCAATATCCCTAAGTGAGTGAATTAATGATCGATTACATGTTGCTTTACCCCAATATCCCTAAGTGAGTGAGTTAATGATCGATTACATGTTGCTTTACCCCAATATCTCTAAGTGAGTGAGTTAATGATCGATTACATGTTGCTTTACCCCAATATCCCTAAGTGAGTAAGTTAATGATCGATTACATGTTGCTTTACCCCAATATCCCTAAGTGAGTGAGTTAATGATCGATTACATGTTGCTTTACCCCAATATCCCTAAGTGAGTGAATTAATGATCGATTACATGTTGCTTTACCCCAATATCCCCAAGTGAGTGAGTTAATGATCGATTATATGTTGCTTTACCCCAATATCCCTAAGTGAGTGAGTTAATGATCGATTACATGTTGCTTTACCCCAATATTCCTAAGTGAGTGAGTTAATGATCGATTACATGTTGCTTAACCCAATATCCCTAAGTGAGTGAGTTAATGATCGATTACATGTTGCTTTACCCCAATATCCCCAAGTGAGTGAATTAATGATCGATTACATGTTGCTTTACCCCAATATCCCTAAGTGAGTGAGTTAATGATCGATTACATGTTGCTTTACCCCAATATCCCTAAGTGAGTGAGTTAATGATCGATTACATGTTGCTTTACCCCAATATCCCTAAGTGAGTGAATTAATGATCGATTGCATGTTGCTTTACCCCAATATCTCTAAGTGAGTGAGTTAATGATCGATTACATGTTGCTTACCCCAATATCCCTAAGTGAGTGAGTTAATGATCGATTACATGTTGCTTTACCCCAATATCCCCAAGTGAGTGAGTTAATGATCGATTACATGTTGCTTTATCCCAATATCCCTAAGTGAGTGAATTAATGATCGATTACATGTTGCTTTACCCCAATATCCCTAAGTGAGTGAGTTAATGATCGATTACATGTTGCTTTACCCCAATATCTCTAAGTGAGTGAGTTAATGATCGATTACATGTTGCTTTACCCCAATATCCCTAAGTGAGTGAGTTAATGATCGATTACATGTTGCTTTACCCCAATATCCCCAAGTGAGTGAGTTAATGATCGATTACATGTTGCTTTACCCCAATATCCCTAAGTGAGTGAATTAATGATCGATTACATGTTGCTTTACCCCAATATCCCCAAGTGAGTGAGCTAATGATCGATTATATGTTGCTTTACCCCAATATCCCTAAGTGAGTGAGTTAATGATCGATTACATGTTGCTTTACCCCAATATCCCTAAGTGAGTGAGTTAATGATCGATTACATGTTGCTTTACCCCAATATCCCCAATTGGGTGAGTTAATGATCGATTACATGTTGCTTTACCCCATTATCCCTAAGTGAGTGAGCTAATGATCGATTACATGTTGCTTTACTCCAATATTCCTAAGTGAGTGAGTTAATGATCGATTACATGTTGCTTTACCCCAATATCCCTAAGTGAGTGAATTAATGATCGATTACATGTTGTTTTACCCCAATATCCCCAAGTGAGTGAGTTAATGATCGATTACATGTTGCTTTACCCCAATATCCCTAAGTGAGTGAGTTAATGATCGATTACATGTTGCTTTACCCCAATATCCCCAATTGAGTGAGTTAATGATCGATTACATGTTGCTTTACCCCAATATCCCTAAGTGAGTGAGTTAATGATCGATTACATGTTGCTTTACCCCAATATCCCTCAGTGAGTGAGTTAATGATCGATTACATGTTGCTTTACCCCAATATCCCTAAGTGATTGAATTAATGATCGATTACATGTTGCTTTACCCCAATATCCCTAAGTGAGTGAGTTAATGATCGATTATATGTTGCTTTACCCCAATATCCCTAAGTGAGTGAGTTAATGATCGATTACATGTTGCTTTACCCCAATATCTCTAAGTGAGTGAGTTAATGATCGATTACATGTTGCTTAACCCAATATCCCTAAGTGAGTGAGTTAATGATCGATTACATGTTGCTTTACCCCAATATCCCCAAGTGAGTGAGTTAATGATCGATTACATGTTGCTTTATCCCAATATCCCTAAGTGAGTGAATTAATGATCGATTACATGTTGCTTTACCCCAATATCCCTAAGTGAGTGAGTTAATGATCGATTACATGTTGCTTTACCCCAATATCTCTAAGTGAGTGAGTTAATGATCGATTACATGTTGCTTTACCCCAATATCCCTAAGTGAGTAAGTTAATGATCGATTACATGTTGCTTTACCCCAATATCCCTAAGTGAGTGAGTTAATGATCGATTACATGTTGCTTTACCCCAATATCCCTAAGTGAGTGAATTAATGATCGATTACATGTTGCTTTACCCCAATATCCCCAAGTGAGTGAGTTAATGATCGATTATATGTTGCTTTACCCCAATATCCCTAAGTGAGTGAGTTAATGATCGATTACATGTTGCTTTACCCCAATATCCCTAAGTGAGTGAGTTAATGATCGATTATATGTTGCTTTACCCCAATATCCCTAAGTGAGTGAGTTAATGATCGATTACATGTTGCTTTACCCCAATATCTCTAAGTGAGTGAGTTAATGATCGATTACATGTTGCTTAACCCAATATCCCTAAGTGAGTGAGTTAATGATCGATTACATGTTGCTTTACCCCAATATCCCCAAGTGAGTGAGTTAATGATCGATTACATGTTGCTTTATCCCAATATCCCTAAGTGAGTGAATTAATGATCGATTACATGTTGCTTTACCCCAATATCCCTAAGTGAGTGAGTTAATGATCGATTACATGTTGCTTTACCCCAATATCTCTAAGTGAGTGAGTTAATGATCGATTACATGTTGCTTTACCCCAATATCCCTAAGTGAGTAAGTTAATGATCGATTACATGTTGCTTTACCCCAATATCCCTAAGTGAGTGAGTTAATGATCGATTACATGTTGCTTTACCCCAATATCCCTAAGTGAGTGAATTAATGATCGATTACATGTTGCTTTACCCCAATATCCCCAAGTGAGTGAGTTAATGATCGATTATATGTTGCTTTACCCCAATATCCCTAAGTGAGTGAGTTAATGATCGATTACATGTTGCTTTACCCCAATATCCCTAAGTGAGTGAGTTAATGATCGATTACATGTTGCTTAACCCAATATCCCTAAGTGAGTGAGTTAATGATCGATTACATGTTGCTTTACCCCAATATCCCCAAGTGAGTGAATTAATGATCGATTACATGTTGCTTTACCCCAATATCCCTAAGTGAGTGAGTTAATGATCGATTACATGTTGCTTTACCCCAATATCCCTAAGTGAGTGAGTTAATGATCGATTACATGTTGCTTTACCCCAATATCCCTAAGTGAGTGAATTAATGATCGATTGCATGTTGCTTTACCCCAATATCTCTAAGTGAGTGAGTTAATGATCGATTACATGTTGCTTACCCCAATATCCCTAAGTGAGTGAGTTAATGATCGATTACATGTTGCTTTACCCCAATATCCCCAAGTGAGTGAGTTAATGATCGATTACATGTTGCTTTATCCCAATATCCCTAAGTGAGTGAATTAATGATCGATTACATGTTGCTTTACCCCAATATCCCTAAGTGAGTGAGTTAATGATCGATTACATGTTGCTTTACCCCAATATCTCTAAGTGAGTGAGTTAATGATCGATTACATGTTGCTTTAACCCAATATCCCTAAGTGAGTGAGTTAATGATCGATTACATGTTGCTTTACCCCAATATCCCTAAGTGAGTGAGTTAATGATCGATTACATGTTGCTTTACCCCAATATCCCTAAGTGAGTGAATTAATGATCGATTACATGTTGCTTTACCCCAATATCCCCAAGTGAGTGAGTTAATGATCGATTATATGTTGCTTTACCCCAATATCCCTAAGTGAGTGAGTTAATGATCGATTACATGTTGCTTTACCCCAATATCCCTAAGTGAGTGAGTTAATGATCGATTACATGTTGCTTAACCCAATATCCCTAAGTGAGTGAGTTAATGATCGATTACATGTTGCTTTACCCCAATATCCCCAAGTGAGTGAGTTAATGATCGATTACATGTTGCTTTACCCCAATATCCCTAAGTGAGTGAATTAATGATCGATTATATGTTGCTTTACCCCAATATTCCTAAGTGAGTGAGTTAATGATCGATTACATGTTGCTTTACCCCAATATCCCTAAGTGAGTGAGTTAATGATCGATTACATGTTGCTTTATCCCAATATCCCTAAGTGAGTGAGTTAATGATCGATTGCATGTTGCTTTACCCCAATATCCCTAAGTGAGTGAGTTAATGATCGATTACATGTTTCTTTACCCCAATATCCCCAATTGAGTGAGTTAATGATCGATTACATGTTGCTTTACCCCAATATCCCTAAGTGAGTGACTTAATGATCGATTACATGTTGCTTTACCCCAATATCTCTAAGTGAGTGAATTAATGATCGATTACATGTTGCCTTACCCCAATATCCCCAAGTGAGTGAGTTAATGATCGATTACATGTTGCTTTACCCCAATATCCCTAAGTGAGTGTGTTAATGATCGATTACATGTTGCTTTACCCCAATATATCTAAGTGAGTGAGTTAATGATCGATTACATGTTGCTTTACCCCAATATCCCTAAGTGAGTGAGTTAATGATCGATTACATGTTGCTTTACCCCAATAACCCTAAGAGAGTGAGTTAGTGATCGATTACCTGTTGCTTTACCCCAATATCCCCAAGTGAGTGAGTTAATGATCGATTACATGTTGCTTTACTTCAATATCCCTAAGTGAGTGAGTTAATGATCGATTACATGTTGCTTTACCCCAATATCCCTAAGTGAGTGAGTTAATGATCGATTACATGTTGCTTTACCCCAATATCCCTAAGTGAGTGAGTTAATGATCGATTACATGTTGCTTTACCCCAATATCCCCAATTGAATGAGTTAATGATCGATTACATGTTGCTTTACCCCAATATCCCATAGTGAGTGAGTTAATGATCGATTACATGTTGCTTTACCCCAATATCCCTAAGTGAGTGAATTAATGATCGATTACATGTTGCTTTACCCCAATATCCCCAAGTGAGTGAGTTAATGATCGATTACATGTTGCTTTACCCCAATATCCCTAAGTGAGTGGGTTAATGATCGATTACATGTTGCTTTACCCCAATATCCCTAAGTGAGTGAGTTAATGATCGATTACATGTTGCTTTACCCCAATATCCCTAAGTGAGTGAGTTAATGATCGATTACATGTTGCTTTATCCCAATATCCCTAAGTGAGTGAGTTAATGATCGATTACATGTTGCTTTACTCCAATATCCCTAAGTGAGCGAGTTAATGATCGATTACATGTTGCTTTACCCCAATATCCCTAAGTGAGTGAGTTAATGATCGATTACATGTTGCTTTACCCCAATATCCCCAATTGGGTGAGTTAATGATCGATTACATGTTGCTTTACCCCAATATCCCTAAGTGAGTGAGTTAATGATCGATTACATGTTGCTTTACCCCAATATCCCTAAGTGAGTGAATTAATGATCGATTACATGTTGCTTTACCCCAATATCCCCAAGTGAGTGAGTTAATGATCGATTATATTTTGCTTTACCCCAATATCCCTAAGTGAGAGAGTTAATGATCGATTACATGTTGCTTTACCCCAATATCCCTAAGTGAGTGAGTTAATGATCGATTACATGTTGCTTTACCCCAATACCCCTAAGTGAGAGAGTTAATGATCGATTACATGTTGCTTTACCCCAATATCCCCAAGTGAGTGAGTTAATGATTGATTACATGTTGCTTTACCCCAATATCCCTAAGTGAGTGAGTTAATGATCGATTACATGTTGCTTTACCCCAATATCCCTATGTGAGTGAGTTAATTATCGATTACATGTTGCTTTACCCCAATATCCCTAAGTGAGTGAGTTAATGATCGATTACATGTTGCTTTACCCCATTATCCCTAAGTGAGTGAGTTAATGATCGATTACATGTTGCTTTACCCCAATATCCCTAAGTGAGTGAGGTAATGATCGATTACATGTTGCTTTACCCCAATATCTCTAAGTGAGTGAGCTAATGATCGATTATATGTTGCTTTACCCCAATATCCCTAAGTGAGTGAGTTAATGATCGATTACATGTTGCTTTACCCCAATATCCCTAAGTGAGTGAGTTAATGATCGATTACATGTTGCTTTACCCCAATATCCCTAAGTGAATGAGTTAATGATCGATTACATGTTGCTTTAACCCAATATCCCCAAGTGAGTGAGTTAATGATCGATTACATGTTGTTTTACCCCAATATCTCTAAGTGAGTGAGTTAATGATCGACTACATGTTGTTTTACCCCAATATCTCTAAGTGAGTGAGTTAATGATCGATTACATGTTGCTTTACCCCAATATCCCTAAGTGTGTGAGTTAATGATCGATTACATGTTGCTTTACCCCAATATCCCCAAGTGAGTGAGTTAATGATCGATTACATGTTGCTTTACCCCAATATCCCTAAGTGAGTGAGTTAATGATCGATTACATGTTGCTTTACCCCAATATCCCCAATTGAGTGAGTTAATGATCGATTACATGTTGCTTTACCCCAATATCCCTAAGTGAGTGAATTAATGATCGATTACATGTTGCTTTACCCCAATATCCCAAAGTGAGTGAGTTAATGATCGATTACATGTTGCTTTACCCCAATATCCCTAAGTGAGTGAGTTAATGATCGATTACATGTTGCTTTACCCCAATATCCCTAAGTGAGTGAGTTAATGATCGATTACATGTTGCTTTACCCCAATATCCCCAAGTGAGTGAGTTAGTGATTGATTACATGTTGCTTTACCCCAATATCCCTAATTGAGTGAGTTAATGATCGATTACATGTTGCTTTACCCCAATATCTCTAAGTGAGTGAGTTAATGATCGATTACATGTTGCTTTACCCCAATATCTCTAAGTGAGTGAGTTAATGATCGATTACATGTTGTTTTACCCCAATATCCCTAAGTGAGTGAATTAATGATCGATTACATGTTGCTTTACCCCAATATCCCCAAGTGAGTGAGTTAATGATCGATTATATGTTGCTTTACCCCAATATCCCTAAGTGAGTGAGTTAATGATCGATTACATGTTGCTTTACCCCAATATCCCTAAGTGAGTGAGTTAATGATCGATTACATGTTGCTTAACCCAATATCCCTAAGTGAGTGAGTTAATGATCGATTACATGTTGCTTTACCCCAATATCCCCAAGTGAGTGAGTTAATGATCGATTACATGTTGCTTTACCCCAATATCCCTAAGTGAGTGAATTAATGATCGATTACATGTTGCTTTACCCCAATATCCCTAAGTGAGTGAGTTAATGATCGATTACATGTTGCTTTACCCCAATATCCCTAAGTGAGTGAGTTAATGATCGATTACATGTTGCTTTACCCCAATATCCCTAAGTGAGTGAGTTAATGATCGATTGCATGTTGCTTTACCCCAATATCTCTAAGTGAGTGAGTTAATGATCGATTACATGTTGCTTAACCCAATATCCCTAAGTGAGTGAGTTAATGATCGATTACATGTTGCTTTACCCCAATATCCCCAAGTGAGTGAGTTAATGATCGATTACATGTTGCTTTATCCCAATATCCCTAAGTGAGTGAATTAATGATCGATTACATGTTGCTTTACCCCAATATCCCTAAGTGAGTGAGTTAATGATCGATTACATGTTGCTTTACCCCAATATCTCTAAGTGAGTGAGTTAATGATCGATTACATGTTGCTTTAACCCAATATCCCTAAGTGAGTGAGTTAATGATCGATTACATGTTGCTTTACCCCAATATCCCTAAGTGAGTGAGTTAATGATCGATTACATGTTGCTTTACCCCAATATCCCTAAGTGAGTGAATTAATGATCGATTACATGTTGCTTTACCCCAATATCCCCAAGTGAGTGAGTTAATGATCGATTATATGTTGCTTTACCCCAATATCCCTAAGTGAGTGAGTTAATGATCGATTACATGTTGCTTTACCCCAATATCCCTAAGTGAGTGAGTTAATGATCGATTACATGTTGCTTAACCCAATATCCCTAAGTGAGTGAGTTAATGATCGATTACATGTTGCTTTACCCCAATATCCCCAAGTGAGTGAGTTAATGATCGATTACATGTTGCTTTACCCCAATATCCCTAAGTGAGTGAATTAATGATCGATTATATGTTGCTTTACCCCAATATTCCTAAGTGAGTGAGTTAATGATCGATTACATGTTGCTTTACCCCAATATCCCTAAGTGAGTGAGTTAATGATCGATTACATGTTGCTTTATCCCAATATCCCTAAGTGAGTGAGTTAATGATCGATTGCATGTTGCTTTACCCCAATATCCCTAAGTGAGTGAGTTAATGATCGATTACATGTTTCATTACCCCAATATCCCCAATTGAGTGAGTTAATGATCGATTACATGTTGCTTTACCCCAATATCCCTAAGTGAGTGACTTAATGATCGATTACATGTTGCTTTACCCCAATATCTCTAAGTGAGTGAATTAATGATCGATTACATGTTGCCTTACCCCAATATCCCCAAGTGAGTGAGTTAATGATCGATTACATGTTGCTTTACCCCAATATCCCTAAGTGAGTGTGTTAATGATCGATTACATGTTGCTTTACCCCAATATATCTAAGTGAGTGAGTTAATGATCGATTACATGTTGCTTTACCCCAATATCCCTAAGTGAGTGAGTTAATGATCGATTACATGTTGCTTTACCCCAATAACCCTAAGAGAGTGAGTTAGTGATCGATTACCTGTTGCTTTACCCCAATATCCCCAAGTGAGTGAGTTAATGATCGATTACATGTTGCTTTACTTCAATATCCCTAAGTGAGTGAGTTAATGATCGATTACATGTTGCTTTACCCCAATATTCCTAAGTGAGTGAGTTAATGATCGATTACATGTTGCTTTACCCCAATATCCCTAAGTGAGTGAGTTAATGATCGATTACATGTTGCTTTACCCCAATATCCCCAATTGAATGAGTTAATGATCGATTACATGTTGCTTTACCCCAATATCCCTAAGTGAGTGAGTTAATAATCGATTACATGTTGCTTTACCCCAATATCCCTAAGTGAGTGAATTAATGATCGATTACATGTTGCTTTACCCCAATATCCCCAAGTGAGTGAGTTAATGATCGATTACATGTTGCTTTACCCCAATATCCCTAAGTGAGTGGGTTAATGATCGATTACATGTTGCTTTACCCCAATATCCCTAAGTGAGTGAGTTAATGATCGATTACATGTTGCTTTACCCCAATATCCCTAAGTGAGTGAGTTAATGATCGATTACATGTTGCTTTATCCCAATATCCCTAAGTGAGTGAGTTAATGATCGATTACATGTTGCTTTACTCCAATATCCCTAAGTGAGCGAGTTAATGATCGATTACATGTTGCTTTACCCCAATATCCCTAAGTGAGTGAGTTAATGATCGATTACCTGTTGCTTTACCCCAATATCCCCAATTGGGTGAGTTAATGATCGATTACATGTTGCTTTACCCCAATATCCCTAAGTGAGTGAGTTAATGATCGATTACATGTTGCTTTACCCCAATATCCCTAAGTGAGTGAATTAATGATCGATTACATGTTGCTTTACCCCAATATCCCCAAGTGAGTGAGTTAATGATCGATTGCATGTTGCTTTACCCCAATATCCCTAAGTGAGTGAGTTAATGATCGATTACATGTTTCATTACCCCAATATCCCCAATTGAGTGAGTTAATGATCGATTACATGTTGCTTTACCCCAATATCCCTAAGTGAGTGACTTAATGATCGATTACATGTTGCTTTACCCCAATATCTCTAAGTGAGTGAATTAATGATCGATTACATGTTGCCTTACCCCAATATCCCCAAGTGAGTGAGTTAATGATCGATTACATGTTGCTTTACCCCAATATCCCTAAGTGAGTGTGTTAATGATCGATTACATGTTGCTTTACCCCAATATATCTAAGTGAGTGAGTTAATGATCGATTACATGTTGCTTTACCCCAATATCCCTAAGTGAGTGAGTTAATGATCGATTACATGTTGCTTTACCCCAATAACCCTAAGAGAGTGAGTTAGTGATCGATTACCTGTTGCTTTACCCCAATATCCCCAAGTGAGTGAGTTAATGATCGATTACATGTTGCTTTACTTCAATATCCCTAAGTGAGTGAGTTAATGATCGATTACATGTTGCTTTACCCCAATATTCCTAAGTGAGTGAGTTAATGATCGATTACATGTTGCTTTACCCCAATATCCCTAAGTGAGTGAGTTAATGATCGATTACATGTTGCTTTACCCCAATATCCCCAATTGAATGAGTTAATGATCGATTACATGTTGCTTTACCCCAATATCCCTAAGTGAGTGAGTTAATGATCGATTACATGTTGCTTTACCCCAATATCCCTAAGTGAGTGAATTAATGATCGATTACATGTTGCTTTACCCCAATATCCCCAAGTGAGTGAGTTAATGATCGATTACATGTTGCTTTACCCCAATATCCCTAAGTGAGTGGGTTAATGATCGATTACATGTTGCTTTACCCCAATATCCCTAAGTGAGTGAGTTAATGATCGATTACATGTTGCTTTACCCCAATATCCCTAAGTGAGTGAGTTAATGATCGATTACATGTTGCTTTATCCCAATATCCCTAAGTGAGTGAGTTAATGATCGATTACATGTTGCTTTACTCCAATATCCCTAAGTGAGCGAGTTAATGATCGATTACATGTTGCTTTACCCCAATATCCCTAAGTGAGTGAGTTAATGATCGATTACCTGTTGCTTTACCCCAATATCCCCAATTGGGTGAGTTAATGATCGATTACATGTTGCTTTACCCCAATATCCCTAAGTGAGTGAGTTAATGATCGATTACATGTTGCTTTACCCCAATATCCCTAAGTGAGTGAATTAATGATCGATTACATGTTGCTTTACCCCAATATCCCCAAGTGAGTGAGTTAATGATCGATTATATTTTGCTTTACCCCAATATCCCTAAGTGAGAGAGTTAATGATCGATTACATGTTGCTTTACCCCAATACCCCTAAGTGAGAGAGTTAATGATCGATTACATGTTGCTTTACCCCAATATCCCCAAGTGAGTGAGTTAATGATTGATTACATGTTGCTTTACCCCAATATCCCTAAGTGAGTGAGTTAATGATCGATTACATGTTGCTTTACCCCAATATCCCTATGTGAGTGAGTTAATTATCGATTACATGTTGCTTTACCCCAATATCCCTAAGTGAGTGAGTTAATGATCGATTACATGTTGCTTTACCCCATTATCCCTAAGTGAGTGAGTTAATGATCGATTACATGTTGCTTTACCCCAATATCCCTAAGTGAGTGAGGTAATGATCGATTACATGTTGCTTTACCCCAATATCTCTAAGTGAGTGAGCTAATGATATATTATATGTTGCTTTACCCCAATATCCCTAAGTGAGTGAGTTAATGATCGATTACATGTTGCTTTACCCCAATATCCCTAAGTGAGTGAGTTAATGATCGATTACATGTTTCTTTACCCCAATATCCCTAAGTGAATGAGTTAATGATCGATTACATGTTGCTTTAACCCAATATCCCCAAGTGAGTGAGTTAATGATCGATTACATGTTGCTTTACCCCAATATCTCTAAGTGAGTGAGTTAATGATCGACTACATGTTGTTTTACCCCAATATCTCTAAGTGAGTGAGTTAATGATCGATTACATGTTGCTTTACCCCAATATCCCTAAGTGTGTGAGTTAATGATCGATTACATGTTGCTTTACCCCAATATCCCCAAGTGAGTGAGTTAATGATCGATTACATGTTGCTTTACCCCAATATCCCTAAGTGAGTGAGTTAATGATCGATTACATGTTGCTTTACCCCAATATCCCCAATTGAGTGAGTTAATGATCGATTACATGTTGCTTTACCCCAATATCCCTAAGTGAGTGAGTTAATGATCGATTACATGTTGCTTTACCCCAATATCCCTAAGTGAGTGAATTAATGATCGATTACATGTTGCTTTACCCCAATATCCCAAAGTGAGTGAGTTAATGATCGATTACATGTTGCTTTACCCCAATATCCCTAAGTGAGTGAGTTAATGATCGATTACATGTTGCTTTACCCCAATATCCCTAAGTGAGTGAGTTAATGATCGATTACATGTTGCTTTACCCCAATATCCCCAAGTGAGTGAGTTAGTGATTGATTACATGTTGCTTTACCCCAATATCCCTAAGTGAGTGAGTTAATGATCGATTACATGTTGCTTTACCCCAATATCTCTAAGTGAGTGAGTTAATGATCGATTACATGTTGCTTTACCCCAATATCCCCAAGTGAGTGAGTTAGTGATCGATTACATGTTGCTTTACCCCAATATCTCTAAGTGAGTGAGTTTATGATCGATTACATGTTGCTTTACCCCAATATCTCTAAGTGAGTGAGTTAATGATCGATTACATGTTGTTTTACCCCAATATCCCTAAGTGAGTGAGTTAATGATCGATTACATGTTGCTTTACCCCAATATCCCTAAGTGAGTGAGTTAATGATCGATTACATGTTGCTTTACCCCAATATCCCTAAGTGAGAGAGTTAATGATCGATTACATGTTGCTTTACCCCAATATCCCTAAGTGAGTGAGTTAATGATCGATTACATGTTGCTTTACCCCAATATCCCTAAGTGAGTGAGTTAATGATCGATTACATGTTGCTTTACCCCTATATCCCTAAGTGAGTGAGTTAATGATCGATTACATGTTGCTTTACCCCAATATCCCTAAGTGAGTGAGTTAATGATCGATTACATGTTGCTTTACCACATTATCCCTAAGTGAGTGAGTTAATGATCGATTACATGTTGCTTTACCCCAATAGCCCTAAGTGAGTGAGTTAATGATCGATTACATGTTGCTTTACCCCAATATCCCCAAGTGAGTGAGTTAATGATCGATTACATGTTGCTTTACCCCAATATCCCCAAGTCAATGAGTTAATGATCGATTACATGTTGCTTTACCCCAATATTCCCAAGTGAGTGAGTTAGTGATCGATTACATGTTGCTTTACCCCAATATCCCTAAGTGAGTGAGTTAATGATCGATTACATGTTGCTTTACCCCAATATCCCCAAGTGAGTGAGTTAATGATCGATTACATGTTGCTTTACCCCAATATCCCCAAGTGAGTGAGTTAATGATCGATTACATGTTGCTTTACCCCAATATCCCCAAGTGAGTGAGTTAGTGATCGATTACATGTTGCTTTACCCCAATATCCCTATGTGAGTGATTTAATGATCGATTACATGTTGCTTTACCCCAATATCCCTAAGTGAGTGAGTTAATGATCGATTACATGTTGCTTTACCCCAATATCCCTAAGTGAGTTAGTTAATGATCGATTACATGTTGCTTTACCCCAATATCCCTAAGTGAGTGAGTTAATGATCGATTACATGTTGCTTTACCCCAATATCCCCAATTGAGTGAGTTGATGATCGATTACATGTTGCTTTACCCCAATATCCCTAAGTGAGTGAGTTATTGATCGATTACATGTTGCTTTACCCCAATATCCCTAAGTGAGTGAATTAATGATCGATTACATGTTGCTTTACCCCAATATCCCCAAGTGAGTGAGTTAATGATCGATTACATGTTGCTTTACCCCAATATCCCTAAGTGAGTGAGTTAATGATCGATTACCTGTTGCTTTACCCCAATATCCCTAAGTGAGTGAGTTAATGATCGATTACATGTTGCTTTATCCCAATATCCCTAAGTGAGTGAATTAATGATCGATTACATGTTGCTTTACCCCAATATCCCTAAGTGAGTGAGTTAATGATCGATTACATGTTGCTTTACCCCAATATCTCTAAGTGAGTGAGTTAATGATCGATTACATGTTGCTTTAACCCAATATCCCTAAGTGAGTGAGTTAATGATCGATTACATGTTGCTTTACCCCAATATCCCTAAGTGAGTGAGTTAATGATCGATTACATGTTGCTTTACCCCAATATCCCTAAGTGAGTGAATTAATGATCGATTACATGTTGCTTTACCCCAATATCCCCAAGTGAGTGAGTTAATGATCGATTATATGTTGCTTTACCCCAATATCCCTAAGTGAGTGAGTTAATGATCGATTACATGTTGCTTTACCCCAATATCCCTAAGTGAGTGAGTTAATGATCGATTACATGTTGCTTAACCCAATATCCCTAAGTGAGTGAGTTAATGATCGATTACATGTTGCTTTACCCCAATATCCCCAAGTGAGTGAGTTAATGATCGATTACATGTTGCTTTACCCCAATATCCCTAAGTGAGTGAATTAATGATCGATTATATGTTGCTTTACCCCAATATTCCTAAGTGAGTGAGTTAATGATCGATTACATGTTGCTTTACCCCAATATCCCTAAGTGAGTGAGTTAATGATCGATTACATGTTGCTTTATCCCAATATCCCTAAGTGAGTGAGTTAATGATCGATTGCATGTTGCTTTACCCCAATATCCCTAAGTGAGTGAGTTAATGATCGATTACATGTTTCATTACCCCAATATCCCCAATTGAGTGAGTTAATGATCGATTACATGTTGCTTTACCCCAATATCCCTAAGTGAGTGACTTAATGATCGATTACATGTTGCTTTACCCCAATATCTCTAAGTGAGTGAATTAATGATCGATTACATGTTGCCTTACCCCAATATCCCCAAGTGAGTGAGTTAATGATCGATTACATGTTGCTTTACCCCAATATCCCTAAGTGAGTGTGTTAATGATCGATTACATGTTGCTTTACCCCAATATATCTAAGTGAGTGAGTTAATGATCGATTACATGTTGCTTTACCCCAATATCCCTAAGTGAGTGAGTTAATGATCGATTACATGTTGCTTTACCCCAATAACCCTAAGAGAGTGAGTTAGTGATCGATTACCTGTTGCTTTACCCCAATATCCCCAAGTGAGTGAGTTAATGATCGATTACATGTTGCTTTACTTCAATATCCCTAAGTGAGTGAGTTAATGATCGATTACATGTTGCTTTACCCCAATATTCCTAAGTGAGTGAGTTAATGATCGATTACATGTTGCTTTACCCCAATATCCCTAAGTGAGTGAGTTAATGATCGATTACATGTTGCTTTACCCCAATATCCCCAATTGAATGAGTTAATGATCGATTACATGTTGCTTTACCCCAATATCCCTAAGTGAGTGAGTTAATGATCGATTACATGTTGCTTTACCCCAATATCCCTAAGTGAGTGAATTAATGATCGATTACATGTTGCTTTACCCCAATATCCCCAAGTGAGTGAGTTAATGATCGATTACATGTTGCTTTACCCCAATATCCCTAAGTGAGTGGGTTAATGATCGATTACATGTTGCTTTACCCCAATATCCCTAAGTGAGTGAGTTAATGATCGATTACATGTTGCTTTACCCCAATATCCCTAAGTGAGTGAGTTAATGATCGATTACATGTTGCTTTATCCCAATATCCCTAAGTGAGTGAGTTAATGATCGATTACATGTTGCTTTACTCCAATATCCCTAAGTGAGCGAGTTAATGATCGATTACATGTTGCTTTACCCCAATATCCCTAAGTGAGTGAGTTAATGATCGATTACCTGTTGCTTTACCCCAATATCCCCAATTGGGTGAGTTAATGATCGATTACATGTTGCTTTACCCCAATATCCCTAAGTGAGTGAGTTAATGATCGATTACATGTTGCTTTACCCCAATATCCCTAAGTGAGTGAATTAATGATCGATTACATGTTGCTTTACCCCAATATCCCCAAGTGAGTGAGTTAATGATCGATTGCATGTTGCTTTACCCCAATATCCCTAAGTGAGTGAGTTAATGATCGATTACATGTTTCATTACCCCAATATCCCCAATTGAGTGAGTTAATGATCGATTACATGTTGCTTTACCCCAATATCCCTAAGTGAGTGACTTAATGATCGATTACATGTTGCTTTACCCCAATATCTCTAAGTGAGTGAATTAATGATCGATTACATGTTGCCTTACCCCAATATCCCCAAGTGAGTGAGTTAATGATCGATTACATGTTGCTTTACCCCAATATCCCTAAGTGAGTGTGTTAATGATCGATTACATGTTGCTTTACCCCAATATATCTAAGTGAGTGAGTTAATGATCGATTACATGTTGCTTTACCCCAATATCCCTAAGTGAGTGAGTTAATGATCGATTACATGTTGCTTTACCCCAATAACCCTAAGAGAGTGAGTTAGTGATCGATTACCTGTTGCTTTACCCCAATATCCCCAAGTGAGTGAGTTAATGATCGATTACATGTTGCTTTACTTCAATATCCCTAAGTGAGTGAGTTAATGATCGATTACATGTTGCTTTACCCCAATATTCCTAAGTGAGTGAGTTAATGATCGATTACATGTTGCTTTACCCCAATATCCCTAAGTGAGTGAGTTAATGATCGATTACATGTTGCTTTACCCCAATATCCCCAATTGAATGAGTTAATGATCGATTACATGTTGCTTTACCCCAATATCCCTAAGTGAGTGAGTTAATGATCGATTACATGTTGCTTTACCCCAATATCCCTAAGTGAGTGAATTAATGATCGATTACATGTTGCTTTACCCCAATATCCCCAAGTGAGTGAGTTAATGATCGATTACATGTTGCTTTACCCCAATATCCCTAAGTGAGTGGGTTAATGATCGATTACATGTTGCTTTACCCCAATATCCCTAAGTGAGTGAGTTAATGATCGATTACATGTTGCTTTACCCCAATATCCCTAAGTGAGTGAGTTAATGATCGATTACATGTTGCTTTATCCCAATATCCCTAAGTGAGTGAGTTAATGATCGATTACATGTTGCTTTACTCCAATATCCCTAAGTGAGCGAGTTAATGATCGATTACATGTTGCTTTACCCCAATATCCCTAAGTGAGTGAGTTAATGATCGATTACCTGTTGCTTTACCCCAATATCCCCAATTGGGTGAGTTAATGATCGATTACATGTTGCTTTACCCCAATATCCCTAAGTGAGTGAGTTAATGATCGATTACATGTTGCTTTACCCCAATATCCCTAAGTGAGTGAATTAATGATCGATTACATGTTGCTTTACCCCAATATCCCCAAGTGAGTGAGTTAATGATCGATTATATTTTGCTTTACCCCAATATCCCTAAGTGAGAGAGTTAATGATCGATTACATGTTGCTTTACCCCAATACCCCTAAGTGAGAGAGTTAATGATCGATTACATGTTGCTTTACCCCAATATCCCCAAGTGAGTGAGTTAATGATTGATTACATGTTGCTTTACCCCAATATCCCTAAGTGAGTGAGTTAATGATCGATTACATGTTGCTTTACCCCAATATCCCTATGTGAGTGAGTTAATTATCGATTACATGTTGCTTTACCCCAATATCCCTAAGTGAGTGAGTTAATGATCGATTACATGTTGCTTTACCCCATTATCCCTAAGTGAGTGAGTTAATGATCGATTACATGTTGCTTTACCCCAATATCCCTAAGTGAGTGAGGTAATGATCGATTACATGTTGCTTTACCCCAATATCTCTAAGTGAGTGAGCTAATGATATATTATATGTTGCTTTACCCCAATATCCCTAAGTGAGTGAGTTAATGATCGATTACATGTTGCTTTACCCCAATATCCCTAAGTGAGTGAGTTAATGATCGATTACATGTTTCTTTACCCCAATATCCCTAAGTGAATGAGTTAATGATCGATTACATGTTGCTTTAACCCAATATCCCCAAGTGAGTGAGTTAATGATCGATTACATGTTGCTTTACCCCAATATCTCTAAGTGAGTGAGTTAATGATCGACTACATGTTGTTTTACCCCAATATCTCTAAGTGAGTGAGTTAATGATCGATTACATGTTGCTTTACCCCAATATCCCTAAGTGTGTGAGTTAATGATCGATTACATGTTGCTTTACCCCAATATCCCCAAGTGAGTGAGTTAATGATCGATTACATGTTGCTTTACCCCAATATCCCTAAGTGAGTGAGTTAATGATCGATTACATGTTGCTTTACCCCAATATCCCCAATTGAGTGAGTTAATGATCGATTACATGTTGCTTTACCCCAATATCCCTAAGTGAGTGAGTTAATGATCGATTACATGTTGCTTTACCCCAATATCCCTAAGTGAGTGAATTAATGATCGATTACATGTTGCTTTACCCCAATATCCCAAAGTGAGTGAGTTAATGATCGATTACATGTTGCTTTACCCCAATATCCCTAAGTGAGTGAGTTAATGATCGATTACATGTTGCTTTACCCCAATATCCCTAAGTGAGTGAGTTAATGATCGATTACATGTTGCTTTACCCCAATATCCCCAAGTGAGTGAGTTAGTGATTGATTACATGTTGCTTTACCCCAATATCCCTAAGTGAGTGAGTTAATGATCGATTACATGTTGCTTTACCCCAATATCTCTAAGTGAGTGAGTTAATGATCGATTACATGTTGCTTTACCCCAATATCCCCAAGTGAGTGAGTTAGTGATCGATTACATGTTGCTTTACCCCAATATCTCTAAGTGAGTGAGTTTATGATCGATTACATGTTGCTTTACCCCAATATCTCTAAGTGAGTGAGTTAATGATCGATTACATGTTGTTTTACCCCAATATCCCTAATTGAGTGAGTTAATGATCGATTACATGTTGCTTTACCCCAATATCCCTAAGTGAGTGAGTTAATGATCGATTACATGTTGCTTTACCCCAATATCCCTAAGTGAGAGAGTTAATGATCGATTACATGTTGCTTTACCCCAATATCCCTAAGTGAGTGAGTTAATGATCGATTACATGTTGCTTTACCCCAATATCCCTAAGTGAGTGAGTTAATGATCGATTACATGTTGCTTTACCCCTATATCCCTAAGTGAGTGAGTTAATGATCGATTACATGTTGCTTTACCCCAATATCCCTAAGTGAGTGAGTTAATGATCGATTACATGTTGCTTTACCACATTATCCCTAAGTGAGTGAGTTAATGATCGATTACATGTTGCTTTACCCCAATAGCCCTAAGTGAGTGAGTTAATGATCGATTACATGTTGCTTTACCCCAATATCCCCAAGTGAGTGAGTTAATGATCGATTACATGTTGCTTTACCCCAATATCCCCAAGTCAATGAGTTAATGATCGATTACATGTTGCTTTACCCCAATATTCCCAAGTGAGTGAGTTAGTGATCGATTACATGTTGCTTTACCCCAATATCCCTAAGTGAGTGAGTTAATGATCGATTACATGTTGCTTTACCCCAATATCCCCAAGTGAGTGAGTTAATGATCGATTACATGTTGCTTTACCCCAATATCCCCAAGTGAGTGAGTTAATGATCGATTACATGTTGCTTTACCCCAATATCCCCAAGTGAGTGAGTTAGTGATCGATTACATGTTGCTTTACCCCAATATCCCTATGTGAGTGATTTAATGATCGATTACATGTTGCTTTACCCCAATATCCCTAAGTGAGTGAGTTAATGATCGATTACATGTTGCTTTACCCCAATATCCCTAAGTGAGTTAGTTAATGATCGATTACATGTTGCTTTACCCCAATATCCCTAAGTGAGTGAGTTAATGATCGATTACATGTTGCTTTACCCCAATATCCCCAATTGAGTGAGTTGATGATCGATTACATGTTGCTTTACCCCAATATCCCTAAGTGAGTGAGTTATTGATCGATTACATGTTGCTTTACCCCAATATCCCTAAGTGAGTGAATTAATGATCGATTACATGTTGCTTTACCCCAATATCCCCAAGTGAGTGAGTTAATGATCGATTACATGTTGCTTTACCCCAATATCCCTAAGTGAGTGAGTTAATGATCGATTACCTGTTGCTTTACCCCAATATCCCTAAGTGAGTGAGTTAATGATCGATTACATGTTGCTTTACCCCAATATCCCCAAGTGAGTGAATTAGTGATCGATTACATGTTGCTTTACCCCAATATCCCTAAGTGAGTGAGTTAATGATCGATTACATGTTGCTTTACCCCAATATCTCTAAGTGAGTGAGTTAATGATCGATTACATGTTGCTTTACCCCAATATCCCTAAGTGAGTGAGTTAGTGATCGATTACATGTTTCTTTACCTCAATATCCCTAAGTGAGTGAGTTAATGATCGATTACATGTTGCTTTACCCCAGTATCTCTAAGTGAGTGAGTTAATGATCGATTACATGTTGTTTTACCCCAATATCCCTAAGTGAGTGAGTTAATGATCGATTACATGTTGCTTTACCCCAATATCCTTAAGTGAGTGAGTTAATGATCGATTACATGTTGCTTTACCCCAATATCCCTAAGTGAGAGAGTTAATGATCGATTACATGTTGCTTTACCCCAATATCCCTAAGTGAGTGAGTTAATGATCGATTACATGTTGCTTTACCCCAATATCCCTGAGTGAGTGAGCTAATGATCGATTAAATGTTGCTTTACCCCAATATCCCTAAGTGGGTGAGTTAATGATCGATTACATGTTGCTTTACCCCAATATCCCTAAGTGAGTGAGTTAATGATCGATTACATGTTGCTTTACCACATTATCCCTAAGTGAGTGAGTTAATGATCGATTACATGTTGCTTTACCCCAATATCCCTAAGTGAGTGAGTTAATGATCGATTACATGTTGCTTTACCCCAATATCCCTAAGTGAGTGAGTTAATGATCGATTACATGTTGCTTTACCCCAATATCCCCAAGTGAATGAGTTAATGATCGATTACATGTTGCTTTACCCCAATATCCCCAAGTGAGTGAGTTAGTGATCGATTACATGTTGCTTTACCCCAATATCCCTAAGTGAGTGAGTTAATGATCGATTACATGTTGCTTTACCCCAATATCTCTAAGTGAGTGAGTTAATGATCGATTACATGTTGCTTTACCCCAATATCCCCAAGTGAGTGAGTTAATGATCGATTACATGTTGCTTTACCCCAATATCCCCAAGTGAGTGAGTTAGTGATCGATAACATGTTGCTTTACCCCAATATCCCCAAGTGAGTGAGTTAATGATCGATTACATGTTGCTTTACCCCAATATCCCTAAGTGAGTGAGTTAATGATCGATTACCTGTTGCTTTACCCCAATATCCCTAAGTGAGTGAGTTAATGATCGATTACATGTTGCTTTACCCCAATATCCCCAAGTGAGTGAGTTAGTGATCGATTACATGTTGCTTTACCCCAATATCCCTAAGTGAGTGAGTTAATGATCGATTACATGTTGCTTTACCCCAATATCTCTAAGTGAGTGAGTTAATGATCGATTACATGTTGCTTTACCCCAATATCCCTAAGTGAGTGAGTTAGTGATCGATTACATGTTTCTTTACCTCAATATCCCTAAGTGAGTGAGTTAATGATCGATTACATGTTGCTTTACCCCAATATCTCTAAGTGAGTGAGTTAATGATCGATTACATGTTGTTTTACCCCAATATCCCTAAGTGAGTGAGTTAATGATCGATTACATGTTGCTTTACCCCAATATCCCTAAGTGAGTGAGTTAATGATCGATTACATGTTGCTTTACCCCAATATCCCTAAGTGAGAGAGTTAATGATCGATTACATGTTGCTTTACCCCAATATCCCTAAGTGAGTGAGTTAATGATCGATTACATGTTGCTTTACCCCAATATCCCTGAGTGAGTGAGCTAATGATCGATTAAATGTTGCTTTACCCCAATATCCCTAAGTGGGTGAGTTAATGATCGATTACATGTTGCTTTACCCCAATATCCCTAAGTGAGTGAGTTAATGATCGATTACATGTTGCTTTACCACATTATCCCTAAGTGAGTGAGTTAATGATCGATTACATGTTGCTTTACCCCAATATCCCTAAGTGAGTGAGTTAATGATCGATTACATGTTGCTTTACCCCAATATCCCTAAGTGAGTGAGTTAATGATCGATTACATGTTGCTTTACCCCAATATCCCCAAGTGAATGAGTTAATGATCGATTACATGTTGCTTTACCCCAATATCCCCAAGTGAGTGAGTTAGTGATCGATTACATGTTGCTTTACCCCAATATCCCTAAGTGAGTGAGTTAATGATCGATTACATGTTGCTTTACCCCAATATCTCTAAGTGAGTGAGTTAATGATCGATTACATGTTGTTTTACCCCAATATCCCTAAGTGAGTGAGTTAATGATCGATTACATGTTGCTTTACCCCAATATCCCTAAGTGAGTGAGTTAATGATCGATTACATGTTGCTTTACCCCAATATCCCTAAGTGAGTGAGTTAATGATCGATTACATGTTGCTTTACCCCAATATCCCTAAGTGAGTGAGTTAATGATCCATTACATGTTGCTTTACCCCAATATCCCCAAGTGAGTGAGTTAGTGATCGATTACATGTTGCTTTACCCCAATATCCCCAAGTGAGTGAGTTAATGATCGATTACATGTTGCTTTACCCCAATATCCCTAAGTGAGTGAGTTAATGATCGATTACATGTTGCTTTACCCCAATATCCCCAAGTGAGTGAGTTAGTGATCGATTACATGTTGCTTTACCCCAATATCCCTAAGTGAGTGAGTTAATGATCGATTACAAGTTGCTTTACCCCAATATCCCTAAGTGAGTGACTTAATGATCGATTACATGTTGCTTTACCCCAATATCCCTAAGTGAGTGAGTTAATGATCGATTACATGTTGCTTTACCCCAATATCCCCAAGTGAGTGAGTTAATGATCGATTACATGTTGCTTTACCCCAATATCCCTAAGTGAGTGAGTTAATGATCGATTACATGTTGCTTTACCCCAATATCCCTAAGTGAGTGAGTTAATGATCGATTACATGTTGCTTTACCCCAATATCCCTAAGTGAGAGAGTTAATGATCGATTACATGTTGCTTTACCCCAATATCCCCAAGTGAGTGAGTTAATGATCGATTACATGTTGCTTTACCCCAATATCCCTAAGTGAGTGAGTTAATGATCGATTACATGTTGCTTTACCCCAATATCCCCAAGTGAGTGAGTTAATGATCGATTACATGTTGCTTTACCCCAATATCCCTAAGTGAGAGAGTTCATGATCGATTACATGTTGCTTTACCCCAATATCCCCAAGTGAGTGAGTTAATGATCGATTACATGTTGCTTTACCCCAATATCCCTAAGTGAGAGAGTTAATGATCGATTACATGTTGCTTTACCCCAATATCCCTAAGTGAGTGAGTTAATGATCGATTACATGTTGCTTTACCCCAATATCCCTAAGTGAGTGAGCTAATGATCGATTACATGTTGCTTTACCCCAATATCCCTAAGTGGGTGAGTTAATGATCGATTACATGTTGCTTTACCCCAATATCCCTAAGTGAGTGAGTTAATGATCGATTACATGTTGCTTTACCACATTATCCCTAAGTGAGTGAGTTAATGATCGATTACATGTTGCTTTACCCCAATATCCCCAAGTGAGTGAGTTAGTGATCGATTACATGTTGCTTTACCCCAATATCCCTAAGTGAGTGAGTTAATGATCGATTACATGTTGCTTTACCCCAATATCTCTAAGTGAGTGAGTTAATGATCGATTACATGTTGTTTTACCCCAATATCCCTAAGTGAGTGAGTTAATGATCGATTACATGTTGCTTTACCCCAATATCCGTAAGTGAGTGAGTTAATGATCGATTACATGTTGCTTTACCCCAATATCCCTAAGTGAGTGAGTTAATGATCGATTACATGTTGCTTTATCCCAATATCCCCAAGTGAGTGAGTTAGTGATCGATTACATGTTGCTTTACCCCAATATCCCCAAGTGAGTGAGTTAATGATCGATTACATGTTGCTTTACCCCAATATCCCTAAGTGAGTGAGTTAATGATCGATTACATGTTGCTTTACCCCAATATCCCCAAGTGAGTGAGTTAGTGATCGATTACATGTTGCTTTACCCCAATATCCCTAAGTGAGTGAGTTAATGATCGATTACAAGTTGCTTTACCCCAATATCCCTAAGTGAGTGAGTTAATGATCGATTACATGTTGTTTTACCCCAATATCCCTAAGTGAGTGAGTTAATGATCGATTACATGTTGCTTTACCCCAATATCCCTAAGTGAGTGAGTTAATGATCGATTACATGTTGCTTTACCCCAATATCCCTAAGTGAGTGAGTTAATGATCGATTACATGTTGCTTTACCCCAATATCCCCAAGTGAGTGAGTTAGTGATCGATTACATGTTGCTTTACCCCAATATCCCCAAGTGAGTGAGTTAATGATCGATTACATGTTGCTTTACCCCAATATCCCTAAGTGAGTGAGTTAATGATCGATTACATGTTGCTTTACCCCAATATCCCCAAGTGAGTGAGTTAGTGATCGATTACATGTTGCTTTACCCCAATATCCCTAAGTGAGTGAGTTAATGATCGATTACAAGTTGCTTTACCCCAATATCCCTAAGTGAGTGAGTTAATGATCGATTACATGTTGCTTTACCCCAATATCCCCAAGTGAGTGAGTTAATGATCGATTACATGTTGCTTTACCCCAATATCCCTAAGTGAGTGAGTTAATGATCGATTACATGTTGCTTTACCCCAATATCTCTAAGTGAGTGAGTTAATGATCGATTACATGTTGCTTTACCCCAATATCCCTAAGTGAGTGAGTTAATGATCGATTACATGTTGCTTTACCCCAATATCCCTAAGTGAGAGAGTTAATGATCGATTACATGTTGCTTTACCCCAATATCCCCAAGTGAGTGAGTTAATGATCGATTACATGTTGCTTTACCCCAATATCCCTAAGTGAGTGAGTTAATGATCGATTACATGTTGCTTTACCCC
Source organism: Bathymodiolus brooksi (assembly GCA_963680875.1). NCBI lineage: Eukaryota > Metazoa > Mollusca > Bivalvia > Mytilida > Modiolidae > Bathymodiolus > Bathymodiolus brooksi. The sequence continues at coordinate 17,867,104 of OY804581.1, read as the reverse complement.
AATATCCCCAAGTGAGTGAGTTAATGATCGATTACATGTTGCTTTACCCCAATATCCCCAAGTGAGTGAGTTAATGATCGATTACATGTTGCTTTACCCCAATATCCCTAAGTGAGTGAGTTAATGATCGATTACATGTTGCTTTACCCCAATATCCCTAAGTGAGTGAGTTAATGATCCATTACATGTTGCTTTACCCCAATATCCCTAAGTGAGTGAGTTAATGATCTATTACATGTTGCTTTACCCCAATATCCCTAAGTGAGTGAATTAATGATCGATTACATGTTGCTTTACCCCAATATCCCTAAGTGAGTGAGTTAATGATCGATTACATGTTGCTTTACCCCAATATCCCTAAGTGAGTGAGTTAATGATCGATTACATGTTGCTTTACCCCAATATCCCTAAGTGAGTGAGTTAATGATCGATTACATGTGGCTTTACCCCAATATCCCTAAGTGAGTGAGTTAATGATCGATTACATGTTGCTTTACCCCAATATCCCTAAGTGAGTGAGTTAATGATCGATTACATGTTGCTTTACCCAAATATCTCTAAGTGAGTGAGTTAATGATCGATTACATGTTGCTTTACTCCAAATTTAGAGTTAGTCAGCTATATCATAGCCAGTTATTTTTGATATCATATCGTGTTATGTTTGGTTATATAATGAGTATATCTTCTTTGTACTACACGTGGGTAAGCACGTCGAATTTAATTCTCAAAGTGCTAGCTTACTGAAATACCAGTCCACAAATAGACATGTCGCTCCACTCGGACAGATTATCCAGTTTATGCTTGTACTGCTTATTGTTGTGTGCTTTGTTGGAAAAAGGGACAAATGTAAATTCTATAGTATTTGGTTTCATCCAACCAGGATCGAACCCACGATTTACCGAAGGTTTATAATGACACCATCATTGCGACTGTTATGAATCGAGCTATGTTTGTTTTGCATGGTATATGCAATACACCTTTTCGCACCAAAATCGTGTTGTTTTCTCTACAATTTAATTTTTTTAATATAAATTGATCATTTTAATTGTCACCATTTAAATCCGATTTCAAAATGTATTACAGAGGTGAATCCGATGTAGTTGATTATTGGGCCTCAGTGTCATAACTACAGTTTGTAAGTTCGATGTCCGCTGCTGTCCTGGTGTATTCGATGCATTCATTATATGTTCAAATTTGTCGGTGATTTTGTCAACATATTCTAGTTTCCTACACTAATAAATAGTATTTACTATGAGATGAGATTGTTCGTTTGGTATTGGTTGAATTGTTGAACATCACCACTAAAACTTTATTTTTATAATTAAATGCTCTTCTGGAGGCGATAATATCCTAAAATATAGTTATATAACATATGTTCTAAATATATGGTTTTATCTTTTTAAAATTTCTTTTATTTGTACATATAACCCGTTTGTTTTATAGAGAAGTACGTTTTATTTCTAATGGTCATGTAGATGTCTTAAGCTAATACAAAATTTGCTCACGCCACGATATAGCTGAAATATTGCTAAAGTTGGCGTTAAACTTCAATCAATAAATTGAAGGCGATGTTTGTTATCTATGGACTTACCTGTGTAAAAGAAGCCTGCATCAGTTAATATGTCAGGGGTTTGTTCAATATCAGGTCGCCATACTCCTTCGTATGATGCGAGTCTCGAATCTCGATCTTCAAACACAGCGTGCTTGGGGTTATAAATCTTCAAACACATTAAAAATAACCCATCAATGTATATACATATTACATAAATGTAAGATAAATCACCACATCGTCAGAACAGTTTCAAAATCTAAGCCGTAAAACCAGAGACAAAATTAATTCCCCTTTAACTATACCGTGCATATTGGTTGTGGCTTTAGATAAAGATTGAAAACCAAAAACAAAATACCAAACAATGGTTCTAAAATCGATACCCCTGACGCATATATATGAATGACCACTCATAATTACCACTTCCCAAGGACATTTCCATGACAACGTGGAGGGGTTATACTAGTCCCCACTCATATTGAAATGATACTACTATCATAGTGTTTTCTACATGTGAGTAGATGCAAAAATGTACATTGATGAAAATAACTTTTACCTATTAAGAATTTATGACTTTGGATTGATTTGGCTTTCCAATCTTTTGACTACAAGTGTATCTGATGAGGGTTATTCCATGGGAGGATTGTGAGCAGGGAAGAAGTTGTGTCTATACTGTAATGATGAATTATGCTGTCATGTTTGATTTCCTTTTGCAAAACATATGGATTACATAGAAATAAAACGAATATATTAAAAATAATAATTCTGATTTGAAGTCTAAATTATTATAGTACATGTGATACGTATTTAAGCGTTGAATATGTCAGTATAAAAATATAGACAAATATCCTTGTATCAGTTCTCAAATGGTATATATATATCTCGTCAGGAAATGACTCGTGGAGACATAATTTATACTCATAGTTTTTGCATTCTGTGATTTAATTTTTTGTATCGTTTTGCATTGATGTCTGTATTTCTGTTTTTATATTTGCACGGACCATTTGCTCACAGCTGTTGTGGAATTAGTTTACACGTACTCGAATGATATGAACAATTTCAATTGTTTTGTAGAATTAATTTCTTTTTTTAATTTTCATTTTCCGGAGGACACCCCTGTCCTCGATCGAACGGAAGCTAGATTTACGCCAACCAAGGTAAGAAGGAAAAATCACTGCTACATCTTGAGAGTACCGTCCGTTGGACGTCATAAAGTATCCCAGTTATTTGTGCAGATCGTTACTCTTTTAAGGATAAAACAGTTACCTCCACTAAGAAAACTAATCTCCATAATAAAACTGAAATAAAGCGTTAAATACCAATATTACATCGACTCTATTTTCCTGTCAGGAATTGCCTACCATTCAGAAGCACATGATTTCGAACCCGTTTTCGTGTGGTTCCTTTATTCGTCTGTGTAATGGCTTATAAATCATTCGTTTAACTATTGTATTGTCTGTCTTTCTACGATTTACGACTTCTAATTACGCATTTGATATCTTCTAACTTCTATTGTTATTCCAAAACATTAATGTTCTTTTATTAAGTATTTATCGAATCAAATAACATTCAATGTAGTCAGTTGATCCCAATTACCTTTTTCCAGCATACTTGGACGTCTTTTATAAATTCTTCTCCTTTCTGAGTTTTTAGAAACCAGCATGTAGAACTATGTCGTGCATGTTCAACCCATGCATCATCTGTGTGAGCCCACTCAGCTACACCAAGGTCACAGCAAAAACAACGAACAATATCAGCATCACCTGCAATAAAATTTGTCAAATTATACATATTTGATCAATTCTATTGGACAGACCAAATAACACAAAACACACTGTGACTGCACATATAAAAAAACTATTATGGCAAATCACCAAACGGAGAATATCCCATAAGCAGATCATCATACAAAGAATAACATGCTTATGGTGTTTAAAGCCGCTTTCAACAATATTTCAGTTATATCGTTGCGGTTACATTTATTGGTGGAGGAAACGGAGTACCCGGAGAAAACCACCAACCTGTTGCAAGTCACTGAAAAACTTTATCACATATATACTGTTGTACCGAGTAGATCTCGCTTGAGCGGGGTTCGAACGCACAACGTTAGTGATGATAGGCACTGATTGCATATGTAGTTATAAATCCAACTACCATATGATCACGACCACGACGACCCCTCATTATATCATATGCATTTGTATTGTATCTTAGAAGAATAATGTAATTTTATAAGCATAGACAATATAATTCGTACCTGTATAAAAATAGCCAGCATTGGCTAAAACATCAGGTTGTTGTTTAGCAGTATATGGCCAATCACTGAATGACTTCATTCTTAATCGAAATGACTGAAATGCTGGATACTTAAACTTGACAGTGTTTTCTTGATAATTTAACTGGTTTATTACTTCGTGTTTAATAGATATGTCGCCATTTTGTAACCAATGTTTTGTATTTGTTCTTTCACTCGCTATTTCATTGCAGGCTGTGCCGTTGTCGTTGGACACTATCAAATTGTGTTCAGTTGAGTGTACCATTCCAGGAGTATTGTCAGATACTGGAACATTGGAATCAACTTCTATTGTTGCTTCGTGTGGATGTACAACTTCATTGGTTGAATCTGAATCATCCACTTCGATAGCAGTGGATTGATTTCCTACCATGTCATTCATACCATCTGAACAGACATTTAGCGAATCATCAACAGAAATTTTCACTTTTTGTTGGTTGTCATGCAGTCGTCCATGACGATCGTATTGAATATGAAAGGCAGCGTCAGGGGAAAACACATTATCGAAGTCATTGGATACAATTAGATTATATGTATATCCATTTGGTTGATTATGTTTGTTACTTGCAATATCAACTGGATGTTTATTCTGGTGCATATCAAGAGACTTAGGAGAGGTTATATTAGCATCAGGAAGCTGTTTTGTTGAAATGTTGTCTTTCACTCTTTTAGATGTCGGACATGTTTTATAGTTCATATCAACTACATAGTTACATGTAGGATTAAGACGAACATGTGCTTCCTCTGGCTTTTCTGGTGGAACCCATGTATTCACGGATGAGATTTGATTGCACATAAAGCAACGAACAACACAATCTCTTCCGGTATAGACAAACCCAGCCTCTGCCAATTGAGCGGGCCAATATCTTGTGGAAAAAGGCCAATTTACGAAGGATGCCAAGCGTTGCTGTGGTGTTTTAAAAAATGTATCACTAGGTATGGCATTGTTATCGTCACATCTGTTAAATAGTTCAATTAGTTTATATTCTTGTGGCATCAGAACTTTGCTTGGCATTAACTGACTGAATTGCAATCTTGAAATGGCATCAACCTCCTCTTTAAAGGTAAAGGTTCGTTGAACGAATACCAGATTCCCGTTGTACTTGTTATATTCATGATGTTCAGTGTCAAGCTGCTGATATTCATCTATGGACTTATCCATGCATAATTTAGTGTCGTCGTCGGCATCGTGGCAAAACATCGATTGCTCCAAGTATTGTTTTCCCTATGATGTAAACAAGCTTATAGATTAACCATTAGCTGATTATTGTGATATACAAAAGCGTAGTAGTAAACAAATAACACTCCGACGGCTTAGTTAACAACGAAATAACGACTTAGTTAACAACGAAATAAAAACTCTCCATACAAGTACTGTATAAGTGGAAATGTTCGCGTGGAAAAAGTTTCACTTAATTTGTGATTAAAATTCGAGAGAGAAAAAATATTCCCGAACGCGAATTTTGTAATTTGCATGTTCATCTGGAAACAATCGTGTTTTTACAACTTAACTCCCCCCTAGGATGGTTTGTGAAGTACATATCATAATATTTTCCCCATGCGTAAATAACCATGTAAACATCATGCCAAGTAGGTCTAATGTCGGTGGTGAGATGTACTCGATACAGCATCATATGATAAAGCGTGTACTCGATATAAAATTGCATGATCAAGCGTATCAACAATTTGACAAAAGGTTTATGGTTTTCTAAAATACTCGGCTTAAATATCAACCAATCCCAAACACAGAGTCTACATTTCTTCCCTTTTGCTAATACAAATATCATGTCAGACTATCTGACTATCCTTAGAAAGGAAACAAATCGTCTTTTGGTGACGTATACGACGAGCCAGTTGTGGTATAAACAAAACCTCTAGCGTATTGTGTTTTTAATGTCTTGACAATGTTAGAAAATATTATTAAATCGGAACAACACTCCTACATTTCCACCTCTAGTCCATTCATAACTCCGAAAGTAGGTGAAAACTATATTGGGTCACATTTTTCTGTCACATGATGGTCTACAAATATGGCGACATGCTGATTAAACTACATATATTTGTCCCAACAGTTGTCATATGATAATTGGATCTCCAATAACAATACAGATATACACATTTTAAGCTATGATGCTTGTAGAAGACCGTACTGTGAAAAGCAGAACAGCTATGAAAACGATGTTCCTTTACTTGATTGTATATCTAAGTGTAATGTTGGATATTATCTCATGCTCATTTACATCCATATCTTTAGATACTAATCAACAATACAAACGCTGTGCATATTCGCTCCCGGTCAAACAGATCACACACTATCACACAAATTAATGACAATATAAGTATGGAAAGTACAATAGCGGAGAACATGAATGAGTTAACTGACTACTAACTAAGAAGGTAGAATTTGTTGGTTAAAGACCAATACACTTAGAACAAAGATTGTAACTGACACTTCTAGCAGATTTATAACATGGCAGGAGTAATACTCTGACTCACAGGAGAAGATATATAATCTATGGTTAGGGCATTGAATATTTATCTCTCTGCAAGAAAAACGAGGATATCTAATTCAGTCCGCACGACGCGTTCCTGAAATAACATTATAATGATACTCTTAAAATGGAAACATTGTGAAACCATATATTTTAAAAGGTATTCACCCACTATCACACAAATTAATGACAATATAAATATGGAAAGTACAATAGCGGAGAAAATGAATGAGTTAACTGACTACTAACTAAGAAGGTAGAATTTGTTGGTTAAAGACCAATACACTTAGAACAAAGATTGTAACTGACACTTCTAGCAGATTTATAACATGGCAGGAGTAATACTCTGACTCACAGGAGAAGATATATAATCTATGGTTAGGGCATTGAATATTTATCTCTCTGCAAGAAAAACGAGGATATCTAATTCAGTCCGCACGACGCGTTCCTGAAATAACATTATAATGATACTCTTAAAATGGAAACATTGTGAAACCATATATTTTAAAAGGTATTTGATATCAAGAAAACCAAAATGACCTAGACAGTAGGTTTACAATATGTTATTATATAGTCAACGTCACGTCCTGTAAATTAATATCTGGATGTTCTATGAATATAATGTTAATTTGTACACTTACATCATGGTTTAGATCAGTGTCCACTGTGAAAATATCTGGACCATTCGAGTAAACACTTTGTTCAATCATAATATCAATACACTGTAGCCAACTCAATATTTCATCTGAAGTTCGTTTAAATGCTTCCTTGCAAGCTTTATTTATCCAGTCGCATTCTTTATTAATTGCCATTTTAGCAAAATACAAAATACGATCTACTTTCTTCTTAAATAGACACAGATTATTTAGCAGATTTCGTGGCAGTAGTACATTTGCTTCATATAAGTGTTGCACCGTTATATTCGATTTAGCAGAAACATGGTTAATTCTATCTTTATCATGAAAAACATTGGTATCGGATCCGAAGAGCAATACCCATTCGTCGGTAGTAATTCCTACGTTTCCTCGGGATTTAACCTGGCTTGTGTCATCTGTAGTAATACCTCGGGTGCCTCGGGATTTGACCTGGCTGGTGTCGTCTGTAGTAATGCCACGGTTTCCTCGGAATTTAACATGTCTGGTGTCGTCTATAGTAATACCTGGGTTTCCTCGGGATTTAACCTGGCTGGTGTCGTCTGTAGTAATGCCTCGGTTGCCTCGGGATTTAACCTGGCTGGTGTCGTCTGTAGTAATGCCTAGGTTTCCTCGGGATTTAACATGCCTGGTGTCAACTAGATCATATATCTCGGATTTGTTCTCATCTAAAAATTGCTCAAGAGTTCTTCCAAGTAGATTTAAACTATAAAACCAGTAAACACTATCACAAAAATGATCCACCAGGCATCCTGCTAGTACAATATCAATATCATTAATACCTATATCCTTAGCTCGACTAGAATTGTGTCTAGGATTCGACAAGTCGTTTTCGAACAAACTATGTAAATGTCTCGAGTGTAATTTTCGATGCTCTGGTAATATATATTGCAATGTGCACTGATTACATCGTATTGTGTTGTAACACAAATGATATATGTCATGGTAGTGGCTGCGAATCCATTCAGGAAATGTCATATTGACCAAGCGTAGGTTACAGTTGACAATAGCATGTATTATTTGTCTCGAGTCCTTTTCAATATGTCTACGTAACGGATAGAGTAGTTCACTACATTCTCTCTCTGTACCGTTAATATCCATTATAATGTTTATATGTACGAACAGTCTGAAGATAACAAACAGGAAATCAGAATAAAACTACCATAGATGTCTATTTTGTTTGATTTGTTATAAGTGTGTCGTCTTCACAATCCATTTTGTCATCTACAAAGTCATGAAATAAAATATAATATTCTTTTTAAGTACACTTAGTTAATATCAATACTGCATTATTCCCATATTATTAGCTTTTGGAGTCTATCCTGAGATCATGATTTAAAATAATTTAAATGCTGATGGCATATGGTGTATTTAAATAACATTCTAAATTTAGATAGACATACAAAATGACATATATTGTTTGAAAGTCAATAAAGCTGACTTAGTGTATCCATTGGCAATGTAAGCACCAGAGTTAAGGGTGGCAATAAAATTACAACCCACAATTATAAATATATAATAGCAAAACTATAGGCCGCCATCTACTTTACAGAGCATAGTGCTTGGGTGGCGTGTTGGTGTGGAGTGTTGGGGAGGCATCGTGGAGTTATATACCCTGTAGAATAATTCATCATTTTACATATAAGAAAATAAAAATTAAATAACACAATCAGCCCATATTCTATCAATAAACAAGGTGAATACCCAATATCTCACAAAGCCACTATACAAGACTCGATCTGATTCAAGTATGCTTCTTATCTTCATCAGTCATTGTGATGATTGTTATTAACTTGTTATATCTCTTACTTAAAAGAAAATAACACCAAAAAGCTTCGTTTCAGTTTAGTAATTTTTTCACCAAATATTTTCCAAGAGTTTTATGTTTATCGAGCATTTAGCTGTGTCTAGTATCTAGGTCAGTAAGAGGAATGATGTTTGTTTTTGTTTGATGGTGTCTAACGCCACTTTCAACAATATTTCAGCATATCGTGGCGGTAAGTTTTATTGGTGAAAATGAGTTGTACATAGAAAACACGAACAGAAGCGAAAAAAAGAGGTATTCATTTAGTTAATGCATGCCCAAGTTTGAACGACACAATGTAAATCAGATGAGTAATACCTACTGGTGGCGAGCGGTAATACGACTATTAATATTTCGATCGTTCTTGCCTTGTAGATAAGAAGAGTAGAGGACCGGCACATGCCAGTTGTTGTTATCATGATTGTATGGATATATGTACACGAACACATTAAATAAAGAAAAAAAGAGATAAATTAATAAGAAATGTTTATTGAAAATAAAGTTGCAAACAGAAAGTTAATTAAATGTCACAACAGTCTGAGCTTTCAACTTACTTTGTTCCTTTGTTCCGGGTCAAACTATCCCTCTTATTTGTAAATATCTCCTAACTTCTTCCCTTTGTATTCGTCATGACGTTTGTTCCCATTCTGCCCAACTTTCACAAAAATTAGTGCCACTGTTCCCAATATTTTATTTTTGTTTGAGATAAAACAAAATAAAAGGATTAATTTTATATACTTTTGGATGACCAAGCTTACAAACTAGAATACCATAATTGATATGTTTTGCACTAATTGAAATTTGTTAATATCAAAGCATCCAATCTATGTCATCAATAACATAAACCTTCTAAGCTGTCCTATGTGTCAAAGTGAGAACTATTCAGATTCCAAGCCTTTAAATGTTATATATACTGCAAAACTACCACTCTGTTGAAATATCACAATGGCCTTTGCACAAGTTCAAGCTAAGCTTAAACCAAACAACCAAGGTACACACAACCTATCACTTAATGGGTCTCTGTATAGAATGGAAAACAACCATGGAACGTATCTACTGGTGATGCATTATGAAAGACTGTCCTGCAACAATAAACACACGGAACAACATACGACTATGTAGATACAGACTATAGGTAATTTCGTTTGATCTTTAATCAGTACGCCTATACAAACATTTCCCACTGTCCCCAATGTATTTTTACCTGGATTTTCTACATTGGGCAGGATGGGAACATACCGTCATGACAATGTTTCGTTCTACGTTAATAGTGAATATGATAGAACAATGTATAAATGTTTTAAATCAACAGTATAGAAACAAAAGTGTTCTATGTGACAATGTGTTCTTACTGAAATACTGACCTGAATAAAAGTCATTATATATGTCACGGCAATGTTTTCATACAGGTATACGCGCCAATGCCTCGATCCAATCAAAAGTCAATGCTAGTGTATTGCTTTAAATACATGTCTTATTCGTATTACATTTTTTCCAATCAATTATTTGTAATTCCACGAACTACGTTTTTTAAAGTTTTTTTAGTGCATGTTTGTCATATGAAGTGATAACGGTGATCATTTAAACATAATGTCTGATTTATCAGTTAAATGATATGTTTTGTCCGTTAATAAGTACAACTATGGTGATTGTCTACTTAGTACTAGTGTACTCCATAATTAATTCGAGACATACATGTGTTTTCTGTCAAATAAAGAAACAGTCTGTTGAATACTCACCGATTATTGTTATTGTATCGTCAGAGATTTTCCAAAAACTAGATCTTTGCTAATAGAACGTATTACGAAATAGGAAAATCCAAAGTAGTTATTTATAGTTGACCTCATTTAACAGAATAAAACAAAAATACAAAATGTGTATCCGTATAGGAACATGTTTGAATGTTTAAAAACTGGTGCGTTCAGCATAATAAATAAATTGTTGTTTTTAGTATCATTGTTTACAGAAATCTTTTTAACAAAAAAATGTTAATAAATAGTATTTGATTTTATCAAGGTGATATTTGTTGAATGAAAATGATATCATTAGATGGTGTCGGTTTTCCACTTGGTCGACGTATTAATTACAGAGATTGTTATTTCACTTCTTGGAGAAATTCTTCGTTGGCGCAAGGTGCATTTGCACAGTCTAATGCGAAACATTGGATAATATTATCCCCATTTAATTACAGGTTGCGGTTTAGTAGATCAGGTCCAGAATATGCTATCATGAATGATAAGCCAGCATCCAGGGTTAGGGTTAGAGCTATGGTGATCAGCGCTACTCTCAACAATATTTCAGTTATATCCAGTCACTGCTATATATTTGTGTTATTTATCAATAAATTCCTTTATTTGATTTTTTATTTATCTACTTTATAATATTATTAATATACAATTGAGAGTTACACCTATATCATAATCTCTACGTATATTTAAAGATGAAAATAATAAGAGTTGATTGAAACGAAGAGTTTATAGTTCTGAAATGACTATTAGATTTACTGCATTTTATGACAAATCAATTTTCGAGAGACAGCTTAAGATAAGTTTATGTATCATTTACATTAAAAGTATTCTTGTTAAAATGAAACTGTAATTCAAGTTATTGTCTAAACTGACTTGATTGTTATGTACCTACCTAGGTGCACCACAATACATCTATATATTATAGTAGTATATTTACTATGATTATTAGTGATTATTAGTTAAATACTTCCAGGTAAGAAATAAATTCATGTCCATAATTTAGTTTAAATATCTTAACCATGACCTGGATTAAAGGATTGTTTGAAATTGCACACTTGTATATCACCGTCAATCTTCGTTTCTGTTCTATTGTAAGCAGGATGAGAATTTTAAATGTATTTGCTTAGCCACCTCTCACGAGTTAATATGGACATGCTTACCGGATATTGTTTGGTCTCCTTGTACTGTTTTACCAAGACACACTATTGCGTTCCTAAAATGTTGAAATATTAAATGCAATTAGTCCTGTACACCTGTGCCATGTTCGGCCATCACGTGGACTCATCTGGGTCACCAAGGTTGTCAAGTTACTCCTTTCAACTACTAAGTATATGACGTCACTTACTGATCCTCCAGAGAGATTGACACAAGTGCACCAATTGAACATCCAACCAATACTTATACTGTGTTTCCGTTTGTAAATGGGGTGATGAGGCATTGAATAACAGGTAGATCTTTGTGCAACTAAATGTTTTGGATTTTGGAGTGGAATGTCTGCCATCTGCAATACGATTGGTTAATGACACGCTTAAATTGAAATCTGATGGACTAAAAAACGTACTAAATCCTTGTGGGGCCACAAATCTGACTCCTTTAATTGTCTAGACGTAAGAGTTATTCAGTATATCAAGATATATTCATAGTGTGTTGTGTACCTTCTTAATTTAATAAGAGTTAAAAGAATTAATTTTCGATATTTAGCTGTACCACTCTGTTGCTTAAATAATTTAGTTTATATGCTCCATCACCTAGGTGTCGATGTAGCTTCCATATCTAGTATGAATTAATACCGAACATCGTCAGGTGGAAAGTTTTCAATGGCTAGCAAAATATATATGTAATTATGATTGTTTTAAGTTGAATGTTTTAGTAGCAAGCATTCTAACATCATTAGGATGTTTTAAGCTTTTAACTAACATGTGTATGTATCACTGCCTACATTATGTATCACCGTATTACCCGTTACTTTAAAAAAAAATTATCAAGCAAAATGATATATTGTTTGCTGTTTGTTTTTAAACATGTCTCTCAAAAGATACTTGTTTATTGCAATGAATAATAAAGTTATTTCAACCACAAATATTCTTATACATGATTCTAGATTTATACTGGATGCAAGAGAACACATGACCACATATTTTTTGTTTGTTTTTGTGTTTTCTTTTCCTAGGCTAATTTGTTATTAGTTTTCTTAGTAATTTGGTTGGGTCATTTCTTCTAACATTTTGATATGTAAAACAATATGTCTAACATATATTTTCTCATATATGATTCTATGATTATACAGAGTACAAGACAGCTCATAACCACTAATTGCATTTCTACAAAGTTTTAGTGTTCAACCAGTACAATACCAGAATATATGGAAATACCGATTATTAACAACAAAATTAAAATATCAGTGTTATTGAATATATCTTGGTTAATCTTCATTTGGGTATAACCATGGACACCAAATGAATTAAAAAAAAAAAGAATGAACAGGAGAAAAAGGAACTACAAAAACCCCACTCTGTAAGCTTATAGATAATTTCACTTCAATGTGACAAGTATGTTCATAAACATATTTTCTTATCTATTTTTTAAGAAGAGTTTGGAGATAGAAGATACTAATGGGATAATCAGAATCCGTAAATCGAAAAAGAACAGACAACACAATGACCAAAAGAAAAAGTACAAAAGGACAAACAACGATCTACAAAGCATACACATAAAACTAAAGATCTAGTAACACGAACTCCACAAATACCACTATACTTTTGATTCCATCACTAGTATTTTAGAAGTATTATGCTGCATCCCCAAATGACAACTTGTGAGTTTTCTATATCTGTATTAAAAGTATTCTAAGCGATGACTGAAAAAAAAATAGAATTTGATACAGAAACGTTTACAATTTAAAGATATTTTAACCCTTTTCTGTAGTTGTTTATTACAAAAGACAAACAGGCATATCAATCGTTAGTCAGATCTTTACATGGATTAAGAAACACGGAAATAGTACATGACATATACATTCATACTGTATAATGTCAGTTATTGCAGACGGGAATCTTAGTAATATATCTTTGACCAGTAAAACTGGGTATTTAAACCAAAGACGAATCGTTTGTGCTTATTCATTTCCACGTGGTCTAGTATTAAAACTATCTAATGTAAGTTCTTTAAATAATTGTTTGATAGGAAATAATTGTTTGATAGGAAATAAGTGTTTGGTGACAAGCATATATAGTTTTTGTTAAATTAATTTGATTTAATTCTGAAATATGTTTAAAGAAATTTTGATAGCAGTTTAATATTATTATATCATTTTAAGGGCAATATACAAGAACTTGCAATCAATGGAAACAAATACTGCTTATTGTAATAAATTAAATTAAACTTCTGAAATATATTAAAAAAAATCCTGCTATGTTATGAACAATAGGGGTCATATATTTATGTTGAGGGTATGCATTTTACATATTACTACGATTTTTGTATTGGATTTCGTAACTGTTCCGATAGTGTGCTGTGTGTGTGTGTGTGTGTTTTTAAGAAATAAACGTTAGAGAAAACCGGGGGGGGGGGAATCAACTATTGACAGTCCAGAGACACTGACAACATTGAGCACTCAATATACAGGACGAAGATAAACAAAACAAAGCACAACACAGAAGTCTAAAATAATGAGCACCACGGACCCAACAACGACCAGGGTGAACTCATGGGCTCACGAAGGTTAAGAAGTTCCTTCCACAGGTAGTATACCCGCCACGTTTCTCATATAGTCAAGTCGTGTAGGAGACCACTATACAGAGTAACATAAACAACACAAATAAAACATGAACCCTCCTACAAACAACTGTGGTGAAGACGAACCGAACACAACAAGCGGACTTTACTAAAATATCTCATGACAAAATATTAAAGAAAATAACATTTTGTCATATCTTATATCTCTTTCAATTGTTTTACTGTGGCTTTTAATCCATGTTATTATGCTCCTGTAGACGTGTTCTGCTTAGACGACTATAGCTTAGGACTATATATCAGGGAGTACTCCTCGTAAATATTAAAATACAATGTAACACTATTAACACTCCATGTTCATAGGTATAGAATACTGTATACATTTGTACTTTACTGATGCATTGGAATTCAGATAAAAAAGATTTGTTAAAATATAAAAATAACAGATACTAAACGGGTATACGGAATGATAGAAGATTATTGTTGAAAAGGGTTATTGATATTTTATTTCGAAAAGGGGTATAAAAGTGGCTCAAATTCCAAAAAAATGCATATTTGGACGGCATGGTTAACACTTGAAATAGGAAAGCAAGAAAAATGTCTAAAATAAAAATGGGTTTAGCATATTATTATATCAGGGAAAATACAGTGTTCACACTTGCTTTTAATATGTGCCTGTTACAATTCATCTTGTCGACACCCTGCGATCGCATTATGCTTAACTCTGTATAGCACTTTATTATTTTAATTTTAAATGACAGTGATCACATGTATTGTTGACTTATAGTATGTATCACTATATGTATCCAGAGCGGATGAACAACTTTAAATTACTGGTACTATTGAAACTGAACATTTAATTTCCTAATAAAACATGGAATGCAACATTCGTCAGAATTAAGAAAACCGCAATCAAGCAATCTTATTGGTCGAGAGCACTTTTCAAGTATCAAGACAAGATTGTCTCTGATCAGATATAATCCTTTATGTCAGACATGCTATTTGTATCGATATAGGTGGTTTATGTTTATGGTGCCTAACGCCACTTTCAACAATATTTCAGTTATATTGTTGCGGGTCACGATATAGAATAATATAATATCTATAAACACTCATTTATATATTTATATGGTTATTTGGTATTATACTTCTTGATATATACAATGATCAGTAAATTCATAAATATCTATTATGTTTTGGACTATCCTTGTTTGTTTTAAAACCTGTGTAAGTTCGATAATAATGTCATGTATGAAACTAATCTTCACTGTAAGTTACTCAAAAAGCGAGGTAATTGTCCTTCATGCAGATACTTGTTAATTACTGTAATACGTGCAAATTTATTATTTTTTTTGTCTGCTTTGCTTTGTTTTGTTTTTTTGTTTGTTTTTATTTTGTTTTTGTTTTTTTGTTTTATTAATATGGGATTTTTTGCTAAGAAGAATATTTTTCTCGGATTAGCTTCAAGAAGACGCTGTTTTCAAACATTACGTCATATTAAATTACTGCATTATATGTTTTTTTATTTACAACAGTTTCTGTATACATTTGCAATCGAGTTCACCCCCAGTTTTGAATGGGGTACATGTTGCTCGATCTTTAATTTCCTGTGAAGTGTTTTGTAGATCATTGTTTTTCCTCTTGTCCTTTTTTCGTTTGGGAATTGTGTTGTCTGTCGTTCAATTGACGTATTCTAGTTACCCCTTTGGTACCTTCAAACTCTTTTTCTGATTGTTACACAATAATGAGAATGTAATTATTGCAAATTAAATCAGAAAACCAGACAATGTTTTAAACCAAATGCAGAATTTAATCTAAAATAATTGTGTAAAATGAATGAAATTAAGTCATTAATATCTATCTGATTTCGTCTTACATTTATAATTACCTGTAATTTATACATGTGTGAGTTCAGGTAAGACAATAGAATATTCACCTTTCCTGATTTATTCATTCGCTTATTCTCTCCACTGCTTTCCGGGATAAATTGTTTTCTTCGCTAAGTTCGCAGTTATTTGAGGGGAATCGATTTTGTCCCTTTAAACGATTTTGCTATTTGTGTGGTATTTTTTATTTTTCTATTTTTTTTGCTTTTCATTTTATTTCAAAGACTATCTATAAAGTCAAGATCTGAATATGTCGATTGACAAAGAAATGTCTACTATATTTTTTGTATTTTTTTTCTGCTTGGTTTGTCTGTTTTCATCTTTTGTTCAAAAGATGTAATTTCGATATTTATACCTAACCAGTACATATTATTTCATCTGATTCTTCATAGCGGTTAAATGTGTTGCCAATGTGCTATTAGATGGAACCATAGGGACCTATCAAATTCTGCTTGACTAATTGCACATCAACCAGTATACCATCAATTTGTAAAACAAACACAATATTTTAAGTAAGAGGTTTGTACAAATACGTCATCAAACGTCTAATAATTACACACATTCAACAATGTAAGAGGTTGGTAACACACATCATAAACGGGTTGTATGCATACATAAATCAATGTCCCTAGTTTAGTATATATACTATATTCTGTTTGACTTCTATAAATGTTTAGAAAAAAATTCTTAAAATTCCAGTTTTAAAACCATTATTAAAAAAGTTACCCATTAGGTCTCTATGTTAATTATATTTTCTGAAGTGTACAAATCTGCATGGAGTGAGTACATATAGTGTAAGAGCCCAACCACCAAAACAAAACAACAGACATGTGCTTTCAATGTATATTTCATTGTACCATGTGACATAGGACATTTAAATATTAAAAGGCCATTCATTAACTGACCATTAAGGTGATAGTCAATTGTTATTGATGTTCTTTGTCACATTGATGTTTTTTGTGCTCACTCCATCCAGTTATTCACACCTCAGAAAATATAATTAATATATTTATTATTATAATACATTATTGTGTTTGTTAAAAATTAGTTTTATGAGGACACGTTTATATCTCTCGCATGTTACATGAACTCGTAGTGATTTTTTTTCTTGTTCACACAACAGACTCGACCTGATGCTTGTACCAGCACAATATATGTACAATTAGCATGTCTTTAGTTAGAACTATATCAATATCTTCTGACTTAAATACATGTGTAACAATCAGAACATAATAATGAAAAATGTGGCTCAAATTGTATTTGAAAAAAGAATTAAGAGGCATGAACACATCTGAAATATATACTTTACTCAAATCATAATATAATTGAAAACGATATAGTATGCAAATAAATCATATACAAAATAAAGACATTATCGTTCATAAGCCTATTATTAATTGTAACGTCTTACTTGGAAAATAGTGCAATATTCCCTTCTTCCTGTATTTATGCCAAATTCATTATTGTCAAGTACATTGATTTACCTTTCCGCTGTTATGTTAAAATTTTGCTTAGGGAAGTATTAAATAGCCAGATCTATATTTAACTGTTTTCATATTACCCATACATGCAGTGTGAGACGAAAAGTCACACTGACGTATTGTTATAATGTTAGAATATCACTATGTGATCTATATTTAACTGTTTTCATATTGCCCATTCACACAGTAAAAATGATGTATTGTTATGTCATATTCTTCGTTTTCATAACAGAAGTAACTAGTAAGTATGTGATTCTATTCCAACAACAGTAATCTATATCAAATTATTTTATTGTATGTTTTCTATACGGTGCTTTATTATTATTATACATCCCTTTCCAAGAAGTGAGAATTTTTAATAGCTGACTTCATTTGTTGCGTATTATGTTCGCACGAGTGTTAAATTAATCCACAATAATTGACTTTTGTGTTTACGGTGCGACATTGCGCCACTCTTAACAAGTGGTGCATATTGAATAATTCTATATTGTAAAACGGCACAATGAAATGTATCACATATGAACATTTTACTTTGGTTGATTTAATATATGGCTGAAAACAATTGTCCAGACGAACGGGAGACGAAAGACGTGCTTGACTTCGGTGGATACAATACAAAGGATGACAACAATGCATATGGGATCCGTAAGTTAAATTTGAAGTAATTTCATTACGAAATTCTCAAATTATTTATATTTGCATTTATATGAAATGTCAAACCTTGAGAACCGCATCGATGTCGTACTGATTAGCGTGCTCGCATCGAGTGCGGTAGATGGTGGATTCCAGCCTCGGTCGGGTCAAACCAAAAACTTAGAACATTGGTATTTGTTGCTTCTCCGCTAAGCACACACCATTAGAGAGAAAAAAGCAAAGACTGGTTGGCTCGGAATCAGAATAATGTGTCCGAGTGGACCCACATGTCTATCCGCGGATTGTTGTTTCAGTTAGCTAGCACTTTAAAAATCTAATTCCGTGTGTTGGTCTAGAACAAAGTTGGCCTCATCATCATCTCATGAAAAAAATAACTTGTTCTCGCCATGATATAGTTGGAAACGATTGCTGAATTGGCGTAAAGCAACAATCACTAATCACTCAAACTTATTAATATTATTTTGCGGAAAATGTGTAATGGTAAAACTACAGTTGTCTCTTTTGTCATAAAGCCATGTAGAATGTTGACCATCGGTGTCTAATATTAAGAACTTAAGCATAATGTCGGGTATCACAGCTGTATTTTGCATCAGCTGATTGGTAACACTAAAGTTTGCCAGTTACTGGCGACAGGTCGGTGGTTTTCTCCACCTAGCAGCGCTGATCTTATTGGATGCATGTGCAAATGTACGTCCGTTTTTAGGTTTCCAAAGGGGATATCAGAAGCTAGTTTTATTTATTTGTCAAATATTATCAATTCTAATTCAGGCTAATTCCATTAGAGATTTATATTTACGGTGTTTAACACCACTTTCAACAATATTGTATTATATTATAGGAATTACACCAGTCATCTCAGCTGGACAGAAGGCAACCCCATCAATACGTAGAGAGAATGACTTAAATTCTAACCTTAGATCTACATACCCTATAACAGTAAGCAGTGCATCTAAGTCTTCTACAGTAGGATCCAGTATATGTACAACAGAAAACAATATATCTGCATCAACAGGAGGCCATGCATTGCTGGTTGCCAGGAACAACATGATTACAATCAACAAGGTAGTAGTATTATTCTGTGTCATACTTTCTTATCAAATTTAAAAATACATTGAATTAAACTTATCGGGTCACAAGTGTGTATGCGCTTCATATACTTCAAAATATAAAAGTCCAACTGATCTTGATTTTTTTGGTTGGCAATTTGAACATTGATATTATATGATCAAAGTGCAATTTTAAAATAAGCATAGCTGCATTATTTCATTAAAACAGAAATTATTGGTCCATAAAATTAACTTAACTACGCCACTTACAGTATTATAGTATATGAAAAAGCCAGAAAAGTGAGCGGTTGTGTATATGTGTACTAGGGGTGTCGATGTTCCCTCTATTTCTCCGATTTGTCGATTAAATTTAGAACCTTTCCCGACAGCGTGTTATTATTTTTTCTCTCTCTTTTATTAGATTTACTTTATTATCATATATAGTTCGTGTCATATTTGGAGTTGATTATTATTCTAAGCCCTTTATCTTCCAGTGCTAGACAAACTGAAGAAGGAAAATATAGAATTGAAACAGAACAAAATATATGTTATTTGTTGAAATAAAGACATTGAATTTGTCTTTCAACCCTGTAGCCACTTGGCATGTGACCTGCGTTTCGAACTTGACATTTGCACATGTAACTATTATTTTGAATGAAACAGGTTTGTATGATTCTATGATTATACAGAGTACAAGACAGCTCATAACCACTAATTGCATTTCTACAAAGTTTTAGTGTTCAACCAGTACAATACCAGAATATATGGAAATACCGATTATTAACAACAAAATTAAAATATCAGTGTTATTGAATATATCTTGGTTAATCTTCATTTGGGTATAACCATGGACACCAAATGAATTAAAAAAAAAAGAATGAACAGGAGAAAAAGGAACTACAAAAACCCCACTCTGTAAGCTTATAGATAATTTCACTTCAATGTGACAAGTATGTTCATAAACATATTTTCTTATCTATTTTTTAAGAAGAGTTTGGAGATAGAAGATACTAATGGGATAATCAGAATCCGTAAATCGAAAAAGAACAGACAACACAATGACCAAAAGAAAAAGTACAAAAGGACAAACAACGATCTACAAAGCATACACATAAAACTAAAGATCTAGTAACACGAACTCCACAAATACCACTATACTTTTGATTCCATCACTAGTATTTTAGAAGTATTATGCTGCATCCCCAAATGACAACTTGTGAGTTTTCTATATCTGTATTAAAAGTATTCTAAGCGATGACTGAAAAAAAAATAGAATTTGATACAGAAACGTTTACAATTTAAAGATATTTTAACCCTTTTCTGTAGTTGTTTATTACAAAAGACAAACAGGCATATCAATCGTTAGTCAGATCTTTACATGGATTAAGAAACACGGAAATATTACATGACATATACATTCATACTGTATAATGTCAGTTATTGCAGACGGGAATCTTAGTAATATATCTTTGACCAGTAAAACTGGGTATTTAAACCAAAGACGAATCGTTTGTGCTTATTCATTTCCACGTGGTCTAGTATTAAAACTATCTAATGTAAGTTCTTTAAATAATTGTTTGATAGGAAATAATTGTTTGATAGAAAATAAGTGTTTGGTGACAAGCATATATAGTTTTTGTTAAATTAATTTGATTTAATTCTGAAATATGTTTAAAGAAATTCTGATAGCAGTTTAATATTATTATGTCATTTTAAGGGCAATATACAAGACCTTGCAATCAATGGAAACAAATACTGCTTATTTTAATAAATCAAATTAAACTTCTGAAATATATTTTAAAAAATCAGGCTATGTTAAGAACAATAGGGGTCATATATTTATGTTGAGGGTATGCATTTTACATATTACTACGATTTTTGCATTGGATTTCGTAACTGTTCCGATAGTGTGCTGTGTGTGTGTGTGTCATAGAAAACCGGGGGGGGGGGAATCAACTATTGACAGTCCAGAGACACTGACAACATTGAGCACTCAATACACAGGACGAAGATAAACAAAACAAAGCACAACACAGTAGTCTAAAATAATGAGCACCACGGACCCAACAACGACCAGGGTGAACTCATGGGCTCACGAAGGTTAAGAAGTTCCTTCCACAGGTAGTATACCCGCCACGTTTCTCATATAGTCAAGTCGTGTAGGAGACCACTATACAGAGTAACATAAACAACATAAATAAAACATGAACCCTCCTACAAACAACTGTGGTGAAGACGAACCGAACACAACAAGCGGACTTTACTAAAATATCTCATGACAAAATATTAAAGAAAATGACATTTTGTCATATCTTATATTTCTTTCAATTGTTTTACTGTGGCTTTTAATCCATGTTATTATGCTCCTGTAGACGTGTTCTGCTTAGACGACTATAGCTTAGGACTATATATCAGGGAGTACTCCTCGTAAATATTAAAATACAATGTAACACTATTAATACTCCATGTTCATAGGTATAGAATACTGTATAAATTTGTACTTTACTGATGCATTGAAATTCAGTTAAAAAAGATTTGTTAAAATATAAAAATAACAGATACTAAACGGGTATACGGAATGATAGAAGATTATTGTTGAAAAGGGTTATTGATATTTTATTTCGAAAAGGGGTATAAAAGTGGCTCAAATTCCAAAAAAATGCATATTTGGACGGCATGGTTAACACTTGAAATAGGAAAGCAAGAAAAATGTCCAAAATAAAAATGGGTTTAGCATATTATTATATCAGGGAAAATACAGTGTTCACACTTGCTTTTAATATGTGCCTGTTAAAATTCATCTTGTCGACACCCTGCGATCGCATTATGCTTAACTCTGTATAGCACTTTATCATTTTAATTTTAAATGACAGTGATCACATGTATTGTTGACTTATAGTATGTATCACTATATGTATCCAGAGCGGATGAACAACTTTAAAATATTGGTACTATTGAAACTGAACATTTAATTTCCTAATAAAACATGGAATGCAGCATTCGTCAGAATTCAGAAAACCACAATCAAGCAATCTTATTGGTCGAGAGTACTTTTCAAGTATCAAGACAAGATTGTCTCTGATCAGATATAATCCTTTATGTCAGCCATGCTATTTGTATCGATATAGGTGGTTTATGTTTATGGTGCCTAACGCCACTTTCAACAATATTTCAGTTATATTGTTGCGGGTCACGATATAGAACAATATAATATCTATTAACACTCATTTATATATTTATATGGTTATTTGGTATTATACTTCTTGATATATACAATGATCAGTAAATTCGTAAATATCTATTATGTTTTGGACTATCCTTGTTTGTTTTAAAACCTGTGTAAGTTCGATAATAATGTCATGTAGGAAACTAATCTTCACTGTAAGTTGCTCAAAAAGCGAGGTAATTGTCCTTCATGCAGATACTTGTTAATTACTGTAATACGTGCAAATTTCTTTTTTTTTGTCTGCTTTGTTTTGTTTTGTTTTTGTTTTTTTGTTTTATTATTTTGTTTTCTTTGCCAAGAAGAATATTTTTCTCGGATTAGCTTCAAGAAGACGCTGTTTTCAAACATTACGTCATATTAAATTACTGCATTACATGTTTTTTTATTTACAACATTTTCTGTATACATTTCCAATCGAGTTCACCCCTAGTTTTGAATGGGGTACATGTTGCTCGATCTTTAATTTTCTGTGAAGTGTTTTGTAGATCATTGTTTGTCCTTTTGTCCTTTTTTCGGTTGGGAATTGTGTTGTCTGTCGTTCAATTGACGTATTCTAGTTACCCCTTTGGTACCTTCAAACTCTTTTTCTGATTGTTACACAATAATGAGAATGTAATTATTGCAAATTAAATCAGAAAACCAGACAATGTTTTAAACCAAATGCAGAATTTAATCTAAAATAATTGTATAAAATGAATGAAATTAAGTCATTAATATCTATCTGATTTCGTCTTACATTTATAATTACCTGTAATTTATACATGTGTGAGTTCAGGTAAAACAATATATTATTCGTCTTTCCTGATTTATTCATTCACTTATTCTCTCCACTGCTTTCCGGGATAAATTCGCTAAGTTCGTAGTTATTTGAGGGGAATCGATTTTGTCCCTTTAAACGATTTTGCTATGTGTGTGGTATTTTTTATTTTTTTTATTTTTTTTGCTTTTCATTTTATTTCAATGACTATCTATAAAGTCAAGATCTGAATATGTCGATTGACAAAGAAATGTCTACTATATTTTTTAGTATATTTTTTTATGCTTGGTTTGTCTGTTTTCATCTTTTGTTCAAAAGATGTAATTTCGATATTTATACCTAAATGTGTTGCCAATGTGCTATTAGATGGAACCATAGTGACCTATCAAATTCTGCTTGACTAATTGCACATCAATCCGAATACCATCAATTTGTAAAACAAACACAATATTTTAAGTAAGAGGTTTGTACAAATACGTCATCAAACGTCTAATAATTACACACATTCAACAATGTAAGAGGTTGGTAAAACACATCATAAACGGGTTGTATACATACATAAATCAATGTCCCTAGTTTAGTATATATACTATATTCTGTTAGACTTCTCTAAATGTTTAGAAAAAAATTCTTAAAATTCCAGTTTTAAAACCATTATTGAAAAGGTTACCCATTAGGTCTCTATGTTAATTATATTTTCTGAAGTGTACAAATCTGCATGGAGTGAGTACATATAGTGTAAGAGCCCAGCCACCAAAACAAAACAACAGACATGTGCTTTCAATGTATATTTCATTGTACCATGTGACATAGGACATTTAAATATTAAAGGGCCACTCATTAACTGACCATTAAAGTGATAGTCAATTGTTATTGATGTTCTTTGTCACATGGTGCAGTATGTTTTTTGTGCTCACTCCATCCAGTTATTCACACTTCAGAAAATATAATTAATATATTATTATTATAATACATTATTGTGTTTGTTAAAAATTAGTTTTATGAGGACACGTTTATATCTCTCGCATGTTACATGAACTCGTAATGATTTTTTTTCTTGTTCACACAACAGACGCGACCTGATGCTTGTACCAGCACAATATATGTACAATTAGCATGTCTTTAGTTAGAACTATATTAATATCTTCTGACTTAAATACATGTGTAACAATCAGAACATAATAATGAAAAATGTGGCTCAAATTGTATTTGAAAAAAGAATTAAGAGGCATGAACACATCTGAAATATATACTTTACACAAATCATAGTATAATTGAAAACGATATAGTATGCAAATAAATCATATACAAAATAAAGACATTATCGTTCATAAGCCTATTATTAATTGTAACGTCTAACTTGGAGAATAGTGCAATATTCCCTTCTTCCTGTATTTATGCCAAATATATTATTGTCAAGTACATTGATTTACCTTTCCGCTGTCATGTTAAAATTTTGTTTAGGGAAGTATTAAATAACCAGATCTATATTTAACTGTTTTCATATTACCCATACATGCAGTGTGAGACGAAAAGTCACACTGACGTATTGTTATAATGTTAGAATATCACTATGTGATCTATATTTAACTGTTTTCATATTGCCCATTCACACAGTAAACATGATGTATTGTTATGTCATATTCTTTGTTATCATAGCAGAAGTAACTAGTAAGTATGTGATTCTATTCCAACAACAGTAATCTAAATCAAATTATTTTATTGTATGTTTTCTATACGGTGCTTTATTATTATTATACATCCCTTTCCAAGAAGTGAGAATTTTTAATAGCTGACTTCATTTGTTGCGTATTATGTTCGCACGAGTGTTAAATTAATCCACAATAATTGACTTTCATGTTTACGGTGCCTGCATTGCGACACTCTTAACAAGTGGTGCATATTGAATAATTCTATATTGTAAAACGGCACAATGAAATGTATCACATATGAACATTTTACTTTGGTTGATTTAATATATGGCTGAACACAATTGGCCAGACGAACGGGAGACGAAAGACGTGCTTGACTCCGGTGGATACAATACAAAGGATGACAACTATGCATATGGATCCGTAAGTTAAATTTGAAGTAATTTCATTACGAAATTCTCAAATTATTTATATTTTGCATTTATATGAAATGTCAAACCTTGAGAACCACACCGATGTCGTACTGATTAGCGTGCTCGCATCGAGTGCGGTAGATGGTGGGTTCGAGCCTCGGTCGGGTCAAACCAAAAACTTAGAACATTGGTATTTGTTGCTTCTCCGCTAAGCACACACCATTAGAGAGAAAAAAGCAAAGACTGGTTGGCTCGGGATCAGAATAATGTGTCCGAGTGGACCCACATGTCTCTCCGCGGATTGTTGTTTCAGTTAGCTAGCACTTTAAAAATCCAATTCAGTGTGTTGGTCTAGAACAAAGTTGATCTCATCATCATCTCATGAAAAAAATAACTTGTTCTCGCCATGATATAGTTGGAAAAAATTGCTGAATTGGCGTAAAGCAACAATCACTAATCACTCAAACTTATTAATATTATTTTGCGGAAAATGTGTAATGGTAAAACTACAGTAGTCTCTTTTGTCATAAAGCCATGTAGAATGTTGACCATCGGTGTCTAATATTAAGAACTTAAGCATAATGTCGGGTATCACAGCTGTATTTTGTATCAGCTTATTGGTACCACTAAAGTTTGCCAGTTACTGGCGATAGGTCGGTGGTTTTCTCCACCTAGCAGCGCTGATCTTATTGGATGCATGTGCAAATGTACGTCCGTTTTTAGGTTTCCAAAGGGGATATCAGAAGCTAGTTTTATTTATTTGTCAAATATTATCAATTCTAATTCAGGCTAATTCCATTAGAGATTTATATTTACGGTGTTTAACACCACTTTCAACAATATTGTATTATATTATAGGAATTACACCAGTTGTCTCAGCTGGACAGAAGGCAGTCCCATCAATACGTACAGAGAATGACTTAAATTCTAACATTAGATCTACATACCCTATAACAGTAAGCAATCCATCTGAATCTTCTACAGTAGGTTCCAGTATATGTACAACAGAAAACAATATTTCGGCATCAACAGGAGGCCATGAATTGCTGGTTGCCAGATCACCACAGGAACAACATGATTACAATCAACAAGGTAGTAGTATTATTCTGTGTCATACCTTCTCATCAAATTTAAAAATACATTGAATTAAACTTATCGGGTCACAAGTGTGTATGCACTTCATATACTTCAAAATATTAAAGTCCAACTGATCTTGATTTTTTTGGTTGACAATTTGAACATAGATATTATATGATCAAAGTGCAATTTTAAAATAAGCATAGCTGCATTATTTCATTAAAACAGAAATTATTGATCCATAAAATTAGCTTAACTACGCCACTTACAGTATTACTGTATATGAAAAAGTCGGAAAGGTGTGCGGTTGTGTATATGTGTATTAGGGGGTGTCGATTTTACCTCTATTACTTCGATTTGTCGATTAAATTTAGAACCTTTTCCGACAGCGTGTTATTATTTTTTCTCTCTCTTTTATTAGATTTACATTATTATCATATATAGTTCGTGTCATATTTGGAGTTGATTAATATTCTAAGCCCTTTATCTTCCAGTGCTAGACAAACTGAAGAAGGAAAATATAGAATTGAAACAGAACAAAATATATGTTATTTGTGGAAATAAAAACATTGACTTTGTCTTTCAACCCTGTGGCCACTTGGCATGTGACCTGTGTTCCGAACTTGGCATTTGCACATGTAAATATCCTTTTGAACGAAACAGTTGTGTAACTTGTTAAATTATTAAACAAGATGTATTATATTGTAGAAATTACACGAGTCGCCCCAGTCGGACAGAAGGCAACACCATCAATACGTACAGAGAATGACCCAAATGTTGACACTGGATCTACATACTCTATAAAAATAGGCAGTGCAACTGAATCTTCTACAGTAGGTTTCAGTACATGTACAACAGAAAACAATATTTCTGCATCAACAGGAGGCCATGAATTGTTGGTTGTCAGATCACCACAGGAGCAGCACGATCACAATGAACACGGTAGTACTATTATTCTGTGTCATATTTTTTCACCAAATTTAAAAATACATTGAATTAAACTTATAATGTCACAAGTGTGTATGTTTTTTCATATACCTCAAAATATTAAAGTCTAACTGATTTTGATTTTTTTGGATGCAAATTTGAGCATGGATATTATATAATCAAAGTGCCATTTTAAAATAAGCATAGCTGCATTATTTCATTAAGACGGAAATTATGAGTCCATTAAATTAGCTAGACCCTGCCACTTTGGATTAGAATGTCTGCAAAAAGCCGGGAAAGTGAGCGGTCATGTATATGTGTATTAGTAGTGTCGATTTTGCCTCTAATTCTCCGATTTGTTGATTAAATGTTGGACCTGTTCCACAGTGTATTGTTTTTTTTATCTTTTTATTAGATTTACATTATTGCCAGATACAGTTCGTATCACATGTGGAGTTGATTAATATTTTAAACACTTTATCTTCCAGTGGTAGACAAACTGAAGAAGGAAAATACAGAATTGAAACAGAAGAAGATGTGTGATATTTGTAGAATTAAAGACTTTGAATATGTCATTCAACCCTGTGGTCACTTGACATGTGACGTGTGTTCCGAACTTGACATTTGCATATGTAATGCACACGTTACTAGTAAACATATGTGCATATTATCACGAAAAGTTCTTCACACTAATTTATTTCCATTTTTGAAATGATTATGGAAAGCACTCGTTTGCGTATTCTTACTCTGTTGCTAATAATGTGCCTTATCAATTGTTACGATGTCCACATAAAAACGATGCTCGGTTCCTATTTACCTACAGTTGTTTGTAGGAAGGCTCATGTTTTATTTGCGTTATTTGTGTTTGTTTGTGCATAGTGGTGTCTAACACGTATTGACCGTATGGGTTGTATGCATATAGCGGTGTCTTGTGGAAGGAGGCTTTCTTTAGCGGGCGTCTGGGTTCATCCCCGGTTTTTGCATGGATTCGTGTTGGTCAACGTTTTAGTTTTCTGTGTTTTGTGTTTTTGCTTTGTTTGTCTTCGTCCTGTGTCTTGTGTACCCAATGTTACCAGTTTCTCTCTGGATTGTCCGTTATTGATTGACATTTCGGTTTTCTCTAATGTTTATTTCAACAGTGCACATTGATAGTATAATAATCAACTGTAAGAACTAAGTAAAAAAAAAAAAAAAAACTAAAAAAAAAAAACTGTAAGAACTAAATGCGCAGTAAAATTCGATACCTACGTTTGCATTACTATCACTGGGTCGATAGCCCTGTTGGTGGACTATGAGTGTCCATAGATGTCATCCCCCAATAGTTAGTGTTCCGACCATTACATGGATTATTTGTTGTATATATATATATATATATATATAAACGTCTAAAATGGTTTGTAAAACAACACCAAGTACACAAAACAAAGTGATAAAGAATTAAACACTTCGTAGAATGACAAAATTTTCGTCCCACCGAGGGACTTTATCAATGTCTAATTAAATAAAATCTCGAAACAATATAGAGACTTTTCAAATTTCAAAGAAAAGTTTTTGACGGTCCATGTACGGCACAAAAGAACCAGAAGATGCACATATGAAACTACATGCATAAAAGAATGAAAATCCTACATATAAATTAATAAAAGTACAATAACAATAATATAAATATACAATAGGGCTACACATTTAAATAAATGTTAAATTAGAAATAAAAATAAATATAAAAATGAGACATTATTGGTAAATGTATCAAATAGCACTGTCAAAATATTGTTGAAAACGGTATAATACCCAAACTCAATAAAAAAAACGGCCCGCCACAGTCTGAAAAACCAGTCAACGATCAATCTTACGGGGTGTTGGATCGTTACGGTATAACGATACTATACAAGTAACACAATTATAAACGTCTAACATGGTTTGTAAAACAACACCAAGTACACAAAACAAAGTGATAAAGAATTAAACACTTCGTAGAATGACAAAATTTTCGTCCCACCGAGGGACTTTATCAATGTCTAATTAAATAAAATCTCGAAACAATATAGCGACTTTTCAAATTTCAAAGAAAAGTTTTTGACGGTCCATGTACGGCACAAAAGAACCAGAAGATGCACATATGAAACTACATGCATAAAAGAATGAAAATCCTACATATAAATTAATAAAAGTACAATAACAATAATATAAATATACAATAGGGCTACACATTTAAATAAATGTTAAATTAGAAATAAAAATAAATATAAAAATGAGACATTATTGGTAAATGTATCAAATAGAACTGTCAAAATATTGTTGAAAACGGTATAATACCCAAACTCATTAAAAAAAACGGCCCGCCACAGTCTGAAAAACCAGTCAACGATCAATCTTACGGGGTGTTGGATCGCTACGGTATAACGATACTATACAAGTAACACAATTATAAACGTCTAACATGGTTTGTAAAACAACACCAAGTACACAAAACAAAGTGATAAAGAATTAAACACTTCGTAGAATGACAAAATTTTCGTCCCACCGAGGGACTTTATCAATGTCTAATTAAATAAAATCTCGAAACAATATAGCGACTTTTCAAATTTCAAAGAAAAGTTTTTGACGGTCCATGTACGGCACAAAAGAACCAGAAGATGCACATATGAAACTACATGCATAAAAGAATGAAAATCCTACATATAAATTAATAAAAGTACAATAACAATAATATAAATATACAATAGGGCTACACATTTAAATAAATGTTAAATTAGAAATAAAAATAAATATAAAAATGAGACATTATTGGTAAATGTATCAAATAGAACTGTCAAAATATTGTTGAAAACGGTATAATACCCAAACTCATTAAAAAAAACGGCCCGCCACAGTCTGAAAAACCAGTCAACGATCAATCTTACGGGGTGTTGGATCGCTACGGTATAACGATACTATACAAGTAACACAATTATAAACGTCTAACATGGTTTGTAAAACAACACCAAGTACACAAAACAAAGTGATAAAGAATTAAACACTTCGTAGAATGACAAAATTTTCGTCCCACCGAGGGACTTTATCAATGTCTAATTAAATAAAATCTCGAAACAATATAGCGACTTTTCAAATTTCAAAGAAAAGTTTTTGACGGTCCATGTACGGCACAAAAGAACCAGAAGATGCACATATGAAACTACATGCATAAAAGAATGAAAATCCTACATATAAATTAATAAAAGTACAATAACAATAATATAAATATACAATAGGGCTACACATTTAAATAAATGTTAAATTAGAAATAAAAATAAATATAAAAATGAGACATTATTGGTAAATGTATCAAATAGAACTGTCAAAATATTGTTGAAAACGGTATAATACCCAAACTCATTAAAAAAAACGGCCCGCCACAGTCTGAAAAACCAGTCAACGATCAATCTTACGGGGTGTTGGATCGCTACGGTATAACGATACTATACAAGTAAAACAATTATAAACGTCTAACATGGTTTGTAAAACAACACCAAGTACACAAAACAAAGTGATAAAGAATTAAACAATTCGTAGAATGACAAAATGTTCGTCCCACCGAGGGACTTTATCAATGTCTAATTAAATAAAATCTCGAAACAATATGGCGACTTTTCAAATTTCAAAAAAGTTTTTGACGGTCCATGTACGGCACAAAAGAACCAGAAGATGCACATATGAAACTACATGCATAAAAGAATGGAAATCCTACATATAAATTAATAAAAGTACAATAACAATAATATAAATATGCAATAGGGCTACACATTTAAATAAATGTTAAATTAGAAATAAAAATAAATATAAAAATGAGACATTATTGGTAAATGTATCAAATAGCACTGTCAAAATATTGTTGAAAACGGTATGATACCCAAACTCATTAAAAAAAACGACCCGCCACAGTGTGGAATATATACTTTGGGCCAATAGAGCAAACTGTATGTCCTAATACGACTGGAGGAGATCAACACGAATAGGAGTCATGAGAGGATATTACTTTTTCTCATTGATTCCATTCGGTGATAAGGCCTTAAGTTTTCTAATCCCGAAGCTTTCCCTTTCCTGTCTGCTTTTATCATCCCACTTGGGGTTATGGTCAATTATGGTGACCTTCAGTTTGCCGAAAGATTCATGGTGGCCCGTCGATCTGAGATGTCTGCTGAGTGGAAGGTCAGGTTTGCAATTTGCATCGCTTCTGTGGCCATTCAAGCGTTTACTAAGTTGTTGTTTAGTTTCTCCGATGTATTGAAGACCACAAATTGCACATTCCAGGAGGTAGATAATATTTTCTGTCTTGCAGTTGGCATTGCAGTATATGATGAAAGTAGGATAATATTAATATAACAATGTAATACTATCATAATATAAGTCACCAATTCAACAACAGTAACATGAATCTTGAAATCGAAATCGTCCAGCAGATTTGATAAACTAGAACACACAATTAAAGAGTTCAGTGTTATTTCATGATGCGTTTCTGTGATAACCTTCATCATGTACGCTCAAAATCGAAAGATTTGAAAGCAAAATAATCATTGGGAGCAATTAAACCAATTGATGTCGGGTGCACGCGAAGAGTAAGCAATTTCTTGTTCTTATAAGACACCCGTCATGTTACTGATATATACAGTCAATGATGGTAAAAGTCTTGGCAGTAAAAGAGGAAAGAAACAGATCGGTGAAAAGTAAAAGATCCATTGTCATTTGTAAATTCTGCATTGACTCAAAAATAACTCATCGAGCATTTTGCAAAAGAAAAAATGTATTTAGATTAGGCGACAAATTAAAACGTTTAATTTTTGGAAATTATAACGTTTAACCTTTTTAGTAAAGTTTATCTCAGAAACCGTAAAAGATAGAGAAAACGCGACAGCCTGAAACTCGCAACAAATCGATTTAGAGAACAAACACATCAATATTGGATGAAAGACAAACAAACAGACTTTTCAAGTAAATGAAATCTCGACATCTGGAACTCTTTTAGTCCCCTTTGCGAAATAAAATAGCTAAAATATACATTGAAACACCAACAAAACCTAAAGATGATGTTGATGTAAAACAAACCAAAGCAAAACCAAACAAAACAAAGCAAAAACAAAACAAAAATATATACAAAAAACATGATAATTGGATGAATATTTGAATAGTTCTAATTTTGTAATTCCCCTGTTAAAATGTGTAACAGTTACATTTTTCGAAAAGTGATTTTCCAAAGAAAATCGTCAAAAACAGAGGAAAAGTAATCATTCCACTTTGTGGTCTCTTGTCGGAATCAGGTAAGAATATTTCCCATCAAATAAATACCAACTTTTATTTTGTGCTAAGGATATTTGAAATCAACAATCAGAGGGATATAACAACTAGAACACATGTTATGGCATGAATACTATAATGTATACAGATAGACGGTTACTATACCGACGAAGACGACACAGACGACGATGACGACATACCCATAATATAATACGACCACAAACATTCTGCGTCGTATAAAATGTGATTCGTCTATCCATACCTCGTATTTCCTACGAATGGAATCAATGTACTCTTTCCCTTTCATCTTGATGATATATTTACAAAATGGAAACCATCGGGAATGTTCCTCTCACGGATAGTCAGCACTCTCCCAATTACGTAATCCAACATCACAATAGTGGCACCATCATCTACTCCTATAAAAGTAATGTCATTCTGTTTATCAATGAGTAAAACAATGGTGCAGATAGACTATAAAGAGTGATATGTAGTGATAAATTGAAAAACAAAATCGGAACAAATCCAAAATTCAACAGTAAAAATAATATCCCTAATTAAATCAGTTGATGGTTGATTGAATGTTGTTTTACGCCAAATATACATACTTTCAGCATTAGCATCGCAAGCTATTTTTGATGAGATAATTATTATATCGTCTTTGTATGGCATGTAGGTAAGCACGTTGAATTTAATTTTTAAAGTGCTAGCTTACTGAAAGAACAGTTCACAAATAGACAGGTCGCTCCACTCGGACACATTATCCAGTATTTGCTATTACTGCTTATTATTGTGTGTTTCGTTGGAAAAAAGGACAAATACAAATTTCATTGTATTTGGTTTCATCCGACAGGCATCGAACCCACGATTTTCTCAACGTTAACCATGCCACAACCATTGCTACTGTTATGGACGGAGCTAGGTGTACTTTGCATAGTATATGTAATAAACTGTTACCTACCAACATCGTCTGGTTTTCTCGACAATTTTATTTTTTATATAAATTTATCATTTTAATAGTCACCTTTAAAATCCGATTTCAAAATTTATTTCAGAAGTCAATCCGATGTACTTGATTATTTGGCCTCAGAGTCATAATTACAGTTTGTAAGTTCGATGACCAGCTGTGGCTTGGCGTATTCGATACATTCATTATGTGTTAAAATTTGTCGGTGGTTTTGTCAACGTACTCTAGTTTCCTACACTAATAAATGTAAACGTTTTACGCTGTGAGGTGATTGTTCGTTTTGCTAATATTGGTGAAATTGTTGACCATCACTACTAAAACGTTATTTTTATAATTAAATGCTCTTTGATTGCGATAATATCCTAAAATATAGTTACAGTATATAACATATGTTCTAAATATATGGTTTTATCTTTTTAATATTTCTTTTATTTGTACATATAATCCGATTGGTTTATGGACAAGTACGTTTTATTTCTAAGGTCATGTAGGTGTCGTAAGTTAATACAACATTTGTTCATGCCACGATATAGCTGAAATATTGCAAATGTTGGCGTTAAACACCAATCAATCAATTGAAGGCGATGTTTGTTATCTATGGACTTACCTGTGTAAAAGAAGCCTTCATCAGTTAATATGTCAGGGGTTTGTTCAATATCAGGTCGCCATACTCCTTCGTATGTTGCGAGTCTCGAATCTCGATCATAAAACACAGCATGCCTCGGGTAATAATTCTTCAAGCACATTAAACAACAATCAATATATATAAATAAAACACAAATGGAAAATAAAAAATCGTCATAACAGTTCAAAAATTTATAGAAAACTGGTAAAACTTGAGATACCCCTATAACTATATAATGGATCTTGGTTAATATTGAGACTTAAGATATAAATGGAACAACAACATAAATACCACACATTAGTCCCAAAATCGATACCCCTAGCGCATATATACACGATCACTCATAATACTGGCTTCTTAAAGACATTTACATGAAAAAGTGGAGGGATTATACTAGTTTCTCCCTCCCCGGGTAGTGAAATGATGGGGCCATCTTAGTGTTTTTCACATGTGAGTAAAATGCAAAAATGTACAATGATGAAAATAACTTTTATTTATTAAGAATTTATGACTTTTTGAAATTATTTTAGCTTTCCAATCTTTTGACAACGAGTGTTCATGATGATGATTATTCCAGGGGCGAATTGTGAGCAGGGAAGGAGATGGGTCTCTATACTGTAATGATGAATGATGATGTCATGTTTGGTTTCCTTTTGCATAACATGTCGATTACATAGAAATAACACGAAGATATTAAATAAGAAAATTATATTTGAAGTCTGAATTATCATAATACATGTAACAGATAAATTTAAGTGTTAAATATGTCAGCTTTATTGGTGGAGGAAACCGCTGTACCCGGAGAAAACCACCGACCTGTCGCAGGTCACTGACAAACTTTATCACATAATGTTGCATCGATTGCACCTCGCCATTAATGAGTTTCGAACTAAAACATTAATGGTGATAGGCACTGATTGCACAGGTAGTTGTATATCTAACTACCATGCGATGTTTGAATGCTTAAAGTCTGGTGCGTTCAGCATAATAAATAAATTGTTGTTTTTAGTATCATTGTTTACAGAAATCTGTTTAGCAAAACATGTTAACAAATATTATTTTATTTTATCAAGGTGATATTTGTTAAATGAAAATGATATCATTAAATGGTGTCGGTTTTCCCCTTGGTCGACGTATTAATTACAGAGATTGTTATTTCACTTCTTGGAGAAATTCTTCGTTGGCGTAAGGTGCATTTGCACAGTTTAATGCGAAACAGTTGATAAGATTATCTCAATTTAATTACAGTTTGCAGTTTAGTAGATCAGGTCCAGAATATGCTATCATGAATGATACGCCAGCATCCAGGGTTAGGGTTAGAGTTATGGTGATTAGCGCTACTCTCAACAATATTTCAGTTATATCCAGTCACTGCTACATATTTGTGTTATTTATCAATAAATTCCTTTATTTG
The DNA here is from genome assembly GCA_963680875.1 of Bathymodiolus brooksi. Taxonomy (NCBI): domain Eukaryota; kingdom Metazoa; phylum Mollusca; class Bivalvia; order Mytilida; family Modiolidae; genus Bathymodiolus; species Bathymodiolus brooksi. The sequence goes on along the minus strand of OY804581.1, from coordinate 17,831,437 downwards.
ATTTTTTATGTATCTACTTTATAATATTATTAATATACAATACATGCCAAATTATTGAAGTTGTGTACTATCAATAACATGAACTGAAAAAAGAAATTAAAATTGAGAGCTACACCTATATCATAATCTCTACATATATTTAAAGATACAAATAATAATAACAGTTGATTGAAACGAAGAGTTTATTTCTGAAATGACTATTAGATTTACTGCATTTTATGACAAATCAATTTTCGAGAGACAGCTTAAGATAAGCTTATGTATCATTTACATTAAAAGTATTCTTGTTAAAATGAAACTGTAATTCAAGTTTGTTTCTAAACTCACTTGATTGTTATGTACCTACCTAGGTGCACCACAATACATCTATATATTATAGTAGTATATTTACTATGATTATTAGTGATTATTAGTTAAATACTTCCAGGTAAGAAATAAATTCATGTCCATAATTTAGTTTAAATATCTTAACCATGACCTGGATTAAAAGATTTTTTTTAATTGCACAACTGTATATCACCGTCAATCTTCGTTTCTGTTCTATTTTAAGCAGGATGAGAATTTTAAATGTATTTGCTTAGCCACCTCTCACGAGTTAATATGGACATGCTTACCGGATATTGTTTGGTCTCCTTGTACTGTTTTACCAAGACACACTATTGCGTTCCTAAAATGTTGAAATATTAATTGCAATTAGTCCTGTACACCTGTGCCATGTTCAGCCATCACGTGGAATCATCTGGGTCACCAAGGTTGTCAAGTTACTCCTTTCAACTACAAAGTATATGACGGTCACTTACTGATCCTCCAGAGAGATTGACACAAGTGCACCAATTGAACATCCAACCAATACTTATACTGTGTTTCCGTTTGTAAATGGGGTGATGAGGCATTGAATAACAGGTAGATCTTTGTGCAACTAAATGTTTTGGATTTTGGAGTGGAATGTCTGCCATCTGCAATACGATTGGTTAATGACACGCTTAAATTGAAATCTGATGGACTAAAAAACGTACTAAATCCTTGTGGGCCCACAAATCTGACTCCTTTAATTGTCTAGACGTAAGAGTTATCCAGTATATCAAGATATATTCATAGTTTGTTGTGTACCTTCTTAATTTAATAAGAGTTAAAAGAATTAATTTTCGATATTTAGCTGTACCACTCTGTTGCTTAAATGATTTAGTTTATATGCTCCATCACCTAGGTGTCGATGTAGCTTCCATATCTAGTATGAATTAATACCGAACATCGTCAGGTGGAAAGTTTTCAATGGCTAGCAAAATATATATGTAATTATGATTGTTTTAAGTTGAATGTTTTAGTAGCAAGCATTCTAACATCATTAGGATGTTTTAAGCTTTTAACTAACATGTGTATGTATCACTGCCTACATTATGTATCACCGTATTACCCGTTACTTTAAAAAAAATTATCAAGCAAAATGATATATTGTTTGCTGTTTGTTTTTAAACATGTCTCTCAAAAGATAATTGTTTATTGCAATGAATAATAAAGTTATTTCAACCACAAATATTCTTATACATGATTCTAGATTTATACTGGATACAAGAGAACACATGACCACATATTTTTTGTTTGTTTTTGTGTTTTCTTTTCCTAGGCTAATTTGTTATTAGTTTTCTTAGTAATTTGGTTGGGTCATTTCTTCTAACATTTTGATATGTAAAACAATATGTCTAACATATATTTTCTCATATATGATTCTATGATTATACAGAGTACAAGACAGCTCATAACCACTAATTGCATTTCTACAAAGTTTTAGTGTTCAACCAGTACAATACCAGAATATATGGAAATACCGATTATTAACAACAAAATTAAAATATCAGTGTTATTGAATATATCTTGGTTAATTTTCATTTGGGTATAACCATGGACACCAAATGAATTAAGAAAAAAAGAATGAGCAGGAGAAAAAGGAACTACAAAAACCCCACTCTGTAAACTTATAGATAATTTTACTTCAATGTGACAAGTATGTTCATAAACATATTTTCTTATCTATTTTTTAAGAAGAGTTTGGAGATAGAAGATACTAATGGAATAATCAGAATCCGTAAATCGAAAAAGAACAGACAACACAATGACCAAAAGAAAAAGTACAAAAGGACAAACAACGATCTACAAAGCATACACATAAAACTAAAGATCTAGTAACACGAACTTCATAAATACCACTATACTTCTGATTGCATCACTAGTATTTTAGAAGTATAATGCTGCATCCCCAAATGACAACTTGTGAGTTTTATATATTTGCATTAAAAGTATTCTAAGCGATGACTGGAACAAATAGAATTTGATACAGAAACGTTTACAATTTAAAGATATTTTAACCCTTTTCTGTAGTTGTTTAATATAAAAGACAAACAGGCATATCAATCGTTAGTCAGATCTTTACATGGATTAAGAAACACGGAAATATTATATGATATATATATTCATACTGTATAATGTCAGTTATTGCAGACGGGAATTTTAGTAATATATATTTGACCAGTAAAACTGGGTATTTAAACCAAAGACGAATCGTTTGTGCTTATTCATTTCCACGTGGTCTAATATTAAAACTATCTAATGTAAGTTCTTTAAATAATTGATTGATAGGAAATAATTGTTTGATGACAAGCATATATAGTTTTTGTTAAACTAATTTGATTTAATTCTGAAATATGTTTAAAGAAATTCTGATAGCAGTTTAATATTATTATATCATTTTAAGGGCAATATACAAAACTTGATTTGATTGCAAACAGATCCTGCTTTTTTTAATAAATTAAATTAAACTTCTGAAATAAATTAAAAAAAATCGTGCTATGCTAAGAGCAATATTTATACAAACAATAGGGGTCATATATTTATATTGAGGGTATGAATTTTACATATTACTACGATTTTTGTTATTGGATTTCGTAACTGTTCCGATAGTGTGCTGTGTGTGTGCGTATTTAAGAAATAAACGTTAGAGAAAACCGGGGAGGGGGGGGGGCAATCAACAATTGACAGTCCAGAGACACTGACGAAGATAAACAAAGCATAGCACAACACAGAAGTCTAAAATAATGAGCAACACAGACCCAACAACGACCAGGGTGAACCCATGGGCTCACGAAGGTTAAGCAGTTCCTTCCACAGATAATATACCGCCATGTTTCTCATATAGGAAAGTCGTGTAGGAGACCACTATGCACAGTAACACAAATAAGACATGAACCCCCTACAAACAACTGTGGTGAAGACGAACCGAACGTAACAAGCGAACTTTACTAAAATATCTCATGACAAAATATTAAAGAAAATAACATTTTGTCATATTTTATATTTCTTTCAATTTATTTATTGTGGCTTTTAATCCATGTTATTATGCTCCTGTAGACGTGTTCCTCTTAGACGACAATAGCTGAGGACTATATAGTGAAACTGGTTCACAAACGATTGATGTTATTATGCTGTTCTGGATCTCTTCTGTTTAGACGACTATAGCTGAAGATTATATATCAGGGAATACTCCTCATAAATATGAAAATACAATGTAACTCTATTAATACTCCATGTTCATAGGGATACAATACTGTATAAATTGGTACTTTACTGATGCATTGAAATTCAGGAAAAAAAGATTTGCTAAAATATCAAAATAACAGATACTAGACGGTATACGGAAGGTTAGAAGATTATTGTTGAAAAGGGTTATTGATATTTTATTTCGAAAATAGGTATAAAAGTGGTTCAAATTCCCCAAAATTTGCATATTTGGACAGCATGGTTAACACTTGAAATAGTAAAGCAAGAAAAATGTCCAAAATACAAATGGTTTTAGCATATTATTATGTCAGGGAAAACACAGCGTTCACACTTGCTTTTAATATACACTTGTTAAATTTCCCCTTGTCGACACCCTGCGATCGTATCATGCTTCACTCTGTATAGCTCTTTATTATTTGACTTCAAGTGACTGTGATCACATTGTTGACTTATAATATGTATCACTATATGTATCCAGAGCCTATGAACAACTTTAAATTATTGGTACTATCGAAACTGAACATTTAATTTCATAATAAAACATGGAATGCAACATTCGTCAGAATTCAGAAAACCACAATTAAGCAATATTATTGGTCGGGAACACTTTTCAAGTATCAAGACAATATTGTCTCTGGTCAGATATAATCCTTTATGTCAGGCATGCTATTTGTATTGATAGAGGTGGTTTATGTTTATGGTGTCTAACGCCACTTTCAACAATATTTTAGTTGTTATATCGTTGCGAGTCATGATATAGAACAATATACTACGCATAAACACTCATTTATATATTTATATGATGATTTGGTATTATACTTCCTAATATATACAATGATCAGTAAATTCGTAAATATCTATTATGTTTTGGACTATCCTTGTTTGTTTTAAAACCTGTGTAAGTTCGATAATAATGTCATGTAGGAAACTAATCTTCACTGTAAGTTGCTCAAAAAGCGAGGTAATTGTCCTTAATGCAGATAATTGTAATTCACTGTAATACGTGTGAATTTCATTTTTTTTGTCTGCTTTGTTTTGTTTTGTTTTGTTTTGTTGTTTTGTTTGTTTTTGTTTTTGTTTTTTTGTTTTATTATTTTGTTTTCTTTGCCAAGAAGAATATTTTTTCTCGGATTAGCTTCAAGAAGAAGCTGTTTTCAAACATTACGTCATTTTACATTACTGCATTACATTTTGTTTTATTTACAATATTTTCTGTATACATTTTCAATCGAGTTATCCCCCAGTTTTGAATGGGATCCATGTTTCTCGATCTTTAATTATCTGTGAAGTGTTTTGTAGATCATTGTTTGTCCTTTTGTCCTTTTTTCGTTTGGAAATTGTGTTGTCTGTCGTTCAATTGACGTATTCTAGTTACCCCTTTGGAACCTTCAAACTCTTTTTCTGATTTTTACATAATAATGAAAATGTAATTATTGCAAATTAAATCAGAAATAAGGGTAATATCAAAATTACCGAACTCCGAACAATCTTACAAAGGGAAAGTCAAAACTCATAAGTATATAAACCGACAAAATCAGTCAACAACCGGAAAACTGTGAAAACCGTAATGGAAACCAGACAATGTTTTAAACCAAATACAGAATTTAATCTAAAATAATTGTTTAAAATGAATGAAATTAAGTCATTAATATCTATCTGATTTCGTCTTACATTTGTAATTACCTGTAATTTATACATGTGTGAGTTCAGGTAAGACAATATATTATTCATCTTTCCTGATTTATTCATTCACTTATTCTCTCTACTGCTTTCCGGGATAAATTGTTTTCTTCGCTAAGTTTGCAGTTATTTGAGGGGAATCGATTTTGTCCCTTTAAAAGATTTTGCTATTTGTGTGGTATTTTTTATTATTTTATTTTTTTTTGCTTTTCATTTCATTTCAATGACTATCTATAAAGTCAAGATCTGAATATGTCGATTGACAAAGAAATGTCTACTATATTTTTAGTATCTAATTTTTTTTTTCTGCTTGGTTTGTCTGTTTTCATCTTTTGTTCAAAAGATGTAATTTCGATATTTACACCCAACCAGTACAGATTATTTCATCTGATTCTTCATAGCGTTACATGCGTTGCCAATGTACTATTAGATGGAACCATATTGACCAATCAAATTCTGCTTGACTAACTGCACATCAACCAGAATACCATCAATTTGTAACAAAAACCACAATATTTTAAGTAAGAGGTTTGTACAAATACGTCATCAAACGTCTAGTAATTACACACATTCAATAATGTAAGAGGTTGGTAATACATCCAGTTTTAAAACCATTATTAAAAAAGTTACCCATTAGGTCTCTATGTTAATTATATTTTCTGTGTAAAAATCTGCATGGAGAGATTACATATAGTGTAAAAGTCCAGCCATCAAAACAAAACAACAGACATGTGCTTTCAATGTATATTCATTGTACCATGTGACATAGGACATTTAAATATTAAAAGGCCACTCATTAACTGACCATTAAGGTGGTAGTCAATTGTTATTGATGTTCTTTGTCACATGGTGCAGTATGTTTTTTTGTGCTCGCTCCATCCAGATTTGTACACTTCAGAAAATATAATTATTATATTAATATCATAATACATTATTGTGTTTGTTAAAAATTAGTTTTATGAGGACAAGTTTATATCTCTCCCATGCTACATGAACTCGTAGTGATTTTTTTTCTTGTTCACACAACAGACTCGACCTGATGCTTGTACCAGCACAATATATGTACAATTAGCATGTCTTTAGTTAGAACTATATTAATATCTTCTGACTTAAATACATGTGTAACAACCGGAACATAATAATGGAAAATGTGGCCCAAATTGTTATTTGAAAAAAGAATTAAGAGGCATGAACATATCTGAAATATATACTTTACCCAAATCATAATATAATTGAAAAAGATATAGTATACAAATAAATCATATACAAAATAAAGACATCATCGTTCATAAGCCTATTATTAATTGTAACGTCTAACTTAGAGAATAGTGCAATATTCCCTTCTTCCTGTATTTATGCCAAATTCATTATTGTCAAGTACATTGATTTACCTTTCCGCTGTCATGTTAAAATTTTGTTTAGGGAAGTATTAAATAGCCAGATCTATATTTAACTGTTTTCATATTACCCATACATGCAGTGTGAGACGAAAAGTCACACTGACGTATTGCTATAATGTTAGAATATCACTATGTGATCTATATTTAACTGTTTTCATATTACCCATACATGCAGTGTGAGACGAAAAGTCGCACTGACGTATTGCTATAATGTTAGAATATCACTATGTGATCTATATTTAACTGTTTTCATATTGCCCATTCATACAGTAAACATGATGTATTGTTATATCATATTCTTCGTTATCATAGCAGAAGTAACTAGTAAGTATGTGATTCTATTCCAACAACAGTAATCTATATCAAATTATTGTATTGTATGTTTTCTATACGGTACTTTATTATTATTATACATCCCTTTCCAAGAAGTGAGAATTTTTAATAGCTGACTTCATTTGTTGCGTATTATGTTCGCAGGAGTGTTAAATTAATCCAAAATAATTGACTTTCGTGTTTACGGTGCGACATTGCGCCACTCTTAACAAGTGGTGCATATTGAATAATTCTATATTGTAAAACGGCACAATGAAATGTATCACATATGACCATTTTACTTTGGTTGATTTAATATATGGCTGAAAGCAATTGGCCAGACGAACGGGAGAGGAAAGACGTGCTTGACTCCGGTTAGTCCGAGATTCCTCTGTCGCCCGACGACATTATATATTATTGCTAGAGCCGTCGAACGTCAGAGCGCAATATATACGGAAAACAGCTGATTTGCCTCACCAGCTATGGGTTCGCACATTTCCGCGTTTCGTGGCTATCGGATTTTATTAACTATCAGAAACCCTTATATAAATCGCTTCACCAATCATTTTTCTATTCATTCATAACCATCTTACCCTCAGAAAGCGGTGTTACACTCCATTACAGCACGATTTTGCCTTAGATCCTATTATTCCGCCATTTGACTTCCATTTTCGAATCTACACACGTGATCTCGCGATACTAACTGAATGATGACAGCAACGCATTGCATGATGGGAGCTAATTAATGCAGCGTGCCAAATTATTTGGAGCATTATTTGCATACGTAAACAACATTCAAATCACATGGAAGACGATAAATTTAAGCGTATTCTGCAGGACAAACAGCCCATCTACAGATCAAAGCAGAGCAGAAGGAAATAATACAGAATGTGTTGGAAAGAAAAGATTCAACGGCAACAGGCTTCGGAAAGAGCATGTGTTACGTTCTCCCTTTTTGTTTTTGGACAAGGTACTACATTTTATTTTCTTATGGTTATCTGTAATTCACTAAATTTGCTGTTAAAATCATTACCAATCAATATAATCAACTGTATTAAATTTTATGTTAATTGTTCTGCCTTAACAGGCGCCTATGATTGGCAATAAAAATATTTGTTTGTTTGTTTATATGCAAATCATCTCCCATGATACATTGCGGTAATCGTAGTTTTCTCGTAGTCACGTGACAAATGTTTGAAAAATGGAAGACAAATGTCGAAATCATAGGATCTAAGGCAAAATCGTGCTGTAATGGAGTGTAACACCACTTTCTGAGGGTAAGATGGTTATGAATGAATAGAAAAATGATTGGTGAAGCGATTTATATAAGGGTTTCTGATAGAAAATAAAATCCGATAGCCACGAAACATGGAAATGTGCTGACCCAGAGTTGGAGAAGCAAATTCGCTGTTTTCCGTATATATTGCGCTCTGACGTTCGACGGCTCTAGCAATAATATATAATGTCGTCGGACGACAGATGAATCTCGGACTAGACTCCGGTGGATACAATACAAAGGATGACAACAATGCATATGGGATCCGTAAGTTAAATTTGAAGTAATGTCATTACGAAATTCTCAAATTATTTATATTATGCATTTATATGAAATGTCAAACCTTGAGAACCGCATCGATGTCGTACTGATTAGCGTGCTCGCATCGAGTGCGGTAGATGGTGGATTCGAGCCTCGGTTTGGTCAAACCAAAAACTTAGAACATTGGTATTTGTTGCTTCTCCGCTAAGCACACACCATTAGAGAAAAAAAAACAAAGACTGGTTGGCTCGGAATCAGAATAATGTGTCCGAGTGGACCCACATGTCTATCCGCGGATTGTTGTTTTAGTTAGCTAGCACTTTAAAAATCCAATTTAGTGTGTTGGTCTAGAACACAGTTGGCCTCATCATCATCTCATGAAAAAAATAACTTGTTCTCGCCATGATATAGTTGGAAAAAATTGCTGAATTGGCGTAAAGCAACAATCACTAATCACTCAAACTTACTAATATTATTTTGCGGAAAATGTGTAATGGTAAAACTACAGTTGTCTCTTTTGTCATAAAGCAATGTAGAATGTTGACCATCGGTGTCTAATATTAAGAACTTAAGCATAATGTCGGGTATCACAGCTGTATTTTGTATCAGCTTATTGGTAACACTAAAGTTTGCCAGTTAATGGCGACAGGGCGGTGGTTTTCTCCACCTAGCAGCGCTGATCTTATTGGATGCATGTGCAAATGTACGTCCGTTTTTAGGTTTCCAAAATGGATATCAGAAGCTAGTTTTATTTATTTGTCAAATATTATGAATTCTAATTCAGGCTAATTCCATTAGAGATTTATATTTACGGTGTTTAACACCACTTTCAACAATATTGTATTATATTATAGGAATTACACCAGTCGTCTCAGCTGGACAGATGTCAACCCCATCAATACGTACAGATAATGACTTAAATGTTGATATTAGATCTAAATACCCTATAACAGTAAGAAGTACATCTAAATCTTCTACAGTAGGATCCAGTACACGTACAACAGAAAACAATATTTCTGCATCAACAGGAGGCCATGAATTGCTGGTTGCCAGATCACCACAGGAACAACATGATTACAATCAACAAGGTAGTAGTATTATTCTGTGTCCTACTTTCTCATCAAATTTAAAAATACATTGAATTAAACTTATCGGGTCACAAGTGTGTATGGGCTTCATATACCTCAAAATATTAAAGTCCAACTGATCTTGATTTTTTTGGTTGGCAATTTGAACATAGATAGTATATGATGAAAGTGCAATTCTAAAATAAGCATGGCTGCATTATTTCATTAAAACAGACATCATTGATCCATAAAATTAGCTTAACTACGCCACTTACAGTATTACAGTATATGAAAAAGTCGGAAAGGTGAGCGGTTGTGTATATGTGTATTAGGGGTGTCGATTTTCCCCCTGTTTCTCTGATTTGTCGATTACATTTTGAACCTTTTCCGACAGCGTGTTATTATTTTTCTCTCTCTTTTATTAGATTTACTTTATTATCATATATCGTTCGTGTCATATTTGGGGTTGATTACTATTCTAAGCCCTTTATCTTCCAGTGCTAGACAAACTGAAGAAGGAAAATATAGAATTGAAACAGAACAAAATATATGTTATTTGTTGAAATAAAGACATTGAATTTGTCTTTCAACCCTGTGGCCACTTGGCATGTGACCTGTGTTCCGAACTTGGCATTTGCACATGTAAAAATTATTTTGAATTAAACAGTTTTGTAGTTTGTTCATAGCAGTCCGTTATTCAAATTAATTGCTGACTTTACTTAGGGCAGTGATTAAACAAGGTGCATTATATTGTAGGAATTACATCAGCCGTCTCAGCTGGACAGATGTCAACCCCATCAATACGCACAGAGAATGACCCAAATGTTGACACTGGATCTACATACTCTATAACAGTAGGCAGTGCATCTGAGTCTTCTACAGTAGGTTTCAGTACATGTACAACAGAAAACAATATTTCTGCATTAACAGGAGGCCATGAATTGTGGTTGTCATATCACCACAGGAGCAGCATTATTACAATCAACACGGTAGTAGTATTATTCTGTGTCATACTTTTCACCAAATTTGAAAATACATTGAATTATACTTATAATGTCACAAGTGTGTATGTTTTTAATATACCTCAAAATATTAAAGTGCAACTGATTTTGATTTTTTTGGTTGCAAATTTGAACATAGATATTATATAATCAAAGTGTCATTTTAAAATAAGCATAGCTGCATTATTTCACTAAGACGGAAATTATTAGTCCATTAAATTAGCTAGGCCCTGCTACTTTGGATTAGAATGTCTGCAACAAGCCGGGAAAATGAGCGGGCATGTATATGTGTATTAGGGGTGTCGATTTTGCCTCTAATTCTCAGATTTGTTGATTCAATTTTGGACCTGTTCCACAGTGTATTTTTTAATCTTTTTATTAGATTTACATTATTACCAGATACAGTTCGTGTCACATGTGGAGTTGATTAATATTTTAAGCCATTTATCTTCCAGTGGTAGACAAACTGAAGAAGGAAAATACAGAATTGAAACAGAAGATGATGTGTGTTATTTGTAAAATTAAAGACTTTGATTATGTCATTAAACCCTGTTGCAACTTGACATGTGACGTGTGTTCCGAACTTGACATTTGCATATGTAATTCACACGTTACTAGTAAACATGTGTGCATATTATCACGAGAAGTTCTTCACATTAATTTATTCCAGTTAACAATTTCGTGGAATGATTATGGAAAATGTTGGGAAGCACTCGTTCGCGTATTCTTACTCTGTTGCTAATAATGTGCCTTATCAATTGTTACGATGTCCACATACAAACTATTTTCGGTTCCTACAGTTGTTTGTAGGAAGGCTCATGTTTTATTTGCGTTATTTGTGTTTACTTGTGTATAGTGGTGTCTAACACGTATTGACCGTATGGGTGGCATGCATATGGCGGTGTCTTGTGGCAGGAGGGAACTGCTTTCCTTTCGCGGGCGTCTGGGTTTACCCCCGGTTTTTGCATGGATTCGTGTTGGTCAACGTTTTAGTTTTCTGTGTTTTGTGTTTTTGCTTTGTTTGTCTTCGTCCTGTGTCTTGTGTACCCAATGTTACCAGTTTCTCTCTGGATTGTCCGTTATTTATTGACCTTTCGGTTTTCTCTAATGTTTATTTCAACAGTGCGCATTGATAGTATAAATATCAAGTGTAAGAACTAAATGCGCAGTAAAATTCGATACCTACGTTTTTATTTCTATCACTGGGTCGATAGTCCTATTGGTGGACTATTAGTGTCCATAGATGTCATCCCACCAATAGTTAGTGTTCCGACGGTTACATGAATTATTTGCTATATATATATATATATATATATATTGAAATTTACAGTTCCTAAAAAATATAATAATTAATCAAATTAATGTTATCGTGACTCAGGTTTATGTAGGCCCTTTGACAATTACATGTATATTATTTGGCTTCCAATCGTTTGATTATGAGCGTCCTTGATGAAGTTTATACCCGGAACACGTAGATATCTACGATTTTATTACATGTCTTTTTTATCATTTATGTCGATCGTTTTACATGATATAATGCATTACACTAATAACGAAGATATGGGCCAATAATCCTATTTCAATCCCGCAACGTTTTATCGAAGTACTTTGTTAACTTTAAGCTACATGAAGTCACAAGCAATGCAATACAGAATAAAAATAAACAGTTTTCATATATTTAAAAATACATTTGTAAAAATATTACTTATCGGGTAGTAGAGTTCCTTGACTAGGTCCAGGGACAGAGGGGTCCAAAGAGCTCCCTGCTACTTCATCCGACACTTTTTCATCGTAGTCACTCTCCTGGATAATAGTTACCTTGTGGGCGGCTTTATCCTCCTTACTTAGAGGTGTCCAACTCCGCAATAACGGCGTCGAATAGGCATACCGAGGGTCACAATCCAGACGAAATATTGATTTCACCAATTGGAATACAATTTCATATATATTTTCATTACGTACATGGCTTCTCCAAATAATTTCAGACAAATGTTGCTCAAAATTTGACGTAGTTGTACAATTTATTATTCTAATGTGATCTTTGGATATTTTCCATGCCTCTCCAATTCTGTTTGTTGTGCACAAAACAATTTCGCCCGTTTAAATATTTCTATACGATTGTTTGAAAGTTGATTAATGAGTTACTGAAAAATGCTCATACTATCTCCCTAACATAACTGGCCCAGATGACAGATGTGTGGTGATATTCCATTCCTGTGCTACTGGCGGACTGGTGTAGGTATATTGACCATCTAAATAATTGTTTATGAAAAGAAGTAAGTCACGAATGTCATCAAAGGATCCTTAAACAAATTAATATTTTCTCATTCGAAATTGGTTAGCTGCAATAATGTAGCTCCTGTGACAAACTTGTGTCTCGGCAGAGCTACAACGCGGTCCAATTCGTCACATTGGAGCAAAAAAAAAGTTGCAGTTGAAACATAAAAAACTCCCTATTTACGCTTGAAACATTTCATTATAATTATTACTGATGATCCCAGTCCTTGTTAAATCGGTTTGGCTGAGAAATATATGCTTTTCAAAGGTAGCAACAACCTTGTTCAAATTTATCGATCGTTTTCCATAACCGGAAACTACGGAAGGCGGAGCTTTTCTAAATATGGTATTTCTTACTACACGCTTATGTAAACATTCACGCCTCAAATCGCCAAATATGGTATCGACATCCAAATATTGAGGCGGAAATGACGAAATTCAAAATGTTCAGAGAGAAAGTAAACATGGATTTTTATTTTGTGGGAATTACATTTTAAAATACTGGTAGGTGATAAACACTTGTTATAATAATGGACAGAAGGAAAGGTTATGTCTTATTATTGATAAATGCAGAATGCAGGCGTCAGAAACTCTGTAAGCGTGCGAAAAAAATTTCGGCGGCTGCTCCATTACGTGTAATGGCATCCCGTTATAACCCTTGCGAGTAAGCGAGCATTTAGAGTTTTATTATTAGAACTAGAAATTGGTGGCCGCTGGAACATCGAAAGGATTACCCGTCTGTAGTTTCTGATCTCTTGTTTAAAGCACACGTTTTACTGCAGTGATATTTTAACCTACTAGAAAGCAATCGCTTTCTCTTAACCATGAGAAGCATGCCATTGGACGAGAGACATACATTTGAAAATGTCCATGGAATACGGAAATCCGTAATTTTCGTGAATCGTTCCTTGGCCGTGTTTTTTTTTCGACCTTTCCTTCTTCCAGACATTATGAACGCAATGAAAATCAGCCAACAAAAGACTCAAATATATATACACGATTGAATTGTGTTCACTAGAAAACTTGAACCTGCAGTGTATTTATTTCTTTCAACATAAACAAAACTCACAACATATATCTCTATTTTGCAACCTGGTCATTTTCGCGTTTATTCAACTGATAATGACCCTGATAATCTTCCTCATTTGATGCAAAATCATAAATGTTTATATAAATCATTAAATGAAATACATAAGAAAATAAATAATATCTCATGGGGAAGAATGTCAGTGAAATAAAGCATATTTAACATTATCATTCTGTGACAATTTAGCCTACAAGGCCATAATGACATTCTTCCCCGTTTGACGTCAAATCATATCAAAGTGACGTTAATATATGCTTTATTTCACTGACATTCTTCCCCGTTAAATCTTATTTATTTTCTTATGTATTTTATAAAAATCTAACTAAGCATGTTGCCTGCAGGGGCGTAGCTACCGTAAAGCACTTTAGGCACGTGCCTACACATAATGTTTTCCCTAAAAATTTGTTATTGATGAAAAATGACAAACAACGCATTACATATTTTAATTATGTCTGTTTTATGTTTATTGTCCTGATGACAAACTTCCACAAGTTAAAAGATAAGCATTTGCAATGAGTGCTGTGACCTAAACTAACTCTTTGAAATTGACAGTTCATTTGATCTTCAAATGCTTTGTCTTGACATAAAATAAAACACAATTTGTTTTTCACACGCTTTTTAACATCTGAACCTAGAAATGAATTGATACAGTTACTAGTTTGTCATTGACTGTCAAAAGAACTGTTGTCGGGCTATTGGCTTGCAGTATAACGATGTCTGGCTCTAAACCTAAACTTAAAGTTAGAACTTTGGATGAAATGTTTAAAAAGATAAGCGAATCTTCAGAAGAAAAGTTTGAAGATACCAAAGGAGTAATCAGAAATCGTATATCGACGAACAGACAATACAATGGCAAAACAAAGTACAAAAGGACAAACAACGATCAACAAAACATACATATAAATCTAAAGATCGAGTAACAGGAACTTCACTAAAAACAGGGGGTGAACACAGGTGTTCTAGAAGGGTAAGCAGTTCCTGCTCCACAAGTGGCACCCGTCGTGTTAATCTAGTTACAAACCCGGTAATAAGTCGTGAATGAGGAAAGGACCGGGAAGTGTTTACGACAAGTGGAGCATATCCGTGGTCATTTGTGACACATATATTCTATAACGGTCAACCAAGTCATGGTGGCGACCGTAAAATTTTCGAAGTGATGACTTCAACTTTACCAAAGGGAAACCTTGGTTCAGTAGCTTCCTTGTTAGCAGCAACCCTCTATCAAGGAATTCCTGATAGGGACCACAAGCTCTGGAGTATCGTATCATCTGAGAGATATATACTCCATATGCAGGTGCTGCTGGAATGTTGCTACATATAAATGGAAAGTTCACAATGGGAAAATTGAAAATGATCCTGAACAGTTAGCACATACAAGTGAAAACAGTCCAGCACTTAGCTTATCCGAGACTGCTAGAGGACCTGTTGAATCTGAATCAAGTCAGACAGGAGCAACCAAATCTGACTTGGAGCCTTCCGTTTCAACCACCGATACTCAACATAATATTGAACCTCCATGCCATGGCATTGCCAAATTAACTGTAATGGATGACACAGTAAAGCGAAAACGTTTGTCTTCAAAGTGGAACGACTCTCATATATTTAAATTTCCAAGCAGGTACATAAATTAGAAACAAAATCCTTTTTAATTTTGTATTACATTATTATATATGATAATGATACATGTATTACATAAAATTAAGTTTGCACATCTGTTATTATAGGTCTTAATTACTTCCGGACATTTCTCTCTGTGTTGCCAGTGTAACAAAACATCGTTATTCTTTTGATACCCTGCAAAAAGTAACAGATGCATATAACTTTATCCATGTTCATCATCCGTCGGAACTTTTTTCTACAACCCCGAGATTTTGAGCTGCTTTAATATTTGGCTACAGGCGTATAATGACAAGTTACAGATCTAATTTTCTTTGCTGATTTTGAAGTATTAATGAAATACGTCGGATGCAATAGTAGCTTACGTGTAGCTACTCCGTTAGGGTATACGTAACATTCAGTCAAAAGTTCTCCTATTCAGCAAAAATATATTAACAACTTCGATTTTTGTATTGTTTCCATGATAAAATAAGAATATATTTCATGTCTTTCATTGTTCAGATTTCGCCATTTGTACATCTATTGATATGGATTTGGCGGATGTGTCCAATATCTCCAATGCAAATGATAGTGTCAGATATCTCCTCTTTGTTATCGACATATTTTCCAAATATCTCTGGATTGAACCACTGAAAAAAAACAGGAAAATGTGTAGTCAAAGCATTACAAAACATACTAACCAAAGACAGGAAATGTAAGAAATTACGATCTGATGGTGGTAAAGAGTTCAACAATAATACAATGAAGCAAGAAAACATTTACTACTTCACCACCCTAAATTCTGACACGAAAGCTAATGTGGCGGAACGTGGAATAAAAACTTAAAAATATGATGTATCTATATTTCACAAAACAGAGAACTCACAGATATAAGTTTTGCAAGACATTGTCAAGAGTTACAATGCAACACCTCATAGAAGTTTAAACATCATGGCTCCAAAAGATGTTAACAAGAACAAAGAAGCAGATTTATGGACTTACATGTATATGAAAGCCAAGAACAAGATCAGAAAATATCTATTCAAAACATGTGATTTGGTTCGAATATCCTGCATTAACATGATATTTGACAGATCCTATGATGAATATTTCACAATAGATATTTTGATGATCAAAAGCGATTTCGCATGCAGGCCATCCCCATGTATAGATTAAAAGACTTCACGAACGAACCCATTAAAAGAAGTTGGTGTCATTCATACCATTGTAAGTACTTTTACATATATTTAATTTGTTTTTTGTGTTATAATATGTATATATGTTCTATTTTTTTTAGTGGATTCATAGATGTGAGTGTTCAAATAATATTGAAATGTAGCAATGGTCGTACTAATTGTATCCCTGAAATGCTAAATCCAAATGGATAATAGTATAGAGGATTACAGGGCGGCCATTGGACTGTTTAATACTAAGAAAAGGTGTCTGTATGGACTGGTACATTTTCGGGCAGAATCATATCAACAAATTATATTATTTAACTTACAGTGTTCAGCTCTTGTCTTATCCCTGTTTCTTCTGCAGAGTACGATTCCGGAAATTAATATAGTTTTCCTGTTATATGTATTACAATTTATCCTAATTATAGGTGATGTAGAAACACATCCTGGTCCTGGTACGTATAATTCGAATCCACCGGTGAACATTACCAATAATAATGTAGACAAATATATTTCCATATGTAATATAAACATTAGAAGTTTTAGAAACAAATTACACTTTCTCCAAAATTTCGCAGATGAATATGATATACTTTGCGTCACAGAATCCCATTTAGATGTGAATATAAATAACGATGATTTATCACTTGATTTCTTTTCAAAAACCTTCATCAGAAAGGATCGTAATAACTCAGGCGGTGGACTTCTCATTTATTTTAAAGATGATATATTTGTTGAACGTGTAACTGACTTAGAAAACGACACTGACGAAACTATCTGGGTAAAAGTGCGAGCTAGAGGTCAAACCTTCCTTTTGTGCAACACTTATCGACCTGAATGGACAGACAATGAATACTGGACACGATTAAATCATGCAATAGGGATGGGTTACCAGGTAAACGATAATATTGTCATTTTGGGTGATTTGAATTCCGACTTATTTATTGCTAATAATAATAAATTAATAGAAACTATGATGTTGTTTAACTTAGCAAATATTATCAGTAAACCCACAAGAATTACAGCCGCATAGTAATACTTTACTTGATCCTATTATTATTAGTGATACTATGAATTATATACATTCTGATGTTTTAAAAATACCATCAGAAATTAGTGATCACGATGCCTCTGTGGCTTTTTTACAATGTTCAAAGAGTGTTTCTGTTTCATTCAAACGGGAAGTCTGGTTATATGATAAAGTTGATACACAAAAATTTATTGAAAAACTAGAAATAGTTGACTGGATAACCCTCCTCTGCCAATTTGATGATGTAGATGACATGTGTAATCAATTTACCAAAACATTTCTCGAATTGGCAAGGGAGTGTATTCCAACCAAGACAGTTATTGTTAGATATAATGACAAACGTGGTTCATCAGTGAAATCCGGAAAGAAATACGTATCAGGGACCGACTTCGTAAAATAATGTTAAAATATCATAGAAACCCGATACTTGTAAATATAAAAAACAGAGAAACAGGGTAAATAATTTAAAAAAGAATGCAAAGAAAATTTTGAAATCAACTTAGGGAACGACCATTTAACTTGAAGGGGGGAGGGGGGTTATGGTTTTTTTCTAAAAAAAATATTCTTATTCCCAATGTTGCTGAAAAAAATGTTTTGATTTTGGTGGAGGAAAAACAAAATCTGATTCAGAGTTTTTGTCATATAATCTAATGTTGAGTTCTGGAAAAACATTCGCGCTATGCGCGACAAAAAAAATATATTCTAACTCTTGTGTTGTCGGAAAAAAAAATTCTGAAAGAAACAAAAAACCATAACCCCCTTCAAGTTAGATGGTCGGTCCCTTAGATAACATTATTCTTGAAAATGCACCAAATAAGAAAACTTATTTGAAAATCATGAAAATGCTTTTAAAGTCAAATAAAGGATCTGGTAATTTCCCCCCTCTTCAAAACATGATTAATGATAACAACTGAGAAGAGTTCGCCTATGATGACGAGGAAAAATGTGATTTATTAAACAAGTACTTTAGTTTTATATCCAAATTGGATGAAGCAAATGCGCCCCTTCCCGATATCGAACTGAAAACAAATAATAATATAACTGATATTAATGTAAGGATAAAAGAAATTTTTGACATAATACAAATTCTTCATCCAAATAAGGCATCGGGGCCGGATGTCATCAGCCATAAAATGTTAAAACTATGTCCAAATAATATAGCATTGCCTTTGCAAACAATATTTAATAAATCACTCCACCAAAGTAAATATCCGACGAACTGGAAACTAGCTCATGTTATTGCAGTATTTAAAAATGGGGATTCTTCATTGCCATCTAATTACAGACCTATATCGCTTATAAGTTGTGTTGGGAAAATAATGGGGAGAGTTATATGCAAACATGTTTATAGCTATCTCCACCAAAATAAACTTATATATGAATATCAATCCGGTTTTCTTCCTAAGCATTCAACAGTACATCAGTTATTAGAAATTTATAATAGCATTTTAAATTCATTGGAGAAGAAGGAAGCAAATTGTTTTGTATTTTGTAAGTTTTCTAAGGCATTTGATAAAGTTTGGCACCGAGGCCTTTTACATAAAATGAAAGCATATGGGATAACTGGAAATTTAATTAATTGGTTTAAAAGTTATTTAAAAGCCAGACGACAAAAAGTTCTTATTCAAAATAATTATTCAGCATATTGTAAAATATCTGTAGGTGTTCCACAAGGCTCTGTCCTTGGACCTCTCTTATTTAATATCTATATAAATGATATTGCTGACAAACTTATATCACTGAGCAGACTATTTGCAGATGACACTTCGCTTGGCTATTCGAATCAGGACACAATGCAGTTGATAAATGTTATTGCTCATGATTTGAATGAAATGGATATATTGTCCAAAAAATGGCTTATGTCATATAATCCTGACAAAACAGAAATCATGATTTTCTCTAATCGTAGCATTCCAGAGAATCTTGATTTCTCCTTTAATGGAAAATCAGTGCCCATTACCACTTCTCATAAACACTTAGGTGTTACATTTAGCAATGATGCTAAGTGGAATAACCATGTTGATAATATTAAAAGTAGTGTATCTAAACATTTGAACATTCTACGTAAATTGAAATACGTCTTAGTCGCATTAATTTAGATAAACTATATCTTGTGTACATTATACCACTTTTTGAATATGCATGTGAACTATGGGATAACTTTGGGATTGGAAATTCACAAAAAATGGAACAACTTCAACTGGAAGCTGCCAGAATTGTTACAGGCTTACCTATTTTTACCAAAACTTAAATTTTATATAGAGAGACAGGTTGGGAATTATTATCTGCGAGACGGAAGAGACGGAAACTTCAACTTTTTTATAATATAGTTAATAAATATACCCCTAATTATCTTTGTACATTGATTCCCCCCACCATACAACGTACGTCAGTGTATCCGTTGAGAAATGGGAATGATATTATTTTACCTTTCTGGAGACTGTCTTCGACAAGCGATTCCTTTATCCCCTCCACAATAAAAATGTGGAATAGTTTAAATAACAATATTCGAAACGTTGATACTTTATCAAAATTCAAATCTGAATTAAAGAAAATCGACGAAACTGAAAATCATTCTGTCCCTACACATTTTTTCTGTGGTCCTCGAAAATTAAATATTATTTTAACTCAGCTAAGAAATTCAGCTTCGTTTTTGAATTTTGATTTATTTCGAGTTGGAATCGTATCTGACCCATCTTGTTGATGTGGTGCAGCCCTTGAAAATTTAAAACATTTCTACTTGGATTGTCCTATATACATACAAGCCAGAACTATATTGACAGGTAATATCAACAGGGTTACAACCTGCTATACTCTAGATATTGAATTTCTGACATGTGGCAATGATAATTTAACTTATGAACAAAATTGTATTATATTTAAATATGTTTTTGATTATATTAAATGTTCAAAAATATTCCTTATTGTATAACTGGAATTGAATTGGGTGAACATGCACATCATATGAATCCATCTTAATTTTATTTTTCTTTCTGTTTGTGAATATTTATCATTGATTCATTATTAGTGCTACATATAGTAATGCATGCCTTTGATGTACTTCTTTATTGTAACATATTGTAATTTGGAGAAGACTTCATTAGTTTGTTTAACTTGTGTCTAATCCATTTTGTCTGTTTAATTGGCAAATAAAATATGTTTAAACTAAAAAAAAAAGAAATGTCTATGAATCCTAATAGCAAAATGTAGATAAAGATGAAGATTGCCTATTAATATATTGAAAAGAAAATTAGGAAAAGAAATCGCAATGGTCAAATCAGTGTTTAGTAAAATGTGAAAGGTGACCAGATAAATATAATGAATACATTGAGGAAAAAGATATCACTGAACCCAACGCATACAATCACTATCCATGAATGATTATATAACTGTGAACAGTGACAAATCTCTGGAGTATTTTCCACAAATAAATCATACAAGTTAAAAACCCATTTAAGGTAGCACTATACAAAGATTTTTGTCCTCCAATCTTCCATCTGAAAACAGCTGTAACTTTCTTAATATTGCATCAAAATTAACAAATGAGGTACCATTTGAAAGAAGAAAGAAATATCTTTCCACTGATTATAATATTATGATTATGCAACAATTACATAATTAATTATTATACAATTAGTTGCAAAATCTTGATGTGTGCACTTGACCAAAATTAGCTGTTTCATGTTTATTCAAATGGTAAAACTTTTTTCAATTTCTTAATCAACACAGCATGACCTCCAAAACCGTGTCTCAGATTTTTCCTGTGATGTTTCAATCTCCCTTAAAGCCCTATTATGTGTATACAGCCTGACTTCATAAGATTTCACCAAATTTAATTGTGTGTAAAATTTGTTCTATTAATTCTATCAGAAATTCGAGACACGGTTTTACAGATAATAGGTCTAAGAACAACATATACCAAAACTAAGCCTCTAGGGGTACCAGTGCAGGAGCTAATTTCATTCAAAGTCGACATGTTATGTCAAAAATTGTAGTGGAAAATCCCAAAAGTTGTAATTTTCCTCTTGATGCCCCATTTTCTTGAATAAAAGTCTCAAATGTGCCATGAGAACACTTCAGGATTGACCTTGATTCATAAATCAACAATGATTTGACCAGAAAGATAGAATTTCTTCACACAAACTCTAAATATAGCTGGAAAATGCACACCCTGTGCAGTAAACACATGAAATTGGCGGGAGAAGTTACATCACTCTGACCTAGCTTGAGGTTAACTGCCTACTGATAAGGTCAAAACTCCACCTCCACTGACCAGATGTGAACCACTAATAATAACAGGAATCACCTGGAATCTTAGTTTGCTCATTATGTGTATTCTTTCCATTTAGTTGGATTTTACTAAATGAAAATTATACATTAGATATTTTGAAATAAATTCCATTGCAAATAACTAATTTATTTCTTTTGGTATTGATGAAAAGTTAGCTACATCCATGCTGCTTTCCCCTTCATTTAATGGAATCTTCCACAAACATGGTCAGTGGTCATACAACTATCAAATTATCCAATAGATAACGCCCACTTGTTTTTATCATCTCTGATTCAAGCACATGTGTTTGTTTACAAAACTAATTAAAGGTAATGCTCATTAATGGTACATCATATCTGAATTAATTGTTTTCACCTGTGTATCAAGAATATTATAAAAAAATAAAAATTGATTACACATTTTTTTTATGAAAAAATATCAATTTTTGTATAGTGCTACCTTAAGCGCACCACTTTTGCTAGAAGGGCCATGGAGAGTTGTCTTAGTAGAGCCTGACATTGTATGTACAACATCAAAAACTGATGCAATTGACCTGCATTCCGACATCTGTGGGGAGTCCATCGTGGAAGGTGAATATCGACCTCTTTTGCGTCGATTACCATCCACTTCTGTTGGCAATTGGATGACAGTTGCTGAGACAATATTCTACATGCTTATTAAAAGCAATATCATCTATTAAATAGATGTATATATAACTACTGATCACGACGTTTTGGCTTCATTTCTGGATCAACCTTCAACCATCACACTTCATTTAAAATCGTTCTCATTTTTCTGAAAGATGGATAACATGTATACACCTAATACCCAGAAGTGGATTCATTACTACCAAAACTTGGGTAAAGATGGACACAATCCTTATGTTAACTATGCACACTGAAGAGGAAAGCAGATCAGTGGTGGGTCCTTATCTGGTAGTCCCCAACAATGTATTACAACTGTAGGACCCTCACATCAGGTGGACATGATGAAAAAGGTATAGTATATTTAGTTTCTCATGTGCAACAATCTTTTGATCAAGCTAAAGATGAAGTGAAAAGAAATATACGAGGTATAAAGAGGAAAAGAGCAGATAAAACTGCCATGGAACGTCGGCGGAAGCAGATCGAAA
Source organism: Bathymodiolus brooksi (assembly GCA_963680875.1). Lineage (NCBI taxonomy): Eukaryota > Metazoa > Mollusca > Bivalvia > Mytilida > Modiolidae > Bathymodiolus > Bathymodiolus brooksi. The sequence goes on along the minus strand of OY804581.1, from coordinate 17,808,318 downwards.
ACGTGAAAAAGGTTTCGAAGAAAAAAAAATGAAGAAAGCTCGAAGGAAATGGTCAACAGTAAAGCGATTGAACAGATTGAGAAAAAAACAAGAAGCCAAAGCAAATAACAAGCTAACCAAACAAATACTCTGAAAAAGAAACTCGAGGACATTGTTAGTATCTGAAATGGTTCCTTTATCGACAGATGGATTTCAAGAAGCACAACCTAGTGGTATTGACCTGTTTTCACTTCCACCAAAAATTACATGTGTGGAAAAAATATATTATGACGAACAAAGACCTACTTCTCAACTGAGTGGGAATTCACCCATTGAATTCATCATTGCGGCGCAAAATTCCTTAGAATACATAGACTTAAAGAGATATGTTGTTGCACTGTCCCGATTTCACTCTTATTGCCTGCAATTTTCCAGCATTCTCTACTTTGACAAACTGTGGTCGGTTAGTCGGTTATTTGCAATGAGTTGCACGTTTTTCAATTGGGGGCGTATACTGCTAAATGTAAATAAATCATTCCTGTCCAAATTACCGCGTAATTCAATTATCTCAAATTTCAATCTATCATCTACTGGATCACATAGGTGAATATTTAACGCATAGCCTTGGACAATGTTCTTTAGTGTATATGTATATCTGCCTTCTTGTAATTGGTTCCTCTTTTGATAGTGAACAAGTATTCCAAGTTTCAAATGCATATCTTTGATAGTTTTTTGAGAAATGGACTCTGACAAAAAACTTAACCGAAAACTCAACCGACCCAGACGCAGACGCAGACGCTGACGCCGGAGTGACGACAATAGCTCGACTTTTTTTCTTCGAAAAGTCGAGCTAAAAAGGACAATCCATAGACACTGACAGCATAAGGTACACAAGATGAAGGAGATTAAAACAAAAACACATAATATGTGTTGGACATCGCTTTGCGCACACAAACACAAATATAATGATCATAATGCACCGCTTAGAAAATACACTATGCATACTTTGATGTAATGTGTCGTTAGAATAGAATCACATACTTTTTTCACATACAATAATGTTTCTCATTAACATTTTCTCTATGACACTCATATGCACAATACTATTGTTACAAACAGCTTGGAGAAACCGTAAATGTAAGGAAATACAGTGTTCCTATTGTTACACAGACCTATTTGCAAGCTTAATTCCATAATATGAACGACTTTTTTACATCAATGAAAATAAACAACACTAGGAGTGAAAAATACTTATATTATTTACTTTACTTGTAGTTGATAAAAAAGAATTAAAAAATATATTAGCTGACGGTAAATGTTTGTAAGTGTCCTTTGACTGTAATGAACCTTCCAAGAAGATTATTCACTGATTTTTGATGTTCTATCACACTGATAAAAACTTAACATCAGGATGACATTCATAGACTTTGTTGTGTTTTAGCACTTGCTGGGTTGGAGGTGTTTTCCACTTGTGGAGAAGTGTGAGTTTGTCTCACTAATGAAGGCTTCAAAATAGTGATAAACAAGGGTTAAAAACTTACAAAAATCATATTTACATATATTTTTTGACCATTGAATACTTTAGATCTGGCGATGATCTCTGTTAATTCATATTAGATATGGAAACTACATCGACAGCACATTTGTATTAACTACCGTAGGTGATGGAGCATATCAACTAAATTATTTATACAGCAGAGTGGACCAGCTAAAAGTAGCATAGAAATAGGGATATGAGCCCATGGTGCATGGTGGTGCGGGGTGGCATTTCGGTGCCACCTTAGATAATCTTAGAATGATGGAGGTTGGTGCAATGCGAAATGTGAATTTCAGTAGTCAGTTTGAATATTCGTACCAAGTAAAATTAATCATCTTATTTAACATCATGTAAAAATTAAACTGTAAGATAATCTTCTAAGTGGTGGGTTGATTTTGAAAGTGTGTTGTTAAAGGGCTTGTACTGCTATTACAGAAACAATGGTGATGGTTTAAAGTTGAAATTTGAGTTGTTAAAGGGCTTGCATTGCCATTAGAGAAGAACGATATAATGTATTGAAAGGTTTGCTGAATTTAATTGTTCTTAAAGGAATTGCGTCATTATCAGATATATACTCGCTGGAAGCAGTCGCTATGAATACAATGGAGGATCCAAAGTTTGAGCGATTTCTAAAACATACTTTGCTATTTGTATATGCTAATATTGTAGTATAATTCCTACCCGTTGCTGTGAAGGATAACTGTTACGGGTGTGAAGTAGACCATTCAAGTCAAACACAACATGCATGTTTGATGTGCAATATAAGTGAACATTTGGATACTTATTTTGAAGAGACATTTAACTAGATAAAATATGAACTTATGGTGTTCAGATTTTGGGAGCAGATCGTACTAATGGATAGTATTACGGAATTCAACAATGTGAAATGGAAGAAGTGGAGTACTGGTGCAATATTCATATGCCTACGTCTGAATCAATTTAAAGCAAAGCTGATCAATTCATATCCGTAGAGGATATATTTTAAAATAAATGAGAATTAAAGAAATATGTTATACGATTGAAAACATTAAACATGAACAGACATATTCTCCGCAACTCTAATTTCATCAAAGCTTTGTACTTTCCCGAACCTCTTCACAGAAAGGAAATGATTGAATCCATTTCACAAGATGAACTTTGTGCAGTGTCTGATATAGCCACACACATTATTGAGGGGAGACTTGTTGTTAATTATTTCCACAGACAAACACTTAAACAATACTAGAAAAGAATAAAATTTTTAGCCAGTCCAAGAATGAATACAAATCGAAAAAGGCAAACTATATTAGTTGTTCATAATGTGATGCTATTACTGATAAAACCAGTTCTACATTTATTGGATGAACTTTGATTTTTGTTTTTATATCAGTCAATGCTTTGTACAAGCATCATGATATAAGTGAAATAAATGTAGATGAAAATGATCTTGCTATGAAAATTAGGCATTCTTTGCAAAAGATGATTATTTATATACAATTGTATTGCCACAATATAAAAACACATGCAGTTCACTTGTCGTTCATATTACGATGAACACTCGCATAAAACAGTTGTTAGAGAAAATATATTATAATTTATCCAATTCTGGTGCATATTTAGGTCCAGAAAAACTTGATAGAGTCTTGAAATCTAACAGCATAACTCGCATAGGAAAAACCCATGTTCGTAAATGGTTACACAATTAAGATGATTATAGTCTCAGAAGAGAACTCATACATTCCTTTAGAAAAGCACGAGTTGTTGTTGTGGGTATTGATGATCAGTTTGATATGGATTTGACGGATGTGTCCAATATCTCCAATGAAAATGATAGTGTCAGATATCTCCTCTTCGCTATCGAAAAATTTTCCAAACAAGAAAACATTCACTACTTCATCACTTTAAATTCTGACACGAAAGCTAATGTGGCGGAACGTGTAATAAAAACTGCTAAAAGTATGATGTATCGATATTTCATAACACAGAGAACTCACAGATGAAAAGAAGTTTTGCAAGAAATTGTCAAGAATTACAATGCAACACCTCGTAGAAGCTTAAACAACATCGCCCCAAAAGATGTCAACAAGAACAACGAAGCTTAACACCCATTTAAGCGCACCACCGTTGTTCGAAGGAACATGGAGAGTTGCCTTAGTAGAAGCTGACATTGTATGTACAACATCAAGAACTGATGCAATTTACCCGTATTCTGACATATATGGGGAGTCCATCGTGAAAGGTGAACGTCGACCTCTTTTGCGTAGACTATCATCCACCTCGTTGGCAATTGGATGACAGTTGTTGATATGCCATTCTGCGTGCCTAAGAAAAAAAATAACATCTATTAAATAGATCTATATATAACTACTGATCAAGACGTTTTGGCTTCATTTCTGGTTCATCCTTCAACCATCACACTTCACATAAAATCGCTCCTATTTTTCTGAATGATTGATAAAATGTATATACCTAATACCCAGAAGTAGATTCATTATTACCAAAACTTGAGTAAAGATGGACACAATCCTTATGTTAACAGGGCCCGTTTGGCTCAATGAGTTAGGTCGTTGGATCTAACAGCTCATACAAGCCTATCACCAATACGGCGTGGGTTCGCGCCCGGTTTTGTAAATTACAAAAAAAGGTGCACTCAACTCACAGCCGCAAGTGATAAAGCTTACCATTTGCTTGCCCATGGTCGGTGGTTCTCTCCGGGGGTTTCTCCACCACTAAAACTGGTGGCCATGATATAGCTAAAATATTGCTGAAAGTGGCGGTAAAACACCAACAATCAAAATCAAATCAAACCCTTATGTTAACTATGCACACCGGGGAGGAAAGCATATCGGTGGAGGGTCCCTATTTGGTAGTCCCCAACAATTTATTACATCTGTAGGACCCTCCCATACAGGTGGACATGATGAAAAAGTGACAGCAAATTTAGTTTTTCCTATACAACAATCCACCGATCAGGCTAAAGATGAAGTGAAAAGAAATATACAAGGGATAAAGAAGAAAAGAGCAGATAAAACTGTCGGTCCCACCAGGAAACGTCAGAGGAAGCAGTTAAAAAAAGTGAAAAATGTTTCGAAGAAAACAATGAGGAAAGCACCAAGGAAAGGGTCAGCAGTAAAGCCATTGAACATATTGAAGAAAAACAAGAAGCCACGAAGAAAACAAGCTAACCAAACAAATACTCTGAAACAAACTGAAATCTTGAATTGAGGACATATTTAGTAACTGATATGGCTGCTTTATTTACAGTGGGATTTCAAGAAGCCTAGTGGTATTGACATGTTTTCACTTACACCAACAATGCAATATGTGGAGAGAATATATTATGACGAACACAGATCCACTTCTCAACTGAGTAGGAATTTACCCATTGAATTCATCATAGCGGCGCACAATTCCTTAGAATACACATACTTAAAGAGATATGTTGTTACACTGTCCCGATTTTACTCTAATTTCCTGCAATTTTCCAGCATTCTCCACTTTGACAAACTGTGGTCGGTTAGTCGGTTAATAGCAATGAGTTGAACGTTTTTCAATTGAGGGCGTCTACTGTTAAATGTAAAAAAACATTCCTGTCCAAATTACAGCGTAATTCAATTATCTCAAATTTCAATATAACATCTACTGGATCACATAAGTGAATATTTAACGCATAGCCGTGGACAATGGTGACTATGCTCACAATAAACCACAGAAACATATGTTTTCTCACGTTTCTTTTCCAGTAATATGCGTGGGACATAATTTATTATTTATTAATCAAAGATATGTCTAATGACCAGCTGATATAAGATAAAGCAAATAGGTAAAGACATATTTATTCTCAATCAAACATATGTTATCGTTTGAAATTTTACGTTCTGTAGATGTGCCTTAATATGTTCGGGCTTTTACTGCTAGACATCCCTCCGATATTGGGAGAACTCTACTCATGCAACTTTTCTCAATATAAAAAATAAGAATGTTGAAAAATAAAACCAACTTTTAAATATTATCGTTTCAGGTGAGCCAAATATAATTCCATTAGATGTGCGCTATTTTACCATATTATATTTAAGCGTTATAGACCATCTGAGACGTTATGGGTATCAGCTTGAGACTGACATCCGCGAGGGGGGGTCTACTTCAAATATACTCATGTATTTGGGGTAGTGGTTAGTACAGACCTAGTAAATCATCAAAACCCGATCACATTAGCGCATTTGGGAAAAATCATCAAGTAGAATGGGTGAAACAGCGGACTCTCGATCATTACTTTTATTGTGTGATTTAATACAGACCTATCGAAATCCAGCAAAATTCAATCACATAGAGTAACTGTCATTTGCGCATGCAGAAATATCGTCTCACAATCCATAGATGTAGGTGGGTTTCACGAATTTATTAACTTGTTTAAACTCCTGTTTCTGGAAAATTTATCATCCATTCTCAAAATGACAAACAATGATGTTATATTTCAACAATTCACCAATAAGGATGGTGATATGGAATTCCGACTAAAATTTGGGGGAATAAAGTCTTTAGTGTATTTGAGACATAGCCAGTATTTTTATTTGGATTTGTATGACAACAACCCAGGGAGATACAAATTCAAAGACATAGCTCACGGTTTGGATGAAATATATATTTTTCTATTTCAATCAGAAACAACTTGGACTCGCTTCAAAACTGCTTCCAACCACTAGTATGAACAATTGTTTTATTAATCAAAGTAGCTTAGTGATGTTCTGATATTTTTATTATTTTCTTTATAAATCCCTCCTGTAATAAATGCATCCACATCAGTGAGTACGTGGGTTCCACCAGAAAACCCAGAAGAAGCACACACCCATCTTAATCCTACATGTTACTATGTAGTTGATATGAACTTTAACCGAGAAATGACTTTGATAATGTATTTTCTCCTGACGCTACCATTCATATTCAATACGATCGTCATGGACGACTGCATGACAACCAAAGAGTGAAATTTCTGTTGATGATTCGCCAAACGTCTGTTCGGAAGGTATGAATGACATGGTAGGACATCAATCCACTGTTATTGAAGTGGAATATTCAAATTCAACCAATGAAGTTGTGCATCCAGACGAAGCAACTATGGAAGTTGATTACAGTGTTCCAGTATCTGATTATACTCCTGGAATGGAAAGCACAACTGAACACAATTTGATAGTGTTCACCTACAACAGCACAGCCTGCAATGAAATAGTGAGTGAAAGTACAAATACAAAACATTGTTTACAAAATGGAACATCGTGTTTATGCGCAAATCATAACAATTGCTAAGGCACATTATTAGCAACGGAGTAAGAATACTAGAAAGAGATATTTCGAGAATTTCAATCATGGCGCTAGATCAATGCTTCACATTTTCCATAATCATTCTGCAAAATTGTTTACTGGAATAAATTAGTGTCAAGAAGTAGCTTATCGTGATAATATGCACACATGCTTGCTAGTTGCATGTGCATTACATTGCAAATGCCAGGTTCGGAACACACGTCACATGCCAAGTGGCCACAAGATTGAAAGACAAATTCAAAGTTTCTATTTCCACAAATAACACACTTCTTTTTCTGTTTCAATTTTATATTTCCCTTCTTCAGTTTGTCAAGAACTGGAAGATAAAGGTTTTAAAATGTCAATCAACTCCACATGTGACACGAACGATAACTGGTAATAATGTAATAAGAGAGAGACGGAAAATGTCTAACGTTTATTTACACACGACATAAACAACCATATCAGAGGATGACATACATTGTATATGACATATTACAATAAACAAAATAGAACATTAAACATTTCTAAAATTTGTGAAAATCCAAAATATTTTATAAATATAAATAAATTATTTTAAAATTTCCATTTTCTTCTTTCAGCCCAAATATCTCTTCATGAGACGAATCTGTGATGTTTATGTTTATAAAATAATGTAATAAAACGAAATAAACTACCATACTGTGGAAAGAGCTCCGAAATCCTACAGAAAAATAGTAGATAAGGGTAATAACAAAATTACAGAACTCCGAACAATCTTACAAAGGGAAAGTCAAAACTCATAATTATATAAACAGACAAAATCAGTCAACAACCGGAAAACTGTGAAAACCGTAATGACCCTGATTTGGTACAGGCATTTCTAAAAAGAAAGAGGTAATAGTGATACACCTAATACAGAAACACATTGTCGCCCACTTTTCTGGCTTGGTACAAACACTTCGATAAAAGGTGGCGGGTTGAAATAAGTTTATGAAACCGAACCTCCCTTCTTAGTGTAATGCATTATATCATATAAAACGATCAAATAATCCATGTAAGTGTCGGAACACTATTAAGGTATGATACCTTTGGAGACTCTTAGTACATCAACAGTGCAATCAACCCAGTGATAGAAATTAAAACGTAGGTATCGAATTTTACTGCGCATTTAGTTCTTACAGTTGATAATTATACTATCAATGTGCACTGTTGAAATAAACATTAGCGAAAACCGAAATGGCAATCAAGAACGGACAATCCAGAGAAACTGGCAACATTGGGCACACCAGTAAAGAAAACAAAACACATATAAATAAAACGCTGACCAACACGAAACCTTGCAAAAACCTGTGGTGAACCAAGAAAGGAAAGTCAGTCCCACCTTCCACAAGACACATTCATGCCACTAATACGGTCACTGTGCATTAGACACAACTATTCGCAAGCAAACACATATATCATAAATAAGACATGAACCCCACTACAAACAACTGGAGGTAAATAGGAACCGAACATCGTATATATGTTGAGATCGTAACAATTGCTATGGCACATTATAAAACGGAGTAAGAGTGCTTCCCAACATTTTCCATAATCATTCCACAAAATTGTTTACTGGCATAAATTAGTGTCAAGAAGTAACTTATCGTGATAATACGCACACGTGTTTACTAGTAACAAATGTCAAGTTCGGAACAAACGTCACATGTCAAGTGGCCAAATGGTTGAATGACATATTCAAAGTTTTTAATTCTACAAATAACACACATCTTTTTTCTGTTTCAATTCTGTGCTTTCCTTCTTCAGTTTGTCTATCACTGGAAGATAAAGGGTTTAATATATTAATCAACTCCAAATGTGACACTAACTATATCTGGTAATAATGTAAATCTATTAAAAAGAGGACAAAATCATAAAAAAAAATAACAGGTTCAAAATATAATGAACAAATCTGAGAAAAAAAGGCAAAATCGATACCTTTAATACACATATACATGATCGCTCACTTTACCGGATTTTTCATAATACTGTAATACTGTAAGTGGCGGGGTCAAGCTAATTTTATAGACCAATGATTTCCCTGTTAGTGAAAATAATGCGGCTATGCTTAGTTTAAAATTGCACTTTGATAATGTAATATATATGTTCAAATTTTTAACCAGAAACATTCAAAATCAGTTGTTTAATATTTTGAAGTATACGAAACACATACACACTTGTGCCATGATCAGCTTAATTCAATGTATTTTTAAATTTGGTGAGAAAGCATGACACAGAATAATACAACTACCTTGTTGATTGTAATCATGCTGTTCCTGTGGTGATCTGACAACCAACAATTCATGACCTCTTGTTGATGGTGAATTATTGTTTTCTGTTGTATATGTACTGGATCCTACTGTAGAAGATTCAGATGCACTGATTGCTGTTATAGGGAATGTCGATCTAGTGTCAAAAGTTGGGTCATTCTCCCTACGCATTGAAGAGGTTGCTTTCTGTCTGGCTGGGACGGCTGCTGTAATTCCTAAAAGATAATACACCTTGCTTAATCAATGCCCTAAATAAAATCAGCAATTAATTTGAATAACTGACTGCTATGAACAAGCTACAAAACTGTTACATTTAAAATGATTTGAACAAGTGATAACCAATATGGTGTATGTCTAACAAAATACCGGAATATACCTGAAATATTGTTGAAAGTGGCGTTAAATACCATAAACATAAGTATCTAATGGAATTAACATGAATTAGAATTGATAATATTGGACTAGCTTCGGATATCCCCTTTTGGAAATCCAAAAACGGACGTACATTTGCTCATGCAACCGGTTAGATCAGCGCTACTAAATGGTCATTAATAAGGTTATGGCTATGGTGCTTAACGCCACTTTCAACAATATTTCCGTTGTATCGTGGCGGTCAGTTTTAAGGTATTAGAAAACTTGAGTACCCGGAAAAAAACCACCCACCTGCCGCCAGTCACCGACAAACTTTAGTGTCACTAATAACATGATACACCATATAGATGTGATACCCCACAGTATGCTTAATATTTTAACATTTGACCCCAATGGCCCACATTCTACATGGCTTTATGACAAGAGAGAAGACTGTAGTTTTACTATTACGCATTTCCCGCAAAAGAGTACAATACTCCCGCGTATTGAGTTTTATTTTCACACATCAACCGCTACTCGCAAGCACCTTATATTCTGACTTTTTTCAACGTCACCGTATTCTAAGTACTAGACTATTAAATCTAGAATGCTTAAATAATCGCCTCATCCTGGGTTTCAAAAATAGATTTATCTTATCATTCACCAATATATAAGCACTAAATAAAAGTATGAAATTATCAAACACATAACCGTAATATATACTCGTTTGGCATTTCATATTAATGTAAAATATATATAGTTTGAGAATTTCGTGGTGACATTACTTCAAATTTAACTTACGAATCCAATTTTCATTGCTGTCATCCTTTGTATGGTATTCACTGAAATCAAGCACGTATTTCGTCTCCGTTTCATCTGGCCTATTGTTTTCAGCCATATCTTAAATTAGATAAAGTAATATATATATATATGTGTAAAAACATTTCACTTTGTCATTTTATAATGTAGAATTATTTAATATGCACCACTTTTTAGGAGTGTCGCAATTCAGACACCATTAACACCAAAGACAATTTAGATACCAACTTTTCTAAGAACCACAACCACCTTTTTAGTAATAATTGTATTAATTAGGAACTGTATATTGCAATAACAAATATATATAATAAACCATGACAGTGTCGAGACGGAATACTGGGAGTTCATAGCTGTTGAACAAGTGATACTGATATCTAAGAAGAGTTTGAAGATACCACAGGGGTAATCATAATTCATCAATCGAAGAAAAACATACAATACAATAGCCAAAAGAAAAAAGTACAAAGGGACAAACAACGAGGTAAAACACATACACATACAACTAAAGATCGAGTTAAAGGAACCCGACTAAAACCCAGGGATGAACTCAGGTGCTCCGAAAGGGTAGGCAGTTCCTATTCCACTAGTGTCACCCCTATTGTTTTTGAGTATTGCGCTTAGCATAGCAGAATTTCTTAACATATATTTCAGAAGTTTAAGTTAATTCAAATTAAAAAAAGCAGTATTTTTGCAATCAAACGAAGTTGTTGTATATTGCCCTTAAAATAATATAGTAATATTAAACTGCTATCATAATTTCTTTATATATATTTCAGAATTAAATTAAATTAATTAAAAAAAGTATATGCTTGTCATCAAACAATTATTTCCTATCGAACAATTATTTAAAGAACTTTCATTAGAAAGTTTTAATACTGAACCACGTAGAAATGAATAAGCACACATGATTTGCATTTGGTCTAAATACCCAGTTTTACGAGCAATCTATTTAGATTGATTGACGATTAGCTTGAAATCCGTTTGACATAGGGGCGGATACCCAACTAAATTGCGCGACAAAAACGTATCAATGGGACGAATGAAAAGTATACAATGGGGCGGATTTAAACATGTATAAATTGAGTGGGTCTTGGATGTTCGTTGTCCTATATCTATGGATAGTTTTCTGGTAATATAATATAATATACGTGCTAGTTAAAATATTTAGTTTTAGTTAGGTGTTTGTTTGATGTACATCTCCATGAAATATCTTCACATTTTAGAATACTGTCTTTTTCGGATTGTGAAGTCTTCGACAATAATACATTTTTTGCCCATATTTGTTTGCGTCTTATTTTTTTTTAACGTCTACATGCAGCAGTGTGTGATTAAATGTTACAAATATTTGAATCAAGACAAGCGAATACGCATCTTAATTACAGGTAAACATACAGGTAAGTAAAACAATATATCCGCCCCATTGTAAACTTTTTTCCGCCCCTTTGATATGTTTTTTTATAAAGGCATATCCGTCCCAATGTATGATAGCTCTTGAAATACATACGATAAATCGGTTAAATCAACCTATTGAAAAATAGGTGTACAAAATTTACCATTGATTTTCCGACTTAAAGATGACGAAAAATGATAAATAGTAATTAATTGCAAAAAGAGTAAAAAGTTACAATTTGACATTTGAGCCTCATTTTAGCGATAAGGTACCATGTTTCACTTTGACGACATTTAGTATTTAATGTGTAAGCATTCTTTTCATAATTTGTATTCAATGTACACCAATAATCATGATAATTGATGTGATAATATGTATTTACTTTGTATTAATTTGATCTCGCTCACTCTGTAATCTCTGTATCATTGGTTTAGAGAATACAGTTGTTATTATTAATAAGCTAATTATAATGTGTTGTTTAATTAGTGTACAATGGGAGGGGAGTGATATCAATGTACTCCAAATCCACAATTATTTTGAAATGTAGACGTTAGAAAACTAAGTAGGAAGTAAAGATATATTTTATTATCATAATTTATCAAAATAGCAAAATAAATCAATATATGATCAGCACATATATTTTAATATCATACTTTATGAAATAAATCAAATATTCAATTATGATTTTAAGAAAAAAAATTATTTGCAGAAGTATCATGGAAAATTTAAAGTTTATAATTTTTTTTGAAAAAGAAATATTTAGATTATTCTAAAATTTAAGATTTTCACATTTTATATTTACAGAATTATTCATATCTTTTAAATTCAGACTTTTAATATACATTTTTGCAAACTTTCTTTGTTAACTTTTAATCTTTTCTTGACTTACAAAATTGTTCATTACCGTAAGTTTGGATTTCATACATGAATTTTAAACAAAAGTTTTTTTTTTAATTTAACAGAATTATTCTAATATTTTTTTTCAGTTAACAATCACTAATATTTATATACAAATCTTTTCTTGTCATATCTTTTGTTTTTATTTACAATATTTTTTGTCATATTCTTTTACACTTTTTTGCAATTTTAATATATCACTTTTATTAGATATTGTTTTACATATCAAAATGGTAGAAGAAATGACCAACTCAAGTTACTCAGAATACTAACAACAAATTTGTCTACGAAGAGAAAACACAAAAACAAACAAGAAGTATGTGGTCATGTGTTCTCTTGTATCCAGTATACATCTAGAATCATGGTTCTCTATGGGTACTCCGGCTTCTTCAACCACTAAAACTGGTCGCCATGATATAGCTGAAATATTGCTGAAAGTGGCGTTAAGCCAAAATCAAGTCAAATCAATTAAATGCTACCTACTGCTTATTCATTTCCTTTGCAATTAATATTAATGTACTTATATAGTATTACACATTAATAAGAACGCAGCAACTAATCTGGTAAAATTATTTAAATTGCTGCGTATTCTTTTCCTTTGCAGTGAATATTTATGTATCCATTACTATGTTCAAATTCAAGTACAGCTTGAAAATACCAAAGAAGTAATCAGAAACATCAATCGAATAAGGACAGACAATACAATGGCCAAGGAACAAAAACCCAAAAGGACAATGATCTTTACACATACAACCAAGAATTGAGCAAATCGAAGAAAGGAAAAACCCTGTGTGAATTCATGACGGTGAAGTTTTCTGAACAGTAAAGTTGTACTCTACCCATTAGTGGCACCCATCATATTACTATTGTAAAGCATCCGGTGGTAAGTCATGAATAAGGAAATGATGGAAGTGTGATAACGAACAACGGAACGCATGAGGGTGCTCAGAAGCCGTAAATCAATGAAGGACAAACAATAACCTGCAAAACAATATATCTCCAATCAGTTGTCTTGGTTTGCATGATGCCGACGCAAGTTGGTAAAGCGAGTATCGAATGGACGATGGATATGCGGAACATTATATAGGTTACACCACATTGTACCAATTAATGTTATTGGTTTGTGTCACAGTAGCATTTTCATCCAATGAACACACAATGGCAAACCCTTAACCGGCAGGTTTAATATTTTTTTTCACGAATGATGGTACCAATCTGAATCTTAGTTAACACAATTGTATAAATATTGATTGATATGTTTAGAATAATTACAACGAGAAATTAAAACTTCCAAATTCAAATACAAAAAGTATGCAAATAATCGTTTGAAGGTTGAAGTAACATACATAAAAATATGAAACAACACCTTACATTTATTGCTTGGTGGTCACCATTGCAAGTAAGCAGAAACATCAAAAAGTGTTATTCATGTGACTCTGCATTCCGTTCCTATATGAGGTGTTTTGCTTGTTTATTACCCTTGTCATATTAAGCGTTGTTTTTGTTTACCACTTTGAACATGTCCTCGCGTCAACACTATTTATCGAATTAAGATAATATATTTCTGTCAAAGTGTTAATTGAAGTGGTATGAGATTGGTATTTATTGCATAAGAAAATAAAGGAAAGCGTTTGAAAATATATAAACTTTATTTATTTACATATTAGTAATAAGTCTTTGTTCATTCCAAAGCAATGCAACTTATATAATACATAGATTACACACAGAATAAATAACAACAGCAGAGGATGACATACAGTATATATGACAATAAACAAAACAATTAACAATTTCATAGTTTTGCGGAAATACAAAGATATTTTATAAATATAAATAAATTATCTTAACAATTTTCGAAGAAAATATTTGAAGATAAATTGTAATAACAATCATTTGAGAGACGACCTGTCATGTATATGTTCAATACATAATGTAATAAAGCGTAAAAAAAAACATGTTCTAGAAAGAGTTCCAAATATCTTACAGAAAAAAACAGTATAAAGAGGCATACTCTGTACATTTAATACACGAACACATAACTGCTCACTTTCGTGGCTTGATACAGACACTTTGATAAAACGTGGCGGGGTTGAAATTGCTTTATAGGTCAAAACCTCTCTTATAGTGTAGTGTATTATATCATGAACAAAATCGACATAAAGGATAAAAAGACATGTAAAACAAAACCAAATATCGACGCGTTTCGGGAATAAACTTCAACAGGTACGCTCATGATCAAAAGATTGGAAGCCAAATAATATACATGTGATTGCAAAAGGGCCTACATGTACCTGAGGCACGATAATCTTAATTTGATTAATTATTACATTATTTAGAAACTGTAAATTTCAATATATATATAAAACAAATAATTCATATAAAGGTCGGAACACTAACTATTAGAGGGTGATATCTTTGGAGACTTATAGTACATCAACAGAGCTATTGACCCAGGGATAGACATCAACACGTAGGTATCGAATTTTACCACGCATTTAGTTCTTACAGTTGATAATTATACTATCAATGCGCACTGTTGAAATAAACATTAGAGAAAATCGAAATGGGAATCAATAACGGACAATCCAGAGAAACTGGCAACATTGGGCACAAAGGACACAGGACGAAGACAACAAACCAAAAACACAAAACATAGAAAATAAAAAGGTTGACCATCACGAATCCCTGCAAAAACCGGGAGTGAACCCAGACGCCCGCGAAGGGAAAGCAGTTCCCTCCTTCCACAAGACACCGCCATTTGCATGCCACCCATACGGTCTATACGTGTTAGACACCACTATGCACAAACAAACACAAATAGGAACCGAACATCGGTTTTATGTGGACATCGTAACAATTGATAAGGCACATTATTAGCAACGAAGTAAGAATACGCGAACGAGTGCTTCCAAGCATTTTCCATAATCATTCCACAAAATTGTTTACTGGAATAAATTAGTGTCAAGAATTTTTCGTGATAATATGCACACATGTTTACTAGTAACGTGCGCATTGCATATGCAAATGTCAAGTTCGGAACACACATCACATGTCAAGTGGCCACAGGGTTGAATGACATATTCAAAGTCTTTAATTCTACAAATAACACACATCTTCTTCTGTTTTAATTCTGTATTTTCCTTCTTCAGTTTGTCTACCACTGGAAGATAAAGGGTTTAAAATATTAATCAACTCCACATGTGACACGAACTGTATATGGTAATAATGTAAATCTAATAAAAAGAGGAAAAATACACTGTAGAAAAGATCCAAAATTGAATCAACAAATCGGAGAATTAGAGGTAAAATCGACGCCCCTAATACATATATACATGACCGCTCACTTTCACGAATTTTTGCAGACATTATAATCCAAAGCTTAGCTAATGTAATGGACCAATACTTTCCGTCTTCTTAGTCAAATAATATTTTAAAATGGCACTTTGATTATATAATATCTATGTTCAAATGTGTAACCAAAACAATCAAATTCAGTTGAACTTTATTTTGAGGTATATGAAAAACATACACACTTGTGACATGATAAGTTTAATTTAATGCATTTTTAAATTTGGTGAAAATGTATGACACAGAATAATACTACTACCTTGTTGATTGTTTATTGTAATAGGGTATGTAGATCCAATATCAAAAGTTAAGTCATTCTCTGTACATAATGATGGAGTTGCCATCTGTCCGGCTGAGACGACTGGTGTAATTCCTACAATATAATACACCTTGTTTAATCACTGCCATAAGTAAAGTCAACAATTAATTTGAATAACTGACTGCTATGAACAAGCTACAAAACTGTTTCATTCAAAATGATTTGAACAAGTGATAATCAATATGGTATATGTCTAACGAAATACCGGAATATAGCTCAAATATTGTTGAAAGTGGCGCTAAACACCATCAATTAGAATTGATAATACTTGGCAAATAAATAAAACTAGCTTCTGATATCCCCTTTGAAAAAAAAAAAAAAAAGGACGTACATTTGCACATGAACCAATGAGATCAGCGAATCTAGGTTGTCACTAATAGGGTTATGGCTATGGTTATGGTGTTTAACACCATTGTCAACAATATTTCCGTGGCATCGTGGCGGTAAGTTTTATGGGTGTAGGTGACCTGAATACCCGGAGAAAACCACCGACAAGTGTGACTAAAAACTTGATACAAAATACAGCTGTGATACCCGACATTCTGTTTAATATTTTAATATTTGACACCAATGGTCAACATTCTACATGACTTTATGACAAAAGAGACAGTTGCAGTTTTACAATTGTACTTTTCC
Organism: Bathymodiolus brooksi; assembly: GCA_963680875.1. Classification (NCBI taxonomy): domain Eukaryota; kingdom Metazoa; phylum Mollusca; class Bivalvia; order Mytilida; family Modiolidae; genus Bathymodiolus; species Bathymodiolus brooksi. The sequence continues at coordinate 17,791,474 of OY804581.1, read as the reverse complement.
CACAAAATAGTATTACACCAACCGCCCTGCACATGGAGTTTAATTTTCACACCTCAACCGCTACTCTCGAACTTGCAGTTTATATTCAGAATTGTTCAACGTCACCGTATTTTGGGTACTCAATTATTAAATCAAGAATGTTTAAAGAATAGCCTCATCCTATCTTTCAAAAATATATTTATCTGATCATTCACCAATATATAAGCACAAAATAAAAATATGAAATTTTCAAACCGTAATATATACTCAAAGTTTAACATTTCATATAAATGTAAAATATATATAATTTGAGAATTTCGTAGTGACATTTCTTCAAATTTAACTTACGGATCCCATTTTCAGTGTTGTCATCCTGTGCATGGCATCCAATGACGTCAAGCTCGTCGATATTGGTATCGTTCATCCCCGTTCTATCTGGTGGCCAATTGCTTTCAGCCATATCTTAAATTAACTAATGTAAAATATACATATATATGTAAAACACATTTTCATTTTGTCATTTTATAATATAGAATTATTTAATATGCACCACTTGTTAAGAGTGTTGCAATTCAGGCGCCCATAACACCAAACGACAATTTAGGTACCAGCTTTTCTAATAACCACAATTACCTTTTTAGTAATAATTACATTATTTAGGAACTGTAGATTTTAATAACGTCGTGATTGTATTAGTCCTTCAGCATAACTGTTGATCCAGTGATAGTGATACAAACGTAGATATCTAAGAAGAGTTTGCAGATACCACAGAGGTAATCAGAATCCATTAATCGAAGAAGAACAGACAACATTATGGCCAAACGAACAAGTACAAAAGGACAAACAACGATCTACAAAACATACACATACAACTAAAGATCGAGTTAAGCGAACCCCACTAAAACCGGGGGGTGAACTCAGGTGCTCCGGTAGGGTAGGCAGTTCCTGCTCCACTAGTGGCACCCCTATTGTTTTTGAATATTGCTCTTAGCATAGCATAATTTCTTAGCATATATTTCAGAAATTTAATTTAATTCAAATTAAAAAAAAAGTAGTATATGTTTCCAATCAAATCAATTTATTGTATATTGCCCTTATAATGATATAGTAATAATAAACTGATATCAGAATTTCTTTTAATATATTTCAGAATTAAATCAAATAAAAAAAAGTATATGCTTGCCATCAACGAATTATTTCCTATCAAACAATTATCTAAAGAACTTACATTAGACAGCTTTAATACTACGCCTCGTAGAAATGATTAACCCAGATGATTCTTTTTCATTAAATACCCATATTTTTATTTGAAACCAAACAGTTCAAAGTTCAAATTCTAAATCGTTTCATTTTTGAACTCCCATTATGACATTGAATATGTTATACAATGTCATAATGTCTCTCCTAAATACAAAATAGTTTCAGAAAGAATGTTTCAATGCACAATGCAAATTGTCATTTGAGTGATCTCAAATAAGATTACTCCTAACTTAAAATGTTTAAATATCACTCGCGTGTCTAATATATGTTTACACTCGGTACGACAGTTCAATCCAAAATCAATGTTATTGTATCAAGATATAGTGTGTTTTTGCCACGGTATGAATTTAAACTTGTAAAGGAGTAATTTTTTTGAGAACTCTCAAATGACAATGTGCATTGAAACATTATCTCTACCAGCCATTATGTAATTGTATAACATATACAATTCGTGTTACATGTGGAGTTGATTAATATTTCAAACCCTTTATCTTCCAGTGATAGATAAACTAGTATACATGGGTACATATTATGACGAAAATGAAAAATTCTTGACACTAATTTATTCCAGTAAACAATTTTGTGGAATGATTATGGAAAATGCTTGGAAGCACTCGTTCGCATATTTTTACTCCGTTGCTAATAATGTGCCTTATTAATTGTTACGATGTCCACATAAAACCGATGTTCGGTTCCTATTTGTGTTTGCTTGTGCATAGTGGTGTCTAACACGTATTGACCGTATGGGTGGCATGCAAATGGCGGTGTCTTGTGGAAGGAGCGAACTGCTTTCCCTTCGCGGGCGTCAGGGTTCACTCCCGGTTTTTGCAGGGATTCGTGTTGGTCAACTTTTTAATTTTCTGTGTTTTGTGTTTTTGGTTTGTTGTCTTCGTCCTGTGTCCTTTGTGCCCAATGTTGCCAGTTTCTCTGGATTGTCCGTTATTGATTCCCATTTCGATGTTCTCTAATGTTTATTTCAACAGTGTGCATTGATAGTATAATTATCAACTGTAAGAACTAAATGCGTGGTAACATTCGATACCTACGTTTTGATGTCTATCCCTGGGTCAATAGCTCTGTTGATGTACTATAAGTCTCCAAAGATATCACCCTCTAATAGTTAGTGTTCCGACCTTTATATGAATTATTTGTTTTATATATATATTGAAATTTACAGTTTCTAAATAATGTAATAATTAATCAAATTAAGATTATCGTGCCTCAGGTACATGTAGGCCCTTTTGCAATCACATGTATATTATTTGGCTTCCAATCTTTTGATCATGAGCGTACCTGTTGAAGTTTATTCCCGAAACGCGTCGATATTTGGTTTTGTTTTACATGTCTTTTTATCCTTTATGTCGATTTTGTTCATGATATAATACACTACACTATAAGAGAGGTTTTGACCTATAAAGCAATTTCAACCCCGCCACGTTTTATCAAAGTGTCTGTATCAAGCCACGAAAGTGAGCAGTTATGTGTTCGTGTATTAAATGTACCCAGTATGCCTCTTTATACTGTTTTTTTCTATAGGATATTTGGAACTCTTTCTAGAACATGTTTTTTTTTACGCTTTATTACATTATGTATTGAACATATACATGACAGGTCGTCTCTCAAATGATTGTTATTACAATTTATCTTCAAATATTTTCTTCGAAAATTGTTAAGATAATTTATTTATATTTATAAAATATCTTTGTATTTCCGCAAAACTATGAAATTGTTAATTGTTTTGTTTATTGTCATATATACTGTATGTCATCCTCTGCTGTTGTTATTTATTCTGTGTGTAATTTATGTATTATATAAGTTGCATTGCTTTGGAATGAACAAACACTTATTACTAATATGTAAATAAATAAAGTTTATATATTTTCAAACGCTTTCCTTTATTTTCTTTTGCAATAAAGACCAATCTCATACCACTTCAATTAACACTTTGACAGAAATATATTATCTTAATTCGATAAATAGTGTTGACGCGAGGACATGTTCAAAGTGGTAAACAAAAACAACGCTTAATATGACAAGGGTAATAAACAAGCAAAACACCTCATATAGGAACGGAATGCAGAGTCACATGAATAACACTTTTTGATGTTTCTGCTTACTTGCAATGGTGACCACCAAGCAATAAATGTAAGGTGTTATTTCATATTTTTATGTATGTTACTTCAACCTTCAAACGATTATTTGCATACTTTTTGTATTTGAATTTGGAAGTTTTAATTTCTCGTTGTAATTATTCTAAACATATCAATCAATATTTATACAATTGTGTTAACTAAGATTCAGATTGGTACCATCATTCGTGAAAAAAAATATTAAACCTGCCGGTTAAGGGTTTGCCATTGTGTGTTCATTGGATGAAAATGCTACTGTGACACAAACCAATAACATTGATTGGTACAATGTGGTGTAACCTATATAATGTTCCGCATATCCATCGTCCATTCGATACTCGCTTTACCAACTTGCGTCGGCAGCATGCAAACCAAGACAACTTATTGGAGATATATTGTTTTGCAGGTTATTGTTTGCCCTTCATTGATTTACGGCTTCTGAGTACCCCCATGCGTTCCGTTGTTCGTTATCACACTTCCATCATTTCCTTATTCATGACTTACCACCGGATGCTTTACAATAGTAATATGATGGGTGCCACTAATGGGTAGAGTACAGCTTTACTGTTCAGAAAACATCACCGTCATGAATTCAGACAGGGTTTTTCCTTTCTTCGATTTGCTCAATTCTTGGTTGTATGTGTAAAGATCATTGTCCTTTTGGGTTTTTGTTCCTTGGCCATTGTATTGTCTGTCCTTATTCGATTGATGTTTCTGATTACTTCTTTGGTATTTTCAAGCTGTACTTGAATTTGAACATAGTAATGGATACATAAATATTCACTGCAAAGGAAAAGAATACGCAGCAATTTAAATAATTTTACCAGATTAGCTAGCTGCGTTCTTATTAATGTGTAATATTATATAAGTACATTAATTTTAATTGCAAAGGAAATGAATAAGCAGTAGGTAGCATTTAATTGATTTGACTTGATTTTGGCTTAACGCCACTTTCAGCAATATTTCAGCTATATCATGGCGACCAGTTTTAGTGGTTGAAAAAGCCGGAGTACCCATAGAGAACCATGATTCTAGATGTATACTGGATACAAGAGAACACATGACCACATACTTCTTGTTTGTTTTTGTGTTTTCTCTTCGTAGACAAATTTGTTGTTAGTATTCTGAGTAATTTGCGTTGGTCATTTCTTCTACCATTTTGATATGTAAAACAATATCTAATAAAAGTGATATATTAAAATTGCAAAAAGTGTAAAAGAATATGAAAAAAATATTGTAAATAAAAACAAAAGATATGACAAGTAAAGATTCGTATATAAATATTAGTGATTGTTAACTGAAAAAAATATTAGAATAATTCTGTTAAATTAAAAAAAAAACTTTTGTTTAAAATTCATGTATGAAATCCAAACTTACGGTAATGAACAATTTTGTAAGTCAAGAAAAGATTAAAAGTTAACAAAGAAAGTTTGCAAACATGTATATTAAAAGTCTGAATTTAAAAGATATGAATAATTCTGTAAATATACTTCCTACTTAGTTTTCTAACGTCTACATTTCAAAATAATTGTGGATTTGGAGTACATTGATATCACTCCCCTCCCATTGTACACTAATTAAACAACACATTATAATAACTTATTAATAATAACAACTTTATTCTCTAAACCAATGATACAGAGATTGCAGAGTGAGCGAGACCAAAATTAATACAAAGTAAATACATATTATCACATTAATTATCATGATTATTGGTGTACATTGAATACAAATTATGAAAAGAATGCTTAAACATTAAATACTAAATGTCGTCAAAGTGAAACATGGTACCTTATCGCTAAAATGAGGCTCAAATGTCAAATTGTAACTTTTTACTCTTTTTGCAATGAATTACTATTTATCATTTTTCGTCATCTTTAAGTCGGAAAATCAATGGTAAATTTTGTACACCTATTTTTCAATAGCTTGAATTAACCGATTTATCGTATGTATTTCAAGGGCTAACATACATTGGGACGGATATGCCTTTATAAAAAAACATATCAAAGGGGCGGAAAAAAGTTTACAATGGGGCGGATATATTGTTTTACTTACCTGTATTTTTACCTGTAATTAAGATGCGTATTCGCTTGTCTTGATTCAAATATTTGTAACATCTAATCACACACTGATACATGTAGACGTTAAAAAAAAATAAGACGCAAACAAATATGGGAAAAAAATGTATTATTGTCGAAGACTTCACAATCCGAAAAAGACAGTATTCTAAAATGTGAAGATATTTCATGGAGATGTACATGAAACAAACACCTAACTAAAACTAAATATTTTAACTAGCACTATATTATATTATATTACCAGAAAACTATCCATAGATATAGGACAACGAACATCCAAGACCCACTCAATTTATACATGTTTAAATCCGCCCCATTGTATACTTTTCATTCGTCCCATTGATACGTTTTTGTCGCGCAATTTAGTTGTGTATCCGCCCCTATGTCAATCGGATTTCAAGCTAATCGTCAATCAATCTAAATAGATTGCTCGTAAAACTGGGTATTTAAACCAAATGCGAATCATGTGTGCTTATTCATTTCTACGTGGTTCAGTATTAAAACTTTCTAATGAAAGTTCTTTAAATAATTGTTCGATAGGAAATAATTGTTTGATGACAAGCATATACTTTTTTTAATTAATTTAATTTAATTCTGAAATATATATAAAGAAATTATGATAGCAGTTTAATATTACTATATTATTTTAAGGGCAATATACAACAACTTCGTTTGATTGCAAAAATACTGCTTTTTTTTAATTTGAATTAAATTAAACTTCTGAAATATATGTTAAGAAATTCTGCTATGCTAAGCGCAATATTCAAAAACAATAGGGGTGACACTAGTGGAATAGGAACTGCCTACCCTTTCGGAGCGCCTGAGTTCATCCCTGGGTTTTAGTCGGGTTCGTTTAACTCGATCTTTAGTTGTATGTGTATGTTTTTTACATCGTTGTTTGTCCCTTTGTACTTTTTTCTTTTGGCTATTGTATTGTATGTTTTTCTTCGATTGATGAATTATGATTACCCCTGTGGTATCTTCAAACTCTTCTTAGATATCAGTATCACTTGTTCAACAGCTATGAACTCCCAGTATTCCGTCTCGACACTGTCATGGTTTATTATATATATTTGTTATTGCAATATACAGTTCCTAATTAATACAATTATTACTAAAAAGGTGGTTGTGGTTCTTAGAAAAGTTGGTATCTAAATTGTCTTTGGTGTTAATGGTGTCTGAATTGCGACACTCCTAAAAAGTGGTGCATATTAAATAATTCTACATTATAAAATGACAAAGTGAAATGTTTTTACATATATATATATATATATATATATATTACTTTATCTAATTTAAGATATGGCTGAAAACAATAGGCCAGATGAAACGGAGACGAAATACGTGCTTGATTTCAGTGAATACCATACAAAGGATGACAACAATGAAAATGGGATCTGTAAGTTAAATTTGAAGTAATGTCACCACGAAATTCTCAAATTATATATATTTTACATGTATATGAAATGCCAAACGAGTATATATTACGGTTATGTGTTTGATAATTTCATACTTTTATTTAGTGCTTATATATTGGTGAATGATAAGATAAATCGATTTTTGAAATCCAAGATGAGGCGATTCTTTAAGCATTCTTGATTTAATAGTCTAGTACTCAGAATACGGTGACGTTGAACAAAATCAGAATATAAGGTGCTTGCGAGTAGCGGTTGATGTGTGAAAATAAAACTCAATACGCGGGAGTATTGCACTATTTTGCGGGAAATGTGTAATAGTAAAACTGCAGTCTTCTCTTTTCTCATATAGCCATGTAGAATGTGGGCCATTGGGGTCAAATGCTAAAATATTAAGCATAATGTCGGGTATCACAGCTATATGGTGTATCATGTTATTAGTGACGCTAAAGTTTGTCAGTGACTGGCGACAGGTGAATGTTTTTTTTCCGGATACTCAAGTTTTCTAATCCCTTAAAACTGACCGCCACGATACAACGGCAATATTGTTGAAAGTGGCGTTAAGCACCATAACCATAACCTTATTAATGACCACCTAGTATCGCTGATCTCATTGGCTGCATGTACAAATGTACGTCCGTGTTTGGATTTTCAAAAGGGGATATCAGAAGCTAGTTTTATTTATTTGTCCAATATTATCAATTCTAATTCATGTTAATTCCATTAGATACTTATGTTTATGGTATTTAACGCCACTTTCAACAATATTTCGGGTATATTCTGATATTTCGTTAGAAATACACCATATTGGTTATCACTTGTTCAAATCATTTTGAATGAAACAGTTTTGTAGCTTGTTCATAGCAGTCAGTTATTCAAATTAATCGCTGATTATATTTAGGGCATTGATTAAACAAGATGTATTATCTTTTAGGAATTACAGCAGCCGTCCCAGACAGACAGAAGGCAACCCCTTCAATGCGTAGGGAGAATGACCCAACTCCTGACAATAAATCTACATTCCCTATAACAGCAAGCAGTGCATCTGAATCTTCTACAGTAGGATCCAGTACATATACAACATAAAACAAGAGGTCATGAATTGTTGGTTGTCAGATCACCACAGGAACAGCATGATTACAATCAACAAGGTAGTTGTATTATTCTGTGTCATGCTTTCTCACCAAATTTAGAAATACATTGAATTAAACTGATAATGTCACCAGTGTGTATGTGTTTCGTATATCTCAAAATATTAAACAACTGATTTTGAATGTTTCTGGTTAAAAATTTGAACATATATATTATATTATCAAAGTGCAATTTTAAACTAAGCATAGCCGCATTATTTTCACTAACAGGGAAATCATTGGTCTTTAGAATTAGCTTGACCCCGCCACTTACAGCATTATAGTATTATGAAAAATCCGGTAAAGTGATCGATCATGTATATGTGTATTAGAGGTATCGATTTTGCCTTTTTTTCTCCGATTTGTTCATTATATTTTGTACCTGTTATTTTTTTATTTTATTTTGTCCTCTTTTTAATAGATTTACATTATTACCAGATATAGTTAGTGTCATATTTGGAGTTGATTAATATCTTAAACCCTTTATCTTCCAGTGATAGACAAACTGAAGAAGGAAAACACAGAATTGAAACAGAAAAAAAGATTTGTGTTATTTGTAGAATTAAAAACTTTGAATATGATCATTCAACCATTTGGCCACTTGACATGCGACGTTTGTTCCGAACTTGACATTTGTTACTAGTAAACACGTGTGCGTATTATCACGATAAGTTACTTCTTGACACTAATTTATGCCAGTAAACAATTTTGTGGAATGATTCTGGAAAATGTTGTGAAGCACTCTTACTCCGTTTTATAAGGTGCCATAGCAATTGTTACGATCTCCACATATATACGATGTTCGGTTCCTATTTACCTCCAGTTGTTTGTAGGGGGTTCATGTCTGATGTGTTTGCTTGCGCATAGTTGTGTCTAATGCACAGTGACCGTATTATTGGCATGGAGGTGTCTTGTGGAAGGCGGGACGGACTTTCCTTTCTTGGTTCACCCCAGGTTTTTGCAAGGTTTCGTGTTGGTCAGCGTTTTATTTATATGTGTTTTGCTTTCTTTACTTGTGTGCCCAATGTTGCCATTTTCACTGGATTGTCCGTTCTTGATTGACATTTCGACTGTAAGAACTAAATGCGGAGTAAAATTTGATACCTACCTTTTAATTTCTATCACTGGGTTGATTGCACTGTTGATGTACTAAGAGTCTCCAAAGGTATCATACCCTAATAATTAGTGTTCCGACACTTATATGGATTATTTGATCGTTTTATATGATATAATGCATTATTCTAAGAAGGGAGGTTCGGGTTCATAAACTTATTTCAACCCGCCACCTTTTATCGAAGTGCTTGTACCAAGCCAGAAAGGTGAGCGACAATGTGTTTGTGTATTAGGTGTATCAATTTTACCTGTTTCTACTATTTTTTATATAGGACTTTGGAGCTCTTTCTGCAGCATGGTATTTTTTTCGTTTTATTACATTATTTTATAAATATAAACATCACAGATTCGTCTCATGAAGAGATATTTGGGTTGAAAGAAGAAAATGGAAATTTTAAAATAATTCATTTATATTTCTAAAATATTTTGGATTTTGGCAAATTTTAGAAATGTTTAATGTTTTATTTTGTTTATTGTAATATGTCATATACAATGTATGTCATCCTCTGATATGGTTGTTTATTTCGTGTGTAAATAAATGTTAGACCTTTTCATTCTCTCTCATGTTAAATTATTACCAGTTATCGTTCGTGTCACATGTGGAGTTGATTGACATTTAAAACCCTTTATCTTCCAGTACTTGACAAACAGAAGAAGGGAAATATAAAATTGAAACAGAAAAAGAAGTGTGTTATTTGTGGAAATAGAAACTTTGAATTTGTCTTTTAATCTTGTGGCCACTTGGCATGTGACGTGTGTTCCGAACCTGGCATTTGCAATGTAATGCACATGCAACTAGCAAACATGTGTGCATATTATCACGATAAGCTACTTCTTGACACTAATTTATTCCAGTAAACAATTTTGCAGAATGATTATGGAAAATGTGAAGCATTGATCTAGCGCCATGATTGAAATTCTCGAAATATCTCTTTCTTGTATTCTTACTCCGTTGCTAATAAGGTGCCTTAGCAATTGTTATGATTTGCGCATAAACACGATGTTCCATTCTGTAAACAATGTTTTGTATTTATACACTCACTCACTATTTCATTGCAGACTGTGCTGTTGTCGTTGGACACTATCAAATTGTGTTCAGTTGTGCTTTCCATTCCAGGAGTATTGTCAGATACTGGAACACTGGAATCAACTTCCATAGTTGCTTCTTCTGGATGCACAACTTCATTGGTTGAATTTGAATATTCCACTTCAATAACAGTGGATTGATGTCCTACCATGTCATTCATACCTTCCGAACAGACGTTTGGCGAATCATCAACAGAAATTTCACTCTTTGTTTGTCATGCAGTCGTCCATGACGATCGTATTGAATATGAATGGTAGCGTCAGGAGAAAATACATTATCAAAGTCATTTCTCGGTTCATTGGTTATACTTGGATTATATCCATTTGATTGATTATGTTTTAAACGACCACAGTTACTTCCAATATCAACTGGATGTTTATTCTGGTACATATCAAGAGAACTAAGAAAGGCCATATTAGCATCAGCAAGCTGCTTAGTTGCAATGTGGTTTGTCACTGTGTTTGATGTCAGACATGTTTTAAAGTTCATATCAACTACATAGTAACATGTAGGATTAAGATGGGTGTGTGCTTCCTCTGGCTTTTCTGGTGGAACCCACGTATTCACTGATGTGGATGCATTTATTACAGAAGGGAATTATTACAAAAATAATAAAAATATCAGAACATCAGTAAGCTACTTTGATTAATAAAACAATTGTACATACTAGTGGTTGGAAGCAGTTTTGAGTCCAAGTTGTTTCTGATTGAAATAAAAAAAAATCTAGTTCATCCAAACCGTGAGCTATGCCTTTGTATTTGTATCTCCCTGGTTTTTTGTCATACAAATCCAAATAAAAATACTGGCTATGTCTCCTATGCACTAAAGACTTTATTCCCCCAAATTTTAGTCGGAATTCCATATCACCATCCTTATTGGTGAATTGTTGAAATATAACATCATTGTTTGTCATTTTGAGAATGGATGGTACATTTTCCAGAAACAGGAGTTTAAACAAGTTAATAAATTCGTGAAACCCACCTACATCTATGGATTGTGAGACGATATTTCTGCATGCGCAAATGACAATTACTCTATGTGATTGAATTTTACTGGATTTTGATAGGTCTGTATTAAATCACACAATAAGAGCAATAATCGAGAGCCCGCTGTTTCACCCATTCTACTTGATGATTTTTCCCGAATGCGCTAATGTGATCGGTTTTTGATGATTTACTAGTTCTGTACTAACCACTACCCCAAATACATGAGCATATTTGAAGCAGACCCCCCCTCGCGGATGTCAGTCTCAAGCTGATACCCACAACGTTTCAGATGATCTATAACGCTTAAATATAATATGGTAAAATAGCGCACATCTAATGGAATTCTATTTGGCTCACCTGAAACGATAATATTTAAAAGTTGGCTTTATTTTTCAACATTCTTATTTTTATATTGAGAAAAGTTTGCATGAGTAGAGTTCTCCCAATATCGGAGGGATGTCTAGCAGTAAAAGCCCCGACATATTAAGGCACATCTACAGAACGTAAAATTTCAAACGATAACATATGTTTGATTGAGAATAAATATGTCTTTACCTATTTGCTTTAACTTATATCAGCTGGTCATTAGACAGATATTTGATTAATAAATAATAAATTATGTCCCAAGCATATTACTGGAAAAGACACATGAGAAAAAATATGTTTCTGTGGTTTATTGTGAGCATAGTCACCATTGTCCAAGGCTACGAGTTAAATATTCACTTATGTGATCCAGTAGATGTAAAATTGAAATTTGAGATAATTGAATTACGCTGTAATTTGGACAGGAATGGTTTTGTTTACATTTAACAGTAGACGCCCTCAATTGCAAAACGTTCAACTCATTGCAATTAACCGACTAACCGACCACAGTTTGTCAAAGCAGAGAAAGCTGGAAAATTGCAGGAAATAAGAGTAAAATCGGGACAGTGTAACAACATATCTCTTTAAGTATGTGTATTCTAAGGAATTGTGCGCCGCTATGATGAATTCAATGGGTAAATTCCCACTCAGTTGAGAAGTGGATCTTTGTTCGTCATAATATACTCTCTCCACACATGTCATTGTTGGTGTAAGTGAAAACATGTCAAGACCACTAGGTTGCACTTCTTGAAATCACTCAGTAGATAAAGCAGCCATATCAGTTACTAAATATGTCCTCAATTCTAGATTTCAGTTTGTTTGGTTAGCTTGTATTCTTCTTGGCTTCTTGTTTTTCTTCAATATGTTCAATGGCTTTACTGCTGACCCTTTCCTTGGTGCTTTTCTCACTTTTTTCTTCGAAACCTTATTCACTTTTTTGAACTGCTTCCTCTGACGTTTCCTGGTGGGACTGACAGTTTTATCTGCTCTTTTCATCTTTATACCTTGTATATTTCTTTTCACTTCATCTTTAGTCTGATCGGTGGATTGTTGTATAGGTGAAACTAAATTTACTGTCACTTTTTCATCATGTCCACCTGTATGTGAGGGTCCTACAGATGTAATAAATTGTTGGGGACTACCAAATAGGGACCCTCCACCGATCTGCTTTCATCATCGGTGTGCATAGTTAACATAAGGATTTTATTTGATTTTCATTGTTGGTGTTTTAACGCCACTTGCAGCAATATTTTAGCTATATCATGGCCACCAGTTTTAGTGGTGGAGAAACCCCCGGAGAGAACCACCGACCATGGTAAGCTTTATCACTTGCGGCTGTGAGTCGAGTGCACCCTTTTTTGTAATTTACAAAGCCGGGCGCGAACCCACGCCGTATTGGTGATAGGCTTATATGAGCTGTTAGATCCAACGACCTAACTCATTGAGCCAAACGGGTCCTGTTAACATAAGGATTGTGTCCATCTTTACTCAAGTTTTGGTAATAATGAATCCACTTCTGGGTATTTGGTATATACATTTTATCAATCATTCAGAAAAATAGGAGCGATTTTACGTGAAGTGTGATGGTTGAAGGTTGAGCCAGAAATGAAGCCAAAAAGTCTTGATCAGTAGTTATATATAGATCTATTTAATAGATGTTATTGTTTTTCTTAGGCACGTAGAATGACATATCAACAACTGTCATCTAATTGTCAACCGAGGTGGATGATAGTCTACGCAAAAGAGGTCGACGTTCACCTTTCACGATGGACTCCCCATGGATGTCAGAATATGGGTAATTTGCATCAGTTCTTGATGTTGTACATACAATGTCAGCTTCTACTAAATGGGTGTTAAACTTCGTTGTTCTTGTTGACATCTTTTGGGGCGATGTTGTTTAAGCTTCTACGAGGTGTTGCATTGTAACTCTTGACAATATCTTGCAAAACTTCTATACACCTGTGAGTTCTCTGTGTTATGAAATATCGATACATCACACCTTTAGCAGTTTTTATTACACGTTCCGCCACATTAACTTTCGTGTCAGAATTTAAAGTGGTGAAGAGGTGAATGTTTTCTTGTTTGGAAAATTTGTCGATATCAAAGAGGAGATATCTGCCACTATCATTTTCATTGAATATATTGAAACTCATCCGTCAAATCCATATCAAACTGATCATCAATACCCACAACAACAACTCGTGCTTTTCTAAAGGAATGTATGAGTTCTCTTCTGAGACTATAATCATCTTGATTGTGTAACCATTTACGAACATGGGTTTTTCCTATGCGAGTTATGCTGTTAGATTTCAAAACTCTATCAAGTTTATCTGGACCTAAATATGCACCAGAATTGGATAAATTATAATATATTTTCTCTAACAACTTTTTTGTGCGAGTGTTCATCGTAACATGAACGACAAGTGATATATATGTGTTTTTATATTGTGGCAATACAATTGTATATAGATAATCATCTTTTGCAAAGAATGCCCAATTTTCATAACATGATCATTTTCATGTACATTTATTTCACTTATATCATGATACTTGTACAAAACATTGACTGATATAAAAACAAAAATCAAAGTTCATCCAATAAATGTAGAACTGGTTTTATCAGTAATAGCATCACATTATGAAACACTAATATAGTTTGCCTTTTTCGATTTGTATTCATTCTTGGACTGGCTAAACATCGTATTCTTTTCTAGTATAGTTTAAGTGTTTGTCTGTAGAAATAGTTAACAACAAGTCTCCCCTCAAGAATGTTTGTGCCTATATCAGACACTGCACAAAGTTCATCTTGTGAAATGGATTCAATCATTTCTTTTCTCTGAAGAGGTTCGGGAAAGTACAAAGCTTTGATGAAATTAGAGTTTCGGAGAATACGTCTGTTCATGTTTAATGTTTTCAATCGTATAACATATTTCTTTAAATCTCATTTGTTTTAAAATATATCCTCTACGGATAGGAATTGTTCAGCTTTGCTTCCAACTGATTCAGACGTAGGCATATGCATATTGCACCAGTACTCCACTTCTTCCATTTCAAATTGTTGAATTCCGTAAAACTATCCATTAGTACGGTCTGCTCCCAAAATCTGACCACCATAAGTTCATATTTTATGTGGTTAAATGTCTCTTCAAAATAAGTATCCAAATGTTCACTTATAGTGCACATCAAACATGTTGTGTTTAACTTGAATGTTGTGTTTGACTTGAATGGTCTACTTCACACCAGTAACAGTTATCATTCACCACAACGGATAGCCATTCTACTACAGTTTTAGCATATACAAATAGCAAAGTATGTCTTAGAAATCGTTCAAACTTTGGATCCTCCATTGTATTCATAGCGACTGCTTCCAGCGAGTATATATGATAATGACGCAACCCCTTTATGAACAATGAAATTCAGCAAACCTTTCAACACATTATATCGTTTGTCTCGAATGGCAGTGCAAGCCCTTTAACATAGATTTATTTCGCTTGCTCTCTGTAATACCAGTGCAAGCCCATTAACAACACAATTTCAAAATCAACCCACCACTTAGAGGATTATCTTAAAGTTTAAATTTTACATGATGTCAAATAAGATGATTACTTTTACTTGGTACGAATATTCAAACTGACTACAGATATTCATATTTCACCTTGGAACAACCTCCATCATTCTAAGAAAACATAATGTGGCATAGAAGCGCCATCCAGCACCACCATGCACAATGGGCTCATATCCCTATTTCTATGCTACTTTTAGCTGGTCCACTCTGCTGTATATATAATTTAGTTGATATGCTCCATCACCTACGATAGTTAATACAAATGTGCTGTAGATGTAGTTTCCATATATAATATGAATTAATACCAATCATCGTCAGGTCTAAAGTTTACAATGCCCAACAAATATATGTAAATATGATTTTTGTAAGTTGAATGTGTTCAGTTGTGTTTACCATTCCAGGAGTATTGTCAGATACTGGAACATTGGAATCAACTTATAGTGTTGCTTTGCTTGGATGTACAACTTCATTGGTTGAATCTGAATCATCTACTTCGATAGCAGTGGATTGATGTCATACCATGTCATTCATACCATCTGAACAGACGTTTAACGAATCATCAACATAAATGTTTACTCTTTGGTTGTCATGCAATCGTCCATGACTATCGTATTGAATATGAATAGTAGCGTCAGGAGAAAATACATTATCGAAGTCATTCCTCGGTTCATTTGATACAATTGGATTATATCCATTTGGTTGATTATGTTTTAAAAGACCACAGTTACTTCCAATATCAACTGGGTGTTTATTCTGGTACATATCAAGAGATCTAGGAGAGGCTATATTAGCACCAGGAGGCAGCTTAGTTGAAATGTTGTTATTCACTGTTTTATATGTCTGACATGTTTTCAAGTTCATATCAACTACATAGTTACATCTATGATTAAAACGGGCATGTGTTCCTTCTGGATTATCTGGTGGAACCCACGTATTCACTGATGTGGATTCATTTAATACAGAAGGGATTGATGAGGGAAAAAAAAACAAATATCAGAACATCACTAAGCTACTTTCATTAATAAAACAAGAGTACAGGCCAGTTGTTGGAAGCAGCTTAGAAGTGAGTTCAAGTTATTTCTGATTGAAATAAAAACATTTATCTCATCCAAACCGACACAGATGCCATTAGATTTGTATTTCCCTGGTTTGTTGTCATATAAATCCAAATAAAAATACTAGATATGTCTCCTATACACCAAAGACTTCATTCTCCCAAATTTTAGTCGAAATTCCATATCCCCATCCTTATTGGTGACAGCCCCATAAAGGCCCGATTCACTACTATTATAGAACAAAATTATATGTTTATTTGCTTCTGTTGATTAAAAAAAATCGAAATCGGACATTAATTGAAAAAAAAGTTTTAACTTATGCTACATTTTTGGGATTGGTATTTGTGAAAAATACACGTCTAGAGTAGATCAATATTCTCGAACCGAAAGTCGGTGTAAATTTATCTCTAGAAGGGTATTTTTCGGTAGAAAGGTAAACATACGGTGTCCACATACTATTCGATGCGGGCCCGTATGCTCAAAGTATTCCTTTGCCTAAGATTTCATTAAGGCTTTCCCCAATTGACGAAAAGGGTCAAGTAGTATGCACACTTAGGAATCGTTTCACAGACATTTTCCAGACATTCAGTGAAAGAGAAATGCTCATGGACAGTGTGGATAATTTTTTCGATCTTATCAAATAAAATCAAATCAAATACATGCTTAGCTTTTTGAACAAGTTTCCCGTTTTGTAGCCCCTATTATATCATCAGATACATTATTAATAATATATCCCTTAAATTTTATTTTTTCAATGCTAAGAAATACATAGGAAAAAAATTTATATATATTGTGTAGAAACAGTGAAACATGTAATGCTCTGTACAATGCATCTTGTTTATATTTGTATCCATGTTGTATAGTGATAATCTTTTGTAATGTACACTTGCACTTAACCATTATCCTTTTCTCCATGCGTTATTCTACTAACTCGCCCCGTGTGGGCCGTTTTAATTGGTTGATAGTAGCTTGCCATGGTAAGTCGAGATTTTTCATGGTTGTGAATAATGGAATCATCCAGAGACTTAGGAATAGACTGGAAAGTGTGCGGGGACAACCTTGAGAAGTGGGCTGATAAGTGAGAGGGGAGATTCAGGAAAGGAACAGAAATATCTCAAAACTAAGAAGCTAGAAAAAAGTAATTCTTGGCTTCGAAGCATACTCTTATTTATGCCTATTTTTACCTAACATATTTTGCTTTCATGGTAAACATTCTGTTTTTGTTCCAAATTGTAGCAAACAGTAGGGGTAAACAGAGTTAAATGTCACTCCCTGCACTGTTGACTCCTCTCTATCCTTCCTATTTGTAAATAACCTAACATACCAATAAACTTGGCAGGATTGTAAAATAATATCTAGGAGTGCAATAAGATATCTCAAAATAAAATAGAGGACGTCGTGGTCGTGTTCGTTTGGTAGTTGGATATACAACTACCTATTCAATCAGTGCCTTTCGCCACTCATGTTGTGGATACCAATCCCGCCAATGGCTAGGTATACTTGACACAATACTATGTGATAAAGTTTATCAGTGACTAGTGACAGGTCAGTGGTTTTCTCCGGTTACCCCGGTTTCCTCCACCTTGTAAACTGACCCCCACGATCTAACTGAAATATTGTGGAAAGTGGCGTTAAACACCATAACCATATCTATCAAGATTACATATTATATTCATTTTAATTTCGCGCAGGTTGACAAATAGTATACTCCACCAGGCTTCTGATTGGAAATATTCTTACCATCAATGAAGCAATTATTACGAATTTTATTCCTTGTAGAGGAAATGTGGATTGCATGACGTAACTCATGATAATGTTATGTGGATAAATAGCTATATATCAACCTCCTACTGACTCTCCATGCAGTAACTACTATTTAATAGAACATTACCTAGCACACAGTGGACATGATAAAAGCTTGGGAGAAATACATTTTACTAAAGATTGTGTAGAAACAGTGTAACATTTAATGAATGCACTATACAATGCATCTTGTTTTTATTTTTATTCATGGTGTACAGTGATAATCTGTTGTCATGTACACTTGTACTTAACCATTGTCCTTTTCTCCTTGTGTTATTCTACTAACTCCCCCCTTGAAGGCCGTTATGATTAGTAATATAATAAATTTGATGGTAGCTTCCCATGATTAGTCGACATTTTTCATGATGGTAAATAAAGGAATCATCCAGAGGCATAGGAATGGACCTGCAAGTGTGCGGGGAAACCTTGAGAAGTGGGCTAAAACGTGTGCTGAGCAACCTTTTAAAGTGGGCTAAATAGTGTGAGGGCTTCAAATTCTTTGGCTTCGAAACACACTCTTAGTCATGCCTATTTTTAATGAACATATTTTGCTTTCATTGTAAAAATTCTGCTTTTGTTCTAAATTGTAGCCAAAAAAAGTGGGAGCAAACATAGTTTGTCTCTTCTCCACTTTTGACTCCCCTCTATCATTTCTCTTTGTAAATAATAGTATCTACAAGTGTAATAATATATCTCAAGATAAAATAGGGGTCGTCGTGGTCGTACGGTAGTTGGATTTACAACAGCCTATGCAAATGGTGCCTATCATCACTAACGTTGTGGGTTCAAATCCGGCTCATGCCTAGGTGTACTCGACACAGTATTATGTGATAAAGTTTGTCAGTGACTTGCGACATGTCTGTGGTTTTCTCCGGGTACTCCGGATTCCTCCACCAATAAAACTGACTGCCTCGGTCTAACTGAAATATTGTTGAAAGTAGCGTTTAACACCATACACCTATTTATCAATATTGCATATACTGTAGTTCGGACCTATTTCTGAATATAATTTCGTGCAGGTTGACAAATAGTATACTCCCTCAAGCTTCAATTATCTGATTGGAAGTACGCTCAGTCTCTCACTATGAATGAAGCAATTATTACGATTTCCATGACCACTTAGAGCATGAAAATGTACTTGTAGTTTCTCAATATTTTGGTATTCACTGTACCTAAATCGCACCTACACATGCTGCACATTGTTTAAGAGTGTCCAAGAAATAGCGAGCAATTATATCATGAGTTGTTGTAACATGGACCCACCTCTAACCATATAATCTGTCTAGAATAACAATATATTTATTGCATGCAGAGGAGATGTGGATTATAGGACATAACCTTATAATAATGTTATGTGGATAAATAGGATACCCCCTCCTAAACGCAGTGAACATGATAAAAGTTTGGGTTACATACATTAGTAGATGCCGATTACAGGGCGTTAATTTCTCATACCACTCCTTTGGACCCCCAACATAAACAACTATTTGAAAAAGCATAATGGACAACTACATGACACACATCATATGTTGTGCAAGTTTCACCTCAATCCGTTTATTGGCTATTAATGAGTTCTGAATTGATGGGTATAATAAACCTATTCTAATTAATGTCATATATGTTCACATCCATGCATTCAGGCATTCTCGGCTGCCATGAACTAGTGTGGTTTATACAAACAAACTACTAGGTGTTTTCAATTATTTATTATTAATTTTAGTTTGTTCTTTTATTTAGGTTTATGAATAAATTTATTTCATATTAAAAAACACCAAAAAATCGAAAAAGAACAGACAACGCAACGACCAAAAGAAAAAAGAATAAACGTACAAACAACGATCTACAAAGCTACACATAAAACTAAAGATCTAGTAACACGAATTCCACGACTACCAGTAGACTTTTCGTTGCGAGTATTTTGAAGAAAAAGAACAGTATATTTAAAGATATTTTGATCTTTTTCTATAAAAACAGAAAAAAAAAATTATATTACATGATTTAATCTATCTATAATGTTTCAAGCTAATCGTAACCTTTGGTATTTAAACCAAATGCGAATCACTTCGGGATGATCTTTCCTACATTTTCTAGTATTAAGATTCTCTAATGTAGGTATCTTAAATAATTCTTTGATGGGAAATAATTGTTTGATGGCAAGCATATACTTTTGTTTTAATTTGATTTAATTCTGAAATACATTTAAAGAAATTCTGATAGCTGTTTAATATTGCAATACCATTTTAAGGGAAATATACAAACATTTGATTGGATTGGAAACATATACTGCTTTTTTTAATTTGAATTAAATTAAACATCTGAAATATATTTTAAGAAATGCTGCTATGTCTTAACATATAGCAATATTACAAAAACAATAGGGGTAATATATTTATGTTGGGAGAATGAAGTTTACATATTACTACGATTTTTCTATTGGATTTCTGAACCGTTCCGTTAGTGTGCTGTGTATGCGTTTTCTCAAGACAAACAAAACAAAGTAAAACAAAGAAGTCTAAAACAATGAACAACACGGACCCCAACAACGACCAGGGTGAACCCATGGGCTCACGAAGGTTAAACAGTTCCTTCCACTTATAATATACCCGCCACGTTTCTCATATAGTAAAGTCGTGTAGGACACCACTATACACAGTAACACAAACAACATAAATAAGACATGAACCCCCCCTACACACAACTGTGGTGAAGACAAACCGAACACAACAAGCGAACTTCACTAAAATATCTCATGACAAAATATCTTATATTTCTTTCAACTTTTTTAAATGCGGCTTTTAAACCATGTTATTATGCTGCTGTTAATCATTTCTGTTTAGACGACTAGAGCTGAGGGCTATATATCAGGGATAACTCATAGTTAATATGAAAATACAGTGTAAAACCATTAATACTCCATTGTCATAGGGATAGAATACTGTGTACAGTGTATGTACTTTACTGATGCATTTGAAAGTTAATAGAAAAAAATAATTTGCTTAAATATCAAAATAACAGATATTTGAAGGGTATACGTAAGGTTAAGAGATTATTGGTGAAAAGGGTTATTGATATTTTATCTCGAAAAGGGCCATAAAAGTGGCTCAAATTCCACCAATTTGCATATGTCGAAGGCATAGCTAACACCTGAATAATAAAACAAGAAAAATATACAAAATACAATGGGTCTAGCATATTATTATGTCAGGGAAAATACAGTGTTTACACTTGCTCTTGATATGCACTTGTTAAATTTCCCCTTGTCGACACCCTGCGATCGCATCATGCTTCACTCTGCATAGCACTTTATTATTTGATTTCAAATGACAGTGATGACATGTATTGTTGACTTATAATATGTATCACTTTATGTATCCAGAGCGTATGAACAACCTTAAGTTATTGGTACTATAGAAACTGAAAATTTAATTTCATAATAAAACATGGAATGCAACATTCGTCAGAATTCAGAAAAACACAATCAAGCAATCTTATTGGTCGAGAGCACTTTTCTAAATATGTTGTATCAAGACAAGATCGTCGATGGTCAGATATAATCCTTTATGTCAGGCATGTTATTAGTATCGATAAAGAGTCTTTATGTTTATCGTGTTTAGCGCAACTTTCAACAATATTTCAGTTATATTGTTACGGGTCACGATATAGAACAATATAATACCTATGAACACTCAGTAAATTCGTAAAAATCTATTGTGCGTTGGACTATCCTTGTTTGTTTTAAGCACTGTGTAGCTTCGATAATAGTCTCATGAAGGAAACTAATTTACCTGTACGCTGCTCAAACGGAGAGGTAATTTTCCTTAATTCAGATAATTGTAAATTACTTTAATACGTACGAATTTCATTTTTTTTTGTTAGTTTTGTTTTGTTTTGTTCTTTGTTTTTCTTGTTTTTTGCCAGGAAGAATATATTTCTCGGATTATCTTCAATAAGACGCTGTTTTCAAACATTACGTCATGTTACATTACTGCATTACATTTTTCTTTTACTTACAGCATTTTCTGTATACATTTTCACCCGAGTTCACCCCGGTTTTGAATGGGGTTCATGTTGCTCGATTTTGTATTTTCTTTTCGTTTGGACATTATGTTGTCTGTCGGTCAATTAACGTATTATGATTACTCCTTTGGTACCTTCAAACTCTTTTTTCTGATTGTTACACAATAGTGAGAATGTATTTATTGCAAATGAAATCAGAAAACCAGACAATGTTTTAAGCCAAATGCAGAATTTAATCTAAAATAATTGTATAAAAGGAATGAAATTAAAAGTCAAATAAAATATACTATATAACAAATGCATATCTATCGGATTTCGTCTTACATTTGCAAGTACCTGTAATTTATGCATGTGTGAGGTCAGGTAAGACAATACAATATTCATTCTTCCTTATTTATTCATTCACTTATTCTCTCCAGTTTTTTTCGGGATAAATTGTTTTCTTCGCTAAGTTCCCAGTTATTTGATAAATATAATTCATTGGTATTCCCAGATTAAACACTACATATCCCACCCTCAGTCAGTTAGTTCACGTATGTAGATATATATACAATATACGTACATTGTCGGTAAATATAAAATTTATTTGTACGAGCTTTAGAAACAGGCAGAATAGCGAGCCTTCGGCGAGCTTTTCAGGCCTGTTTCGCAGCGAGTACAAATGAATTTTATATTTAACGACAATGTACGTATATTTTGTTTATCCTGCAATGTTAAAAAAGTCGGAAAACTTGTCAGATTTAAACAAAAAGGACAGAAACAAGCATCATTCCTCGCCTTTCATAAATGTTGTCAAGGATGTCTTCTTCGTGATCCGCGTTACATTAGTACTAATTGCATACTTGTCTGTGCCCTCCGCTGTAAATAGCTACAGGGTACCAGGAAAGTTTATTCGTAGGCTGAAAAATTGATTGGTATAGTACGAAAAATGTATTCGTCTAGAACGAATAAAGCAAAAACTTATTCGCATAGCATATTTGTACAGCAAATGTACAGATTGCAGGATAAAACATTATATTATGATCAGATTTTGTTCCTTTCTACGATTTTGATATTTGTGTGGTGTTTTTTGTTTTTTTTCATATTATTTCAATAAAGTTAAGATATGAACATGTCTACCTATGTTTTGATTTTCTTTTTGTCTGTTTTCATCTTTTGTTCAAAATGGACCGATGAGTATAACACAGATTAAACTAATCATGGAAATATTACTATTATATTACGTATATATATATTTTCCGTAATTTAACTCTTAAAGTATAAAAGGTTCTAAGGTAACATTTCTATCATCTGGTATTTAATCTAAATGCGAATAACTTCGGCATAATCTTTTTCTACGTTGTCTAGTATTAAGATTCTCTAATGTAAGTACAATGTATTTTAAATAATTCTTTGGTGAGAAATAATTGTTTGATGGCAAGCATATACTTTTGTTTTAATTTGATTTAATTCTGAAATATATTTAAAGAAATTCTGATAGCAGTTTAATATTAAAATACCATTGTAATGGAAATATACAAAAACTTGATTTGATTGCAAACATATACTGCTTTTTTGAATTTGAATTAAATTTAACTTCTGAAATATATTTTAAGAAATTCTGCTATGTTAAGAGCAATATAAAAAAACAATAGGGGTCATATATTTATGTTGGGACTATGAATTTTACATATTACTATGATTTTTCTATTGGATTTCTGAACCGTTCCGATAGACACTACATATCTCAACCTCAGTCAGTTAGGACACGTATGTAGATATTATAAGCTATTTACGTTCCTATCCGTAGATATGGAGATTTTAACAACCTGAAGTAGCCAAGTACATCATGAGGCGCAGCCGAAAG
This sequence comes from Bathymodiolus brooksi, assembly GCA_963680875.1. Taxonomy (NCBI): domain Eukaryota; kingdom Metazoa; phylum Mollusca; class Bivalvia; order Mytilida; family Modiolidae; genus Bathymodiolus; species Bathymodiolus brooksi. Next base: position 17,767,648 of record OY804581.1, on the reverse strand, counting down.
GTATACAGGCTACTGAAGGGTGCTAAAATCTCCATATCTACGGATAGAAACGTAGATAACGAATTTATCCCCAGTTATAGTAAAAAATAAGACATTTTGAACCCCGGCGGCCAACGTTAAGGTGACGTTTTCTTTGTTTTTGGAAAGAATAAGTAAAAGATATGAAAATGTCGAGCGTTTTTTACCTGCTGTAGGGTACTATCTTTGGTAGAACCCTTAAGTTGATCAAACTAACAGCATTATAATCAACATATATCCAAAATTAACTAAATTTGATATTGGACTTACTGTGCACATCAACCCGAATTCTGCTGGACTTACTGTGCACCGTCAATTTGCTTAAAAAAAACACCACAATATTTTAAGAAAGAGGTTTGTAAAAATGCGTCATCAAACGATTTGTTTATATATCTCGCATGTTACATGAACTCCGAGTGATCCTGGTTCTCACAGCAGGCTCGACCCAATACACACTATATATACAATTGGTATGTCCTTGGTTAGAACTATGTTAATATCTTTTGAATTAAATACATGTGTAACAACGGGAGCACAATAATAAAAAATGTTGCACAAAATGAAATCGTCCATATTTATTTTCATCGTCAATAGAAGCACACTGACTAAGATTTATTACAGATGATACTTACCAGTCTGCTTATTACCTTGACCTGCACCTTGAAGTCGACAGCTGTGGAATATTAAAATAAAAATTATATTCATCAATAGCAATATTCCAGCATCACCATCGTATGGAGTTTACATTTCAAAACTCATACGTTATTCTAGAGTTTTTGCCCAGTAGAGTGATTTTTTCGGGACAGAGCTCAGCTGCTGACAAAAAAAGCTACTCAAACAACGCTACGCTTCTCCTCGGTTAAAGTCATATATGCAAAAAAATTACAATCAACAAGGTAATAGTCCTATTCTGTGTCATACTTTCTCACCACATATAAAAATACATTGAATTAAACGTATCATGTCACAAGTGTGTATGCGTTTCATATATCTTAAAATATTAAACTCCAACTGATTTTGATTTTTGTCTTGCAAATTTAAACATAAATATTATATAATCAAAGTACCATTTTAAAATAAGCATAGCTGCATTATTTCACTAAGACGGAAACCATTGGTCCATAAAATTAGCTCAACCACGCCACTTACAGTATTACAGTACATGAAAAAGCGGAAAAGTGAGCGGTCATGCATATGTGTATTAGGGTTGTCGATTTCCCCTCTATTTCGCTTATTTGTCGATTAAATTTTGAACCATTTGTGACAGCGTGTTATTATTTTTTCTCTCTCTTTTATTAGATTTACATTATTATCATATATAGTTCGTGTCATATTTGGAGTTGATTAATATTATAAACCGTTTATCTATCTTTCATGTATATCTACTAAATGCCTTCAATTGATTCGTTTAGTATTCGAATTTCAAAAGATTCAACAAAATGATTTTTAATTAAAAACCCCATCCCCCCAGAGCCGCGTTTTGCATTTGTATGTAATTCCTGTCTATTGTTACCAAAACCCTTATATCCATTCATATTTATTACATCACAATTTTTCAAATAAGTCCTAGCAGTACCTATTATGTCAAGATTTAAATATGAAACTGAATTATAACGTACAGTAAAATTGTCAGAAACAGTATTTGTATTCCATCCGTTTACCTTCCTCTACTTTCACATAATGACGCTTCCGTTGAAATTCTTAAATTCTGTATCTTTCATCGGTATTGTCTGTTGATGATCGGTGACTGGTTCTCTCATTGTCTCGAACACTTCAGACCTGGCCGATGTGAGCCGCTATTGTTCTGTCGTGATTCTCGTTTATCATGATATGGCTTGCTACCTTCAGATGATCGTGGTCTAGCAGAGAAGTCAACAATTCTACTTCTCCTGACAAATAAGTGTGGGTTTACATAACCTAATGCTTTGACAAGAATGCACAAATTTTCAGACTAAATTCTTTGTTGTAATGACACATCACTGTATTGTCTGCTCAACTGCAACTTCTTTCTAGCGGACAAGATTTCATCACGGTTAGCTTTTGTCTTGCATGTTACAATGACTACACCAGGTCTTCAGGACTTGGTCTCCGTACGTTCAACACTAAATGGTCGAAAGATAGGATGAGGCGATTCCTTAAGCATTCTTGATTTAATAGTTTTGTACGCAGAATACGGTGATGTTGTAAAATTCTGAATATCAACTGTAAGTTCGAGTGTAGCGGTTGAGGTGTGAAAATTAAGCTCCATACGCGGGCGGTTGGTATACTATTTTTTGAGGAAAATGTGTAATAATAAAACTACAGTCGTCTCTTTTGTCATAAAGCCATGTAGAATGTTGACCATTGGAATCAAATGTTAAGAACTTAAACATAATTTCGGATATCACAGTTATATTCACTATCAAGTTATTAGTGACACTGAAATGTGTCGGTGACTGGCGACAAGTCGGTGGTTTTCCCCGGATACTCCGGTTTCCTACACCCATAAATCTTACCGCCACGATGCAACGGACATATTGTTGAAAGTGATCTTAAACAACATAACCCTAACCTTAATAATGACCACCTAGTATCGCTGATCTCATTGGTTGCATGTGTAAATGTACGTCCGTTTTTGGATTTCCAAACAGGATATCAGAAGCTAGTTTTATTTATTTGTCAAACATTATCAATTCTAATTGATACTAATTCCATTATAGATTGATGTGTATGATGTTTAACGCCACTTCCAACAATATTTGAGTTATATTCCGGTATTTCGTTAGACATATACCATATTGGTTATCACTTGTTCAAATCATTTTGAATGAAACAGTTTTGTAGCTTGTTCATAGCTGTCAGTTATTCAAATTAATTGCTGACTTTACTTAGGGCAGTGATTAAGCAAGGTGCATTATATTGTAGGAATTACACCAGTCGTCTCAGCTGGACGAATGGCAACCCCATCAATACGTACAGATAATGATTTAAATGTTGATATTGGATCTATATACCCTATAACAGTAAGCAGTGCATCTGAATCTTCTACAGTAGGATCCAGTACATATACAACATAAAACAATATTTCTGCATCAATAGGAGACCATGAATTGTTGGTTGCCAAATCACCACAGGAAGAGCACGATTACAATCAACAAGGTAGTAGTAGTATTATGTGTCATACTTTCTCACCAAATATAAAAAATACATTGAAATAAACTTATCAAGTGTGTATGCGTTTCCTATACTTCAAAATATTAAACTTCAACTTATTTTTATTTTTTGTTCTTGCAAATTTGAACATTGATAATATATAATCAAGAAGCCATTTTAAAATAAGCATAGCTGCATTATTTCACTAAGACGGAAATCATTGGTCCATAAAATTAGCTCAACCACGTCACTTACAGTATTACAGTATATGAAAAAGCCGGAAAAGTGAGCGGCCATGCATATGTGTATTAGGGGTGTCGATTTCCCCTCCATTTCGCTTATTTATCGATTAAATTTTGAACCATTTGTGACAGCGTGTTATTATTTTTTCTCTCTCTTTTATTAGATTTACATTATTATCATATATAGTTCGTGTCATATTTGGAGTTGATTAATATTATAAACCGTTTATCTATCTTTCATGTATATCTACTAAATGCCTTCAATTGATTCGTTTAGTATTCGAATTTCAAAAGATTCAACAAAATGATTTTTAATTAAAAACCCCATCCCTCCAGAGCCGCGTTGTGCATTTGTATGCATTTCCTGTCTATTGTTACCAAACCACTGATATCCATTCATATTTATTACATCACAATTTTTCAAATAAGTCCTAGCAGTACCTATTATGTCAAGATTTAAATATGAAACTGAATTATAACGTACAGTAAAATAGTCAGAAACAGTATTTTTATTCCATCCGTTTACCTTCCTCTACTTTCACATGAGGGCGGTTCCGTTGAAATTCTTAATTTCTGTATCTTTCATCGGTATTGTCTGTTGATGATCGGTGACTGGTTCTATCATTGTCTCGACCACTTCAGACCTGGCCGATGTGAGCCGCTATTGTTCTGTCGTGATTCTCGTTTATCATGATATGGCTTGCTACCTTCAGATGATCATGGTCTAGCAGAGAAGTCAACAATTCTACTTCTCCTGACAAATAAGTGTGGGTTTACATAACCTAATGCTTTGACAAGAATGCACAAATTTTCAGACTAAATTCCTTGTTGTAATGACACATCACTGTATTGTCTGCTCAACTGCAACTTCTTTCTAGCGGACAAGATTTCATCATGGTTAGTTGTTGTCTTGCATGTTACAATGACTACACCAGGTCTTCAGGACTTGATCTCCTTACGTTCAACACTAAATGGTCGAAAGATAGGATGAGGCGATTCCTTAAGCATTCTTGATTTAATAGTTTTGTACGCAGAATACGGTGATGTTGTAAAATTCTGAATATCAACTGTAAGTTCGAGTGTAGCGGTTGAGGTGTGAAAATTAAGCTCCATACGCGGGCGGTTGGTATACTATTTTTTGAGGAAAATGTGTAATAATAAAACTACAGTCGTCTCTTTTGTCATAAAGCCATGTAGAATGTTGACCATTGGAATCAAATGTTAAGAACTTAAACATAATTTCGGATATCACAGTTATATTCACTATCAAGTTATTAGTGACACTGAAATGTGTCGGTGACTGGCGACAAGTCGGTGGTTTTCTCCGGATCCTCCGGTTTCCTACACCCATAAATCTTACCGCCACGATGCAACGGACATATTGTTGAAAGTGGCCTTAAACAACATAACCCTAACCTTAATAATAACCACCTAGTATCGCTGATCTCATTGGTTACATGAGCAAATGTACGTCCGTTTTTGGATTTCCAAACAGGATATCAGAAGCTAGTTTTATTTATTTGTCAAACATTATCAATTCTAATTGATACTAATTCCATTATAGATTGATGTGTATGGTGTTTAACGCCACTTCCAACAATATTTGAGTTATATTCCGGTATTTCGTTAGACATATACCATATTGGTTATCACTTGTTCAAATCATTTTGAATGAAACAGTTTTGTAGCTTGTTCATAGCAGTCAGTTATTCAAATTAATTGCTGACTTTACTTAGGGCAGTGATTAAGCAAGGTGCATTATATTGTAGGAATTACACCAGTCGTCTCAGCTGGACAGATGTCAACTCCATCAATACGTACAGATAATGACTTAAATGTTGACATTAGATCTACATACCCTATAACAGTAAGCAGTCCATCTGAATCTTCTATAGTAGGATCCAGTATATGTACAACAGAAAACAATATTTCTGCATCAACAGTTGGCCATGCATTGTTGGTTGCCAGATCACCACAGGAACAGCACGATTACAATCGACAAGGTAGTAGTCCTATTCTGTGTCATACTTTCTCACCAAATTTAAAAATGCATTGAATTAAACATATCATGTCACAAGTGTGTATGCGTTTCATATATCTTAAAATATTAAACTCCAACTGATTTTGATTTTTGTCTTGCAAATTTGAACATAAATATTATATACTCAAAGTACCATTTTAAAATAAGCATAGCTGCATTATTTCACTAAGACGGAAATCATTGGTCCATAAAATTAGCTCAACCACGTCACTTACAGTATTACAGTATATGAAAAAGCCGGAAAAGTGAGCGGCCATGCATATGTGTATTAGGGTTGTCGATTTCCCCTCCATTTCGCTTATTTATCGATTAAATTTTGAACCATTTGTGACAGCGTGTTATTAATTTTTCTCTCTCTTTTATTAGATTTACATTATTATCATATATAGTTCGTGTCATATTTGGAGTTGATTAATATTATAAACCGTTTATCTATCTTTCATGTATATCTACTAAATGCCTTCAATTGATTCGTTTAGTATTCGAATTTCAAAAGATTCAACAAAATGATTTTTAATTAAAAACCCCATCCCTCCAGAGCCGCGTTGTGCATTTGTATGCATTTCCTGTCTATTGTTACCAAACCACTGATATCCATTCATATTTATTACATCACAATTTTTCAAATAAGTCCTAGCAGTACCTATTATGTCAAGATTTAAATATGAAACTGAATTATAACGTACAGTAAAATAGTCAGAAACAGTATTTTTATTCCATTCGTTTACCTTCCTCTACTTTCACATAAGGGCGGTTCCGTTGAAATTCTTAATTTCTGTATCTTTCATCGGTATTGTCTGTTGATGATCGGTGACTGGTTCTCTCATTGTCTCGAACACTTCAGACCTGGCCGATGTGAGCCGCTATTGTTCTGTCGTGATTCTCGTTTATCATGATATGGCTTGCTACCTTCAGATGATCGTGGTCTAGCAGAGAAGTCAACAATTCTACTTCTCCTGACAAATAAGTGTGGGTTTACATAACCTAATGCTTTGACAAGAATGCACAAATTTTCAGACTAAATTCTTTGTTGTAATGACACATCACTGTATTGTCTGCTCAACTGCAACTTCTTTCTAGCGGACAAGATTTCATCATGGTTAGTTGTTGTCTTGCATGTTACAATGACTACACCAGGTCTTCAGGACTTGATCTCCTTACGTTCAACACTAAATGGTCGAAAGATAGGATGAGGCGATTCTTTAAGCATTCTGATTTAATAGTTTAGTACGCAGAATACGTGATGTTGTAAAATTCTGAATATCAACTGTAAGTTCGAGTGTAGCGGTTGAGGTGTGAAAATTAAGCTCCATACGCGGGCGGTTGGTATAATACTTTTTGAGGAAAATGTGTAATAATAAAACTACAGTCGTCTCTTTTGTCATAAAGCCATGTAGAATGTTGACCATTGGAATCAAATGTTAAGAACTTAAACATAATTTCGGGTATCACAGTTATATTCACTATCAAGTTATTAGTGACACTGAAATGTGTCGGTGACTGGCGACAAGTCGGTGGTTTTCTCCGGATACTCCGGTTTCCTACACCCATAAATCTTACCGCCACGATGCAACGGACATATTGTTGAAAGTGATCTTAAACAACATAACCCTAACCTTAATAATGACCACCTAGTATCGCTGATCTCATTGGTTGCATGTGTAAATGTACGTCCGTTTTTGGATTTCCAAACAGGATATCAGAAGCTAGTTTTATTTATTTGTCAAACATTATCAATTCTAATTGATACTAATTCCATTATAGATTGATGTGTATGATGTTTAACGCCACTTCCAACAATATTTGAGTTATATTCCGGTATTTCGTTAGACATATACCATATTGGTTATCACTTGTTCAAATCATTTTGAATGAAACAGTTTTGTAGCTTGTTCATAGCTGTCAGTTATTCAAATTAATTGCTGACTTTACTTAGGGCAGTGATTAAGCAAGGTGCATTATATTGTAGGAATTACACCAGTCGTCTCAGCTGGACGGATGGCAACCCCATCAATACGTACAGATAATGATTTAAATGTTGATATTGGATCTATATACCCTATAACAGTAAGCAGTGCATCTGAATCTTCTACAGTAGGATCCAGTACATATACAACATAAAACAATATTTCTGCATCAATAGGAGACCATGAATTGTTGGTTGCCAAATCACCACAGGAAGAGCACGATTACAATCAACAAGGTAGTAGTAGTATTATGTGTCATACTTTCTCACCAAATATAAAAAATACATTGAAATAAACTTATCAAGTGTGTATGCGTTTCCTATACTTCAAAATATTAAACTTCAACTTATTTTTATTTTTTGTTCTTGCAAATTTGAACATTGATAATATATAATCAAGAAGCCATTTTAAAATAAGCATAGCTGCATTATTTCACTAAGACGGAAATCATTGGTCCATAAAATTAGCTCAACCACGTCACTTACAGTATTACAGTATATGAAAAAGCCGGAAAAGTGAGCGGCCATGCATATGTGTATTAGGGGTGTCGATTTCCCCTCCATTTCGCTTATTTATCGATTAAATTTTGAACCATTTGTGACAGCGTGTTATTATTTTTTCTCTCTCTTTTATTAGATTTACATTATTATCATATATAGTTCGTGTCATATTTGGAGTTGATTAATATTATAAACCGTTTATCTATCTTTCATGTATATCTACTAAATGCCTTCAATTGATTCGTTTAGTATTCGAATTTCAAAAGTTTCAACAAAATGATTTTTAATTAAAAACCCCATCCCTCCAGAGCCGCGTTTTGCATTTGTATGCATTTCCTGTCTATTGTTACCAAACCAATTATATCAATTCATATTTATTACATCACAATTTTTCAAATAAGTCCTAGCAGTACCTATTATGTCAAGATTTAAATATGAAACTGAATTATAACGTACAGTAAAATTGTCAGAAACAGTATTTTTATTCCATCCGTTTACCTTCCTCTACTTTCACATAATGACGCTTCCGTTGAAATTCTTAAATTCTGTATCTTTCATCGGTATTGTCTGTTGATGATCGGTGACTGGTTCTCTCATTGTCTCGAACACTTCAGACCTGGCCGATGTGAGCCGCTATTGTTCTGTCGTGATTCTCGTTTATCATGATATGGCTTGCTACCTTCAGATGATCGTGGTCTAGCAGAGAAGTCAACAATTCTACTTCTCCTGACAAATAAGTGTGGGTTTACATAACCTAATGCTTTGACAAGAATGCACAAATTTTCAGACTAAATTCTTTGTTGTAATGACACATCACTGTATTGTCTGCTCAACTGCAACTTCTTTCCAGCGGACAAGATTTCATCACGGTTAGCTTTTGTCTTGCATGTTACAATGACTACACCAGGTCTTCAGGACTTGGTCTCCGTACGTTCAACACTAAATGGTCGAAAGATAGGATGAGGCGATTCCTTAAGCATTCTTGATTTAATAGTTTTGTACGCAGAATACGGTGATGTTGTAAAATTCTGAATATCAACTGTAAGTTCGAGTGTAGCGGTTGAGGTGTGAAAATTAAGCTCCATACGCGGGCGGTTGGTATACTATTTTTTGAGGAAAATGTGTAATAATAAAACTACAGTCGTCTCTTTTGTCATAAAGCCATGTAGAATGTTGACCATTGGAATCAAATGTTAAGAACTTAAACATAATTTCGGATATCACAGTTATATTCACTATCAAGTTATTAGTGACACTGAAATGTGTCGGTGACTGGCGACAAGTCGGTGGTTTTCTCCGGATCCTCCGGTTTCCTACACCCATAAATCTTACCGCCACGATGCAACGGACATATTGTTGAAAGTGGCCTTAAACAACATAACCCTAACCTTAATAATAACCACCTAGTATCGCTGATCTCATTGGTTACATGAGCAAATGTACGTCCGTTTTTGGATTTCCAAACAGGATATCAGAAGCTAGTTTTATTTATTTGTCAAACATTATCAATTCTAATTGATACTAATTCCATTATAGATTGATGTGTATGGTGTTTAACGCCACTTCCAACAATATTTGAGTTATATTCCGGTATTTCGTTAGACATATACCATATTGGTTATCACTTGTTCAAATCATTTTGAATGAAACAGTTTTGTAGCTTGTTCATAGCAGTCAGTTATTCAAATTAATTGCTGACTTTACTTAGGGCAGTGATTAAGCAAGGTGCATTATATTGTAGGAATTACACCAGTCGTCTCAGCTGGACAGATGTCAACTCCATCAATACGTACAGATAATGACTTAAATGTTGACATTAGATCTACATACCCTATAACAGTAAGCAGTCCATCTGAATCTTCTATAGTAGGATCCAGTATATGTACAACAGAAAACAATATTTCTGCATCAACAGTTGGCCATGCATTGTTGGTTGCCAGATCACCACAGGAACAGCACGATTACAATCGACAAGGTAGTAGTCCTATTCTGTGTCATACTTTCTCACCAAATTTAAAAATGCATTGAATTAAACATATCATGTCACAAGTGTGTATGCGTTTCATATATCTTAAAATATTAAACTCCAACTGATTTTGATTTTTGTCTTGCAAATTTGAACATAAATATTATATACTCAAAGTACCATTTTAAAATAAGCATAGCTGCATTATTTCACTAAGACGGAAATCATTGGTCCATAAAATTAGCTCAACCACGTCACTTACAGTATTACAGTATATGAAAAAGCCGGAAAAGTGAGCGGCCATGCATATGTGTATTAGGGTTGTCGATTTCCCCTCCATTTCGCTTATTTATCGATTAAATTTTGAACCATTTGTGACAGCGTGTTATTAATTTTTCTCTCTCTTTTATTAGATTTACATTATTATCATATATAGTTCGTGTCATATTTGGAGTTGATTAATATTATAAACCGTTTATCTATCTTTCATGTATATCTACTAAATGCCTTCAATTGATTCGTTTAGTATTCGAATTTCAAAAGATTCAACAAAATGATTTTTAATTAAAAACCCCATCCCTCCAGAGCCGCGTTGTGCATTTGTATGCATTTCCTGTCTATTGTTACCAAACCACTGATATCCATTCATATTTAAAACATCACAATTTTTCAAATAAGTCCTAGCAGTACCTATTATGTCAAGATTTAAATATGAAACTGAATTATAACGTACAGTAAAATAGTCAGAAACAGTATTTTTATTCCATTCGTTTACCTTCCTCTACTTTCACATAAGGGCGGTTCCGTTGAAATTCTTAATTTCTGTATCTTTCATCGGTATTGTCTGTTGATGATCGGTGACTGGTTCTCTCATTGTCTCGAACACTTCAGACCTGGCCGATGTGAGCCGCTATTGTTCTGTCGTGATTCTCGTTTATCATGATATGGCTTGCTACCTTCAGATGATCGTGGTCTAGCAGAGAAGTCAACAATTCTACTTCTCCTGACAAATAAGTGTGGGTTTACATAACCTAATGCTTTGACAAGAATGCACAAATTTTCAGACTAAATTCTTTGTTGTAATGACACATCACTGTATTGTCTGCTCAACTGCAACTTCTTTCTAGCGGACAAGATTTCATCATGGTTAGTTGTTGTCTTGCATGTTACAATGACTACACCAGGTCTTCAGGACTTGATCTCCTTACGTTCAACACTAAATGGTCGAAAGATAGGATGAGGCGATTCTTTAAGCATTCTGATTTAATAGTTTAGTACGCAGAATACGTGATGTTGTAAAATTCTGAATATCAACTGTAAGTTCGAGTGTAGCGGTTGAGGTGTGAAAATTAAGCTCCATACGCGGGCGGTTGGTATAATACTTTTTGAGGAAAATGTGTAATAATAAAACTACAGTCGTCTCTTTTGTCATAAAGCCATGTAGAATGTTGACCATTGGAATCAAATGTTAAGAACTTAAACATAATTTCGGGTATCACAGTTATATTCACTATCAAGTTATTAGTGACACTGAAATGTGTCGGTGACTGGCGACAAGTCGGTGGTTTTCTCCGGATACTCCGGTTTCCTACACCCATAAATCTTACCGCCACGATGCAACGGACATATTGTTGAAAGTGATCTTAAACAACATAACCCTAACCTTAATAATGACCACCTAGTATCGCTGATCTCATTGGTTGCATGTGTAAATGTACGTCCGTTTTTGGATTTCCAAACAGGATATCAGAAGCTAGTTTTATTTATTTGTCAAACATTATCAATTCTAATTGATACTAATTCCATTATAGATTGATGTGTATGATGTTTAACGCCACTTCCAACAATATTTGAGTTATATTCCGGTATTTCGTTAGACATATACCATATTGGTTATCACTTGTTCAAATCATTTTGAATGAAACAGTTTTGTAGCTTGTTCATAGCTGTCAGTTATTCAAATTAATTGCTGACTTTACTTAGGGCAGTGATTAAGCAAGGTGCATTATATTGTAGGAATTACACCAGTCGTCTCAGCTGGACGGATGGCAACCCCATCAATACGTACAGATAATGATTTAAATGTTGATATTGGATCTATATACCCTATAACAGTAAGCAGTGCATCTGAATCTTCTACAGTAGGATCCAGTACATATACAACATAAAACAATATTTCTGCATCAATAGGAGACCATGAATTGTTGGTTGCCAAATCACCACAGGAAGAGCACGATTACAATCAACAAGGTAGTAGTAGTATTATGTGTCATACTTTCTCACCAAATATAAAAAATACATTGAAATAAACTTATCAAGTGTGTATGCGTTTCCTATACTTCAAAATATTAAACTTCAACTTATTTTTATTTTTTGTTCTTGCAAATTTGAACATTGATAATATATAATCAAGAAGCCATTTTAAAATAAGCATAGCTGCATTATTTCACTAAGACGGAAATCATTGGTCCATAAAATTAGCTCAACCACGTCACTTACAGTATTACAGTATATGAAAAAGCCGGAAAAGTGAGCGGCCATGCATATGTGTATTAGGGGTGTCGATTTCCCCTCCATTTCGCTTATTTATCGATTAAATTTTGAACCATTTGTGACAGCGTGTTATTATTTTTTCTCTCTCTTTTATTAGATTTACATTATTATCATATATAGTTCGTGTCATATTTGGAGTTGATTAATATTATAAACCGTTTATCTATCTTTCATGTATATCTACTAAATGCCTTCAATTGATTCGTTTAGTATTCGAATTTCAAAAGTTTCAACAAAATGATTTTTAATTAAAAACCCCATCCCTCCAGAGCCGCGTTTTGCATTTGTATGCATTTCCTGTCTATTGTTACCAAACCAATTATATCAATTCATATTTATTACATCACAATTTTTCAAATAAGTCCTAGCAGTACCTATTATGTCAAGATTTAAATATGAAACTGAATTATAACGTACAGTAAAATTGTCAGAAACAGTATTTTTATTCCATCCGTTTACCTTCCTCTACTTTCACATAATGACGCTTCCGTTGAAATTCTTAAATTCTGTATCTTTCATCGGTATTGTCTGTTGATGATCGGTGACTGGTTCTCTCATTGTCTCGAACACTTCAGACCTGGCCGATGTGAGCCGCTATTGTTCTGTCGTGATTCTCGTTTATCATGATATGGCTTGCTACCTTCAGATGATCGTGGTCTAGCAGAGAAGTCAACAATTCTACTTCTCCTGACAAATAAGTGTGGGTTTACATAACCTAATGCTTTGACAAGAATGCACAAATTTTCAGACTAAATTCTTTGTTGTAATGACACATCACTGTATTGTCTGCTCAACTGCAACTTCTTTCTAGCGGACAAGATTTCATCACGGTTAGCTTTCGTCTTGCATGTTACAATGACTACACCAGGTCTTCAGGACTTGGTCTCCGTACGTTCAACACTAAATGGTCGAAAGATAGGATGAGGCGATTCCTTAAGCATTCTTGATTTAATAGTTTTGTACGCAGAATACGGTGATGTTGTAAAATTCTGAATATCAACTGTAAGTTCGAGTGTAGCGGTTGAGGTGTGAAAATTAAGCTCCATACGCGGGCGGTTGGTATACTATTTTTTGAGGAAAATGTGTAATAATAAAACTACAGTCGTCTCTTTTGTCATAAAGCCATGTAGAATGTTGACCATTGGAATCAAATGTTAAGAACTTAAACATAATTTCGGATATCACAGTTATATTCACTATCAAGTTATTAGTGACACTGAAATGTGTCGGTGACTGGCGACAAGTCGGTGGTTTTCTCCGGATACTCCGGTTTCCTACACCCATAAATCTTACCGCCACGATGCAACGGACATATTGTTGAAAGTGGCCTTAAACAACATAACCCTAACCTTAATAATAACCACCTAGTATCGCTGATCTCATTGGTTACATGAGCAAATGTACGTCCGTTTTTGGATTTCCAAACAGGATATCAGAAGCTAGTTTTATTTATTTGTCAAACATTATCAATTCTAATTGATACTAATTCCATTATAGATTGATGTGTATGGTGTTTAACGCCACTTCCAACAATATTTGAGTTATATTCCGGTATTTCGTTAGACATATACCATATTGGTTATCACTTGTTCAAATCATTTTGAATGAAACAGTTTTGTAGCTTGTTCATAGCAGTCAGTTATTCAAATTAATTGCTGACTTTACTTAGGGCAGTGATTAAGCAAGGTGCATTATATTGTAGGAATTACACCAGTCGTCTCAGCTGGACAGATGTCAACTCCATCAATACGTACAGATAATGACTTAAATGTTGACATTAGATCTACATACCCTATAACAGTAAGCAGTCCATCTGAATCTTCTATAGTAGGATCCAGTATATGTACAACAGAAAACAATATTTCTGCATCAACAGTTGGTCATGCATTGTTGGTTGCCAGATCACCACAGGAACAGCACGATTACAATCGACAAGGTAGTAGTCCTTTTCTGTGTCATACTTTCTCACCAAATTTAAAAATGCATTGAATTAAACATATCATGTCACAAGTGTGTATGCGTTTCATATATCTTAAAATATTAAACTCCAACTGATTTTGATTTTTGTCTTGCAAATTTGAACATAAATATTATATACTCAAAGTACCATTTTAAAATAAGCATAGCTGCATTATTTCACTAAGACGGAAATCATTGGTCCATAAAATTAGCTCAACCACGTCACTTACAGTATTACAGTATATGAAAAAGCCGGAAAAGTGAGCGGCCATGCATATGTGTATTAGGGTTGTCGATTTCCCCTCCATTTCGCTTATTTATCGATTAAATTTTGAACCATTTGTGACAGCGTGTTATTATTTTTTCTCTCTCTTTTATTAGATTTACATTATTATCATATATAGTTCGTGTCATATTTGGAGTTGATTAATATTATAAACCGTTTATCTATCTTTCATGTATATCTACTAAATGCCTTCAATTGATTCGTTTAGTATTCGAATTTCAAAAGTTTCAACAAAATGATTTTTAATTAAAAACCCCATCCCTCCAGAGCCGCGTTGTGCATTTGTATGCATTTCCTGTCTATTGTTACCAAACCACTTATATCCATTCATATTTATTACATCACAATTTTTCAAATAAGTCCTAGCAGTACCTATTATGTCAAGATTTAAATATGAAACTGAATTATAACGTACAGTAAAATAGTCAGAAACAGTATTTTTATTCCATCCGTTTACCTTCCTCTACTTTCACATAAGGGCGGTTCCGTTGAAATTCTTAATTTCTGTATCTTTCATCGGTATTGTCTGTTGATGATCGGTGACTGGTTCTTACATTGTCTCGACCACTTCAGACCTGGCCGATGTGAGCCGCTATTGTTCTGTCGTGATTCTCGTTTATCATGATATGGCTTGCTACCTTCAGATGATCGTGGTCTAGCAGAGAAGTCAACAATTCTACTTCTCCTGACAAATAAGTGTGGGTTTACATAACCTAATGCTTTGACAAGAATGCACAAATTTTCAGACTAAATTCTTTGTTGTATTGACACATCACTGTATTGTCTGCTCATCTGCAACTTCTTTCTAGCGGACAAGATTTCATCATGGTTAGTTGTTGTCTTGCATGTTACAATGACCACACCAGGTCTTCAGGACTTGATCTCCTTACGTTCAACACTAAATGGTCGAAAGATAGGATGAGGCGATTCTTTAAGCATTCTTGATTTAATAATTTAGTACGCAGAATACGGTGATGTTGTAAAATTCTGAATATCAACTGTAAGTTCGAGTGTAGCGGTTGAGGTGTGAAAATTAAGCTCCATACGCGGGCGGTTGGTATAATACTGTTTGAGGAAAATATGCAATAATAAAACTACAGTCGTCTCTTTTGTCATAAAGCCATGTAGAATGTTGACCATTGGAATCAAATGTTAAGAACTTAAACATAATTTCGGGTATCACAGTTATATTCACAATCAAGTTATTAGTGACACTGAAATGTGTCGGTGACTGGCGACAAGTCGGTGGTTTTCTCCGGATACTCCGGTTTCCTACACCCATAAATCTTACCGTCACGATGCAACGGACATATTGTTGAAAGTGATCTTAAACAACATAACCCTAACCTTAATAATGACCACCTAGTATCGCTGATCTCATTGGTTGCATGTGTAAATGTACGTCCGTTTTTGGATTTCCAAACAGGATATTAGAAGCTAGTTTTATTTATTTGTCAAACATTATCAATTCTAATTGATACTAATTCCATTATAGATTGATGTGTATGATGTTTAACGCCACTTCCAACAATATTTGAGTTATATTCCGGTATTTCGTTAGACATATACCATATTGGTTATCACTTGTTCAAATCATTTTGAATGAAACAGTTTTGTAGCTTGTTCATAGCTGTCAGTTATTCAAATTAATTGCTGACTTTACTTAGGGCAGTGATTAAGCAAGGTGCATTATATTGTAGGAATTACACCAGTCGTCTCAGCTGGACAGATGGCAACCCCATCCATACGTACAGATAATGATTTAAATGTTGATATTGGATCTACATACCCTATAACAGTAAGCAGTGCATCTGAATCTTCTACAGTAGGATCCAGTACATATACAACATAAAACAATATTTCTGCATCAATAGGAGACCATGAATTGTTGGTTGCCAAATCACCACAGGAAGAGCACGATTACAATCAACAAGGTAGTAGTAGTATTATGTGTCATACTTTCTCACCAAATATAAAAAATACATTGAAATAAACTTATCAAGTGTGTATGCGTTTCCTATACTTCAAAATATTAAACTTCAACTTATTTTTATTTTTTGTTCTTGCAAATTTGAACATTGATAATATATAATCAAGAAGCCATTTTAAAATAAGCATAGCTGCATTATTTCACTAAGACGGAATTCATTGGTCCATAAAATTAGCTTAACCCTGCCACTTTGGATTATAATGTCTGCAAAAAGCCAGGAAAGTGAGTGGTCATATATATGTGTATTAGGGTGTCGATTTTGCATCTGTTTCTCCGATTTGTTGAATATTTTTTTTACCTTTTCCACAGTGTGTTATTTTTTCTCTCTCTCTTATTAGATTTACATTATTACCAGATATAGTTCGCATCACACTTGGAGTTGATTAATATTTTAAACCCCTTGTTTTCCTGTGATCGACAAACTGAAGAAGGAAAATACAGAATTGAAACAGAAAAAGATGTGTGTTATTTGTAGAATTAACGACTTTGAATATGTCATTCAACCCTGTGGCCACTTGACATGTGATGTGTGTTCCGAACTTGACATTTGCATATGTAATGCACACGTTCCTAGTAAGCATGTGTGCATATTATCACGAACATTTACTTCTTGACACTAATTAATTTCAGTAAAGAAATTTGTGGAATGATAATGGAAAATGTTGGGAAGCACTCGTTCGCGTATTCTTATTATGTTGCTAATAATGTGCCTTGTCCATTTGATGTCCACATACAAACGATGCTCGTTCCCTATTTACCTCCATTTGTTTGTAGGAGGGCCCATGTTTTATATACGTTATTTGTATTTGCTTCCGCATAGTGTTGTCTAACACGTATTGACCGTATGAGTGGCATGGCGGTGTCTTGTGGAAGGAGGGAACTGCTTTCCCTTCGCGGGCGTCTGTGTTCCCTCCCGTTTTTGCATGGGTTCGTGTTGGTCAACTGTTTAGTTTTCTGTGTTTTGTGTTTTTGGTTTGTTGTCTTCGTTTCTGTGTCCTTTGTGCCCAATGTAACAAGTTTCTCTGGATTGTTCGTTATTGATTCCCATTTTGGTTTTCTCTAATGTTTAATTCAATAGTGCACATTGATAGGATAATTATCAACTATAAGAGCTAAATGCACAGTAAAATTCGATACCTACGTTTGTATTACTATCCCTGGGTCAATATCCCTGTTGATGGACTATGAGTCTCCAAAGGTGCCATCCCTTAATAGTTAGTGTTCCGACACTTATATGGATTATATATATATTGAAATTTACAGATCCTAAATAATGAAACAATTATTTAAATTAAGGTTATCGTGCCTCAGGTATATGTAGGCCCTTTGACAATCACATGTATATTATTTGGCTTTCTGATCTTTTAATTATGAACATACCTGATGAAGTTTATTCCCGAAACGCGTCGATATCTACATTTTTACTACATGTCTTTTATTATTTATGTCGTTTATTTTATATGATATAATACATTATACTAAGAAGGGAGATTTGGGCCCATAAACCTAGTTCAACCCGCCACGTTTTATCGAAGTGTCTGTAACAAGCCAGGAAAGTGAGTATTAGATGTCTCGATTTTGCATCTTTCTACTATTTTTCCATAGGATTTTGGAGCTTTTTCTAGATCATGATCATTATTATTTCGTTGTATTACATTATTTTATAAACATAAACATCACAGATTCGTCTCACAAAGAAATATTTTGGTTGAAAGAAGAAAATGGAAATTTTTAAGATAATTTATTCATATTTATAAAATATTTTGGATTTTCGCAAAATTTAGAAATTTTTAATGTTTTATTTTGTTTATTGTACTTTGTCATATACAATGTATGTCATCCTCTGATATGGATGTTTATTTTGTGTGCAAATAAACGTCAGATTGGGACAATCCAAAATGGATAATCCAGAGAAACTGGTACATAAGACGGAGACAAGCAAAACACAACATAATTTATGTATTATAATTTATATTGGTATTGGTGCATTTGAACTATTTATTTATAATGTATTATATAAGTTGTATTGCCTTTGAATGGATATATATTTATTATTATAATGTAAATAAATAAAGTTTATATATTTTCACACGCTTCACAATCTTTTTTGACAACCACGATTTAACTGAAATATTGTTTAAAGCGGAGTTATACACCATAAACCAAACTAAGCCAAGCACATTCTTTTCTTATGCAATACAGACCAATTTCATACAATTTCAATTAACACTTCGACAGAAATATATCATCGTAATTAAAAAAAATATATTCTTAATTAATTCATCACAGTTGACGCGAGGACATGTTAGAAGTTTCTCCCAAAAATAGGCTAAATATGACAAGGTAATAAACGTGCAAAACACCTCATCTGAGAACAGAAAACAGAGTCAGATGACTTGGGGTTAATGCGCACTTGCAATGTTGACCACCAAAAAATGTGATATGTTGTTTCATATTATCATGTATGATACTTCAGCCTGCAAGCGATTATTTTCATACTTTTTGTATTTGAATTTGGAAGTTTTAATTTCTCGTTTTAATTATTCTAAACTTATCAATCAATATTTATACAATTGTGTAAACTGAAAAATCGTTCTAGGTAGCATCTTTCGTGTAAGAATTGAAATATAATCAATCAATAAACCGGACATCTAAGTGTATACGTTTTGCGTTCATTGAAATGCAATGCTACTGTTACACAAACCAATAACATTGATTGGTGTAATGTGGTGTAACTATATAATGTCCCCAATACTCATCGTCCATTCGATACCTGCTATACCAACTTGCATCGGCATCATGCAAGCCAAGATAACTGATAGGAGATATACTGTTTTGTAGGTCATTGTTTGTCCTTCATTGATTGACGGCTTCAAAGTACCACTTTGGTATTTTCAAGAAAATGTTGGACAAAACCGAAGATACACTCAACCTTTTATTGAATACCCAATTGGTGCATGCATATGTAGTGCAATGCGGCAGTTCGGAGTTAGGGACTATTTTGTGACGGAGGTAAAATAGTACCATTTATATTTCCCGCCGTTGGACGTTTATTCAACATGGCGGGTTTTACTTTGTATTATGTTCCTTTGAATGACTTGAATTGAACATTGATGCAGGAAAATATTAAATAATACCCACAGCTATTTATATATATATTCTTTCTAATATGACAGATAATAATTGGTTTGTCTGTATATTATGTTACTGTAAATCTAATATTGATACAGGGAAAATACCTTCATAGAAAAGTATATGTTTATTTAAATGTGACAAATAAAATCATAAAATATCTATTATTTTCATGAAGTATAGTCTGTTCAATATTTTTTTTAAAAGCAGGTAATTTTACACCTGAAATGTTCAGTGTCATCTACGGTAACTAAATTTGAACATTGTCATTACATCCGATACTGCACAATATAGCAAAGTTTCTGTATCTACAACTTCAGCTTCTGATGAATAATCCTAACCTAGCCAGGCAATGATAAGTAATAACATATAATATGAAATTAACACGCAACCACTACCCAGGAAGGTATAAAATGGAATATTTTCCTCTGCTGATAATGACAGCTATTGTAACAAAAGGCAGCAGCCATCTTAAAAAAAGTGTCCGAAAATGAGACCCGGATGTACACCTTATGTACTCTTAACAGCAAAGAGCTAGACATGGGACACAACTCTGCCCCCAACTCCGAACTGTCGTATTACAATTTCCACATAAGAAGTATTATTGAATAGGTAATGGGTACATCATTATTCATTTAAAAGACAATCAGAACGCAAAAATTATAATTGCAATATGTACGTGTGCTTTTATTAAAAAGCAATGAGTGCATAACCATTCATTGCAGAGGCACTGCGTGCCCACTAAGTGTAATTTAAATAGGCTATGCCATTTTGTCCAACACGATGTCCATGTCAGATGATGTTCGTATCGTTTAACAGTAACAGGCAGCTGTCTCCAGTGGGGCAGGAACTGATTACCTTTCTGGAGAAGCTGAGTGAGCCTCGCGTTGCTCAATCTTTTGTTTTCTGTGTAGTGGTTTGTAGATCGTTCTTTGTCCTTTTGTTCGTTTTCTTTTAGCCATTGTGTTATCAGTCCTTCGATTTACGGATTCTGATTGGTATCTTCAAACTCTTCGTATGGGTACGTAGATATTCATTTCTAAGATACCGGGTTGCTGCAAACACGCAATCTACTGATCCAACGGTTCCTAGTGGTTAAATAGAAGTAACCACTTCGAATGTTATTCGTTCACCACCATGACATGGTTAAACCTACAGCATACATGTGTCACACATGAACACGTTATGTTCCCTTTGTCGTTATTAAAATTCATTCCATCCTTTCCTATTTCATGATTTACCACCGAATTTGCTTACAGCAGTAATATGACGGGTTCCACTGGTGTAAGATACAGATTAACTTTTCAAAACACATGAATTCACCCCGTATTTTGCTTGGTTCGTTTTGCTCAATCTTTGGTTTTCTATGTAAAGATCATTGTCCTTTTGTTCTTTTTTCCCTAGGCCATTGCATTGTCTGTCCTTATTGGTATTTTCAAACCTTACTTGAATTTGAACATAGTAATGAGTACATACATATTCATTTCTAAGGCAAACAAGATGAACTGTGAGCTAAAGCTCACCTATGATACACCCGCTCTTTGGCAAACAGGAAGTAGGAATCTGACGGATCAAAAAACGCTTCCCACGATATGGGGTACCTATATGAAGCTTGTGACCAAATATCAGATTTCTGCCAACAATAGTTGCTGAGAAAAATGCGACGAAAAATGAGCATATATGTTCCATGTGTAAAAAAATCAACAAAGTCAGCAAACAGGAAGTAGGAATTCGATGGGTTCAAAAACACTTCCCACGATATGGGGTACCTATATGAAGCTTGTGACCAAATATCAGATTTCTGCCAACAATAGTTGCTGAAAAAAATGCGACGAAAAATGTGCATATATGTTCAATGTGTATAAGAATCAACAAAGTCAGCAAACAGGAAGTAGGAATTCGATGGATTCAAAAACGCTTCCCACGATATGGGGTACCTATATGAAGCTTGTGACCAAATATCAGATTTCTGCCATCAATAGTTGCTGAGAAAAATGTGACGAATAATGTGCATATATGTTCAATGTGTATAAAAAACAACTAAGTCGACAAACAGGAAGTAGGAATCTGATGGGTCCAAAAACGCTTCCCACGATATGGGATACCTATATAACGCTTGTGACCAAATATCAGATCGCTGTCGTCAATAGTTGCTGAGAAAAAGGTGACGAAAAATGTGCATATATGTTCAATGTGTATAAAAAACAACTAAGTCGACAAACAGGAAGTAGGAATCTGATGGGTCCAAAAACGCTTCCCACGATATGGTATACCTATATGATGCTTGTGACCAAATATCAGATTTCTGCCATGAACAGTGCATAAATATTTACTTGAAATATCCTAAATTATGCGCTAGAGAATACCGAAGGGCAATCAAAGATGGACAATACAGAAAAACTGGCAAAATAGGATACACAAAACGAAGGAAAACAAAACAAAGACATCACACAATATGAGTTGAACTCCACTATACGCAAATAAATACAAATAACCTAAATATGACACGAACTCTCCCACAAACGACTGGGTGTAAAGACGAACCGAACATCGCCTTTATGCGGAAATCGCAACGGACATCACAACACGGAACCCAGAACATAAAGACACATAATAGGACAGCACAAAAAACTAAAAAGATGTGTAACACGGACCCCGCAAGAAACCTCGGGTGAAATCAGGCGATCTTGAAGTTTAAGCTGTTCCTGCTTCTTATAAGATACACATATTCACAGTCAAGTCCGGTAAAAAGTCTTGGCGATGATAGAGGAAAGAAATATCTACGTATAAAGTAAAAGATCTGGTTTGTCATTTAAGTGTGCAATAAGGATAATCTGAATAGGTAATGAGTACGAGAAATTATTTGCAGGGGCCGTCGTGATCGTATGGTAGTTGGATTTACAACTATCTGTGCAATCAGTGTCTATCAGGACGAGTTCGAAACCTGTTCATGGCAAGGTGTCCTCAATACAATATTATGTGACCAAGTTTGTCAGTGACTTGCAACATGATGGTGGTTCTCGCCGGAATATTGTTGAAAGTGGAGTTAAACACAATAAACAAAGCAAAACCAACCATATTATTTGCTATGGCAATGCATGCTAAACAAGTATAATATGAATAGGTAATGGATACATAATTTGTTAATGCGAAGGTAAAGAGTGCTCAAATATATTTAAAAAAGGCAATGAGTACATAATAGTCATTGATATGGCAGTGAATACACAGTAAGTATATATTGAATAGGCAATGAGTGCATACTATGCATTGCTATGGCAGTGAATGCATAGTAAGTATAACTTGAATCGATAACGAGTACATAATATTCATTGATATGGCAGTAAATACACAGTAGGTACAACTTGAATAGGCAATGAGTACATACTATTAATTACTATGGCAGTGAATGCGTAATGAGTATAATTGGAGCAAATAATGGCTTCACTCAATATTGATTGGAATTGTAATGAGTGCAATATGTATCGGTTGATTTGAGTAGGTAAAAGGCACATTATAGTATTGCTTGAAAAGACAATGAGTACATACAAAGTATTAAGTAACACATATTAGTACAGGAAAGTCTTTAATTTGATTTTGATTTTTATATCACAATACGGACAATAGTCAATTTGAATTGAACAAGATTCACACGTCACTCTGTGTCCACAGTTCACAAATAGCATACACTTTTCATTGGTATGACATCTTATACACATAATACTGTTCTTCAGTTTTCTATTCGTTGCAATGATAATTTCAGTGTCTGTAAAAAGTTAAGCATAAAGTTAGATATTATATATTTTGCTTCAGAAGATTTGGTAATTCATATAACACGCATTAAAACGTTACACTTATGTCCTCTCACTGATTTGTTACAAGAGTAACACAACGGGTAGCACAAGTGGAGCAGCAATTGCTTACCCTTCCGGAGCACCTGAGTTCATCCCAGCTTTTTAGTGGGATTCGCGTTGCTCAATATTTTCTTTTCTGTGTAGTATTTTGTAGATCATTTGTTGTCCTTTTTGTCCCTTTTAGAACACGTACGGTGTTAATGGCAATGTGCTGTTATTTATTCAAAATTACTTAAACACCTGTAATTTTTGTCATTCTATTCTCAAATTGTATATCAATGACAGAGATCCTATTGCAGTTGTATATTCTTCAAATGTTGGTTATGTGTCGTTTCTTAGTTTAATGGTATGCGTTATTCTCATAGTTGAAAAACCTACAATGAAATGTAGCATAACAATAAAAGCACCGTTCCTTTACTCTATTTTATGTCTGAGTGTTATGTTAGATTATCTCTCATGACGGGTGCCACTAGTGGAGCAGGAACTGTTTAACCTTCTGGCGTACCAGTTTTTAGTGGGGTTCGTGTTACTCGATCTTAAGTATTATGTGTATGTTTTGTAGATCGTTGTTTGTCCCTCTGTCCTTTTTTCTTTTGGTCATTGTATTGTGTGTCCTTCCATATACGAATGTTTATTACCTACGTTATTGACATCCATATCGTTTCTTACTGTACTGTACTGTTTAATTATTTTATTTTCGGAAAATGTGCCAGATTTAGGGACCGACTATTCAGATTTCTTTTCCTTTCTTTTTCCTTTCTTTTTTGAGAGGGGAAGGGGTGGTGGCTATATAACCTCACACCCAGCCATTGTTTTCACACAAATCAATAATTTGATAATAAAATTGTGTTTCTCCATACTATTCCTCATTGGAAATTACAAGGTCAGTTTATAACGTTTTGCATCTTTCCGGCCATTTATCTTCTTATTTTTTGCTATGCATTTTCACAACATTTTGATTTTTAGGGCAAAAACATAGATCCCTTAAAAGTGAAATAGCTTGGATCCTTTAAGGTATACAAATCGACTTGCTTACAAAAAACTTCCACAGACAATAACTCATGGTTTTCTAATATGTTGAGTCTTACCTTGTTCCGTTTCCTCTCTATGAATGTCTGCTGCTTCAGCTGGA
This sequence comes from Bathymodiolus brooksi, assembly GCA_963680875.1. Classification (NCBI taxonomy): domain Eukaryota; kingdom Metazoa; phylum Mollusca; class Bivalvia; order Mytilida; family Modiolidae; genus Bathymodiolus; species Bathymodiolus brooksi. The sequence continues at coordinate 17,742,879 of OY804581.1, read as the reverse complement.
AATAAATATTGCATGAATAAAATTTGTCTTTCCTACGGATAGCTATGAAACAACAATTGAGGAAGGAGAGTTTATTGCTCTAAGGCAGTTTTAAATCATTTGGCTTTCCAATATTTCGATATTGAGCGTAACTGATGAAGGTTATTGAGCCTACCTGATGACGGTTATTCCAGAAACGTGTCGTGCTCACTAGATTTGATATCTACGTTTTTATTACTATCACTGGGTTGATACAACTGCTGGTGGAATATTTGTCCCCGGGGGCATCATCCGCAAAGCAATCAGTGTTTCAACACTGACATGGTTAATTAGATATATTTATTATTGAAGTCCTAAATAATGTAATCATTATCTAATCTAAGTTTCACCTCCATCAGGCATAACTGACCATAGCCGATTTTGGCTATTTAGTTTATTAACATTTGATGTATTGATCCCAAACACTTTTAAATTAGTTGGCTTTCCAATATTTTGATACTGAGCGATCCAGATGACGGTTATTCCAGAAACGCGTCGTGTGCACTACATTTGATATCTATGTTTTTTTTATTGAGTAGAGAATATGGGCGCACACAGTAATATAATGACTATCTTATTTAGCTCCCTAAGATGTTTAAGTTAATTACTTCTCCAATCTTCCGACTTTGAGTGTTCCTGATGAAGGTTTATCATAAAAGTATCATGCCCACTGAATTAAATATCTGTCTTTTTATGGGCGACATATTAATCACCTTCATTTCATTGTTTTTATCAAAGTTAAAAGTGATTAATTAACTATGCAAATTATTGGCATGAAACTGGTGAATAGATTCCTTGATTTGCATAGAAAATTCGTGTTTTGTGATTTAAGAAAAGAAAAGATAAATAAAAGCAAAAATGGAAATTCCATTTACTTGTATTACCTCTAATTGATACATGCAATATGAGATCTAATTGTGATAGTGTCGACCAATTTAACATTTAATAAAACAAATAATGAAAATAATATATCTATGCACATTGTGTTAATTCAGAATCCTCAAATATATTGAAACGCCCAATGACAATATTATAATTGCTATATTGCGTGATAATGTGTTTGTTGATTGAGTGAATGAAGGTTGTTGTTTTTCGCAAAGTGCAGTTATATCATGGCGAGAACAAGCTATATTACGATGAGAAGAAGATGATAATGTCCGCTTTGTACCAGGTGGGATGTTTAAAGTCTTAGCTAAATGAAACAGCCAACTGGAGGATATATCACCCAATTCAGCCGCATAACCGTGATTCAAAGCCAACTAGGCTTTGCCCTTACTCCTTATGACCTTGTTTGCATCAATCATTTAACTCCGTCAAAAGGGAACTCGATAACTCAAAGGCACTTAGGTAAATAGGCATAACAATGGTGTTTTTGTTGCCATTATCGTGTAAAATTTGGATTTACATCTATCGATTCAATTCGTATTTTCCAGTGTCAGTTTGTACTCTAACACCTTAATGACCGCATATGTTGTGTAATTACCAGCGTGCTCGCTCCGATTGCGGTAGATCGTAGGTTCAAGCCCCGGTTTTGTGAAACAAGTTACTACAAAATTTGTGTTTGTTGCTTCACATCTTCAAGGTGTAGGCGCAAAGAGTGGCTGGCTCACAATTAGGAGAATGTGTCCGAGTAAGGGACATGTCTATCCCCCGTGTGTTGCTTTGGAGAGCTACCAATATAAAAATTACACCAAAGTGGGAGCATGTGGCACCCTTTCTCCCAGCTCCTATCCCCTGTGTACGTCTGTGTTCAGGGTGACAATTTTAATATTCATTATCGACCACAAATCTATCATACACGTGTTTACAAATTTGATATTTGAAACATATATAATCTATACATTTGTATATATTTTCCTGCATGACATTGGAGTTTCTTAAAATAAAATACAAACATAGATTAAATAAGTATGATAACATGGAAAATTCTATTTTATAATAAAACATTACATTTCCAAATCAATAATCTAAAATGTAAGGTATAATACCTGTAAATTTTCTTTGTAACTTGTTTGCCTCGTGTCTTTCTACCAGAATAACAAGCAATTCCTCCATTGTATAGCTCGTATTACCTTCAATAACATAGGTGTGCGTTACAACATTGCATGTCATTTAAAGTTAAAATAAAGTATGCAGATGAACAAATATAATAAATGGGAATTGCAAAACAAAAGGGAGAAAATGGGTTCCATTCTCCAAATTATAATAGACAACCAATATGTATGTAGAAGAACAGGGCATCAAGATAGATTCTGAATATCTTCCAAAGTTTAATATACCAAATGGGTAGTTAGAAATTGTAATTCGAAGGACGTACAATATATTGGCCAAAAGAAAATGGATAACAAGACATAAACATATATACAAACCACTACACATAAATCTAAAAATTGGGCAAAACGAATCATACAATAAATCAGAGGAGAACACATTAGCTGAAAACATTTAATTGGAAGACAAGAACAACACGAAACCCAATAAAAACCGAAAATGAACTCAGGTGCTCCGGGTGGGTAGACGGTTCCTGCTATACTGATTGCAGCCGTCGTATCATAAATGACAAAAGATTGTATTAACAATTAGATTTTGGTTCAAAGTTGACTATTGTTTCACTATTGTGTAATATCATGGTCTTATATACTATTTAATATTTAGATAATGGTTGAGGTCATCATCTCACTTTAATAGAACTAATATTATACATAAGACAACTTCTGTGTCACAAAGATTAAATATATTATGCATAGTACTCAAGATTAGAGTCTATTTATAATTAAGCTGTCATTTTACTCACATGTTTAAAGCACTTGAATGGGCGGTTTGAGCTATAAAACTAGTTTATGTCCACCACATGTTATTGTATTGAAGTGCCTGTACCAAACCGGGAAAATAAGAGGTCATTTATTTGTGCTTCGGGTATCCATTTTGCCTCTTTCTAAAATCTTCATTTTTGAGTTTGGAAATATTCGACAGTCTGGTATTTTTTTCATTTTAATTTTACTTTTACAATATATGTTATTATTATTGTCAACCTTCCTGTTTTGTGTATTCATTGACAGCATGTGCTACATCAGTAAATGTAAATCCCATGTCAAGAAGAGATTGTATAATTGGTTCCTTGTTCAGCGCTAAAATAATAAAAGGCCATATTACTGGTCAATAAATGCCAAAGATCGCAGCTACATATATATTTTGTTGATTGATTTTTGCTGTTTAACGTGACTTTTAGCAATATTTGATCTATATCATGGCAACCAGTTTTAGTCGTGGAAGAAGCTGGAGTACCCGGTGAGAACCACAGACCATTGGCAAGTAACTGGTAAACTTTATCACTTGCGGCTGCGAGCCGAGTGCACCCCTTTTTGTAATTTACAAAGGCGGGCGCGAACCCACGCCGTATTGGTGATATACTTGTATGAGTTGTTAGGAAATCCAACTCATTGAGCCACCCGGGCCCTTATATATTTGGAAGATATATATATATATATACATACGTCTGAAAATTAAACCAAACTGTTAGAATTCGATTTTTGAGCTGTCATATTGTTATTCTTCCCTCGACGGGATTTGAAATCACACCATTGATACACTGCAGCACCATTCGCTTAGTCTTACGTCAAGCGCCCTATACCACTCGACCACTTCCACTCCCTTATGTATATATATAAATAATTTAATTATCATAAAACTGTACCTGCTAAAGCATGTGGCTTATTAGGTATATATATCATTGAAATGTACAGTTCCTAAAGAATGTAATCTGTTGAAACTAAGGTCAATCTCCCTCCATCATACGTATCTGTAACCGATTTTAGCCATCCTGTTTAGGACCTTTCGTTTATTTGCCCCAAAAGATTGTGTTTATCACATACAAGCGTCATGAGAACAAAAGTACTTTTTTACTGCGGTTCCTGTATTTGCATGAACATCTCAATGACATAGACTTGAAATAAAAATACAGATATTTATCATACTGCGCACGAAGTGTTCCTGCTGTAATAACCTTCATCAAAAACGCTCTCAATGTCAAAAGATTGGAAAGCCAAACACTTCAAAGGCCTTAGGAAGTGAGCAAACCAAAGTGCATAACCAGAATAACCAAAATCTTGCAAGGTCATCAATGTCTGATAGAGAGCTTGCATGCATATCAAACTATATTGCAACGGAACAGTTTGCAAATATACCTACATACACTGTGATATTGTGTGGGGCATATGTTGTAAATCATACATCCGCCATATTTACATGTCTATTACTTCTTTAAGATGATATTTTACAATAAATTAACTTAAGAGTCACATGTCATTTTATACGTGTCTTGATTGGTTTAAAAAGTTGAGATTACCTGTCAATGAATCTAAGAATAGACGTCGTTCTCAAGGCGTCGCGTGCCGTTGTCATCAGGTGATTTTCTTTAAATGAGGCGCCTTTGGGGTTATTTAAATTGATTTCCGATTATTTGCCTCATTTTGAAAAAAAAATAAAAATCAATAACATAGCAAAAAAAGTTTGAATTAATTTATAAGGATTGATCGAAATTATTTGTTCAGTTCATTCGAAATAACCTCAATTAGGTTGTACATACCTTTGCTAACGCCCGTTGTGTACAACCTGATTGAGATTATATCTTCATGAACCTAAAAAAAATTGCGATCAATCCTTAATCAAAACTTATTGTGTATTCAATGTGTTTCCTACCCGTAATGGGATATCATATGCTGACATTTAAAAACACAAGTCCTCAAATCCATTGTTTGGTGTGAATTCGTGTTGACCGATCTCCTCGGGTTTTGTGTATGTTGTAGTGTTCCCTCTTAATTACCCATATCGCCATTTTAAATAAGCACAATTTTTATAATTCTGAATGCAATCTGATTATCAATTAAATTTTAAAGAATTTGAAAACGGACAAAATATATGTAAGTCAAGTGGAATATTTCTATTTTCCTCTATGGATTTTGTTTTCGAATGGGGGTTAAAGTGATTTCTGAAAAATAAATATAGGAGACTACTACCGACAGTAAGATAGTCTAGTGTATCGCTACGGGTTTTTGTATTTTAACCTTTAAAATGATATATAACAAATATTTACCAGGTGTGTCATTGACGAGTGGCCTTTCGTTGTCTAGACTTCCTTGAGCATGTTGAACCTTCAAACAGAAATCATGTATCGTAATGAAAAACCGAAATATCAGATTAATTCACGACATAATTAACATGTTATTAACACTGGTATATAGTAGAATGACACGTCTATGATTTCCTCATAAAAACGATGTTCAGTTCGTTTTCTTACCCTCCGTTGTTTGTAGAAGGTTTCATGTCTTATTCATGTTATTACTGTCTGTTTGTCTACAGTGGTGTTCAATGCGTGTTGTAAGTTGCAAGAGGCAGGAACTGCTTATCCTCCGCGAGTACATGGGTTCACCTCCGGTTATCGATTTTTTGTTGCCTTAGTCCTTTTTTGTGTATCTAGTGTCTCTGGATTGTCCAATATTGATTGCCGCTTCGGTTTTATTCTACCGTGTATTTATTTAAATATAACTTGAAGGTGGTTCTGGTGTATTCTGTAGATAGTCTTTTTTTAACAACGAGAGAAAGTCTTTCTATTTTCATAATAGAAGGGATATTTTGATACAGAATATGGGGAAGCAAACTATTAAATCATCGAGAGATGTAATAGAGGACGTCAGCTAATTCTGTGTGTAATTCCTGTTTATAAAATGTATTAAGGTTAAACGTTTCCAAGGAATGCTTTGCAATTCCTTGATTTAATTTTCAGTAAAACATAGCAAGTATTAGGAGCAATGGAAGTCATACTTGTTTTGCAGTTGGTTTGTGCTTGACTTGTGCTAGTGCTGAGGTATACTCAATAGATCCCCGTTTAAAACAAGATTTTTCAATGACCTTACATTATATTTGTTGTTTTCTCTGTATTCTCCGGTTTCCTCCACTAGCCATCAATAATATAAGTTAACTGCATTTTTCTTGAAATCCAAATAAATCCAACCACTTAAAGCTCACAATTTCGGCATGGAACACCAAATCATGACACCAACAATATAATTTATGAAAGGTCGTCTGTGTTAACATGAATAACAACCTACCTCATACTTATCCTTGATCTCGTCAATAAACTCTCTTCCTTTCATCTTTATTACAAATTTACAGAATGGAAACCATCTGGCATGTTCCTCCCATGGTATAATATTCTGTTCCCAGTGACGAAGTCCACCGTCACAGTAATGACAGCGAACAGTATCTTCTTCACCTAGTCCAAAGAAGTACAAATATATAATATTAAGATTGAGCAGGTAGATGACGTATGGGGCAATGAATGTCTACGGATTTTTTATCTGCTCCGGTCAAAACGTAAATAGTCTAGCTAAAAGTACATAGTTTGATAAACCTTTAAGATTAATAGTTCTAGAAGATATTCAAATGGATGAAATAGGTAATTCAGCTTCAGAAGAAATGCCAGAATTAACTGAAACATTTGAAAACAAAAACAATAACAAAATACCTGAAGAAAAGATGGCTGCCTTGTATGCAACGGTAATAAAGAAAAACATTTATGAAGAATACGACGAGGAATATGGGGTGAAACCTATATTCATTCTCGAGTCAGACATCTTTGGTAGTTATAAACCAAAGCCTCAAGAATTCATAACACACAATGAAATCTACAAAGCCATTGATGAGCAAGTGTCCGCCAGTCACCTGAAAGGCATACAGAGAGTAAGGGGGCTCTGGAGAATTTACCCCGACAATGAAGATGATAAAAATGCACTTGTCACAAATGGTCTCACTATCAGAAATATGTTGATACAATTCTACACTAGAAACCCTAAAGTAGCAGCACGAGAAAAACCAGATCATTACCGTATAAGGGTAAAAGATGTCCCCTGTTCTGCAGATGATGGACAAATATATAGATATCTAGAAAAACAGTTAATGTGCGTGATACATAACCACTACAGAGAAAGACTTAGAGTAGATGGCTTTTTGACAAATTGTCACACAGGTGACAGAATATTCATCTGTGACAATCCAGGGAAATCCCTTCCAAGATCAGTAAGAATTGGCAAATACTTTGCCACAATTATACACAGAGGTCAAATTGATCCAAGGAAACAGACACTTAAATGCAATAAATGCCTACAGCAAGGCCATAAACAATATGAGTGTCCAAATCAGTGGACATGTAGACAGTGCAACAAGCCAGGTCATAGAGAAAGTGAATGCCATGAAGATCTAAATGAGACCAGCCAACAAGAAGAGAAAGAAGAGAATCAGTCAGTCATTGATGATCAGAGTAATGATGTTGGTGGAGAAACCGAATATGAAACTGAGAGTGATGCGGACTGCGATGAGAGAAACGAAGAAAAATCACAGTCAACTGTTAAACCTCAGGAGAAAAATAAAAACAGTGACAAAATTGAAACATTACAGAACAAAACAAAAGACATCACAGAAGAGGAGGCAAAAGGCAAAACAGACAGTCAAGATATGCCAAACTTGCCTAAATGTCAAAACAAAACAAAAAGAAGAAAAAAAAACCAAAGTGAGTCAGCTAAAGGTCCATTGGATGTTTATCTAATAAATGAGCCTCAACAAACGCCTAACAAGTCCAACAAACAGCCAGCGACAACTCCAACTGATGAGCTTCATCTAAGGACCACCAAAACCAAAAAACACAGAACTGAAGTAAAAAAATGAATTAACAATGGCGTTATTTAATAATATATTTTTATTTATATATTATTTTTTTTCCATAACAATTTTATCATATGCAAAAAATGTACTATAAAAAATAATAGATGTGATATAATATTAGATTATATACATACGACAGGTAAAACGACCAGAAAAACAATAGGAACAAAAATAAATCGGATGAAATATCTCATTATTAATCCATCAGGCATACTACTAAATTCTCAGAGAAAAAATAAAAATAAGTGTAGTTCAAGAAATATCAATGAAATATTGAAAGCCTTTAAAACAACTCCAAGATCAATAAAATGCAAATTTCATATTTCTACAACATAAGTATTACAACAGTGTGTTATTAAAAAATATCCGCAAAAGACATATATATGAAAATACAATACACTCAATGCAACTGATATTATTCAAAGAAAAAAAACATGACTTCATGTACATCTTATGGATAAACAAAGAACACGTGGACTTTTTATTTATAAACAATGAACACGTGGGTGTCCTATTTATAGATTCGAAGTCGACATCGACACCATTAAATTTTGACATACAAACAAGGAAAATAACAAACAACAGAATAAATACCACGAAACTTAACAACGTCATAAATAAAATCAATACAATCATTACTACAACAACTATAATAATATTATCAAACAATAAAACAATGACATACCGTGATAGCCAATTAAGACGTAAACACAAATGTATTAGTACTGCTAACACGAGAAACTCTCCCATTGAACACGCTTGTAAATTGCCGGACTTCATTGACCATGAAAAGCTTATATCGTCTGTTAAACACAAAAAACACAATTATATTCCATGCATAGTCCATCTTTATAAAATTATGTTGAAAAACTGTCCATCTAAAACACACGAAAGTCCCTCAAAGCAAAATATCGTCACAGTCCGCAAAATCCACATGGTCAATAAATTCACGGTTTCTAGGGTGAAGGCCGTACAGGTGAACAAGGAGAACGACAAAATTCTATTAATAGCAATAGGGAATGTCCTGAAAAATAAATATATACATATTGTAAATAATATTGTTTGTGTATTTCAAATGAGCATTATTATGCAAATATTGTCAATGTATGTTATAACTGACAAACAGAAAGATGTATCACATGATGTAATAATGGTAAAATGTTATAAGTTTTGTTATTATTTGTACATTCATGTTCATAGAGGCATATTTTTATTGCCAATATTGCCAAACTTTCATTATTATGCATATTATTATAAGCTCCAAGCAAATATAAGGTAAAATGTTAGACACACTGCATTTATGTTCATTGAACTGTCAAGGGTTAGGACAAAAAGAAAAAAGACAAAGATTATTTCAATGGGCTAAAAACCAAAAAACCCATATTCTCTATGCACAAGAGACACATTTTACAAAAAATACAATATTGTCTGTAAAACAAGAGTTTAGTGGTGATGTTTACAATAGTCATGGTAACTCTCAGTCAAGAGGAGTTTCAATTTTTATAAAAAAGGAATTAAAATATACCATAATAGATGTACATAATGATAATGATGGTAGAATATTGCTGATAAATATAGAAATAGATGAAAATATATTTACTTTGGTGAACCTATATGCCAACAATGTAGAAAAAAATAGAAATGCTTTCTTCAAAAAAGTAAATAACTTTATAGAGAACTATGCAATAAGTATTTTAATAGTGGGAGGGGATTTAAACGATACTCTTACATGTGCAGATAGAAAATATAGTATCTCAACCCAAAAGACTAAAAAACCTGTAAATAGTTTGAAAACTCTAATAAAAAAACATAAACTCATTGATATTTGGAGAGATATGAACACAAACTTGAGACAATATACATGGAGAAGAAAAAATAACATCAGCACTGCAAGTAGGATTGATTATTTTTTGATAAGTACAGATATAAGACCAAGAATTGTAAGTGCTGATATAAGGCCGGCTACTATTTCTTATACTGACCACCAAGCAATTTCATTAAAAATTAATCATAAAGCTGAAAGCAGAGGTAGGGGATATTTTAAGCTTAATAGTAAAATTCTCGAAAATGAGGAATATAAAGAAATAATAAAACAATTAATATCAAAATACCAGAAAAAACTTGTAATACAAAAGACAGACCCAAGAACACTTTGGGATGTTTTTAAGGCTGAGGTTAGAGATGTCACAGTCAAAATATGTAAACAAATATCCCACGAAAAAAATTATGAACTGAATAAATTAGAAAAAACTCTTCAATCTTTACAATTAAAACAAGATAATGAAAAAAAATTAAGTTACAAAGGAAAATGCAAAGTTTCTTCAAGACAAATTAATGTCATTGAAAATAAGTTGTCAAAGATATATTCAGATAAGGCTAAAGGGGCCCAAATCAGGTCAAGAATAAAATGGGTAGAAGAAGGTGAAAAAAACACAAAATTCTTTCTGGGACTTGAAAAGGCTAGACAGACAAGAAAAAATATAACAGCTCTTAAAGATAATAAAGGTAAACTGATAAAAAAACAAAGTAAAATACTAGAATTAGAAAGAGAATATTATATAACACTCTATGAAACAAAAAATCCAGATCCAATTAAAATAGAAGAATATATTGAAGCTACAAATATTGAAAATAAACTATCTAGGGATGAAAGTAATGCTGCAGAAGGAGAGTTAACCATAGAGGAATGTTCAAAATCTGTATTTCAAATGAAACTAAACAAAGCACCTGGAATTGATGGACTGACTGTAGAGTTTTATAGAACCTTTTGGCCTTTCTTAAAGCATTTTGCAGTAAAAGTTTTTAATAATTGTTATGTCAAAGAGGAACTATCAAATACGCAGAAAATGGGTCTCATTTCACTAATATATAAAAAAAATGACCCACTTAGCCTTGATAATTATCGCCCAATTACTCTTTTGAATATCGACACCAAAATAATAGCATACACCTTAGCTCAAAGAATTAAACCACTGTTGCATAAAATAATAAATAGCGACCAAAATGGCTATATAAAAAATAGGTATATAGGATTCAATATCAGACAAATACAGGATATTATAGACTTTGCAGATAAATTTAATGTAGAGGGGGCAATTCTTTTTCTTGATTTTTCAAAAGCTTTCGACTCCTTAGAATGGGAGTTTATGTATCTATCCCTGGAAAAATTTGGATTTCAAAAATCTATAATTAAATGGCTAAGAACTCTCTATAGTAATATTAAAGGATGTATTCTGAATAACGGTTGGATTTCCTCACCTTTTAAAATAAATCGTGGGAACCGTCAAGGCTGTCCGTTGAGCGCGTTAATCTTCGTAATTGCAGTTGAAATTCTAGCTTGCAGGATCAGACAGGATAAAAACCTCAAAGGTATCCAAATTAAGCTTGATGGTAGGACTCACAGCTTAAAGCGTAGTCAGCTAGCTGATGATACCACAGTCTTCGTTCAATCTAAAATAGAAATATCTATAGCTTTTAATATAATTGAAACATTTGGTTCATTTTCTGGTCTAATACTAAATAGAAATAAGACAGAAGGTATGTGGATAGGATGCTTAAAACATTGCAAAGATAAGATAGAAAATATTAACTGGGTCACAGATTATGTAAAATGTCTAGGAATATATTTTGGTCACAATAAAGCAGAATGCAAAAAACTTAATATAGAAAAACAACTTTTAAAATCTGAAAAAATAATGAATTCATGGAAGAAAAGAAACATAACAATGGTAGGAAAGATTATGATAGTTAAGTCATTAATAATCCCAAATATAACATATGTAGCATCACTTACCAATATAGACAAAGAATATGTATCAAAATTTAAAACCATGATATACAAATTCATATGGAATGATAAGCGAGAAAAGGTAAAACGATAAACAATGAAAAAAAACTATTTAGAAGGGGGGCTTAAAATGATTGACATAGACAAATATATAGAAGCTATACAAATAAAATGGATTAAAAAACTCACAAGCAAAAATTTTGCCAATTGGAAAGTCATTCCTTTCTATTACTTTAACAAGTTTGGCCCTGAATTAATGATCTTTAATATGAGCATAGATACTATTAAATCAGTCGATCAGTTTACAAACAATCTCAGTGATTATTACCTTAATCTATTAAAATCATGGATATCCATAAACAAATACACTAAAATACCAAGCAACTTCAGAACTGTAAGACAGGAAATAATATGGGGAAATCAACATATCAAGTTTAAGAATAAATCACTTATATATTTAAATTGGATAAATGATGGTATAATATTCATCAATGACATAATAGATCATGAAGGAAAGTTATCAGAAAACTTCATATTAAAAAAACTATCTTTAAAAACTAATTGGATATCAGAATTTACAAAACTGAAGAAATTAATCCCCAAAAATTGGCTAAATGAACTAGAATCTGAAAATTCAACCAAGACTGCAGTAAAAACCAATAAAATTCTTTATATAAAAGAAAATTCCAAGAAAAAACTACAAGACTGTAATTCACAAGATATATATAAAACTCCAAACATAATGAATAAAAATATCAAAGAACATCCTACTGGTTTCATGAAATGGAGGCAAAAACTCGGAAAAACTATTTGTATTAAAGATATGCTCAAATTTACATTTCATCATCTTAAAGAAAATAAACTCAAAATCTTCAGATGGAAATTAATACATTTCATACTTCCATGTAAACAGTTACTGTATCAATGGAAAATAGAAAACACACCATTATGTGATACCTGTCACATTATAGATGATTATGAACACTATTTTATTTCTTGCAAAAGCCTCGACTCCTTTTGGAATGATGTAAAAATATTACTAGAAAAACTAAGAATAGGAATTCATATACTTTCATTGAAAAATTTAGTGTTTGGATATAAAATAGAAGATGAATACTATAATAGCATCAATTATTTTCTTACAATTCTATTATTCACAATATATAAAAGTCATTATGTGTCAAAACAAAAGGAAAACCATATTAATGTACTTCAACTTTTTAAAATTGAACTCAAGAATCGATTTGAATTAGACAAACTAGTAAACTGCCATACAAATGTATTTGTGCAGAAGGTTATTGATCTCATTTAGATTCACTATAGAATACTGTTTTTTTTTTTTTATTACAGTAATTGGGAAGCATATTTATGCCCCTTAATCTTCAGTAATAAATCAATAGTTATGAGGATGTATATGTGTGTGTGTAAATGTATGAATGTATATGTATGTATGTGTATGTAAAGGTGAAAGAAGACATGTTTGGGAGTGTATGTAATGTATGTATATCCTGTTAGTATAACATTAACTGTACAAATAATGTGTATGTCGCACACTATGTGTTGCCTCTGAGTCTTATGTGTTTGTACTTTCTTGTTTTGTTGTGTTTATTATCTGTATTTGTGTGTGTGTTGCCCTATGTATTTTTTTTTTGTGGGGGGTTAGTTGTCACTCTTTTTGCTTACATATCAGACATATCTAGTAATATGCTATATACTTACACTTAGTAATGTGACGATGAAGATTCCATAGCTTGACCATTATCTATCCTTGTTAAAATTTAAAGTTATACGTTGTTGAATAGAAATTGAGACTATGAGTATGAGAGTGATTTCAAGTACATGTATCTCTTTTTCAATCTTAAATATTATCCGGATATTTTAATTTCGGAAACAAAGTATATTCTATCTCCGTTGATAATATAATTCCATATAGAATTAAAAAAAAAAAGAAAAAAAAAACCCACAACATTTTAGATTTTTCATAGCTCCCAACACGTGGGTCAAAACGAAAGTAGATCGGAAGTAAATAAATAAACAAAATTTAGAAACAATCATGAAATAACTCTCAAAATACGTATTGAATTTAGTGATCTATCATAATTGTATTACTATTGTACTAAAAAGACTAACAATTCCTATACATGCTACTAATATTAACGAGGCCAGGATAAGGTACTGGTATTTTATGTTTCTCTAACTAACAAATGTAAAGATTTCGAATAAAGATTTTAATTGGAAAAAAAAAAAAAAAAAAAAAAAAAAAAAAAGATTGAGCATAATTTATTACGAATATCGCACGTTATTTTAGTTTCGAGTCAACAAATCTTACTCTTACTCTCAAATACTGCGTGCGTAGTAGTAATTATTAATTTCATAATATTTGACTTGACCCTACCGGATCCCACAATTTGCCAAGATCGAGGCATAGAAAGATAAGCATGATTAATTTAAAAAAAATACAGCTAGATATACAATTGATTCGCTATGCAAGGGCCAGTAGCAATTATTCTGATTTCCTGAAACGTCATCTTCATTTGAGAAACAGGCTACTGAACCAGGGCTATACAAAATTCGCCTTATTCGATCTCTTAAATAGTTTATATTCCGATACCAATATCTTGTCGAAATATATTCCGTCTCTGCAGAAACGATTATAAGCGATGCATTTTCAAATAGTGAAACTGTATAAAGATAAAGAAGTCAAGAAAAATGTCAAGGATATTTTTTTATCAATGTATGACGTAAAAATATTTTTGACATTTACGTCACCGAATATGTTACTGCTTTGACAACTATTTTACCTATTTTGTTACTGTATTTAAATAATGTTATAGTGACAGCCGGAACCTTTGAACCGTAATGAGAGCGGGAGGTTTGGCGCTTTAAAATCTGATTCAACCCACCATTTCTTTAGAAATGCCTGTACCAAGTCAGGGTCATTACGGTTTTCACATTTTTTCGGTTGTTGACTGATTTTGTCTGTTTGTATAATTATGAGTTTTGACTTTCCCTTTGTAAGATTGTTAAAATCTCCATCAGAATTATCCATTTTCTTAAAAAAATTAGAGGGGTCGTATAAGAAAGAAGTTAATTTTACACTGCTACAGATGAACTAACTATCCACACAATGATTTTAAATACCACAGAGTAAAACGTTCGTGTGTATTGTTATAGCTTCTTCTAGGAACTGTTCTTATTCCTCATTAAACTGTAAATACACTCCGGTAACAAACCGGTACACATTAATCAAGAACAAAATAAAAGAACAGGAACAATATACCCGGGTGATACCAAGAAAAGTAGAGTAAACTATGTTATTTAAAATTTTAAGTAGGCTTGTGTCGAATATATCCACTAAATCTATCAAAATTAGAAATTTCCTGGTTAATATTAACATGCAACGTCATGCTTTGATATCGGATATGTATATGTCAGTAGAAACTTTCCGTTGATAATATTTTATATTTAGATTGGGATTTTTTAACACTTATTTATTTCATTTGAAAATACCGATTGATATAAATAGAATAAAGATTTTAAATTACCTATAGGATTTCAAAGGCTTATATCGTTGTTCTTCTCTCTGTTAAACAATTGAGGTCAGAGGAGCGGTTCGTGTTGTGATGGCTGGTTAATTTGTTTAATCTATTCATTTTCTTCTGATTAACTTGATGCTATTATTGGTACATATTTTAAATTTATACAATAATATTGTGCTATCACAACATCTGGTAGTTGAATTGCATAACTCTATTCAAACAATCCTTTTAATATTAAATACAAGATTTTATTTTCTATCTTATAGTAGTATTCACTTAGTATTACTTATTGAAATACATTGATAAAATAAGAATGTATGCATCTTGAATCAAATCGTGTATTTCCAATTTGAATATAGAATTGATATGTCAGGAACATCAAAATACTTGCGAATTCTCGAGAGAAAAAAAGATAAATAATTCAGTGTGAATATTTAAGCACACTTATTCTGATTCCGAGACAACCAGTCTTTGCTGGTATTGCTTAGCAGTGTGCTTAACGGAGAAGCAACACATACCAATTTTGTCGTCTTTGGTTTCACCCGACCGGGGCTCGAAGCCCCAATCTACCGTAGTCGAGGCGAGCACGCTAATCGTTACACCAACGATGAGGTTCACATATAATACAATTTATTGCTTAATAGAAGTGGTCACTGAAGCCAGTTTGACTGTGTTTATTTTTGTCTGTGTGATTAACATAAATATATATCATACATTTACCATTTATTTACTGAATATAAACAGGACAGAATTCTGCTGACTAAAGCTATTCATGAGCGTTGCATGGTGCTCAGTTTTCAACGAAATCGAACCGATTGACATTGATAGTGTGTTCTCTCAAGGTCATTCCATACATCGTGTTATGATGCCCGTTACGATTACCACGTACAAATGATGTACGATTGGTATGTCTTTAGTTAGAACTATATTAATATCTTCTGAATTAAATACATGTGTAACAACAGGAACACATTAATAAAAAATATGTGGCACAAAATGAAATCGTAGGTGTTTATTTTCATCGTCAATAGAAGCACATTGACTAAGCTTTATTACAGATGATACTCACAAGCCTGCTTCTTACCTTAACCTTCACCTTGAAATCAACAGCGAAGGAATATTAAAATCAAAACTCTATTCATCAGTAGCAATATTCCATCATTACCAGTGTATCGAGCTTACATTTCGAAATGCATACGTTATTCTAGAGTTCGTGCCCAGTAGAGTGATTTTCTGGACAGAGCTCAGCTGATCACGCAAACGCTACTCAATCAAGACTACGCTTCTCCTGGGTTAAAGTAATCTATCTACGGTCGTCATCGCAATCTGGTTGACCGCTACGAAATATCCATATATTAAATGACAATGGATATGTTACTTTTTACGTAGATGTTTCTTTACTATATCACAGCCAAGACTTTTACCGGACTTGACTCTGTATATATGAGTAGCACGTCGGGTGTCTGTTAGGAAGCAAGAACTGCTTACCCTTCGCGAGTACCTGAGTTCTCCCCGCTGTTTTGCTTATCGTTTTAGTTTTTGGTGTAGTCCTATTATGTGTCTTTACGTTCTTAATATTAGCATAATACCTTCTTAGGGGGGAGTAATACATTTGAAAATGTGTTCACTTCAATTCAATAGCTTTCCATCCAAATAAACGTTAGAGAATAACGAAGGAGAAATCAAAAAAGGACAATCCAGAGAAACACAAGACGAAGAAAAATAAAACAAAGACACAGCACAATATGTGTCTGACACCACTATGCGCAATCAAACACAAATAACGTAAATAAGACATCCACCCTCCTACAAATAACTGGATGTAAAGACGAACCGAACAGCTTTCACGCGGAAAGCGTAACGGACATCACAATACGGAACTCAGAACGTAAAGACTAATCTAGCATGTGTTGACAAAAATATGTCCTAATAGATAAACGTAAATGCCATGATTTATTTATAGTATTGATGCGAAACATTGAAAAAAAATTAAAAGGCATAAATATATTTGAAAAATATACATTTTTATTTACGATCAAATTGGAGAATAATGCATTACTCCTTTCATATTGGATCTAAGCCAATTTCATAATTGTCACGTACATTTCGTTATTCATATCGATTTACCTTACCGCTCTAGTTTTTAAATTTCTGAAGTATATTGTAACACATTAATTTAAATAGCAAGATCTATATTTAACTGTTTTCATATTACCCATTCATACAGTAATCATGACGTATTGTGATATCATAATGTGTGGATAGCTCTATTTGGTTATCATAGCAGAGGTAAGTAGTAAGTATGATATTCTATTCTAACAACAGCAATCTCTACACAATGAAAAGGGTTAAGCACAGCATGTTTTTTGAAATGACACATGATACGACAAGTATCACGAGATTACTGACCAGATAATCTCAAGAACGCAATGGTGACCTGTTAGGACATTACATTGGCTGTAAGAAACCACAACATAAATCAAGAAAAATGTTAATTTAATGAATATTTAATCACAATGTCACAAGGCCAGTTTTTGCAGTAAAGCATGTCCATTTTAAGTACTGACCTTCACAGTTCAAAAAGGACGATAAGAATGTCATTTCACTTTCAAAACTTCACTTATGAATCACTTGACGACATGCATTGTTCAAAGTTCAGTACCGGGTGTAACCCCCACGTGCATGGATGACGGCCTCAACACTGCGTCTCATCCCTCCAGTTACACGTTGGATGTCATGTTATGATAGCTGCTTCCATTCCCGATGCAATGCTGCTTCCAACTGACGCATGTTTTGGACATGAGGAGCCCGAGCCTGCATACGACGGTCTAGCATGCCCCAAATATGCTCTATGGGATTAAAATCTGGGCTCATGGCTGGCCAATGAACAGAAGTCATGGGTTCGCTTAGAGGTAGGCGGTTGCTACTCCTGAACGATGAGGCCTAACTTTGTCATCCATATGCACAGGCCTTGTAGTTAATGGGTGGTTTACGAAATGGGGGACAACGATTGGTTGCAAGACGTCTCTGATGTACTGATCACCAGTTAGGTTGCCTTGTATGGTGACTAAATCCAGATTGCAGTCATGAGAGATACACCCCCAAACCATTACTGAGCCTCCACCGTAAAGGACAGTTGGCTGGATGTTCCTTTGGCTATAGGCTGTATCTTTGTGTCTCCTAACCCTCATCAGGCTGTCAGTTACATGTAGCAGAAACCGGCTCTCGTCTGACGAATGGATCTTGCGCCATGTCCTTAAATTCCAACCACGTCGTGCTAAGCACCATGCCAAACGTGTTCGTCGATATCGGTCTGCCAGTGGACGTTCAATGACTCTCCTTGCCTTAAGTCCCGCTGATTTCAGACGGTTTCTAACTGTTCTTGTTGACAGACGTCTTTTGGGCAGCCAATTTTGTTTGAGTACGGGATTGGTAGCAAATGGCATCCGTCTAGCCAAACGATGCAATGCCCTGTCGTCACGATCCGATGTTACCCGTGGTCTGCCGGATCGTGGCAAGTCTTTCACATTGTTGGTTTGTGTATGTTTTCTCACCAGTCGGCTGACTACAGTATAGTGGTAGCCCATCTGACGTCCAATAGCTTTGAAGGACATCCCTGCTGTATGCATGCCGATTATTTGCCATATTTGTGCTTCTGATATTCGCTTTCGTCTCATGCTTACTGAGAATGAATACATTTTTAAAACACAGGACTTAAATACCCAAATTCGAAGCGTGAACATACTGAATTTTGAGTAATGCATGAGAGGCATGGTTCACGTGCATGACTAGTCGATATTAGAGATAATGGTCACACCTGTGTGAGGACATCTTTTTAATGGAGCTTTGTTCTCGCTATTATCAATATAAATATTAGAATCTAAACTTTTTTCTTTGTGTATATATCAAATTATGCTATTGTATATTTTCTATTCGGTGCATTATGATCATTATACATCACTTTCCAAGAGGTAAGAATTTTTAATAACTGACTTCATTTTTTGCGGATTATCATTCGCACGAGTGTTTAATTAATCCAAAATAATTGACTTTGGTGTTTACGTGTGACATTGCGACACTCTTAACAAGTGGTGCATATTGAATAATTATATATTGCAAAACGACAATGTGAAATGTATAACATATGATTAATTTAAGATATGGCTGAAAACAATTGGCTAGATAAAAGGGAGACGAAAGACCTGCTTGGCTTCCGTTAATACCATATAAAGGATGACAACAATGAATATGGGATCTGTAAGATAAATTTGAAGTAATGTCACTACGAAATTCTCAAATAATATAAGGTTTGCATTTTTATGAAATGTCACACTTTGAGAACCGCATCGGTGGTGTACTGGTTAGCGTGCTCGCCTCGCGTGCGGTAGATCGTGGGCTATAAAATTGGCATTTGGTGCTTTCCCGCGACGCACGCAGCATCAAGGGGAATGAGCAAAGCCTGTTTGTCTCGGAATCAGAATAATGTGTCCGAGTAGAGCGACATGTCTATCCGCGGACTGTTGTTTCAGTGAGCTAGCACTATCCAAATCCAACTCAGCGTGTTGGTCTAGAACAAAGTGGACCTCATCATAATCTCATTAAAAATAACTTGTTCTCGCCATGATACAGGTGGCGAAATTGCTGAATTGGCGTTAAACAACAATCACCTTGGGTATGAAAAAAACAAACAAAAACGGATACGTGTTTGATGATATCATACGTTTGCTTAGTACATATATTGGTGTATGATCAAATAAATAGATCTTTGAAAGATAGGATGAGGCGATTCCATAAACATTCTTGATTTAATAGTTGAGTACGCAGAATACGGTGATGTTGAAAAATCTGAATATCAACTGCAAGTTCGCGTGTAGCGATAGAGGTGTGAAAATTAATTCCATACGCGGAGCGGTTGATATAATACTATTTTGCACATAATGTGCAATGACAAAACTAAAGTCGTCTATTTTGTCATAAAGCCATGTAGAATGTTGACCATTGGTGTCAAATGTTAGAATATTAAGCATAAATTCGGGTATCACAGCTATATTTTGTATCAGGTTATTAGTGACATTAAAGTTTGTAAGTGACTGGCGGCGGGTCGGTGGTTTTCTCCGGGTACTCCATTTTCCTACTCACATAAAACCTACCGTCACGATGCAACGAAATATTTTTGAAAGTGGCGTTAAGCACCATAACCGTAACCCTATTAATGACCACCTAGTAGCGCTGATATCATCGGTTGAATGAGCAATTGTACGTCCCTTTGTGAATTTCCAAGAGGATTTCAGAAGCTAGTTTTATTTATTTGTCAAATATTATCAATTTTAATTCATGCTAATTCCATTAGATATTTATGATTATGGTGTATAACGCAACTCTCAACAACATTTCAGTTATATTCCCGTATTTCGTTTGACATATACCATATTGATTATCACTTCTTCGAATCATTTTGAATAAACAGCTTTGTAGCTTGTTCATAGCAGTCAGTTATTCAAATTAATTGCTGATTTTACCTAGGGGAGTGATTAAACAAGGTGTATACATATTGTAGAAATTACACGAGCCGCCCAATCGGACAGAAGGCAACCCCATCAATACGTACAGAGAATGACTTTAATTTTGATATTAGATCTACATACCCTATAACAGAAAGCAGTGCATCTGAATCTTCTACAGTAGGATCCAGTACATGTACAACAGAAAACAATGATTCCCTATCAACAAGAGGCCATAAATTGTTGGTTGCCTGATCACCACTGGACCAGCAAAAGCTGGGCAAGGGACCGATCATGTAGAGGGAAGGTATTGGACCATAAAATTAACTTAACCCCACCAGTTACAGTATTACAGTATCTGTTATAATCCGAGTGAGCGGTCGTGTATATGTGTGATAGAGGAATCGATTTTGCCTCTGTTTTTCCGATGTGTCCATTATATTTTGTACCTGCTCAGACAGCGTGTTATTTTTGTTTTATCGGTAATGTGTGCCGCATTCCTTTGAAGTGTGCCAAGAGATAAAGCTAGGGTCGACGTACTAGACCATATCAGTAATTTAGTGGGTCAGTTCATCATTTGACATGCGCTGACCAACTTTATCGATACGTCACTACACGGTTATTAGCACCAGCTTGGATAGGGGGCAAGTTGCGTGGTGGCCATAATTGTTTACCTTCGTATTAATTCGCAGCGGGAATTTTGACAACCTCATGGAAATAGCATAAGAAGATGCTGTATTGAAGGTATATGACTTATTAACACTCTTTACTTCCAGTGAACAGTATTTTCAATAGAGGGGCGTGGCAAATCACTGTTTTTCATGATAACGTGGGTGAAACACGATTCTTGACATATCAAAATGTCAGAATGTTTTAAATTAATAACTGATGAGACAAACCAAATTAGTTGATAACATTTCCCACACAAGTCTTGTATTCTGCCCAAAACATTCGTGTGTGCTAAGGAAATATTCAAGAATATTCAGTATTCACAACAAGGTAAGCCAAATCAAAGAAAACAATATAGCTATCTCATTAGTAGAACAAGAGAGATTTCTTTAGGATAAGAGAAATCCAGACCAAGCTTGTTCTACTCTTTCTTCTATTGGGGTGGTGTTCATGGTCTTAAAGCAAAAACAGAAAATGTGCATGTAAGCCACAGATGCATGCATATCCCTCTCATACCAAAGATAACGTTTGAAAATATTCGAATTAGGTTATTTAAAAGAATTCAAGGGGTCAATTAATGAATTTATTTACAAAAGTAATGGGACAATGACCCATTAAAAGAAGAGTTGATGATAATAACTATGGGTCATTTTACAATCCCTCCCAAAGTAATCCCTGCATATGAGTATCATTTTTATCCCATATCTACTTTCAGTCGGAGTTCCAAACCCCACCACCCCCCCACCCCCCCACCCCCCAAAAAAATAAAATAAAAAAAACAGGTACATGTATTGGTCATCATAGTTTATGTACAATTTTCATATTAATTTTTCTCACCCTATGGAAAATGTGACTCAGATCAAAGTTCTTTTCACCATAAATCTCTAGAGCATTAATTGTAAATATCATTTCTAGTATATTCAAAGCAAATCGACACATGTAATGTTATCCGTATTCATCACGAAAAACATTGATATAGAATTTACTAGATTTGGCTACTCTTTCCATATTATCTTATCATATTCCTTATTTTGTTTTTCAGGTTTCATGGAGACGTATTGTATATAGAACAAATTACAACAAGCTTAATAATAATAACAAGGTAATATCCGAAACTAATTGCCTTGTGCGATCACTTTTCCCTCCCTTAACTTCCTGGGAATTACATGATCAGATTGGGAAAATATACTCGCATGTTACCAGCCGTCGACAGCATTTAGAGGTGTATTCAAAAGACTGCTGCGCGAGAATATGTAATAGTTACCGACTGAGATCGAGGTGTTCAAGCTAGATGAACACCTGAGCCCGTACAAATTGTGTGCCGAGACCGCGGGCGAGGGTGTTTATCTAGCTTGAACCCAAGATCGAAGTCGGTAACTGACTTACACTCTAGTGATATTGTTTATTTCAATTTAATATTACAAGTCTGCAACTTGCACGATGACTGCACTTTAACCTCAGTAAGTACGATTCCTGTGTAAATTAAATTCGTTTTAAATTTGGAGAAAAGACGAATTATTCATATTCGCAAATATTTTTGGATGAAGACGGTCTTTCAGACTATATTTTAAAAAGTTTGAATTAACATTCAAGTTCCAATGAAGCCATAGATTTTACAGGTTTTTAAAAAAAAATATTGTTTTTTTTGTGTGTGTAAGGTAACATATGATCTCATTTTGTGGTGTATATTTTCATAATTTTACTCTTTGTCAGTTTTACGCACTTGTTATATTATTTATTGGTATGTATTGTATAACTTTTGGAAATATTTATTTGCCAAAACAGCCGCACGTGTGTTAGGCCCAGACCACATAGTCGTCACTTGAACACCTCGGCACTGTGCCAGGTATTCAAGCTTGAACCACCTCGGCACTGCGCCAGGTGTTCAAGTGGCGTCACTGTTTGTCCTGGGATTAAGACACGTGCGAATTCTTTTGACAAATAGGTATTTCCAAAATTTGAATACCTATCGATAACAATAGAACTAGTGTGTAAGAATTTATTAAAGTGCAAAGTCATTTCTATTCAAATATGAATTTATGTGTGTAATACACCTGTATTATAATAAAAAAAACAATGTATAAAGTATGTCTTGTGTAATGTTTTCTCTGCAGTGTTTTGTAGATCATGGTATGTACTTTTTCTTTTGTACATAGTTCTTTTTTCACTTTTCGGCTTTTGATTACACACGTGTCAAAAATATTTGGTATCATTTCTGTAAAGGCAAATACATTTTTGCGCATATTTTTGGTATTTGACTTTTTAAGACATAAATCCAAAATTTAAATGTCAAATATTATTGACAGTAAAGTAAGTATATTTAACGCTTTTTGTGTAATTGTTCAAATTTTATTTTTTGTGTGTTGGTGGGTGGTGGTCTTGAAATTACCTGTGTAAAAATAACCACTATGATCTAGCGTCATAGGACTCTGCTTATGAAAATTCCATGTAGTATAACTGTTGATCTTCAAGTCAATAACTGAATATTCTGGACATTTCAATTGAATCCCATCGACGACGGCCCCTCATATAGAATTTATATGTCAAGAAAGTCAAAATACTTGCGAATTCTCCAAAGAATGTTGCTAAATAATTAATTGTGAATATTTAAGTACAAGACGTGCTATGTTTATTGCTTTGCTTTTTTTACTTTTAGGAGTGAAAGTAAGTATGGCAGTATTAACCTCTCAATTCACGCTTCGACGAATATTTAGTTCCATATTATTCAATCCTTTATAATTTCGTACTAAATCTGTGCAGTTCAGAACGAAAATTATTTGAATTTAAAAAAACAACTATTGTTAATATATTATTGATGTCCGCTTTGTACTAGACCAATACAATGACTTTGATTTTTACAGTGCTAGTTCACTGACACAACAGTCGACGAGTAGACATATCGCTCCACTCGGACGCATTATGCTGATTCCTAGACAACCGGTCTCAGCTGTTACTCCTTAATGCTGCATACTAAGCGGAGGAGCAGCAAATGCCATTTCCATAGTCTTTGTTTTGACCCGATCGGTGCTCGAACTCGCGACCTATTCCCCAATCGTAGCGAACACAATAGCCTTAACACCACCGATGCGGTTCAGCTGTAATATTGATGAGACTAAGTAAGTAGTATATAATAAATCTTGAATGTTAAATAATTGCACAATGATGTGCTTAGGAGAAGGCTATACTACAATGTGGATATAAAACTATTTGTTGGATATGGTCGGGAATTTACATGAGAAGTTGACAACTTACAAAATGGACATGTTCAAAAGCAGAAAAATGGAACAATAACCCATAGAAAAAATATATACCCTACAAGATCACATATTACTGTGGAAAACAGAGAGTTGGGTTTTGGGGCAATTGTTTCGAGGTTTGTCTTGCAACAGGACACCAATCAGCAATATTGGTTATAAATTGACCATTAGGAGTTACTGTGAGTTGTATTTAACAGTGCAATTAGCGTAGTATTATATATACAAGTTTTCGATAGATTTTGTATGCTCTTTCGTATCCAAAATGATCTTGCAGACAATTTTAGGAACAATGTCCTCGAAGATGTCGACATTAAAATTCTGTCGAGACACGCGTTTCATACCAAAGAACCAATGATGTCAACAAGAATTACTTCTTCCCAAGAACCATCAAGGGACTTATAATTTACCTGCCAGGGTCGCAGAAACGGGGCCATTGGAGGATTTCTACTCGAAACTACAAGTACCAGACTAATACCGAACTAAACAAGGTAAATAGTTTAACTGTAAATGGGTGATTTCCGTTTTAGGACGATATATTTATGTTCACTATATGCAGTATGGTCGGGCTTCAACGTTTCATTTTAGAACCCAGTGAAATAGAATCGGAATGATTAGAAGACACGAATGCATGATTAATCATAGAAGACAATAGTACATGATTAATCATAGAAGACACTAATACATGATTAATCATAGAAAACACTAATACATGATTAATCATAGAAGAAACTAATACATGATTAATCACAATAACAACGAAATTAACTCTAATATTGTCAATAAAGTTAGAAGATTGTCTCATATCGTAAACAGGGGCCGTCGTGGTCGTGATCGTATGGTAGTTGGATTTACAACTACCTATGTAATCAGTGACTGTCACCACTGACGTTGTGTGTTCGAATCTCGCTCATGGATTTAATTTTTGTTTAACTCGACTAACAATAGAATGCAAGCGGTCGGTACAACATATTTGATCTTTTATATTTTTTGATTTTATAAAGCTCTTTTCAAGTATTAAAAATGTTAATTTTAACATCTCTTTTAGTATTTGATAATTAGTTGATTAACAAGTGTCACACCTTGTTAATTTCAATCAATATCGGCGGTAATCTTTTGATGTAAAACTGGATCGATCTATTCGGTGATTGACATCTAACATGGTTCACTGACTTACCTGTCAGCAAATTTGTCGTGTGGTTTTCAGAGATGAATTTTACAAGAAAATATATTTTCTGGACCGGACAGTACCACCGATGCTCGGAATACAGAGGGGTCGGTTTTTAGAGAAACATTTTACTTAAATATATAAGGGAATATTCCGGACCAAAACTAAATGTTCGGTTTTCAGAGGAATCCGGTTTTCAGAGAGACCGGTTTTCAGAGAGGCCGGTTTTCAGAGGAATCCGGTTTTCAGATAGGGCGGTTTTCAGAGAGGCCGGTTTTCAGAGGAATCCGGTTTTCAGAGGAATCCGGTTTTCAGAGGAATCCGGTTTTCAGAGAGGCCGGTTTTCAGAAGAATCCGGTTTTCAGAAGAATCCGGTTTTCAGATAGGCCGGTTTTGGGGAGTTCCACTGTAATATAATAGAACAACATTATATGATAACAAATTTCAGTTACTTGCGACAGGTCAGTGACTCCAGGTACTCCGGTTTCTTCCACCAATAATGTTGACTGCAACGATAAAACTGAAATATCGTTGAAAGCACCGTTAAACACCATAACCCCAACCCTCCGAAAGGAATATCCGCTAGTTGTGTGGAGCAAATCAAATACACAAGATGTTCTCAGTCATCATCATGTGTATTGGATTCAAAAAGACCTCATTATGATTTTCCTTTGACATCTCTCGTTGTATCGATAATTTACAGTTCTTTATTTAAAATAAAGACATAAATATCGAAGTTAGTGGTCACGACACGTTTCTATGACAATCCGTGTTAGTGCTAACGACACGTTTATATGACAACCCATGCAATGTGGTATCACCGCTTAGGCTGCGAGTGCAATACAACTTCGTGTGATAAAGTTTGTCAGTAATTTGGTGATACCGTTTTTGAAAATTTTATAATCCTACTTATTTTTCCTCATAAATTTTGGTAGTTATAGTTGAAACACATGTAAAATGTTAAAGTATAAGGCTATAGAAAGCAGCTTTATTTCAGAATTATGTACTTAAAACCAAGTAATTTTAGTGATCCCAGGAAAATTGCATTTGTCACTGGACATTTACTGTTAATTTTTCAAATTGTCAATGTGGATTTTATATTTTAGAGTATAAATTGACTGTAAATGTACATTTGTGCATCCGGCTAACTGGAAACATAACAAAAGTTGTCAAGAAACATTCATTTATTCAGCTTAGAAGAAAATTACAGTTGCAGGTCACAAGAAATAACAGAAACCTGAAAATCAACAAATCATAATTTTGCAAATTTTGGGCAATTTGAAGTAATTTGTGCTTAATATCTAGGTATTAGGTCTTATTTAATGTCTTGCAATGCATGATTAATGGGAACATAGCATGAATTAACATAATTTAGTATATTGTGAGATCATTTCTATGAGGCAAACAAAAATGGGGGTATGCTTAAAATAACATTGTTCATATTAATTAGATGTTAACTGTACAAATGAAACATATATACATGTCATAAGTTGCTTATTGTGTTGAAAATCAGCTTTATACTTGTAATCGATTGAGATAAAAAGCCATTGCTATGTTATTTCACATTCTGAACTCAACAGCTGAAAAATCATATTTTTTCATTGAAAGCTTCATGGAGGTACCTTCGTAGATGGACATTAATTCTTTCAAATATTGGACTGCAATATACCTGATATAGTTTCTTTGACTGGATATTGATATAAGGAATATAAATAAGGCAAATAAGAGGTTAGAGAAACAAGTTTGTATTGCTCTTAGGTGTAATACCACTAAACATGGGTACCAGTCGAAAAGGATGTATAGGAAAGTAGTAGGTAAACACAATATGGATTCCTACATTGTTGGATAAAAAATAAACCCTATTAGATACTGCAAAATACTGAATGTCAGCAGAAACCTACATATTTTAAGATAATTTTAAGCCCATATTTGATGTCCTTGTGGTTTTAAATAAAAAATCGATTGCATTGGAAAGAAGCCACCTGAATTTGTGCTAAATCGAAAGTGAAAGTAGGATTTGTGACGGTAGACATCTTCGGACTGTCTCTTTTTTCTTGTATGCCATTAAATGTATGTTGATTTTCGGAGTTGAGCTTCCAATTAGGTACTCCTTCCATGAGATATGAGTGTCACTTAGATTAAACTTAAGATGAATCCTGTATGAAAGCTTATTTTTTTTAATTGATCATAGAAGGCTATGGAGAATTCTTTAGTGGTATTACTCCTATTATTCACTGGTTAAATATCGACACATCTGTGTGCCTTACTTTTCTAAGTGAGGAACTATATAATGGAGGACATTCACCCATTTTCCCCCAGGTGGCATCGCTGTACCAACGGTGGTTAGGAAAACGCTCAGGTTCAGATTCAGATTCTTTATTTCTTTAAAGTCCAACAGATGTCTTCTTTTTTGTGTATTGGAAGCTAAAATGTGAACTCATCGAATGGGCGTTTTCTTTCATTTTTAATAAATATAGTTATCAATCAATTTGATAACAACATTGGCCAAATAATATAAAAAATGATCTAAAGGATATCTAACAAGTGACGAAATATAACATAATGGTAGAAGTAACCATATGAAATTACAAACTACGCTGTGCACTGTCACACCGTCTAGTTGACGTGTAGAACACATAATATACATAAACCTACAAAATGATCACCCTACACTACGGCATTCGTCTGTTGTAACATTTATCCGTCTCAAGCTGACGGATTTGGTTCATTTGCTAGAAAGTTTCCGTTCGGATATCATCACTTGATATTCTTATTTTAAATCGCATACTTTATCGATAAGGTTTGCTACATCACAAGTTTCCTTCCTTGTTATATTTTACTTCCTACTGTCCAAATTCATAACATTCCTTTCGTTTTCAGGTCTAATCAATGTCAATATCGTTTCCATTTTGAAATTCATTACCAATAATTCCATTGGGAAACAAAGACTCCACATCAATAAGTGTTTTCAATCCGTTGTTATGGCGACCGATGGTATTTGCGGTTCTTGTGAGATTCCTAGGACAAACTTTTGTATTCATGATTTCATTATAGGACGTGGCAATTAATGGCGGGCCCAAACGTTTCTTCACTTCCTTCATTAAGTTGTGGTTTATATTAGAGAAATCAATATCGTGACCAAGGCGCATAAAGGCACGTAATTGTTTATGCATCTCATCTCCGACCTCTATTTGGTCAAAGTTTACAATTATAATGTTGCGTTCTAATTGCTCTTTGAAACTGTGCCAAATGTACTTCCATTCAATTTTCGTCCATGGTGTACCGCCTACTTTATAATCATCACATGGTATAACTATGTAATTCCTGGTATTTACAACTGCATCCAGAATGAGTTCTTCTTTGACCGACCCAAAAGGTAAATCGCGACATGGAATATAAATACGATAGCCAGACGTTTCGAGGGCTTTAGACAACACACTTAATACCCATAGTCTCAATGATTCATTGTCTTCATTGAATGAAATAAAAGCATCAAATTTTGGAAGACATCCAATTTTATGATACAATTTTCTACTAATATACTTTCTTTTTAATAGATATATTTCGTATCTGAATAAATATAGAGTACTTGTAGCAACTAAGATAAAAATAGATAAAATGCTCAAAATAATAGATAAATAAATAGACATGTACGAACGCTCCGGTTTGCATATATCACTTTTTGAAGCATCGTCTATTTTAACCAGTTTTCCACCAATCTCACAAAAATATCTGCTTGTGTTTACACATTGTTGTATACGTCTGTTCTCCGTCCAATCCTTGATCCATTTATTGCTACAATTAGAGTCTAATATGACATCACCAAATTGTGACTTGCACGGATTTAATGTTTGAATAGGGCGCGGAAATGTCTTTAGCTCATTATTCGACAAGTCTAGATACATTTCCTTTTGCAGATTTTCAATGGCTGCCGGTGTGATAGAATTAATTGAGTTGTTGGAAAGATCTAATAGTATAACATTTTCCAAATATTTTTTATTGTTAAATATTTTGATGCTATTGTTCTTTAATATGAGGTGAATATTTTTCCCTTCAGGTACATACGGGGGTAGTTCAGTTAATCCAGCATTTGTATAGTTTACTACAAGTCGCTGACCTTCGTGTGGTTGGTAATAGCAACGACATTGTTTCGGACACTTTTGTGCTTTAGTTAGATTACAGATAAACAAATCCATGTGACCTTCCGTCACCATATCCGGTATGGATCTCCCTCTATATTCTGGTGGATTCCAACAGGTGATATTGAAATAGTCCCGCCAAAGCCTGTTGAGAACGGCCTCTGCTAGTTCTAAATACGGCTCCATGTGACAATTGCATTCCCACTTTACGTCAGACATTATAAATCCATATGACATCACCTTTCCCAGAATTGTAATATTCGCTCTACCTATTTTTTCAAAATCAATAAACTTCGTAAGATTGTTTCCTGTCAAAATAATGGCTCCTCCGTGATATGTTTTATTCCGATCTATTACAAAGTGGTTGGTATTAACTATTTCTTTTATTATATTTGCTGAAAAGTCAAATTTACAAAAATCCTGTTGTGATATTGTATTGCTAAACTCGACTGTTTCCATGACATTGTTGGAGAAGTCAACATGAAATAATTGTAATGAATGCCCAGTGATGGTGGACGGCTCCAAAATTTTTAATCCATTATATGCTACTTTAAGCACTCGTAAATTTGTAAGATTTATAAAGGTCTCATTTCCAATAAATGTAATTTTATTGTGACTCAGATCTAAGGTATCCAGAGACAACAAGCAAGAAATATTTCCTATTTCGAACATTTCGTTTTTAATCAACTCTATTTTCACCAGTTTTGAAGAAAAGTCACAAACATTGCTTGGTATTCTGTTAAGAAAACCGGCTCTGTGATATAATCGTAAATATGAAAATGAATCGTGGTGGTTTCTGTATAATGTTGCACTGCCATCTCTACGTGTGTATTCTAACATAAGACGTTGTGTTTTATCAGGTTGTGTCTCCCATGACGGTATTGCATTACATACACAACAGTTTTCTCTCCATTTCACAAGGCCATCCTGCAATTTATGGCAGACAGTCGGACATATCATATTGGTTCTATTTGCATATTTAGGGCTCCATGAAAATGAAAACTCGCAAATTCCGGCAAGAAGTATTATCTTGAATATTTCAACAATACAATCCATCTTTAATATTCCGTTAGAATGTGCTCATATGTGTTTGTCAAAAATTTTACACTGATCGATAAAGACCCGGAAGTGCAGTCGTCAACATATAGTTGTTACTACCTACAGAGCGAAACTTTTCTTTAATATAAACATATTTTACTGTCTAAATAATGACAAAAGGATCAGGTTATATGAAAACGTGCCAATAGTTTTTAATATTTGTTTTGTTTATTTAAAGCTCATGCCAATATTAGATATTTTGTGACGTTTGAAGGTTAAAATTAACGACTGCCCTTAATATCAATGTTCCGTTGCATAAAATAATTAATCGTTTAAAATCATACATATTCGGTTAGTAATCATTGCTTAAACATATCATATCTTGTATATTTATATACATTGAGATCAAATGAATATTTTATTATGGTTTTTGTGCTATTTATTTATTTATTTATTTATTATAATTTAATGTGATAAGAATTAAATTAATTTATTGAATTTTAACAGCTACAGGCGACCGTTTCACTAAAGGTCGTAAGTCGTAAACGTAGACGTAAGTGTACTCTTAAGAGTTACGACCGTTTCACCAATAGTTAGGATTTACGACTTACGAAAAAAAGTGATCGCAAAGTAAAAAGTGGTGGAAGGTACTCGTAAGTCGTAAACCGTAAACCTAATTTTGAAGAGAAGAATTGCTATCTGTATTTTTTTTTAATATGAAAATTCATCAAATGAAGCGAGCAATACATATTAGATGCACGCTACATTTTTTATATTTCGAGAGTCATAAAAAATCATTAAAACAGCTACGCGTTATTGTTTGTTTCAGTTCTGCATTTACAATTTATCAACATATTTTATTAACGAATGTGTACCTAGAAGAAATTTCTAGAAAAGAACTATATCGGGTACATGTACAAACAATGGTTCAAAAATAAAATTAAGCACACACAGAGGGTGCATTACATTTGCGAGGATTTAGAGATTAACAAGTATTACTTTTGCACGGAGAAAGAGCATTACAATTGCCCGTAAAATGTACCTGATACTTTTTTTTTTGCATTTGCGCGGATAACCTGTTATTTAGAATATATTTAATTTACTCATAACATTTTCTGCATTTTGCAGCATGACTGACGATGCAATATGGATTATTCACCTCTTTCGTCATCCTTTAAAATGAAAACAAAAAATATCAGAATAACATAGATACAAATATATGAAATAAAAATTAAAACAAAAATTTGTAACAAACATGTATAAAAAAAAACAATAATTTTGAAGACAACAGATATTCTAGCAGTCCAAATGTTAATATTCATTGGTAGTTTTTATTGATTATATAAAGGGTTAAAACACTCACTATGAATATAAATCAACAGTACATGTAATATTGTAAGATGTGTATTTTTGTTGTTCAATAAAGCGATGCAATAAAACTACCCAAATCCTACCCCCCTCCCCCTGTCCTGTGGTGGGCAGTGGATACAGATTAAGTCATTTCTTTATGGGAAAGGAGTAAATAAAGAGGTAAAAAAGAAGTTGTACATTAGTACTTATAAAAACCATAAAATATTATGAAAATGCGAAATATACTTTAAAGAAAGGAAAAACAAATCCGCACATTTGTCATGTGTTTAAGTTCTTCACGTAAATGTAGGATTTTTTTCCGCGCAATTGAAATGCACCGCAAACGGTATATCGGTGCAGAATGTGAATGTATGGCCAAATTTATGGTCACATTTTTTGAAATTTCTCCTTACATATATAAGTTTCAAAAATAAGGGGAAAAAATAAGACAAACTTCGAAAATGTTTCCTTATTTATTATAGATAACCAACATGTTTCGAAGTTTTTTCTTATTATTTTAAAGTGACTGTACATAGCATGCAATTTGCTAAAATATATTTCATAGAATAAATTTCTTCTCAAATTTCGGTAAAATTTTACACTTAGCAATTTTGTTTTGATAGCTTTGGTTTATTCATTTAAAAAATCGCTTTAGAGTTTTATAATTAGTTGAATATTAAAAATGTATTTAAACACATTTAAAATGTGATTATTAATGTAATCAGCTTCCGATCTGTTGGATTTATAAAATAAAATATAGGGCCCGGGTGGCTCAATGAGTTAGGTAGTTGGATTAGCTAACAACTCATACAAGCCTATCACCAATACGGTGTGGGTTCGCCCCCGGTTTTGTAAATTAAAAAAAGATGCACTCGACTCGCAGTTGCAAGTGATAAAGTTTACCAGTTACTTGCCCATGGTCAGTGATTCTGTCCGGGTACTCCGGCTTCTTCCACCACTATTATATAGCTGAAATACTACTTAAAGTAGCGCTAAACACCAAAAATCAATCAGTATATATGATACAATGTATCTTTTTACCTCCATTATAGGAGATGTTACTTGTCGCAAGTCGTAAGTCGCAACTCTTACGATTGGGACTAGTTTAGTGAAACGCACGTATACGTGCACGTCATGAAATCTTAAGAGTGATCTTAGACTTACGATTTACGATCACTTTAGTGAAACGGTCGCCAGGTGTGTAAGATGTAATCGAGTTGTCCTTTAATAAAAATTTGGTATTGATATGCTAATGTGTTCATGTGACTATGTAATCCGTGCGAACCCCGTTTTTTTAATTTGAAGACCTCATTTCTCACCTGGATTTTGAACTATAAAGATAGGAAAAAGTTTTAACAGATAAGTATCATTCAATATTCCTTTAATGATGACTTTAATTTAATTGAAAAATGTAATTGTTGATAAAAACGTATATATATGTTGATTTGCTCTCATTCGATTAATAAACAGTTTAAATGTACATGACTCGTGTTTCTTCGCCTACAAAAGACCTTTCCATCCGCCCGGCTGACTGAACATAAGTAAGCTGCTTTTATAATATTCAGTTGATGAATTATTAAATAGATAAAGGGATGAATAAATAAACAATATATCTTCAATTACAAACATGAATCTGACCTCAGGCACATACTATTATCAAAATGATTTAATTTTGAATTTTCTGTTTTGTTATGTATATTAATTACAGTGCTTTATTATTTTGCAAAGTAAATGCCGTCTCTGTCATCCAAAATAATGACTGGTAAATAAAAATGTAAGTATGAGATAGTTGCAGGTGGGGTGTCAGTTGCTTACCTAAACAGTAGTAATACGAATACTTGCGTGACATTTACTTTTATTGATTTCAAGCAAAGCAAGCCGGTTTTAATTTTACCGATTGTGGTTTTAAATTTACTCATTGTAAAAGTTTCCACATTCATTTATGTTCGTTATATATTTTACATTATGCCAAGGGCCGGTAGACGCAGAGGTGGACGTGAACTAGGTCGGGCACCCTCAGTACTGAGACCATGGCACAAAGAAATCCCGTACCAGCGGTGGAAGTATATAACCAGGAAGAACAGGAACCAGCACCCGTTATCAAAGTACTGGAACCAGCTCCAGATATTGCACTAGCTCCTAATGTTCAAGTACAGGCTCCAGCTCATATACCAGCGCCAGCACCTGTGCCGCAAGCTCCAGTGCCTTTACAACAGGCTCCTGCATATTTACCACAGGCACCATTAGCTCCTGCTCATATGAATAATGGTGAGATTAATGATAATCCAAATCTTATACCTAGCCAATCAGAATGTGACGTATATATTTCTCCAAATTTAAAAGAAAACAATTGGAACAGAGAGTATATCGACTTGGCGTTGGTACTTTATCAAAATTTTAAGTCAAGTGGACAAACTTCAAAATGTAGAAGGTTATGATAATGAATCTGTTTGCTGGTTATACAACCTAACAAACAATCAAAAGTCAAATCTATTTAAAACATTGAAACATTGACAGATGGATTTATTAATTGCGTAAAAATATTTCTGCAGAGGTTTCCGAATTCAGCTTTAGAATTAATCACATATATGTCTACAATTAGAGGAACATGCCCACATGTTATATACAGGTTTTTTGGAAGCATTCAGACTAAATTATTGTGGTCCTAGGTCTAGAACAGACTCAAAAAAAATAGTCAGTTATTCAAAATCCAGAGATCGCTTGGGAAAAGGTCATGAATGAAATATACTGTGGAAGCATAGCGGGCCCATTTTTAACCAGACCCATATCTAACTTTAGATGTTCGCCCATTGGCATAGTTCCAAAGAAAACAAGTGGTTTCAGGTTAATCACCCATTTATCATTTCCACCAAATTTCAGTGTGAATGACTATGTAGACGAAAAATTTACACCTGTTAAATATTCATCTTTCGATAATGCTATTAACATGATTAAAAACCTTGGTGTTAATGCTTTAATTGGTAAAAAAGATATCAAATCAGCTTTCCGATTGTTGCCAATTTATCCTTGCGATTTTGATTTCCTGGGCTTTAAACTTGGTCCATATTTTTGCATTGACAAATGTTTACATATGGGTTATTCGGAATCGTGCTCTTTGTTTGAACAAATTTCAACTTTCGTTCAGTGGGTAATTATGAAGGAATCGGAATCAAAAAATATAGATCATTATCTAGATGAGTTTTTTTTGCTGGGAGAAAGTAATACACTAGATTGCCAAAACTTAATGAATAATTTTGATACAGTTTGCAGTAGCTTAGGGGTACCAGTTGCTCAGGAAAAAACGGAAGGTCCAACAACAAATCTTCACTATTTCGGTTTTCTGATAGACACGGGAAAAATGTTAATAAATATACCAGATGAAATATTTTTAGAATTAAAATCTAAAATCAAATTTTTTTGGGAGAAAAAAGGTGACGTTAAGGGATTTACAATCTCTGTGTGGTTCATTAACATTTTGTTCCAAAGCGTTACCAGCGGGCAGAGCTGTTAGCAGACGAATTTATTTGGCAACTTCTAGTGCAAAAAAGCCACATCATTTCATTCGAGTTACAGGGGGGATGTATCAAGATTTGTTGGTGGAATTTATTTTTAGACAAATTCAATGGTGTAAGTTGCATGTTAGACATTGATTGGTCTTGGAGTTCGGTACTTGAATTGTTTACTGACAGTGCAGGAGGTTCCACAAAAGGGTGCGGTAGTTATTTTCGGGGAAAATGGGCCTTCCTAAAATGGCCAGAGGAATGGTCCGGTAAAGATATTTTAAAAGACATAACGTATTTGGAGATGATTCCTATTGCTTTATCTGTTTATTTATGGGGTATTTTATTTCTTAAAAAGAATATTCTAATCAATTCTGATAACAAGGCTGTAGTTGAAATTTTAAATAGTAAAACTTCAAAATCAGTAAGAGTTATGTCCCTTGTGAGACACATCGTTTACTGATCTTTATTGGGCAATTTCCATATAAAGGGACAGTATGTCCCGG
Organism: Bathymodiolus brooksi; assembly: GCA_963680875.1. Taxonomy (NCBI): domain Eukaryota; kingdom Metazoa; phylum Mollusca; class Bivalvia; order Mytilida; family Modiolidae; genus Bathymodiolus; species Bathymodiolus brooksi. The sequence goes on along the minus strand of OY804581.1, from coordinate 17,706,694 downwards.
GTTGTAATAATGTTCTTGCAGATTGTATTTCTCGTAGAAAATTTCAGAAATTCAAGGATTTGGCATTATCAGCAGACACATACCCAGCTGTTATTCCACTGGAATTTTGGAGCCTTTCGTGCTAGAAGCGTCAAATTACAAGAATACGTGGAACATTTGTCAGAACGGCATATCTTTATGTGTGGCTTTTAGATTGAATCAAGGTTTACGGGATACATGGCCGCCCAGTATCTCAGATTTAGTGAATTACGTTGCTTACTTATCAAGTTTTGGGTATGCGCCTTCAACTGTGAAGGTTTATTTATCGGGTTTAAGTCATTGGTTACGACTGAATCAAATGTCGGACTTTACCCAGTCATTCATTATACAAAAAATGCTTAAAGGTATGGATAGATTGTGCGGTGTAGAAGATAGTCGCAAACCTATTACTTTGGAATTATTAGTTAAGCTTATTAACTCTTTGCAGTTTGTATGTTCTTCAAACTACGAATATACACTATTTAGGTCAATGTTTTCTCTGACCTTTTTTGCATTACTGCGAATAGGAGAAATAACAGTAAACAACAACACAAGACACGTAATCAACAAAGGTGATATTAATGGTTCACGACACGATTTACAGGTTATAAAGTTAACCATACCATTCTCAAAAATTGACCAAAAAGGCCTATCCACTACAATAGCAGTTTGTGAATTCTACCAAACTGCAATTTGTCCTGTTAAGTTACTCTAAAAATACATTTCCGTCAGACATAATGAAAATGGTCCTTTATTTTGTCACTACACACAAATGGTGTAACTCGATATCAATTTACAAAGGCTTTACATAAAGCATTGGAATGTATTGGTATTAATCCACATGATTGCAATGCACATTCTTTTAGAATAGGTCAGCAACTCATTTGTCAATGGACGGTTTTACTGAAGAAGACATTAAACAAAAGATCGTTTGAAATTTGCTTCTTTTCAACGATATATACGTATTAAGTCTACATAATAAATTTTATCATTTCAGCTTTTGTTAATGAAATATGGATCATTGGTTCCAGTATTATTGACAGGGCGCATCAGCATTCGGAGAACAGACCTACAGGTTGTAATTTAGGTCTTGATAATTATAATTGTTTAGTACGTTGGGTGGGCATGCCAGGCATTAAATGGTCTAATGTTGTAAGCCTAATTCACGGCTCAATTAATATACGTGTTATTCCGAAGGCTGTCCTTCTCCATTGCGGTGGAAATGATATTGGGGATGTACCATGTGGTGCTCTTTTTCACCAGATGAAATTTACATTTACAATTTTATCTAGGATGCTCCAGGGTTGTTCAGTGATATGGTCAAGTATTTTTCCTCGTCGTTCTTGGCTATACTCGAACAATGACCGTGCAATGGAAATCACACGGAAACGTATAAATCGGGGGATATGATCTTACATTTTGAAGTACAGGGGATATGTTGTTAAATATCCAGATTTTGATGATCGTCACCTAGGTCTATTTTTAGATGATGGGGTACATTTGTCATTCATTGGAAACGACATTTTTCTCAACCAGTTGCAATCTGCATTTGAGCCATTTATTAAATATCCATACTGTTTTGTATTCCCATATGATAAATTACTGAATATTTTGCTTTAATGAATCAATTATGTTGAATTGAACATTTTGTTGTTGGTGGTTATTATGACTTTGAATTGTCATGGGTAAATTTTGTGGCGGATTATCATTCTCATCCACTAATCAGAATGATAATTTGGCGGAATTTACTTGATCCTTACGCTGCTATGGATCGCCCAGGTACAGGTGTGTAATATATAATCGAGTTGTCCTTTAATAAAAATGTGTATTGATATGCTAATGTGTTGTGGTGACTATGTAGTCCGTGGGAACCCCGTTCTTTAATTTGAAGACCTCATTTCTCACCTGGATTTTGAACCATAAATATAGGAAAAAGTTTTAATCCACACTCCCTAGTACCCTTAGTTACAGAACTTTGCTTGCTGCATTCTTTCTTCTTTTTTTTCAGATTGATTGCTAAACCTGGATATCTTATCGTCATGACAACACATGGAAACTGAAAAAGAGGATGGCGGAATTTACTTGATCCTTACGCTGCTATGGATCGCCCAGCAGCTATTTGTGACATTAGCTATTTATTTACTGACAGGATCGCCCTTCAGTAATTATTTCAAATCGTCATCAAGAGTTATTTGACGGACAAATTTGTTGTTTATCATGTTGTTATTAAATTGTTGTCATGACAATTCAACAGACAAAACATAAACAGTTTTCTGTTATTATTTTAGTATAAGCTATTTACAAATGTGGGTGTTTATGCTCTGGAAGTTTAATGCAGGAAACGCTTAAATTTCCTTTGGTGCCAACAATGATATATTCAATAATTATTTATTTATTTATTTATTTATTTATTTATTTAATTATTTATTATTGTTTTTATTTTTTATCTATCGTGGTGGTCAGAATTTTTAGTTGAGCAAACGTAATGAAAAATATGGTAAGCTACCGACTGTCTGTATTTCATAATATTGTATAGCTCATGCGCACACTCGAACAGGCAGTTTGTATTCCAACTTTTTACAACGTCATTGACTTTTAATTAGTAAGCAATTATTTCCAGGATTCTTAAGCTATATATCGTCTCATGTTTCAAAAAGCGTTCCGGAAGAGATCGAAGTCTTGTTGAAATTTTTTCCGTCACTTCCGTAGAAATGAAGAAAGATTGCACTGTCAATTATATTATGGTTAAAATTTGACTATTGTTTCCCTATTATATCTGATGATGGCCTTGTGCATTATATAATATTCAAATATTAGAAAATAATCGAAATGTTTGTGTGATCACATGGTAGTTGGATTTACATCTACCTGTGCAATCAAAGCCTATCACCACTAAAGTTGTGAGTTCGATCCCCGTTCATGGTGGATTGTACTCGATACAACACTATGTGATACAGTTTGTCAGTGACTTGCGACAGGTCGGGGGTCTTCCCCGTGTACTCCTTCAATAAAACTGACTGCCACGATATAACTGAAATATTGTTGAAAGTGTTTTCAAACACCAAAATTAATCGATCAATAATGATTTCACAGTATTGCGAACATAATCACTTCTCCAAGAATGTTAAAGGGCACATCTAAAGTAAATAAATACTAGATTAAAATTACCTACTTAATCAAGTTCATGTACTTTAAAATTGACAATTAAGCTAATGTGATTAAAAAGTCTTAGCATGTGATACACTTCAGAGGCAAAGGCATACCTTTCGATATTACCGTGTTTCACCTTCACTAATTGGCCAGGGGCCATCGTGGGTGTGGTCGTATGATAGTTGGATTTACAATTGCCTATGGAATCAGTACCTATCCCAACTGATGTGAGCTCGAATCTCGATCAGGGCGAGGTGTACAACATTATGTGATAAAGATTGTCAGTGACGTTTTCTCCGGGTTCTCCGGTTTCCTCCACAAATAAAACTGACCAAAACGATATAACTGAAATATTATAGAAAGTGGCGTTAAACACCATCAAACAAATAATTGGCCAAAGCCTACATGGGTATTTAATAAGATAAATATTGATGAAGTAATAACGACGACGAGGTACAAAACATGTAAGCAGGTGGTCGTGGTCGCATGGTAGTTAGTAGTATATGGGTACAGACAAAGTCGTATTTCAGGGGTGCTGTGAGGAGGTGTTACCGGAAGTGACGTTAGTCACGTGTTCGGAAGAGACCATGTCCTGAAGCGGTCCTAATCGGAAGTAGGTTCTACGCATGCCCGGCTTTTCCCCGCACTATTTTCTTAGTAGTAGTAACATGGCTACCGGATGTCACTTGATCCCTTCGGGGTTCCCTTGGATGGAGGAGGAGGAGGAGGAGATCGTGTGACTTCCGATAGCACCCCCTCACAGCACCCCCTCAAATACGACTTTGTCCGTACCCATATACTACTGTAGTTGGATTTACAACTATCAATGCAATCAGTGCCTGTCATCATTAACGTTGTCAGTTCGAATTCCGCTAATGGCGAGGTCTACTCGATACAAAATTGTGTAATCAAGTTTGGCAGTGACTTTCGGACACTTTGGTATCATCCAGCAATAAAACTAATAGACATGATATAGCTGGATATTGTTGAAAGTGGTGTTAAACACAATAATCATAACCCTGTGAGCAGGTTGATATTGTAATAAATATCAACAAAACCGCCATGAACATTGATGTTTTTCTTATCTTTCGGGATTATATGTATCATTATCTGTTTGCTAACGATTTAAATATGATAAATTTATCTCAAAACCTGAGCTCATACCGAGCATCGGTGCGCAATGTCTAGCGTGCTCGCCTCTAGTGCGGTAGATCGTGGATTCGAGCCCCGGTCGGGTAAAACCAAAGACTATGAAATTGATATTTGTTGCTTCTTCGCTAAACATGCAGCATTAAGGAGAAAGAGTTAAGACTGATTGGCTCGGAATCAGAATAATGTGTCCGAGTTTAGCGACATGTCTACCCGCGGACTGGTGTTTCAGTTTCAGCGTATTGGTCTAGAACAAATCGGACCTCATCATCATCTCATTGAAAATTAACTTGTTCTCGCCATGATAAACAGCTGAAAAATTGCTGAATTTGCGCTAAGCAACAGCCACTCAATCGCTCTGTCTGTTCATTTACTGCTTCTAATTACACCTTTGGTATCTACAAACTTTTCCTGATTCTTGTTTTCATAATAATTTATTTTCGGTATCTACCCAAATCTTTAAAATGGTTGTGCGACACCTATGTATATATATATATATATATATATATATATATATATTTGAACTGTTGAATATGCATCATTACCAAGGGTATGCCTCTAATATATACATATATATACCGGTATTATATATGCGTCTGACAATTAAGCCAAACAGTGTTAGAATTAGATCTTTGAGCTGTCAATTTTTTGTTCTTCCCTCGACGGGATTTGAACTCACACCATTGATACACTGCAGTACCATTCACTAAGCCTTACGTCCAGCGCCCTAGACCACATCCACTCCCTAAAAAGGGAGCTTCAATAATTGTAGTGTTACCTTTTCTCGTAAGACAAATCTAGGGATAGACGTAAGACATGTGTATAAGCGTGTGTAGGTGGTACATATATACTTAATATTATAATTTGACAGCAATCTAACTCAGCAATTTTTTTAATATATTGTATAGGATAATGAAGAATTCATTATACAGTCACAGGAAATAAAGTATATTATACATACGTCTAAGCAAGTGACAACCATACAATATATCTTTACCACTGGATGTCAAAGTTACTTGTGATACTAGGTTAATACTAAATATTAAATATATGTCTGAAAATTAAGCCAAACAGTGTTAGAATTAGATTTTAGAGCTGTCAAATTTTTGTTCTTCCCTCGACGGGATTTGAACTCACACCATTGGTGTGTGTATATATATATACCAGACATTGAGAAAGTCTCCCGGTAAATTTTGCCATTCATCAAAGCGTTCAATTCTTTATCACTTTGTTTTGTGTACTTGGTGTTGTTTTACAAACCATTTTAGACGTTTATAATTTATTTTAATTGTATAGTATTTACGATCCAACACCCCATAAGATTGATCGTTGACTGGTTTTTCAGATGTTGTATATATACAGATTAGTTGTTTTCATTCGGCGCAAGTAAAGGATAAGTAAAGGAACATGGATATGTTCCGTTTGTCGTAATCACAATGACCTCCTTTCCTCATTCACGACTTATCTGGTTGGTAGCAAAAGCAACGCGACTGGTGCCATTAGTAGAGCAGGAACTGAGTACCGTTTCGGAGCAGGTGCGCTCACTTTCGTTTGTTTTGTGGGTTCATGTTGTTCAATCATTATTTTGTGTAGTGTTTTGTAGATCATTGTTTGTCCTTTTCTTTTGACCACCTGTCCTTAGTCGATTGATAGCTTCTAATAGCATCATTGGTAATTCAAACTGTTCTTATAATAATTCAAACTGGATTAAGAAAACCAATGTCTACGAATATTTTATCAAATAGAAATCAACAAAATGATTGATGTTGATCTAACTGAATTATCCTACGGCAGGACCAGATGGAAGTCTCACAAATTTGTAAAGACTGGGATGAATTCCTTCACTCAATGTGTAGTAATTAGTACCAGTTCTATCCCAACATATAGCTTCACCCAGTCGTTCTGTGTGATGTGGTATTTCTACAGGAGAAGTTAGGATAGTACCAAAATAGTCATTGTTCTTCACAGACCAGTAGTACACGTGGCTTTTAGTCTTGATGAGTAGTTGCGTTCCCTCAGGAGATATATCACCTGCCCCAGGGTCATGATGATGTGTCGTAATGTTTAGACGAACAGATGCAGTAGCGTTGACCGGTGTTGTTGATCCCCAACCGGAAGCAGGAAGATGTGCCATTAGACCTTTCCCGCCATTAACATTTGAAACAACGTAAATTTCACCATTGTTGTCTACCATTAAGGTTTGGCCGTCGTCTTCTGTCCATCTGAAATATACCCGAGTGAGATGAACAAAAAGGAGATCAAATACGTTTGTGAATGTGGTCCATGTGTTATTGTGTTATCTTTTCACCTGTGTCAAGCCATAAGAGTTAGCGGCCATGTTTATCTGTACTAGGATTGTCGATTCTGTCTCTGTTTCTATGATCTTCCGATTTATATTTGAACTGTTCCAATGGTGTGATATTTGTCTATTGCTTTATTATTTTTATTTTTTTTGGGGGGGTTCTCTTTTTTCTCGTGTTTTTCGCATTATTTTTGTTCTATATCAAAATGAAGGACGCTTAAGTGTAAATATTACAACACTAACACATAGTCCACTATTTAGTCTTAAATCTAAGAATACATGTTTGTGCTTGTGCAGTGTTCATGTTTACGTTCACCGTTAACCAAGCAATGCTATATATTTCCAAACTTTCCAACAGCAATGAACAAATTAACAGGTATAGTTCTAATATGTGGATTACTTGGTATTACATACATCTATTATATGCATACCCTCAGTAACGATGCACATTCAACAGTTCAAATAAACATTAGAGAAACCGATGGGGCAATCAAGAATGGACAATACAAAGAAACTGGCAACATTGGTCACACATGACACGAACTTTTCGCACTATTACTATGAAAGCAAAATATGTGCATCGTTATGTTTTGTGCTTTGCTACGTCTTTGTAGAACACAATAGAGAGGGGTAGGGATCACATTAACGAAATGAATCCCGTACATTTTTGTGCAAATCAGTATCTCAGTTTCAGCGTTTTTTGTCTTTATAAATTCTGGTTTTGAAATATGATGTTGGATAAAGGAGTCATAAATATTGTTGGGATTTGCTGTATTGTTGACCATTTCTTTTTAACAGTTTCATGTTATTTTCAATTGTTGCTATTTAATTTTCAAGACTTTTCAATTTTCATGTTAATGGGTAAAATGCAATAATACTAATATGTTTTCTCGGAAAATATATTAATAATATCCGCTTCTTTCGTTATTTTTTTTTTAACAATCTTCCGTTATTTTATATTGTAACATGAATGCATTCTTTCCTTTGATCTTTTGATGGTGTATATACCAGAATGTAAGCAACTGTTAAGAACTATGAAATGATAAACGCAGATATTGCACACTTTAAATCTGGCTGTAGTTTTATTACTTTCAGAGAGCCGTGCAATAATCAACGACCTAGATGTAATATTGCATGGCTTCATGTTACATAATATTTATACCGCGGTTTTCCGAGTTTAACCCTTTAATTTGGAAACCCGAAATATGAATATTACTTATATTGTAACTTAATTCTATCTATCATGTACTATAGTCATTGGAAATATAGAAAGGCCAAATATACATGTGCTTTCGCTAATCCTACCGACCGAAATTTGTAGTGTCTATCCTCAAGATTTTTGCCACCTACCTATCCTATTTGTTCAACATGGTCACTAGAGTTGGCCGGAGCACGGGTGTTTTTAGTGCTAAAAAGTAAATATCTCAGTAATTATTATTAAAACTAATGCTTTCCTCCCTCTGGCATGCCTTTAATCTCGTTGCTCTTAAAGATTTTAAAATTATTTGGCATTCCATTTTTTTACTTTATGTATACCAGATGAAACTTATTCCAGAAACGTGCACTAAAATAAATTTCTACGTATTTATGATATAATGCTATATTACTAGAATACCTCATAACGTTTTCAGCTACACGTTCACGCATCCAGGGTATTGAACACATACCAACATTGTCATACCATCGTAGCAGCCAATGAAGGCATGGAGATTGTACGGTAAAACCGGATGTAATATAAAATGAACAAACGATTTAAATATTTTGTTCGAACATTATAGTATTGACCACTAATAATAATGTTGTTTTAGGGGTATGGTAACGTATAGTTATATACACACACGTCAGCAATGGGCAATATCTTATATAGAAAAGATTGAAGATACCAAATTGTGTAATCAGAAGGCGCTAATCAACAGATAACACAATAGTCAACAGAAAAAGGACAATGACCTACAAAGCACTACACGGAAAACTTAAGATTAAGCAACACGCACTCCACTAAAACCGGGGATGAACTCAGATGTTCCATAAGGGTAAGCACCCGACGTGTAGCAAACCCGATAATAAATCATAAATGGGGAAAGGATCGGATTATGATTACCACAAACGGAACATATCCGTGGTCATTTGTTACACAGATATTTCGAAACAGTTAACCAGTTGACATTTTTCGCTATTGTCGGGATATGTTGATGTAAAAGTTATAAACACAAACGTTAACAATAGCCAATTTCTTTCATAGCTGGCATTTATCATCGATTCAGGAAGTCTGTGAAATACTTATGTATATCACAATCTACCGCTTTCTAATGATTTTTATCAAATATAGTACCAAACATTCAAAAATTTAAAAAGTACACTATTTAGTTGGTAATTTATCTGCCAATGTCAGTAATTGTTCACTCAAGGCACAAGCAAAACGTGCCGTAACGTTCTTGCTTAAATGGTAATATATCGCGAATGTCAGGATTAGGTCTTATATATCATGTTTAGTAAATAAACTCACTGACAAGCAGTACAATACTTACTCAAAAGGTAATGCATCGGCCACTGTCAAGGATTGGTCACGAACAGCACCAGGCTCTGGAACCATATACACCATATTGACCTTCCGATGAGTACTGTGACCTGCATCTGATATGTAGATGCACGATTTATTTCCAGGGCAGGGCCCGACGGCAATATCCTCCCAATCATAATGGTCCGCTCCAGATATACCAAGCGTCGCTATCAGGGAGGCATCTGTAGCGTCGATGACAAATATTCGTGGGGAATCACCACCATCGTTATGCGTGTAAAGAACATTGGCATGTAGCCTACTTGCTGCCAGACCGGAAGCTTCGTCGACGTCTCTTGAATCTACCCTCCCAACTGAGACGCCTCCACTAAAATGTGATTGAGCGGTAGCTGACATGAAACAACAAAAATATATCGGTTGTAGCTTTAATACCAAAACAACACATTAGTATATGAACTACATTTCTATTGATTAATAAATAGATTTACAAAATATAGTGGTAAAATGTAATATTATATAATGCCATATTTTGTTACTATATATATTGTAATATGACGGAACATATTACAAAATAGAAATGATCTTACATTAAATGTACCAAAATGAAAAAAAATCAGTTCAATAATCCATTAGAAAAATCGTGGAAATAGGCAAAATCGAAACCCGTAGCACACATATACATGACCTCTCACTTTTCTGGTTTGGTACAGGCACGTAATGAAACAGAGACTGGGGTAGACTATCTTTATGAGCCAAAACATCTCCTCTTAGAGAAAGGATATCATACGTGTCTTATTAATTAAGTTATCCACCGTCAAATGTGTAGGTGTGCCTTATCTTCATGTTGTGTAATTTGGCGTGTTCCTAAGGAGTGAAGATGCTATGGAACATCACTGCTGAATATAGAAGTCATGATGCTATTACAATTTTTGCTCTATGTGAGACATATTTTGTTAATTGTCTAGTGCTTGGTTGATTGATTGATTGATTTATTGTGCTTAACGCCACTTTCAGCAATATTTCAGCTATATCATGCCGACCAGTTTTAGTGGTGGAAGAAATCGGATTACCCGGAGAGAAACACCGCCATGGGCAAGCAACTGGTAAACTTTATCACTTGCGGCTGCGAGTCGAGTGCACCCGTTTTTGTAATTTACAAAACCGGGCGCGAACCCACGCCGTATTGGTGATATGCTTGTATGAGTTGTGAGAAAATCCAACTTCCTAACTCATTGAAGCACCCGGGCCTTGCCTAGGGTTTGACAAGGGAATAATACTGACATGCAAAACGATTTTGAAGATACCAAAGGGGCAATCAGAATTCGTATATTGAAGAAGAACAGACAACACAATGGCCAAAGGAAAAAGTACAAAAGGACAATCAACGATCAACAAAACATACATATAAAACTAAAGATCGAGTAACACGAACCCCACTGAAAACCGGGGTGAAATCAGCTGCTCCGGAAGGGTAGGCAGTTCCTGCTCCACTAGTGGCACCCGTCGTGTTAATCAAGTTACAAATTCGGTAATAAGTCGTGAATGAGGAAAGGACCGGGAAGTGTTTACGTTAAGTGGAACATATCCGTGGTCATTTGTGACACAGATATTCCATAGCGGTCAGCCAAGTCATGGTGGCGACCGTAAAAGTTTCGAAGTGATGACTTCAACTTTACCAAAAGGAACCCTTGATTCAGTAGCTTCCTTGTTAGCAGCAACCCTCTATCAAGGAAATCCTGATAGGAACCACAAACTCCCGGAATATAGTATCATCTGAGAGATATATACTCCATATGCAGGTGCTGTTGGAATGTTGCTACATATAAATGGAAACTTCACAATGGGAAAATTGAAATCATCTCTTTTGTCGTAATGTTTCGTTCTTAACCGACCCTCACTGTCGATTTCGAGGTGTGGGTCAAGGTATGAAGCAGACCTACCTATCTGTATATGTGGTTTCTTAATTTCAAGCTCGATGGGATAGATGCTAACAACAAAATCACCAAACCTAGAATTATTTAGTGAAAGGACATCATCTATATAGCGGAACGTGAAAACAAAGGATCGGGCTAGCTTCTTTTCGTTTTTCTTGAGAAGCCCCTCTATGAAGTCTCCATCATACGAATAAAGGAACAAGTCGGCGAGAAGAGGAATACAGTTTGTACACATAGGTATGCCGACTGTCTGTTGAAAAACACGTCCACCAAGCATAGCAAATATGTTGTCAATCAAAAACTCGAGCATGTTGAAGATATCTGTTTCAGAGAACTTTTTGATAGAATCAGAGTGGCATTTTACAAAATAAGATCTGTCTCTTCCTAGCACAAGGCATCTGTATCGACGTTGACCATTCTTTTTTATGAAATCCCTTAATTTGTCCATCAGCTTAGAGTGAGGAATAGTCGTGTAAAGGGTAGAGAAGTCAAATGTTTTAATGATATTGCAGTAGGAGAGGGACTTGGAATGTATGTACTCTAACAGATCTGATTCACACCACCTCTGGAGTAGCTAGTGTCACAGTAGCTCTGAAGCCCGGTTTTGACCGCCAATATAATACATGTTAATAATTTGGACAGAGGTTTCGTGGAGCATTTGGCAGACCCATCAATATAAAGCTGTTTGAAAGGACACTTGTGTAATTTAGGAATCCAGTAGAGTGATGGTAGATCCAGTTCTTCATCTTTGTTTGAAATTCCGAAAGAACATAAAACAGACCTGTGATTGTCCAGGATTTCCTCTTTCGTAAGTGTCGTCGGGGTATATACAGGGTTGCCAAGTGAATTGTCAATACCTAATTCCTTTATCAAGCAGTCTATGTAATGTGATTTACACAATATTATTAGGAGCCTTGTCGGTGGAGACAATAACATATTTGTCATGAAGGAGAGACAGGTGTTTAGCAACATTTGGGTCTTTAAAAAAACAGGCATGTGTGACCATTTTGGCCTCTTGTTTACATTCATTGGTTTTCTTTCCCCAAAAGACAGCTTATTCGTTTTTCCAATCTTCCGACTTTGGGCGTACCTGATGAAGGTTATTCGAGAAACGCACCTTGCACACTAAATTAGATATTTGCGTATTTGATGGTTTAGGTTGGTTTTGTTTATGGTGATTAACGCCACTTTCAACAATATTTCAGTTATTTCGTTGCGGTCAGTTTTATCGGTGGAGGAAACCGTAGTACCTGGAGAAACCCTCTGACGTGTCGCAAGTCACTGACAAATTTTGTCAAATCATATTGTATCGAGTAAACCTCGCCATGAACGGTGGTGGTGATATGCAATGATTGCACAGGTAGTATTTAATCTAACCACGATACGATAGCGGCCACGACGTTTCTACGTATTTGAACGTAATGTAATAGTAAGTTTACTTGTGATAACATGTGTATTACTACAACTTGAATTCATACTGCTATCACAGGCGAATGAATATGCAATGTTTTTATCATTTAGCCGTAGGTAAGTATGTTATTTCTTGTTATCAAAATAATTGTTAGACAATACGATTATTCACGCCACAGGTGCGAGACTTTTGCTTAAATGCGCATATGCATATGAAAAGTAAACTTCGTACATATGATTCACGCGAGTTGGCGATATTAGGTCAGCAGTCAGCAGTGTTAATGTTGAAACGATTGCAAGCCACATGTTTGATACAACAAAGCAGAAAATAAAATGGTTTCAATCAATTGAAGCTACACACGATACTCCAATTATTAGAGAATACCGAAGTGGCAATCAAAAATCAAAAACGTTTTTATAAGTTAAGTATTTTAACATGATTCTCCTACCTGATAATACAGATTCAATCAGAAGAAACAGAAATAAAAACATTATGAACTATTTACCACAGACCAATATATGTGATTGATAAGCATTTACACCTAATAAAGTGCTTAGCCTTACAAGGCTTATCGTCTGATCTCTGACCTTGCTGGTGCATGTACTTGTATACTTGTCTGTGATCTTAATTCTAGTCATTGATAAAACGAAACGATTTGGCCTGGTTGGTCGAATACTTTGATATGTATGTAGACTCAATATTAAGATAGCTATGGTAGCATAGTTTTACCTTAAATGTAGCGATGATTCTCTTTTAAATGATATTTTCTCAGATGTATGAAAAATATCCGCGATTGCATGACGGTAAATCATGACATAAGCACGACATTTTAAACAAATGTTAGAGAAAACCGAAAGTGCAATCGAGAATGGAAAATCCAGAGCCATTGGCAAACAATGGACACAAGACACACAACGAAGACAAACAAAGCAAAATATGAAAGATCAAGACTTTGGTCAACACATCACCAGTGCTTGGACAATTATTAGCTTACTATATATGACAATGAAATAGTGATTTGTGACATGAATTATTACTTATTGTGTTTAATCAGAGGAAATGCTTGTTTGAGTTTTCAGATTTATTTCTTTTTCCTTTTATCCACAAAATCTAATGTAATTAAAAAAACAACGTCCCATTCAGGAGCACTTGAATTCACCCGCGGTTTTTATAGTAGTCGTGATGTCTGTGTAGTGTTTTGTAGATCATTATTTGCCCTTTCTCTTTCGATTTACGACTTTTGATTACCCATTTCCTTGATTCATGATAAATTGTAAATTGTATACTTACTAATTCAAAAAAAGCAACACAAAACAAAAAACAAAATCAAACAAAACAAAAACCAACAAAAAAAATCAAAAAAACAACACGTTTAAAAGATTTATTTTACTTGGAAGTAGTGACGATCATAGTATGATAAATACAAATATAAATAATATTTTTTTTTAAAAACGAACAAACAAACAAATGAAGGAAGGACGGACAACATAATGGCATAAAGAAAAAGGACAAACAACGATCTACAAAACATTGCAAAGAAATATAATGGTTGAGCAACACAAATTACATTAAAATCTGGGGCGAACTCAGGTGCTCTGGAAGGATTAGCAGTTCCTGCTCCCCGTGTGACACCCATTGTGTTACTGCTAAACGACACGAAATTGTGTTAGATACCAGTATGCATAAATAAATACAATAAAATAAAATAATAGTCAGATGCAAAGTCACATGACAAGAATATCTGCTTTGAGCTATTTATATAAAGGGTAAAAATGTAAATTAAATAGTTCACAAACACTTGAATAGTATAGACAGATGCAACATGTTGTTAATAAAATGAACCCTGAGTCTTTAAATAAATATATTAATTGCAGATGTATTATTGGATATAGGACTAGTGGTGTTTGTATACACCACCAAGCATTGGTCATGACATTACTGCTAGCCATGAAGATCTTCTATGCAAAGCAAAATGGCCAAACGTACATTTTCGGCGAATAAGAGCTATGTTTCATGAAAGTTTTTAAAACTTTAAACTGTATTGCACCACCCGTATTATCGGACCTTTTGAATAAACGTGAAAACAAATAAACATTTGATATACAAATATCTTACATCATATAGAGATAAAACTTCAAGATACGGTAAAATGTGATTTAGATTTTATTCATCTGCCATCACTGCCGATATAATATAGCAAATATACAAATTATAACGTATTCCAGGAAAAGTTGGAAGAAACCACAGAGATATTGTAATGACCAAACGAAAATGGTCAAAAAGACAAAAGACTATACAGAAAACTAATGATTGAGCAACACGAACCCACTCAGTGAGTTTATGTTCTCCAGAAATGATAAACAGATCTTGCTCCTCACAAAAAAAAAAAACATTCTCGCAGTATTGGAAGTTTTAGCGCGAATATCTCTCAATATTGTATCTGTATTTTCCTATAATTTTTTATATTTTCAGTTTTTCCTAATAAATTATATTCACTTGACGCAGCATATATTATATATGCTTTGATTTTAACTCCAGACAAGATGTGGTGGTTTTTTTCAACTTGTGTGCTACATGTATGGCTTGTGCTGACCTATGTTAGTTATTATACATGTATGATTCTTGAACACTTGAGCACCGTCACGAACACACTGTTCGTTAATTGCACTTGAAGCATACATTTTCTTCATGCTGAATATAACACGACGGATGCCACTAGTGGAGCACGAACTGCTTACCATTCCGGTGTACATGAGTTCAACCCCGGTTTTTAGTGGGGTTCGTGTTACTCGATCTTTAGTTTTATGTGTAGTGTTGTGTAGATCGTTTGTTGTCCTTTTGTCCTTTTTCTGCTGGTCATTGCGTTGTCTGTCCATCGATTTACGGATACTGATCTGCAAACTCGTCTTTGTGTTTTGCTTTCATTTTATGCTTGTGTTTACTTGATTGCAATGTGAATTGTTTGTTTTGTCTGATTCAAACCTCACTGTAAATCTTTGCAGTTTAGTTGATACATACTGTCGCTTGAAATAAACAATCTTTTCTTAATGTAATAGTATTTGTGTTTCCATAACTACATCGGAAAAGACTTGGCATCTACCGCTTTTTTAAAATACAAATGTATACCAGAGTATTCCATAGTTCAAGTTTCAGTGTCAGATTTAGTACAAAATGTATAATGAAGGAACTGCTAACCTTTCCGGAGCATCTGATTTCAACCCCTCCCCTTGGTTTTTAGTTACTCGATCTTTAGTTTTATATGTATGTTTTGTAGATCGTTTGTCCTTTTGTACTTTTTCTTTTGGCCATTATGTTATCTTTCCTTCTTCTATTTACCCCTTTTGTAACTCTTCCAATTCAATTTCTATTTTTGCCTCTATTCCTTTACTCTGCAGCTATATCTTGTCCATTGCTAC
The DNA here is from genome assembly GCA_963680875.1 of Bathymodiolus brooksi. Taxonomy (NCBI): domain Eukaryota; kingdom Metazoa; phylum Mollusca; class Bivalvia; order Mytilida; family Modiolidae; genus Bathymodiolus; species Bathymodiolus brooksi. Next base: position 17,690,796 of record OY804581.1, on the reverse strand, counting down.
CCGTATATCCCTATGCAGATTTGTCATATTCTAGCTTAAACAAAGTGGTATTTTGTACGATCGGTGTTTGATTTACTTTGGTAATAAGCTTCGAATTTAAATGGAAATGCTTAGATTATAATGCCATTAAGTTATATTAATTGCACGTATTGAAATCCCTGATGTTAATAGTAATGATGTTCTGAATTGATCTTACCTTTTGCCAAAAACAGGTAAGTATTATTGTAGCAATGCTCACCACAAATATTTGAACTTTGACCTTGTTTCATTCCGTCTCTTTTTCTTCCGTTATCATTTTGCAGTGTGGTGCTTCCATAGAAATTAGCATAATCTGACCAATGGTCAGTGAGAGGTTCATACGGTTTACTATGACCACCACTGTCGTCATATCCACTTCCTGTCCAGAGACTAAGTCCATCATGATTATGGGACGTTTGTGGTGGCTTATTTTGTCTAACCTCCATATTACTTTGATCAGAAATCAGAACATTATTTTTATCTTCAGATGGTTCACCACCAATGGTACTGTATTCCGATGTTAGCATTTCTGATCCAACAATGTCTACTTCCACTGAAGGGATTGGTTGAGTATTGATAATGGCTGTCACATTTCTCTTTGTATAGCTACATATTATGGAAACAATTGCTAGAACACTTATTCACCCTCCTATGATCCCCACGGCCAGGAATAATGTACTGGGCATATAACCTAAAACGGAAGAAAAAAACTCAGTATAAAATATCACTGTGTAGAGTACAAGATATGATCCCTCAACAGTTATATAATTGTCAAAGATTAATCTAATCATAATGTGGATAGTGGGACTTGTTTACTTTTTCTCTTGGTTATTGTGTTGTCTGTTCTTCTTCGATATACGGATTCTTATTACCCCTTTGGAATCTTCAAACTCTTCTTACACGCACTTCTAGAGTAGGAATATAATGTTGTATAATCATGTTTGTCTTGTCATAAAATATTCATATTGATTTAATCTCTTTTAAGAGTTCACCTGTCTTAAGAGACACATTATTAAATGAAAGCTTAAACGGTTTTGTATCACAATTACACAAACATCAATAAAAATGAAGAACTACCTAAATTACATCATGAAAACAAAGGAGATTAAGTCATATGTAAATGGTAATCTTGACCTTGCCTTGGACAGACACACAACTGTTACGGGATTAATGACCACGGATATGTTCCACTTGTCGTAACTTTTCTCATTTATGACTTATCATCACCGGGTGTGTAACTAGATTAAAACGACAGGTGCCGCTAGTGGTGGAGGAACTGCTTATCCTTCCGGAGCACCTGAGTTCCCCACCGGTTTTTAGTGGGGTTCGTGTTACTCGATGTTTAGTTTATGGTGAATGTTTTGTAGATCATTGTTTGTCCTTTTGTCCTCTTTCTTTTGGTCATTGTGTTGTCTGTTCTTCTTCGATTTACGAATTTTTATTAGCCCTTTGATATCTTCAAACTCTTCTTAAGCCGGTTACTGCAATCAAAACGCTCCTTCTTGATAATTGGATCTCCAACGGCAATACATATATAAACCAACAAGAAAATAACTGGACAGATTCGCTTCCAAACGTTTATCGCTAATTTGTTACAAGTCGGTCATTTTCTCAGAGTAGTCCAGTTTCATCAACTGATAGAATTTATCGACATAATGTAGCTGAAATATTATAAAAATTGGCTTTAAACACCAAAAGAAACTCAGAAAAACATTTTTATAGCAACATAAAAGTAGTACTGCACATTCCCATAATATATCATTTATATCAAGGATGTCTGTTTTATTGTTGAAGTGCCCAGAGAAAGCCATCAAACGGGCAAACTTTATCTGATCAAGTCGTAACAATGGATTATTTGTTTTATATATATATATATATATATAAAGACAAAGACACTTAAATCATATGGCTTTCCAATCGTTTGATTATGAGCATATCTGATGAAGTTTATTCCCGAAACTCGTCGATATCTACATTTTTATTACATGTCTTTTTATCATTTATGTCGATGTTTTTATGATATAATGCATTACACTCTAAGAGAGGTTTTGTCCCATAAACTAATTGCACCCCCTCCCCCCGCACGTCTTATTAAAGTGCCTGTATCAAGCCATGGAAGTGAGTGATCATGTGTTTGTGTATTAGATGTATCGATTATGCCTCTTTATACTGTTTTACTATAGGATATTTGGAACTCTTTCTAGAGCATGTTTCTTCTTAGGTTTTATTACAATATTAATTGAACATATACATCACAGGTCCGTTTCACAAAAAATTGTTATTTCAATTTATCTTAAAATATTTTGGTCGAAAGAAGGAAATGGAAATTTTTCAGCTAATTAATGTCAAAAATATTTGTTTATCAATGTGTGACGTAAAATTGTTTTTGACATTTACTTCACTGAATTTGGTACTGCTTTGACAACTATTTTACCTATTTTATTCCAGTATTGTTATAAATACTGTTATAGTGACAGCCGGAACCTTTGAGCCGTAATGAAAGCGGAAGGTTTGGTGCTTTAAAATCTGATTCAACCCACCATTTCTTTAGAAATGCCTGTACTAATATGTAAATAAATAAAGTTTATATATTTTCACACGCTTTCCATTCTTTTCTTATGCAATAAAGACCAATCCCATACAACTTCAATTAACACCTCGACATAAATATATTATCTTAATTCGATAATCAGATTTGACGCGAGGACATATTAAAAGTGGTAAACAAAAACAACGCTTAAAGTAATATTACACCACTTTTGGGTAAAGAAATCTTTTCCCTGAAAATTCAATTTGGAATACGGCGGTACCTTTACTAAGCTATTAATGCATGTCGCAAGTCGAAATATGTTCCCAACAACTAGAAATCTGCCAATCCGTGTGCATGTTTACCGTCCTCGCCATTGTTGTGGAGACTGATTAACTTTCGGTTGCTTTGTTCCGAAGATTGCCGATCATGACCTCGTGAGGAAAAGTTTTGGGCCGATGATTGCCGATCATGACCTCGTGAAGAAAAGATAAACAATCATGGATACTGAGTTAAGCACGCACACATTCCTGACAATGATTATTGGGGATTCTGTCTGTTTCCTGTCGTGTGAACCATTTTTATTTTGGCAATTATTCTTATGTGGTACACACGGAATATTTTTTTTTTCATTAACTGAACATTGCGCATGAGCGAAAATCTCCCCGAAAGAGTTCAAATCTTGTGTCACGCGCATATCATTTGCATTACTGTACTGGAAAACAGAATTATCTGCTGTCAAATATTTTGCGATTTGCTCTTAAAATCTGCTTTTGAGCGGATTTCTAATATTATGCAGTTGATTTTAGTTAAAATTAAGTGACATATTAAGTGAAAATATTTAATCCAAAAATTCAACAATATTTACCTTTCATATTACTTTAATATTAGTCGAGTGACATACAAAGATAAAATTCATTTTTAATGCACCTACCTAACACACGCTATATCATATATCATTGGAAAGGTAAAAGAGTGCAGATTTCAGTTTGCCCGGTCGTAAAAGTTAAATATGGTGCAATTTCTTTTAAATCGGGGTCAAAGGTCAAATATGAAAATTTTCAAATTTAACCCTCATGTTACATAGTGAGCTAATTTGAAGCAATTAATTAACGCAGCATGCTTAGATGTACCATGCATCCAATGTTACTAATATTTCTGCCATTCCAACTCACATCAGTACAAAACAACGAGATGTGTGACGTCATATTGACGTTTTCGTTAAGGCCGTGGTAAAACAGCGATGCATGTTATAAAACAAACTTTTAAAATTGTTCTAAACCATAAATATATATATTTACATTATTATTTATCCAAGCACATATATTTGAAGAAAAAAAAATGTGAGTAGGAAGTATAGAAGATCGAAAAAATTATCATCATAAAAAGGGTGAAAATGGACATCATTGACAAGTCATTCATAAATCACAATAACTTGGGCCTCCTGTTTGTTGAAAGCATAACAACCACGTCAAGGTCGGAGGGCCGTCTGGTAGGATATTATTTTTTGTTCTTTAATTTTTTATTTTATTTTTTTATTTTGTTTTATTTATTTTTATTTTTTTTAATTATTTTTTTTAATTTCTTTTTAATTTTCATGGGTTTTGAATGTAGACTACATCCATGTATATACATATTCATACTTCATCCATTACAATTCACAATTCCATTTCATTTACCCACTGCGGCCTTCAAATTAATCATCAGATGCTGCTTCTTCGTCGTCATCGTCAGGGTTCTGTTGGCTTGTAATTATTTTAAAGCATAGATCACTGCCCTGACAAGGACATAATTCTGTACAACAGAGGTTTTGTTCGTAGCAAGCACATTCTCGGCTACATATCTTTCTACCTTAGCACGAACAAATCAAATCTTGATGGAAGTCTGATGACATCAGACCAGAGAACAAAATTAAGTTGGACCGTTGCTACCTTTTTGCCAACGTAGTCATAAGGTGAAGCTACTGGTGGTTTTGCTTGGTGTGATGTCATCCACATCTTTGTTTGAATGGAAGCTCTTAAGGACGTGTTGTTTAAATGCCGATTCACTTGATGGAATGCGAGCAAGGGAGCAGTCTTTGCTGGTAGCAAGTCTGACACGTAGTTTATTCAGATTGGTGTGGCAAGAATTATACTTTGCTTTTGGGTCATACAACTTTGCCACAACTTTTCTTGCAACACATATTGAGGATTCAAGATCTGGGTCCTTAAGCTCTGAAAGGTCCGAAAGCCCAGCAGATGAAGATTTAATCAGATTAAAAACAGATTTTTTTCCAATACCAAAGATAGCAGTGGTATCACAACCAGTCAGAGCATGAACCGCTGGGAGAATTTCACAAGTTACGCTCGACAGAGAACTACACAAGTCATGAACTGGTATATATCGCCTACCATCCTTAATGCTAGTAACCGAACCCATCAGGAGCCATAATTGATCCGTGTTGGAAATTCAACAGCGTTTCTTGAGGAAAAGCCTAAGAGGCGTCCAAGATACGTCAAGGGCTTCAGCGTTTTTAACTTCACATCTGGTAATTTTGTCATGTGCATATTCACGGCGTATTGGTTCCATGCGTTCTTTGGGTTTGTCGTATGCTAAACAACTGATCAGAGCAAACGTTTTCTCTGTTAGTGGAAGAGAACGCTCTTGATTTCGCTTGATCCTTGCATCATTCAAAGCCTCACTGCTAGGCGGTGCCGATTTAACCTGAAACACCGCCCTTGCCATCGAGTGGAAGCCGATACGTTGTGTAACTTTCGCGCAAATCTTCAGGGAGGAAAGGTACAAATTTCTCCAGTAGGTGGTTCAGGTATAACACTTTCTTGTGTATCAGCAAGTCTTCTTGGATGGTGGAAACAAATTGATCGAATGCATTTTCATGCTCTGACATCGGAGGTTCCTCGATCTCTGTTTTGATATTTCTAAGCAAATATCGTGCTATACACGCTGAATGATATAAAGCATTTTCGGCAAAGTCTTCAGACGTCACTTTGAAGATCATTTCACTGTCTGATATTTGTTCTGCAACACGCTTAATACTTTGGGTTCTATTTTTCGACGAAACTTTGTGCATTTTTCTGTCGTGCTTAAAGGCTTTGTGTATGCAAAATATGCAATATGTCCAATCGATTTCGGAAGCTCTAGATCGTGTCACAATAGTGAAATTATCTTTATTTGATGATAGATTCTGATTGCATGTTGCTGAAGTCAGACGTGTGGATTTAAAGTTGGAATATGGTGACAGGTTTTGCTTACTGATATATGCTTTGCAACAGCTTTTGTGATATTTGGTATTTCCAAATGGAGCATTTTCGACAGTTGTATATTCGTCAACAAGTTTTCTGTAAACTTAATCCTTCCGTTTATTCACGGCAGAAATAACAGTTGACCTTCCCTTAGTAGTTGGAATACAAAGCCGTTCTGCCGTAAATACTTGACAAATGATACAACGTTGCCAATCGATGGAAGGTCTGCCCTTTTTAGCAGGTGGAGGCGTTAATTTGACCGGACTACAAATTGTAGACATTACATGGATTTTTTCTTATTTTTTCCGGCACGATTCAACAATTAGTGAACGCCCTTAACATAACACTTATCAACATTATATTCACTTTATAATGAGTGCTTTAATAACTTTATTTGACCAGAGTTATTGTTTCAAACAATTAGCGCAAAACAACTATCAAATAAGTATATAAATGTTGCTAGTTAAACGAATTCAGTCGCACACACATTCTGACATTATAATACACAGGTAAATAAATGATTACGGAGCGGCAACGGACTGTCAGTTCGGAATTAACTTGCTAACTGTGAAAATGGTAAAATCTAGTATTTTTCAGTGAGTCCAACATTTATAAAATGTGTTAGGAACTGAAAATGAATTGTATGAACAGTTTGCGTTTGGTTATCGACAAAAATGATAAAATTAATAATTATAAAGTGAAAATATGTGACTGATTATCTGAAATAACGATAAAATGGTAGCAAAACTGATTTAATATCTACAAAAATGAAATGATTTGCACATTACAGATGTGTTTCATACTTTCTTATGTCTTTCGCAGAAAATCAACCCATTATGTTTACAAAAAATGTTGTGAATTGGAAATAATATACGTTTAACTTGACTTTAACTCCAATTTTACAAAAAAAACACCATACGATTTTCTTACGACCGGGCATACTCGAAAGTATAGACATTTGGCTATTACTAGTAAAAAAAATCAGCTGTGTGTTAGATAGGTGCATTAAAGTAAAAAACTAAGCGTCTTTTCTGAAAATGTCACTCGACTATATGAAAAGGGTAATAAAGAAGCAAACCACCTCATATAGAAACGGAAAACAGAGACACATGAATAACACTTTTTCATTGGTGTTTCTGCTTACTTGCCACGGTGACCACCAAACAATAAATGTTGGGTGGTGTTTCATATTTTTATGTATGTTACTTCAACCTTCAAGCGATTATTTGTATACTTTTTTGTATTTGAATTTGGGAGTTTTAATTTCTCGTTGTAATTATTCTAAACATATCAATCAATATTTATACAATTGTGTTAACTGAAAATCGTCCTAGGTACCATATTTCGTGAAAGAATTGATATATGATTAATTTATAAACCGGACATTTAAGTGTATGCCCTTTGCGTTCATTGTATTAGAATGCTACTGTCACACAAACCAATAACATTGATTGATTGATATATGCAATGTGGTGTAACTATATAATGTCCCGAATACTCATCATCCATTCGATACTTGCTATACCAACTTGATTCGGCATCATGCAAACCGAGACAATTGATTGGAGATATACTGTTTTGCAGGTCATGGTTTGTCCTTCATTGATTTACCGCTTCAGAGTACCCCTTTGGTATTTTCAAATAGACGCATGAGAAAACCGAAGGCACACTCAAACTGTTATTGAATAGCCAATAGGTACATGCATATTAAGTGAAATTGCAATTTGCACAAGACATGTATTATTGAATAGGCAATGGGAACATCAATATTAATTCCAAAGACAATCAGAACGCTACAATTATAATAGCAATAGGTAAGTTAGCTTTAATTAATAGGCAATGGGTGCATAACCATTCATTGCAAAGGCACTAAGTGCGCAATAAATATGATTTAAATAGGTTATGCCATTTTGTCCAACACGATTTTCATATCAGATGATGTTCGTATCGTTTAACAGTAACAGGCAGCTATCACCAGTGGAGCAGGAACTGAGTACCCTTCCGGAGAAGCTGAGTGGGCGTCGTATTGCTCAATCTTTATACACGAACACGCTATGTTCCATTTGTCGTTATTACAATTCCATCCTTTCTTATTTCATGATTTACCACCGGATATTTTACAGCAGTAATATGGCGACTTCCACTAGTGGCGAAGGTACCGCTTAACTATGCAGAACAAATGAATATATCCCCGGGTTTTGCGTGCTTCGCTTTGCTCAATCTTTATTTTTTCTATTTAAAGATCATTTTCCTTTTGTTCTTTTTCCCTAAGCCATTGTATTGTCTGTCTTTATTCGATTTACGTATCTGATTACTTCTATGGTATTTTCAAACTTTACTTGAATTTGAACATAGTAATAAGTACATAAATATTCATTTTAAATGCAAAGAATGCGCAGCAATTTAAATAATTTTACCAGGTTAGATAGCTGCGTTTTAATTAATATGTAATTATATATAAGTACATTTTTTGTACATTTATATTCATTGCAAGGGACATGAATACACAATAGGTACTATTGAAATATGTAATTGGTGCATAAATATTTACTTGAGATGTACTAAATTAAACGTTGAGAATACCGAAGGGGCAATCAAAGATGGACAATACAGAAAAACTGGCAATATAGGATAAACAAAACAAAGAAAAACAAAACAAAGAAAAACAAAGACATCACACAAAATGAGTTGAACTCCACTATACGCAAATAAATACAAATAACCTAAATATGACACGAACTCTCCAACAAACGACGGGGGGTAAAGACGAACCGAACATCAGCTTTATGCGGAAATCGCAACGGACATCACTACATCGAACACAGAATATAAAGACACATACTAGGAGAACACAAAAAACTAAAACGATGAGCAACACTGATCCCACAAGAAAACTGGGGTGAACTCAGGTGACCCCAAAGGTAAGCACTTACTGCTTTTAATAAGATACAAATATTCACAGTCAAGTCCGGTAAAAAGTCTTGGCGGTGATAGATCTACGTATAAAGTAATATATCTGGTTTGTCATTTAAGTGTGCAAAAAGAATAATCTGAATAGGCAATCAGTACGTGGAATTATTTTCAGGGGCCGTCGTGATCGTATGGTAGTTGGATTTACAACTACCTGTGCAACCAGTGTCTATCACCACTTAAGTTGTGAGTTCGAAACCAGTTCATGGCAAGGTGTCCTCGCTACAATATTATGTGACAAAGTTTGTCAGTGACTTGCGACAGGATGATGGCTTTTACCGGGTACTCCGGTTTCCTCCACCAATAAAACTGAGCGCACGATATAGCTGAAATATTGTTGAAAGTGGCGTTAAACACAATAAACAAAGCAAAACCAACCATATTATTTGTCATGGCAGTGAGTGCTGAACAAGTATAATATGAAGAGGTAATGGATACATAATTTGTTATTGAAAAGGTAAAGAGTGCTCAAATAAATTTTAAGAAGGCAATGAGTACATAATATTCATTGCTATGGCAGTGAATGCATAGTAAGTATAACTTGAATAGACAATGAGTACATACTATCCATTGCTATTGCAGTGAATGCAGAGTAAGTATAACTTGAATAGGCAATTCGTACATATTATTCATTGCTATGGCAGTGAATGCATAGTAAGTATAACTTTAATAGGCAATGGGTACATAATATCCATTGGTATGGCAGTGAATGCCTAGTAAGTATAACTTGAATAGACAATGAGTACATACTATCCATTGCTATGGCAGTGAATGCGTAGTAAGTATAACTTGAATAGTCAATTAGTACATATTATTCATTGCTATGGCAGTGAATACATAGTAAGTATAACTTTAATAGGCAATGAGTACATAATATCCATTGGTATGGCAGTGAATGCATAGTAAGTATAACTTGAATAGACAATGAGTACATACTATCCATTGCTATGGCAGTGAATGCATAGTAAGTATAACTTGAATAGGCAATTAGTACATATTATTCATTGCTATGGCAGTGAATACATAGTAAGTATAACTTTAATAGGCAATGAGTACATAATATCTATTGGTATGGCAGTGAATGCATAGTAAGTATAACTTGAATAGACAATGAGTACATACTATCCTTTGCTATGGCAGTGAATGCATAGTAAGTATAACTTGAATAGGCAATTAATACATATTATTCATTACTATGGCAGTGAATACATAGTAAGTATAACTTTAATAGGCAATGAGTACATAATATCCATTGGTATGGCAGTGAATGCATAGTAAGTATAACTTGAATAGTCAATTAGTACATATTATTCATTGCTATGGCAGTGAATACATAGTAAGTATAAATTTAATAGGCAATGAGTACATACTATCCATTGGTATGTCTGTGAATGCATAGTAAGTATAACTTGAATAGACAATGAGTACATACTATCCTTTGCTATGGCAGTGAATGCATAGTAAGTATAACTTGAATAGGCAATTAGTACATATTATTCATTGCTATGGCAGTGAATACATAGTAAATATAACTTGAATAGGCAATGAGTACATACTATCCATTGGTATGGCAGTGAATGCATAGTAAGTATAACTTGAATAGACAATGAGTACATACTATCCATTGCTATGGCAGTGAATGCATAGTAAGTATAACTTGAATAGGCAATTAGTACATATTATTCATTGCTATGGCAGTGAATACATAGTAAGTATAACTTGAATAGACAATGAGTACATACTATCCATTGGTATGGCAGTGAATGCATAGTAAGTATAACTTGAATAGACAATGAGTACATACTATCCATTGCTATGGCAGTGAATGCATAGTAAGTATAACTTGAATAGGCAATTATTACATATTATTCATTGCTATGGCAGTGAATGCATAGTAAGTATAACTTGAATAGACAATGAGTACATACTATCCATTGCTATGGCAGTGAATGCATAGTAAGTATAACTTGAATAGACAATGAGTACATACTATCCATTGCTATGGCAGTGAATGCATAGTAAGTATAACTTGAATAGGCAATTTGTACATATTATTCATTGCTATGGCAGTGAATACATAGTAAGTATAACCTTAATAGGCAATGAGTACATAATATCCATTGGTATGTCTGTGAATGCATAGTAAGTATAACTTGAATAGACAATGAGTACATACTTTCCTTTGCTATGGCAGTGAATGCATAGTAAGTATAACTTGAATAGGCAATTAGTACATATTATTCATTGCTATGGCAGTGAATACATAGTAAATATAACTTTAATAGGCAATGAGTACATACTATCCATTGGTATGGCAGCGAATGCATAGTAAGTATAACTTGAATAGACAATGAGTACATACTATCCATTGCTATGGCAGTGAATGCATAGTAAGTATAACTTGAATATGCAATTAGTACATATTATTCATTGCTATGGCAGTGAATACATAGTAAGTATAACTTGAATAGACAATGAGTACATACTATCCATTGGTATGGCAGTGAATGCATAGTAAGTATAACTTGAATAGACAATGAGTACATACTATCCATTGCTATGGCAGTGAATGCATAGTAAGTATAACTTGAATAGGCAATTATTACATATTATTCATTGCTATGGCAGTGAATGCATAGTAAGTATAACTTGAATAGACAATGAGTACATACTATCCATTGCTATGGCAGTGAATGCATAGTAAGTATAACTTGAATAGACAATGAGTACATACTATCCATTGCTATGGCAGTGAATGCATAGTAAGTATAACTTGAATAGGCAATTTGTACATATTATTCATTGCTATGGCAGTGAATACTTAGTAAGTATAACCTTAATAGGCAATGAGTACATAATATCCATTGGTATGGCAGTGAATGCATAGTAAGTATAACTTGAATATATAATGAGTACATAATATCCATTGCTATGGCAGTGAATACACAGTAAGTATAACTTGAATAGGCAATGAGTACATAATATTCATTGATATGCCAGTGAATGCATAGTAAGTATAACTTGAATAGATAATGAGTACATACTATCCATTGATATGGTAGTGAATGCATAGTAAGTATAACTTGAATAGATAATGAGTACATACTATCCATTGCTATGGCAGTGAATGCATAGTAAGTATAACTTGAATAGGCAATTTGTACATATTATTCATTGCTATGGCAGTGAATACATAGTAAGTATAACCTTAATAGGCAATGAGTACATAATATCCATTGGTATGGCAGTGAATGCATAGTAAGTATAACTTGAATATATAATGAGTACATAATATCCATTGCTATGGCAGTGAATACACAGTAAGTATAACTTGAATAGGCAATGAGTACATAATATTCATTGATATGCCAGTGAATGCATAGTAAGTATAACTTGAATAGATAATGAGTACATACTATCCATTGATATGGCAGTGAATGCATAGTAAGTATAACTTGAATAGATAATGAGTACATAATATCCATTGATATGGCAGTGAATGCATAGTAAGTATAACTTGAATAGATAATGAGTACATAATATCCATTGTTATGGCAGTGAATACATCGTAAGTATAACTTGAATAGGCAACGAGTACATACTATTCATTGCTATGGCAGTGAATGCATAGTAAGTATAACTTAAATAGATAATGAGTACATAATATCCATTGCTATGGCAGTGAATACATCGTAAGTATAACTTGAATAGGCAATGAGTACATACTATTCATTGCTATGGCAGTGAATACATAATAAGTATACATTGAATAGATAATGAGTACATTATATTCATTGCTTTGGCAGTGAATGTGTTATGAGTATAATTGGAACAGACAATGGCAACAATCAATATTGATTGGAATGGTAATGAGTGCACAATATGCATAATTTGATTTGAGTAGGTAAAAGGCACATATTAGTATTGCTTGAAAAGACAATGAGTACATGAAAAGTATTAAGTGACACATATTAGGACAGGAAAGTCTTTAATTTGATTTTAATTTTTACATCACAATACGGACAATAGTCAATTTGATTTGAACAAGATTCACACGTCACCCTGTGTCCACAGTTCACAAATAACATACACTTTCCATTGGTATGACATCTTATACACATAATACTTTTCTTCAGTTTTCTATTCGTTGCAATGATAGTTTCAGTGTCTGTAAAAAATTAAGCACAAAGTTAGATATTATATATTTTGCTTCAGAAGATTTGGTAATGCATATAAAACGCATTAAAACGTAACACTTATGTCCTATCACCGGTTTTGTAACAATAATAGCACAATGGGTAGCACAAGTGGAGCAGCAATTGCTTACCCTTCCGGAGCACCTGAGTTCACTCCAGCTTTTTAGTGGGATTCGCGTTGCTCAATCTTTTCTTTTCTGTGTAGTGTTTTGTAGATCATGTTTTGTCCTTCTGTCCCTTTTAGTTTGTACCCCTTTGGTTTCCTCAAACTTATATTGGATGGTAGATAACTAGCACTATGCATATAGAATTGACATTCTTATTTGTAAATTTAACCCACACAATTAGATATGTTTTATGATGTACCCGTTCATCTACTTTACTCCGATTAATAACTTTTAGAACACGTACGGTATTAATGGCAATATGCTGTTATTTATGCAAAATTATTTAAACACCTGTCATTGTTGTCGTTCTGTTCTCAAATTATATATCAATGATCGTCGTGACAGCGATCATATTGCAGTTGTATATACTTCAAATGCTGGTTATGTGTCCTTTCTTATTTTAAGGGTATGCGTTATTCTCATAGTTGAAAAACCTAGAGTGAAATGTAGCATAACAATAACAGCACCGTTCTTTTACTCTATTTTATGTCTTATGTTATTTTAGATTATCTCTCATGACGGGTGCCACTAGTGGAGCAGGAACTGCTTAACTTTCTGGGGCACCTGACTTCACCCCCAGTCTTTAGTGGGGTTCGTGTTACTCGATCTTTAGTTTTATGTGTATGTTTTGTAGATTGTTGTTTGTCCCTCTGTCCTTTTTTCTTTTGGCCATTGTATTGTGTGTCTTTCTTCGATATACGGATGTTTATTACCTTCTTGATTTACATCCATATCGTCTCTTACTGTACTGTACTGTTTAATTATTTTATTTTCGGAAAATGTGCCAGATTTAGGGACCGACCATTCAGATTTCTTTTCTTTTCTTTTTTCTTTCTTTTTTGAGAGGTGGCTATATAACCTCACCCACCCATTGTTTTCACACGAAACAATAATTTGATAATATTATTTTGTTTCTCTATACTATTCCTCATTAGAAATTACATGGTCAGTTAATAGCTTTTTGCATCTTTCCGGCCATTTTTCTTCTTTTTTTTTAGCTATGCATTTTCACGACATTTTGATTTTTAGGGCAAAAACATAGATCCCTTAAAAGTGAAATAACTTGGATCCTTTAAGGTATACAAATCGACTTGCTTAAAGAAAACTTCCACAGACAATAACTCATGGTTTTCTAATATATTGAGTCTTACCTTGTTCCGTTTCCTCTCTATGAATGTCTGCTGCTTCAGCTGGAAATAAATATTGCATAAATAAAATTGTCTTTTCTGCGGATAGCAATGAAACAAAAATTGAGGAAAGAGAGCTTATTACAGTTTTATCACGACGGGTGCGACTAGTGGAAGAGGAACTGCTTACTCTTCCGGAACACCTGAGTTCATCCCCGGTTTTTAATGGGGTTCGTGTTCCTCGATCTTTAGTTTTATATTAATTTAACAAAATGCTATATTTATTTCAAGAGGATTGCAAACAGCTGGAAGGCTACAAAGTTGGTCTCCTCAACATACATATGATACAAGACATTATATACAAGACAAGATAAGACAATACAACAGACTATCTCACACTCATTCACTCATTATAGTTTGTTTTTTTTAGTACAAATTATATTGTCAATAACAATTTTTTTTTTTTTTTTTTTTCCAATTAAAATCTTTATTCGAAATCTTTACATTTGTTAGTTAGAGAAACATAAAATACCAGTACCTTATCCTGGCCTCGTTAATATTAGTAGCATGTATGGGAATTGTTAGTCTTTTTAGTACAATAGTAATACAATTATGATAGATCAATAAATTCAATACGTATTTTGAGAGTTATTTCATGATTGTTTCTAAATTTTGTTTATTTATTTACTTCCGATCTACTTTCGTTTTGACCCACGTGTTGGGAGCTATGAAAAATCTAAAATGTTGTGGGTTTTTTTTTTTTTTTTTTTTAATTCTATATGGAATTATATTATCAACGGAGATAGAATATACTTTGTTTCCGAAATTAAAATATCCAGATAATATTTAAGATTGAAAAAGAGATACATGTACTTGAAATCACTCTCATACTCATAGTCTCAATTTCTATTCAACAACGTGTAACTTTAAATTTTAACAAGGATAGATAATGGTCAAGCTATGGAATCTTCATCGTTACATTGCTAAGTGTAAGTATATAGCATATTACTAGATATGTCTGATATGTAAGCAAAAAGAGTGACAACTAACCCCCCACAAAAAATATATACATAGGGCAACACACACACGAATACAGATAATAAACACAACAAAACAAGAAAGTACAACCACCTAAGACTCAGAGGCAACACGTAGTGTGCGACATACACATTATTTGTACAGTTAATGTTATACTAACAGGATATACATACATTACATTCACTCCCAAACATGTCTTCTTTCACATTTACATACACATACATACATATACATTCATACATTTACACACACACATATACATCCTCATAACTATTGATTTAATACTGAAAATTAAAGGGCATAAATATGCTTCCCAATTACTGTAATAAAAAAAAAACAAACAGTATTCTATAGTGAATCTAAATGAGCTCAATAACCTTCTGCACAAATACATTTGTATGGCAGTTTACTAGTTTGTCTAATTCAAATCGATTCTTGAGTTCAATTTTAAAAAGTTGAAGTACATTAATATGGTTTTCCTTTTGTTTTGACACATAATGACTTTTATATATTGTGAATAATAGAATTGTAAGAAAATAATTGATGCTATTATAGTATTCATCTTCTATTTTATATCCAAACACTAAATTTTTCAATGAAAGTATATGAATTCCTATTCTTAGTTTTTCTAGTAATATTTTTACATCATTCCAAAAGGAGTCGAGGCTTTTGCAAGAAATAAAATAGTGTTCATAATCATCTATAATGTGACAGGTATCACATACTGGTGTGTTTTCTATTTTCCATTGATACAGTAACTGTTTACATGGAAGTATGAAATGTAATAATTTCCATCTGAGGATTTTGAGTTTATTTTCTTTAAGATGATGAAATGTAAATTTGAGCATATCTTTAATACAAATAGTATTTCCGAGTTTTTGCCTCCATTTCATGAAACCAGTAGGATGTTCTTTGATATTTTTATTCATTATGTTTGGAGTTTTATATATATCTTGTGAATTACAGTCTTGTAGTTTTTTCTTGGAATTTTCATCTATATAAAGAATTTTATTGGTTTTTACTGCAGTCTTGGTTGAATTTTCAGATTCTAGTTCATTTATCCAATTTTTGGGGATTGATTTCTTCAGTTTTGTAAATTCTGATATCCAATTAGTTTTTAAAGATAGTTTTTTTAATATGAAGTTTTCTGATAACTTTCCTTCATGATCTATTATGTCATTGATGAATATTATACCATCATTTATCCAATTTAAATATATAAGTGATTTATTCTTAAACTTGATATGTTGATTTCCCCATATTATTTCCTGTCATACAGTTCTGAAGTTGCTTGGTATTTTAGTGTATTTGTTTATGGATATCCATGATTTTAATAGATTAAGGTAATAATCACTGAGATTGTTTGTAAACTGATCGACTGATTTAATAGTATCTATGCTCATATTAAAGATCATTAATTCAGGGCCAAACTTGTTAAAGTAATAGAAAGGAATGACTTTCCAATTGGCAAAATTTTTGCTTGTGAGTTTTTTAATCCATTTTATTTGTATAGCTTCTATATATTTGTCTATGTCAATCATTTTAAGCCCCCCTTCTAAATAGTTTTTATTCATTGTTTCTCGTTTTACCTTTTCTCGCTTATCATTCCATATGAATTTGTATATCATGGTTTTAAATTTTGATACATATTCTTTGTCTATATTGGTAACTGATGCTACATATGTTATATTTGGGATTATTAATGACTTAACTATTATAATCTTTCCTACCATTGTTATGTTTCTTTTCTTCCATGAATTCATTATTTTTTCAGATTTTAAAAGTTGTTTTTCTATATTAAGTTTTTTGCATTCTGCTTTATTGTGACCAAAATATATTCCTAGACAGTTTACATAATCTGTGACCCAGTTAATATTTTCTATCTTATCTTTGCAATGTTTTAAGCATCCTATCCACATACCTTCTGTCTTATTTCTATTTAGTATTAGACCAGAAAATGAACCAAATGTTTCAATTATATTAAAAGCTATAGATATTTCTATTTTAGATTGAACGAAGACTGTGGTATCATCAGCTAGCTGACTAAGCTTTAAGCTGTGAGTCCTACCATCAAGCTTAATTTGGATACCTTTGAGGTTTTTATCCTGTCTGATCCTGCAAGCTAGAATTTCAACTGCAATTACGAAGATTAACGCGCTCAACGGACAGATTGACGGTTCCCACGATTTATTTTAAAAGGTGAGGAAATCCAACCGTTATTCAGAATACATCCTTTAATATTACTATAGAGAGTTCTTAGCCATTTAATTATAGATTTTTGAAATCAAAATTTTTCCAGGGATAGATACATAAACTCCCATTCTAAGGAGTCGAAAGCTTTTGAAAAATCAAGAAAAAGAATTGCCCCCTCTACATTAAATTTATCTGCATAGTCTATAATATCCTGTATTTGTCTGATATTGAATCCTATATACCTATTTTTTATATAGCCATTTTGGTCGCTATTTATTATTTTATGCAACAGTGGTTTAATTCTTTGAGCTAAGGTGTATGCTATTATTTTGGTGTCGATATTCAAAAGAGTAATTATCAAGGCTAAGTGGGTCATTTTTTTATGTTATATATTAGTGAAATGAGACCAATTTTCTGCGTATTTGATAGTTCCTCTTTGACATAACAATTATTAAAAACTTTTACTGCAAAATGCTTTAAGAAAGGCCAAAAGGTTCTATAAAACTCTACAGTCAGTCCATCAATTCCAGGTGCTTTGTTTAATTTCATTTGAAATACAGATTTTGAACATTCCTCTATGGTTAATTCTCCTTCTGCAGCATTACTTTCATCCCTAGATAGTTTATTTTCAATATTTGTAGCTTCAATATATTCTTCTATTTTAATTGGATCTGGATTTTTTGTTTCATAGAGTGTTATATAATATTCTCTTTCTAATTCTAGTATTTTACTTTGTTTTTTTATCAGTTTACCTTTATTATCTTTAAGAGCTGTTATATTTTTTCTTGTCTGTCTAGCCTTTTCAAGTCCCAGAAAGAATTTTGTGTTTTTTTCACCTTCTTCTACCCATTTTATTCTTGACCTGATTTGGGCCCCTTTAGCCTTATCTGAATATATCTTTGACAATTTATTTTCAATGACATTAATTTTGTCTTGAAGAAACTTTGCATTTTCCTTTGTAACTTTATTTTTTTCATTATCTTGTTCTAATTGTAAAGCTTGAAGAGTTTTTTCTAATTTATTCAGTTCATAAATTTTTTCGTGGGATATTTGTTTACATATTTTGACTGTGACATCTCTAACCTCAGCCTTAAAAACATCCCAAAGTGTTCTTGGGTCTGTCTTTTGTATTACAAGTTTTTTCTGGTATTTTGATATTAATTGTTTTATTATTTCTTTATATTCCTCATTTTCGAGAATTTTACTATTAAGCTTAAAATATCCCCTACCTCTGCTTTCAGCTTTATGATTAATTTTTAATGAAATTGCTTGGTGGTCAGTATAAGAAATAGTAGCCTGCCTTATATCAGCACTTACAATTCTTGGTCTTATATCTGTACTTATCAAAAAATAATCAATCCTACTTGCAGTGCTGATGTTATTTTTTCTTCTCCATGTGTATTGTCTCAAGTTTGTGTTCATATCTCTCCAAATATCAATGAGTTTATTTTTTTTTATTAGAGTTTTCAAACTATTTACAGGTTTTTTAGTCTTTTGGGTTGAGATACTATATTTTCTATCTGCACATGTAAGAGTATCGTTTAAATCCCCTCCCACTATTACAATACCTATTGCATAGTTCTCTATAAAGTTATTTACTTTTTTGAAGAAAGCATTTCTATTTTTTTCTACATTGTTGGCATATAGGTTCACCAAAGTAAATATATTTTCATCTATTTCTATATTTATCAGCAATATTCTACCATCATTATCATTATGTACATCTATTATGGTATATTTTAATTCCTTTTTTATAAAAATTGAAACTCCTCTTGACTGAGAGTTACCATGACTATTGTAAACATCACCACTAAACTCTTGTTTTAGAGACAATATTGTATTTTTTGTAAAATGTGTCTCTTGTGCATAGAGAATATGGTTTTTTTGGTTTTTAGCCCATTGAAATAATCTTTGTCTTTTTTCTTTTTGTCCTAACCCTTGACAGTTCAATGAACATAAATGCAGTGTGTCTAACATTTTACCTTATATTTGCTTGGAGCTTATAATAATATGCATAATAATGAAAGTTTGGCAATATTGGCAATAAAAATATGCCTCTATGAACATGAATGTACAAATAATAACAAAACTTATAACATTTTACCATTATTACATCATGTGATACATCTTTCTGTTTGTCAGTTATAACATACATTGACAATATTTGCATAATAATGCTCATTTGAAATACACAAACAATATTATTTACAATATGTATATATTTATTTTTCAGGACATTCCCTATTGCTATTAATAGAATTTTGTCGTTCTCCTTGTTCACCTGTACGGCCTTCACCCTAGAAACCGTGAATTTATTGACCATGTGGAATTTGCGGACTGTGACGATATTTTGCTTTGAGGGACTTTCGTGTGTTTTAGATGGACAGTTTTTCAACATAATTTTATAAAGATGGACGATGCATGGAATATAATTGTGTTTTTTGTGTTTAACTGACGATATAAGCTTTTCATGGTCAATGAAGTCCGGCAATTTACAAGCGTGTTCAATGGGAGAGTTTCTCGTGTTAACAGTACTAATACATTTGTGTTTACGTCTTAATTGGCTATCACGGTATGTCATTGTTTTATTGTTTGATAATATTATTATAGTTGTTGTAGTAATGATTGTATTGATTTTATTTATGACCTGGCTTGTTGCACTGTCTACATGTCCACTGATTTGGACACTCATATTGTTTATGGCCTTGCTGTAGGCATTTATTGCATTTAAGTGTCTGTTTCCTTGGATCAATTTGACCTCTGTGTATAATTGTGGCAAAGTATTTGCCAATTCTTACTGATCTTGGAAGGGATTTCCCTGGATTGTCACAGATGAATATTCTGTCACCTGTGTGACAATTTGTCAAAAAGCCATCTACTCTAAGTCTTTCTCTGTAGTGGTTATGTATCACGCACATTAACTGCTTTTCTAGATATCTATATATTTGTCCATCATCTGCAGAACAGGGGACATCTTTTACCCTTATACGGTAATGATCTGTTTTTTCTCGTGCTGCTACTTTAGGGTTTCTAGTGTAAAATTGTATCAACATATTTCTGATAGTGAGACCATTTGTGACAAGTGCATTTTTATCATCTTCATTGTCGGGGTAAATTCTCCAGAGCCCCCTTACTCTCTGTATGCTTTCAGGTGACTGGCGGACACTTGCTCATCAATGGCTTTGTAGATTTCATTGTGTGTTATGAATTCTTGAGGCTTTGGTTTATAACTACCAAAGATGTCTGACTCGAGAATGAATATAGGTTTCACCCCATATTCCTCGTCGTATTCTTCATAAATGTTTTTCTTTATTACCGTTGCATACAAGGCAGCCATCTTTTCTTCAGGTATTTTGTTATTGTTTTTGTTTTCAAATGTTTCAGTTAATTCTGGCATTTCTTCTGAAGCTGAATTACCTATTTCATCCATTTGAATATCTTCTAGAACTATAAATCTTAAAGGTTTATCAAACTATGTACTTTTAGCTAGACTATTTACGTTTTGACCGGAGCAGATAAAAAATCCGTAGACATTCATTGCCCCATACGTCATCAATAACAATTTAAAATATTTACAAACCATATAATCTATAGAAATATATTACCATTTTCAATGAATTCATATACACACTGAAATATAACTATGTTATCATCCATAGATAAATCATGACTTCTTTGAAGAAAAAGCTCAACTAAATATGTGTTTAATTCATTTTTCGAAACTATTTAAATTCACATTTGGACAGAACAATGATGTAATCTTGTGAAAACGTGTTTTTCTTAATTCATCATATTTATCGCAGTATAGAAAATGGTGTTGAGAAGTCTCAGGCTTACTGTGGCTACACCTTTTGCATAATCGTGAAGGTATCAGATTATAGCTATAAAGATGCTCATTTAAGCCACTTAGACCAAGTCTTAGACGTGTGTGATTAATTTTTCCTAGACCGAAGCCTTTCGAGTATATCTTGTATGTGTTAAATTCATTTAAATGTTGACAAACCAGCTCCTTAAAATTATTCAGAGAATTTGAGTCCTTAATAAACGAAGGGGGAATATTCCAGTCTCTAATTGTAGCTGGAAAGTAGGAGGATTGATATTTAACTGTACGTGTATATAAAGGTAGAACGAAGTCCTTTCTGCGAAGGTTATAAGTTTCTGTATTATGATTTACAAGTGGGCAAGAATCGAAAAGGTAATTTGGACATTGTTTGTTTTTTATTTTGTAGAATAAAGTAAGCATATGGAGTTTCCGCCGAATATGTAATGGAGATAGTCCTAGTTCATTTAATAAGTCTTGATGTCTTGTTATTTTAAAAGCACCCGTTGGGAGATTTGCTGCTCTTCTTTGACCCTTCTCCAAGAATTCAGATTCGAACTTTAAACATTTATCATATAACACGTCACCATAATCTAGAATAGATCTGACTATAGTTTGTAAAGTTTTTTCAAGACATATTATAGGTAGAAACCTTTTCTTCCTGAACATAACATCTAAACGCTTGTTTGCCTTTCTACATATTTGTGTGATATGTTTTCGCCACGATATATTTTTGTAAAGTATTAAACCTTAATGTTTAATTTTATATGTATGTGTTGTCGATCGTTATTTGTCCTTTTGTACTCTTTCTTTTGGCCAGTGTGTTGTCTGTTCTTCTTCGATATACAGTTTCTGATTGCCCCTTTGGTATCTTCAAACTCTTCTTAAATCATTTGGCTTTCCAATATTTCAATATTGAGCCTACCTCATGAACGTTATTCAAGTAACGAGTCGTACGCACTATATTCTATAGCTACGTTTTTATTACCGTCACTGGGTTGATACAACTGGTGGTGGACTATTAGTCCCTGGGGGCATCATCCATCATGTAGTCAGTGTTTTGACATTGACATGGTTAATTAGATATATTTACTATTGAATTTTACAGGTCCTAAATAATGTAATCATTATCTAATCTAAGTTTCTCCTCCATCAGGCATAACTGACCATAGCCGATTTTGGCTATCCAGTTTATTAACATTTGATGTATTGATCCCAAACACTTTTACATTAGTTGGCTTTCCAATATTTTGATACTGAGCGATCCAGATGACGGTTATTCCAGAAACGCGTCATGTACACTAAATGTTATATCTATGTGTTTATTGAATAGAGAATATGAGCGCGCACAGTAATACAATGACTATCTTATTTAGCTCCCAAAGATGCTTAAATTAATTACTTCTCCAATCTTACGACTTTGAGTGTTCCTGATGAAGGGTTATCATATCTGTATTTTTATGGGTGACATATTAATCACCTTCATTTCAATTTTTATAAAAGTTAAATAGTGATTAATTAACTATGCAAATAATTGGCATGAAACTAATGAATAGATTCGTTGATCTGGAAAAGTCGTGTTTGGTATTTTAAAACAGAAATTAAATAAAAGCAAAAATGGAGATTCCTTTACTTGTATTACCTCTAATTGATAGATGCAATATGAGATCTGATTGTGATAGTGCATTAGTGTTTCAAATAATGAAAATAATATATTGATGCACATTGTGTTAATTCAGAATCCTCAAATATATTGAAACGCCCGATGACAATATTATAATTGCTATATTGCGTGATAGTGTGTTTGTTGATTGAGTAAAGGGAGGCTGTTGTTTTTCGCAAAGTGCAGTTATATCATGGCGAGAACAAGCTGCACTACGATGAGAAGAAGATGATGATGTCCGCTTTGTACCAGGTTGGATGTTTAACGTATTAGCTAAATGAAACAGCCAATTGGAGGATATATCGCCCCATTCAGCCGCATTACCGTGATTCAAAGCCAACTAGGCTTTGCCCTTACTCCTTATGACCTTTTTGCCTCAATTATTTAACTACGTCAAAAGGGAGATAACTCAAAGGCACTTAGGTACATAGGCATAACGATGATGTTTTTGTTGACATTATTGTGTAAAATTTGTATTTACATCTATCGATGCAATTAGTATTTACCAGTGTCAGTTTGTCTTCTAACACCTTAATGACCACATCCGTTGTGTAAGTGTTAGCGTGCTCGCCTCGATTGCGGTATATCATAGGTTCAATCCCCGGTTTTGTGAAACCAGCTACGACAACATTTGTGCGTGTTGCTTCACATCATCAAGGTGTAGGAGAATAGAGTGGCTGGCTCACAATAAGGAAAAATAGTTCGAGTAAGGAGCCCTATAGAAATTAAACTAAAGTGGGGGGCATGTGTCACCATTGCCCCAAGCTCCTACTCCCCTGTGTACGTGTGTGTGTTCTGGTTGACAATTTTAATATACATTATTGACCACAAATCTATCATACACGTGTTTACAAATTTGATATTTTAAGATAACAAGTATGAAACATATATAATCTATACATTTGTATATATTTTACACCATGCCATTGGAGTTTCTTAAAATAAAATACAAACATAGATTAAATAAATATGATAACATGGAAAGTTCTATTTTATAATAAACATTACATTTCCAAATCAATAATCTAAAATGTAAGGTATAATACCTGTAAATGTCATTTGTAACTTGTTTGCCTCGTGTCTTTCTACAAGAATAGCAAGCAATTCCTCACTTGCATAGCTCGTATTACCTTCAATAACATAGATGTGTGTTACAACATTGCATATCACTTACAGTTAAAATAAAGTATGTAATAAATGGGATTTGCAAAGCGCATGGAAGGGGGAATGGGTTCCATTCTCAAAATTATAATAGCCAACCAATATATATGTAGAAGGACAGGGCATCAAAATAGATTCTGAATATCTTCCAAAGTTTAATATACCAAATGGACCAATTGGGTAATTAGCAATCGTAATTCGAAGGATATACAATACATTGGCCAAAAGAAAATGGATAACAAAACATAAAGATATATACAAACCACTACACATAAATCTAAAAATTGGGCAAAACGAATCATACAATAAATCGGAGGAGAACACATTAGCTGAAAACATGTAATTGGAAGACAAGAACAACACGAAACTCAATAAAAACCGAGAATGAACTCGGGTGCTCCGGGTGGGTAGACAGTTCCTGCTATACTGAATGCAGCCGTCGTATCATAAATGACAACATATTGTATTGACAATTAGATTTTGGTTCAAAGTTGACTATTGTTTCACTATTATGTAATATGATGGTCTTATATACTATCTAATATTTAGATAATGATTGAGGTCATCATCTCTCTTTAATAGAACTATTCTCATTGGTATTTAAGGGTCTCTTACAGAGATAAGATAACCTCTTATCAGTTGGATAGAGGCTGGCCATTGTAGTCATTGTATGATTTGATGCACCTTATCGTTTATCTTGTCACAAGAACTTGGTTTATAAAAAACAAATAAAATAAACAAAAATGTATCCAGTGGCTTTATATTTTACATTGTCGTCATCCATATCTTATATATATAAAACTTGGAATATTTTCTTCATCCATATCTTATTTATATAAAGACACTTGGATACTAATGAGATTAGTACACTAATAGTATACATAGGACAGCTTCTGTGTCACAATGATTAAATGTATTATAGCCTTTTTATAATAAAGCTGTTCGCAAGGGTTGTCATTTTATTCACATGTCTAAGGTACTTGCATGGGCGGTTTGACTTTGAGCTAGACAACTAGTTTATACCCGCCACATTTGTATTGCATTGAAGTGCTTGTACCAAGCCAGTAAAATGAGCGGTCATTTATTTGTGTTTGGGGTATCCATTTTGCCTCTTTCTACGATCTTGATATATGAGTTTGGAAATGTTCCGACAGTGTGGTATTTTTTTCATTTTATTTTTACTTTTATAACAAATGTTTTTATTATTGCTTACCTTCCTGTTTTTTGTATTCATTGACAGCATACGTTACATCAGTAAACGTAAATCCCATTTCAAGAAGAGATTTTATAACTGGTTCATTGTTCAGTGCTAAAATATAAGAAGGCCATATTACTACTGGTCAAGATCACAGTTATATATATTTGGAAATTAAACATATATATTAATTATCATAAAAATGTACCTGATTAAAGGGATACTTGCGGTAGGCACTACCAACAAATTTGTGGGCGGAGCTTTTCATAAAAAATCCCCGTTGATATGAACAGCATAATTTTGAAACTGTCACATGACCCACGTGACCTAAAGGTCACATACCTCAGAAATTTGAACTTTCGAAGTGATATTTGTAGATTTTAGACTGATGAGGAATATTATATTTTAATAAGACTGAACGTTTCGTAGGGAGGAACACTTGTGACAATGCCTGTGAAATATTTTGCTCCAAACGTAACTGTGAAACTATGTATCATTGATTTTTCCTCCTCGAGATAAACGTGGTCAAAATAACTAACAATCTGAATGTTTGCTCCGCCCACAGCTAGTTATACCCACGGTTCCAGTTTAAGCACGTGGTTTATTAGATATATATATTATTGAAAAGTACAGTTCCTAAACAATATAATCAGTTGAAGCTAAGGTCAATATCCCTCCATCATACGTATCTGTAACCGATATTAGCTATCTTGTTTAGGACCTTTGGTTTATTTGCTCCCAAGTTTTTGTTTGTCACATACAAGCGTCATGAGCACACCACTAGTTATTTACTACGGTTCCTGTATTTGCATGAATATCTCAATGACATAAACTTAAAATACAAATACAGATATCTATTATACTGCACACGAAGTGTCTCTGTAGAAACGTTCATATAAAACGCTCAAAGTTAAATACAGATATCTATTATACTGCACGCGAAGTGTCTCTGTAAAAACCTTAAAAAAAACGTTCAAAGTCAAATACAGATATCAATTATACTGCATACGAAGTGTCTCTGTAAAAACATTCATAACAAACGCTCAAAGTCAAATACAGATATCTATTATACTGCACACGAAGTGTCTCTGTAAAAACGTTCATAAAAAATGCTCAAAGTCAAATACAGATATATATTATACTGTACACGAAGTGTCTCTGTAAAAACATTCATAAAAAACGCTCAAAGTCAAATACAGATATATATTATACTGCACACGAAGTGTCTCTGTAAAAACATTCATAAAAAACGCTCAAAGTCAAATACAGATATCTATTATACTGCTCACGAAGTGTCTCTGTAAAAACATTCATATAAAACGTTCAAAGTCAAATACAGATATCTATTATACTGCACACGAAGTGTCTCTGTAAAAACGTTCATAAAAAACGCTCAAAGTCAAATACAGATATCTATTATACTGCACACGAAGTGTCTCTGTAAAAACATTCATAAAAAACGTTCAAAGTCAAATACAGATATCTATTATATTGCAAACGAAGTGTCTCTGTTAAAACGTTCATAAAAAACGTTCAAAGTCAAATACAGATATCTATTATACTGCACATGAAGTGTCTCTGTAAAAACGTTCATAAAAAACGCTCAAAGTCAAATACAGATATCTATTATACTGCACATGAAGTGTCTCTGTAAAAACGTTCATAGAAAACGATCAAAGTCAAATACAGATATATATTATACTGCACACGAAGTGTCTCTGTAAAAAGATTCATAAAAAACGCTCAAAGTCAAATACAGATATCTATTATACTGCACACGATGTGTCTCTTTAAAAACATTCATAAAAAACGCTCAAAGTCAAATACAGATATCTATTATACTGCACACAAAGTGTCTCTGTAAAAACATTCATAGAAAACGATCAAAGTCAAATACAGATATATATTATACTGCACACGAAGTGTCTCTGTAAAAACGTTCATAAAAAACGCTCAAAGTCAAATACAGATATCTATTATACTGCACATGAAGTGTCTCTGTAAAAACGTTCATAAAAAACGCTCAAAGTCAAATACAGATATCTATTATACTGCACATGAAGTGTCTCTGTAAAAACGTTCTTAAAAAACGCTCAAAGTAAAATACAGATATATATTATACTGCACACGAAGTGTCTCTGTAAAAAGATTCATAAAAAACGCTCAAAGTCAAATACAGATATCTATTATACTGCACACGATGTGTCTCTTTAAAAACATTCATAAAAAACGCTCAAAGTCAAATACAGATATCTATTATACTGCACACAAAGTGTCTCTGTAAAAACATTCATAGAAAACGATCAAAGTCAAATACAGATATCTATTATACTGCACACGAAGTGTCTCTGTAAAAACGTTCATAAAAAACGCTCAAAGTCAAATACAGATATCTATTATACTGCACATGAAGTGTCTCTGTAAAAACGTTCATAAAAAACGATCAAAGTCAAATACAGATATATATTATACTGCACACGAAGTGTCTCTGTAAAAACATTCATATAAAACGTTCAAAGTCAAATACAGATATCTATTATACTGCACACGAAGTGTCTCTGTTAAAACGTTCATAAAAAACGCTCAAAGTCAAATACAGATATTTATTATACTGCACACGAAGTGTCTCTAAAAACATTCATAAAAAACGTTCAAAGTCGAAATTTTGGAAAGCCAGATACTTCAAAGAACTTTGGGAGTGGACAAGTCAAAGTACATAACCAGGGTAACCAAAATATTGTAAGGCCACCAATGTCTGATGGAGAGCTTGCATTGATATCAAAATATATTTCAATGGAACTGTTTGCCAATCTCCCTACTTACACTTGGGTATTGTGTGTGGGTGATTTGTAAGTCATACATCCGCCATATTTACATGTCTATCACATCTTTAAGATGATATTTTACATTAAAACTGAATGTGTATTCAAGGTGTTTCCTACTCTTAATGGGATAAAATCAGTGGCGTATCTAGGGTATGGCAAGTAGGGCACATGCCCTGAGTGCCACTTAAAGGGGGCGCCACTGGGAGGTTTTAGCGCCTAATGTTCCCATATGAAAATGTCATCAAAAATATTTATAAATAATTTTCTTATAGTAATTTTACAAAAACCATGTAATACACATAAACATGAATACCTGGAGAAATTATTAATAAATAATAAATGTAAAACGCTATTTTCCGTAGATACGCTCCTGGATATGATATGCTGGAATTTAAAAGCACATGTCCTAATATCCGTTTATTGATGTGAATTCGTGTTGACCGATCTCCTCGAGTTTTGTACATGTTGTAGTGTTCCCTCTTAATTACCCATATCGACATTTTAAATAAGCACACTTTTTATAATTCTTAATTCAATCTGATTATCAATCAATTTTTTTTTAATTTAAAGACGGACAAAATATATGTAAGACAAGTGGAATATTTCTATTTTCCTCTATGGATTTTGTTTTTGAATGGGGGTTAAAGTGATTTGTGTAAAATAAATATGGGAGACTACTACCTACAGGAAGAGAGTCTAGTGTATCGCTACGGGTTTTTGTATTTTAACCTTTAAAACAACATATAAGAAATATTTACCAGGTGAGTCATTAACGAGTGGCCTTTCGTTGTCTAGATTTTCTTGAGCGTGCAAACCTTCAAACAGAAATCATGTATCGTAATGAAAAACCGAAATATCAGATTAATTCACGACATAATTATAATTTTATTAACACTGGTATATAGTAGAATGACACGTCTATGACTTCCTCTATGTTCAGTTCGTTTGCTTACCTCCCGTTGTTTGTAGAAGGTTTCATGTTTTATTCATGTTATTACTGTCTGTTTGTCTACAGTGGTGTCCAATGCGTGTTGTAAGTTGTAAGAGGCAGGAACTGCTTACCCTCCGCGATTACCCCAGTTATCGATTTTTTTTTGTCTTCGTCCTTTTTTGTGTGTCCAGTGTCTCTGGATTGTCCAATCTTGATTGTCCCTTCGGTTTTGTTCTACCGTGTATTTATTTAAATATAACTTGAAGGTGGTTCTGGTGTATTCTGCAGATCTTCTTTTTTTACAACGAGAGAAAGCCTTTCTTTTTTCATAATAGAAGTGATATTCTGATACAGGAAAATACATAGCATATATTATATTCATTACGAATATGGAGCAGCAAAATATTAAATCATCGGGAGATGCAATAGAGGACGTCAGTTAATTCTGTGTGTAAATCCTGTTAATAAAATGTATTAAGGTTAAACTTTTCCAAGGAATGCTTTGTAATTACTTGATTTAATTTTCAGTAAAACAAAACAAGTGTTAGGAGCCATGGAAGTCATAATTTTATTGCAGTTGGTTTGTGTTTGACTTGTGCTAGTGCTGAGGTATAGTCGATAGAGCCCCTTTTAAAGCAAGATTTTCCATGACCTTACGTTAGATTTGTTGTTTTCTCTGTACACTCCAGTTTCCTCCACTAGCCATCAATGGTATAACTACATTATTCTTGAAATCCAATTAAATCCAACCACTTATAGCTCACAATTTCGGTATGGAACACCAAATCATGACACCAACAATATAATTTATGAACGGCCGTCTGCGTTAACATGACTAACAACCTACCTCATATTTAACCTTGATCTCGTCAATAAACTCTCTTCCTTTCATCTTTATTACAAATTTACAGAATGGAAACCATCTGGCATGTTCTTGCCATGGTATATTATTCTGCACCCAGTGACGCAGTCCACCGTCACAGTAATGACAGCGAATAGTATCTTTTTCACCTAGTCCAAAGAAGTACAAATATATAACATTAAGATTGAGCATAATTTATTACGAATATCGCACGTTATTTTATTTCCGAGTCAACAAATCTTTACTCTTACTCCCGAATGATGCGTGCGTAGCAGTAAATATTAACTTCATAGTATTTGATTTGACATTACCGGATCCCACAATTTGCTAAGATCGAGGCGTAGATGATAATCACGATTAATGTAAAAAAAATACAGCTAGATATCAAAAACTTTATTTATCCCTTTTTTTAATGTAGAAATATTATGACGACAGGGGACAAATCTATGCATTTTGTCTTATAAGAAGCAGGAAATATTTACTCTTCGTAAGGATCTAAGTTGACTCCCGCTATTTTTGGTGAGGTACGTGTTGTTAATCTTGTTAATTTTTTAAGTTGTCCTATTGTTATTCTTTACATTCTTAGCTTCGTGTTGTGATGTCTATTACATTTCCGCATAAAACGATGTTCGGTTCGTCTGTTTCTCCAGTTGTTTGTATGAGGGCTCGTATCCTATATACGGTATTTGTGTTTGTTTGTATATAGTGGTGTCCAACACATATTGTGCTTTGTTTTTGTTTTGTTTGTCTTCGTCTTGTCTACCTTATTTTGCTAAAACGTGTCTGCAACCATTCCTTGATAATAAAACAATGGCAGTTTTTCACATGACACAAATTGTGTTGGTTCGTGCTCGGCTTTGTAAAGTACACAACAGGGTGCACTCGACTCGCAGCCGCAAGTGATTAAGTTTATCAGTTACTTGCCCATGGTCGGTGGTTCTCTTCTGTTACTTCAGCTTCTTCCACCACTAAAACTGGTCGGTATGATATAGCTGAAATATTGCTGAAAATGACGTTAAACACAAAAATAAAAATCAACCAATCACAAATTTTGCTTAATCTATTTTATCATTGCTTACATCAAAATTAGATATTTTTTCTTCATATTATAGCAACATTTCTTGTTAACAATACAGGTTCAGATTTGTCAGATTGGTCAGATCAAGATGCATTTTCTATCAAAATTGGCGACATAATTTTTTTTTCATAGCCCCCTCCCTAAAAGTTAATCGTAGCTTCCTTCATTATCAAGTATGGTATACGATAATGAACAGATCTATGGTAATACAGTGTCGAATATTCAGCTTGTGATCTGATTATAGAATACAGTATCGCTGTGATTTACCCTCATAGAAGAAACCAGCATCAGTCAGTATGTCGACAGTCTGTACAATATCCGTACGCCATACACCTTCAAAGGTAGCCATTCTTGTATGTTTATCTTCAAATGCTGGATGCTTTGGAGTGTACATCTGTCGGTGATATGAATACTGTTAATACCATAATTGAGTGCGTTTGTAGGTAAGAGTTATGGCGGTTAAATACTGTTAATATCATCATTTGGGGTATTTTTTAGGTTAGAGTTATGGTGTTTATCGCCACTTTCAATAATGATCCAGTCGTATCGTGGTGGTCAATTGTATTGATGGGGGAAACCGAAGTACCAGGAGAAAACCACATACCTGCCGCAAGTCACTGACAAACTGCATCACATAAAGTTTTTTTGGGTACACCTCGTCATGAGCGGGATTCGAACTTTAGTCATTACCACCATGGGCCCGATTTTGTTTTTTGGTTTTAGGTTTTTGTTTTACTTTGTTTGTTTGTTTATTTGTTTGTTTGTTTGTTTGTTTTGTGATAATTTAGATAGCATATAATCTCATCATTTTGTAGATATTGATATCTGGATGGTATATCTTCAAGCAATATCAATATGTTGTTGACTTCAATATTTGTAGGAATAAATACTGTTGATACCATCATCTTATAAACTTTATCTTTTGTGTTCACTTAGTTAAGATCATTATGCAAAATATATGTATTCTTCTTCTAAACATATTAGGTGTAATACCGCACAATCCGGAAACCAGTCAAAAGTAGTATGTAAAATACAAAATGAATCCCTACACTGTTAGATAAAAAATAAACAATGGCAGATACCACAAAAAAAATGAATGTAGCCAAAAACCTGATTAAAGGGACATTTTAAACCCATATTTGATGACCTTGTGGTCTTAAGCAAAAGTGAAAAAAAAGTGAAAGTAGAATTTTCAAGGGTTGACTACTTCAAGCTGATCTTCGGAGCTAAGTTTCCAATTAAGTACCCCGTCCATGATATACTAGTGTCGCTTATATTAAACTTCAGGCGAATCCTGTATTAAAGCTCCAACATATTTTATTTAACATAGAACGCTACGTTGGATTATTTAGTGGTATTACTCCTATTACATCACCATAATCAGCATCACACAGAAGCTTGCTCTCGTCGTGATACAGCTGATATAGTTAAACGTCTTTCTGTGAAGGATTAACTTCTAAAACTGCGAAAACTTTTGATTGATTTGTTGTTTAATTAGTTTTTATTGACAAGCAGGCAGTGTATCCCCAGTTCCGGATTTAGAAGAAGAGAGGACCTAGGATATTCCTCGTAATTCAGTATTATTTTGAAATGGAGTGCAATTGTGCAAGGAAAATGAATTGGTTGTTTAGAGACTACAGTTGGTATGACAGCATATATAAGAAAGGCATGCGACAGTGTTAAAACAAAGTATACACCTTGACATGAGGTTCTTAGATGTTGAGACCCTAGGCTTCAAACTTCACAAAGAGTGGATGTTGTACATCGCAGCGTGGACACATCTATTCCTAGGGGTTCTCTCGGCGTATTGACTTTGTTACTGTTTCTTCGATTTTTATTTTTATTATATTTTGAGAGAGTTCCTGAACTTTGACGGTGTGACATTTAAAAAAAAATGTATTTTCGGTTTATTTCACTAATGTGTTTTTCATTTCAGAAATACACCAAAATACAAAATGCATTTCAAGGTTGATAAATAAGGGTAATAACAAAATTACCGAACTCCGAACAATCTTCCAAAGGGAAAGTCAAAACTCATAAGTATATAAACAGAAAAAATCAGTCAACAACCGGAAAACTGTGAAAACCGTAATGACCCTGACTTGTTACAGGCATTTCTAAAGAAATGGGGGGTTGAATCAGATTTTAAAGCGCCAAACCAAACCAATATATGTTATATTTGGAAGGATTTTAACATTTAATTCAATATCTACGTTTTCATTAGAAATGGTATAAAAAGGTAAATAAACAATAGTACTTATGCTATAGCTGATTAATTTTAGAATTCAATTGTATGCAATATGATATGTGTTATTACTACGAAATATAACATCCAAAACAAAATGTACGTCTTCCTTTATTTAGTATTATCTCACCCTTTTCTAATCTGCTTGTATTTCATCAATAAATTATTTTCCTTTCATCTGATTTAAAAACCAGCATTTGTGACTATGGCGTGCATGTTCTCTCCATGGATCATCTGAAGGGTCCCATTCTGCTAAACCAAGGTCGCAACAAAAGCAACGAACAATGTCATCTTTACCTAATAAGGAAGCAGAAAGTATCAATATTCATGGAAGTGTCATTTTGTTTCTAAAGAGGCAGATATCAAGAACTTGTTGAATTAGTTTTCATCCGTTATGCATATATTCTGGAATCAACAACATCGGACCGCCACGATATAAGTGAAATATTGTTGAAAGTGGCGTTAATACCATATCCACCCCCTCAACAACATCAGCAATTATTATATTTTATGTAAGTTTCTCAATATCCGTCATATCTTTTAAATACTTCTTGATAGAACGATAGTTAAAGCGGTATATTACCTGGTTAGTTCTATAATATAACTTTACTTTTTACCCTTAAGCGTGACGTATTGTATATAGAATCAATTACAACATTCTTAATTAAAAATAGCAAGGTAATATCCGAAACTGTTTGTCTTGTGTGGTCACAGTTTCCTCCCCTAACATCCTAGGAACTACATGATCAGATTGGGAAAATATACTCGCATGTTACCAGCCGTCGACAGCTTTAAAAGGTGTATCTAAAAGACTGCTGCGCGGGAATATGAATTTATTAAAGTGCTGAGTCACTTGTATTAAAATGTGACTTTATGTGTGTAATACACCTGTATTATAATAAAAACAATGCATAAAGTATGTCTTGCGTAATGTTTTCTCTGCAGTGTTTTGTAGATCGTGGTTTGTACTTTTTCTTTTGTACATAGTTCTTTTTCAATTTTTGGCTTTTGATTACACCTTTAGTATCTTCAAACCTTTATATGAGAAAATTTATTAAACGCAATACAACCCCCACAACCCCCCTCCCTCACCTCCACTCCTTCTTGTACTACATCTTACTGTTATCATTTTTTTCAGATATACAGGTGGCCACTGTATTTAATGTTGGACAACATGTGTTAAAAATATTTGGTATCATTTCTGCAAAGGCATATACATTTTTGTATATATATTTTTGGTATTTGACTTTTTTAAGACATAAATCCAATTTTTAAATGCCAAATATTATTGACAGTGAATTAAGTATATTTAACGCTTTTTTGTGTAATTGCTCCAATTTTATTTTTAGTGTTATTGGGGAGGGGTGTGTCTTCAAATTACCTGTGTAAAAATAACCACTATGTGCTAGCGTCATTGGACTCTGCTTATTATGGAAATTCCATGTAGTAAAACTGTTGATCCTCAAGTCAATAACAGAATATTCTGGGTATCTCATATGAATCCCATCAGGAACAACTAGATTTTTATCAGCGATTTTTGGCTTATTATCAAACGAGTAGCAAATACTTTTAAGATATTCACATTTTGGGTTAAGGTGCGCATGTAAATCAAGCGTTTTATCTGTGGATTTCCAATCGTTTATGTTAGTCTGAAGGCCACAAGATGAACATTTAAGGTTTAAGTTATTTCCCAAATATAAAATTCCAGCTTCCGCTAGCTCTTGTGGCCATATTTTGGCACTCTTAGGCCAATTCCCATATGAATATAAACACTGAGTTATTTCTTCAAACAGAAAAATGTGATGATTTCGTACTTCGAGGCTGCTAAAGAATAACTTAGGTTCTCGCAATGATTTGTTCCGCTTTGACTTTGACCGCCTAGAAAGCCCAACAATCCTCGGTGGAAGAACTTGTTTATACTTATCCCAAAATTTACTGATATCGCTTGTACTCTCCTTCGAATCATTACACCTCACTATATTAATAATTACACAATTTTGGGATCTGAATATTTCAGAAATATCTTGATTCCCAAAAACGTTAAAATTTCCATCAGAATTATCCATTGTCATAGAAAATTAGGTGAGTCGTATAAGAAATTATGTTAACTATATAACGTCACAGATAAACTAATTGAAACAATCCACACACTGATAAATTTTAAATATAATATGATAGAGTAAAACTGTCGTGTGTATTTTGATAACTCCTTCTAGGAACTTTTCTTTTTCTTCATTAAACTATAATTACAAACCGGTACATATTAATCTGTTCTCTGCTTTTTGTCATTGTGTTACATGTGTATACATCTGTTTGATTGCTATAACATGTATATGCTTTTTGCAAATAAAGAATTCATTCATTCATTCATTCATTCATTAATCCAACAAACAAACAAAATAAAAAAAGAACAGAAACAGAATCTATTCTGGTGTTACCAAGAAAACCATATTAGCAATTGTGTAGGTTGTGTAGGTTTTTATCGAATATATGTCACTGTCTATCAAACTTTAATCTTCCTGTAAGGTCATACTTTGATATATAATTTTTTAGAAGTAGAAATGTTCGTTGATAATATTCTATATTTAGATTGGGATTTTTTAACACTTATTTATTTCATTTGGAAATACCCGTTGATATAAATAGAATAAAGATTAAGTATATAGATTGTAAATCGCCTGTATGATTTCAATGGCTTGCATCGTTGCTACTTCTCTCTGCAAACATTTGAGGTGTTTGCAAGAGGAGTGGTTCATGTTAAGATGGCAGGTTATTTTGCGTAACTTATTCATTTTCTTCTGATTAACTTGATGCTTTTATTGGTAAATATTTTAAATTTATACAATAATATTAGGCTATGTCATTTGGTAGTTGAATTTCACACAGGCGCTCGTGGCACGGACCACCCCCCTTTTTCTAACTTTCAGATTACAAATTTAATTTTAATAAAATTTCTTTATTTCTTTATTATTTCATCTCTTTTTCTTTATTTTAACTTGTTCGTGTCAATATTCATACAATCTTATGCTAACATCAAATTGCATATGTCGACCCTATTAGATACTAATAATACACAAGGCATGCAACTCGGCAGGTTTAAAAAGCGTACCCCTGCTCGCTTCGAGTACATTTATTTCACCTTATTTCCATTATGTCATTCAAACTAGGACATGTATCCATTCCTAAAAGATGCATCTTTCTGTCCCTGTTTTTGTTTGCACATTTGAACATAGATATTATATAATCACAGTGCCATTTTAAAATAAGCATAGCTGCATTATTTCACTAAGACGGACATCATTGGTCCATAAAATTAGCTTAACAACGACACTTGCAATGTTACAGTATAAGAAAAAGCCGGAAAAGTGAGCGGTTGTGTATATGTGTATTAGGAGTGTCGATTTTCCCTCTATTTCGCCGATTTGTCGATTAACTTTTGAACCTTTTCCGACAACGTTTTATTTGTTCTCTCTCTTTTATTATATTTATGTCACAGGCAATTCTACCATGTTTCCATTTAGATAGGGAAATAATTGCTGTGATGGTACTAACCAAAGGAATCAACAAGTTTTAAATGAAAGGCGTCCGCCTATTAAGAAGTTCTGGAAGTTAATGAAAAATATATAAAAAATCGCGGTGCGTATTTATACTTGGGTCTGCTCGATTAATTTTTTTTAATTTTCGTGACAAGCATGCAAGTTAGTGTTGGAAGTGTTAGTATAATTAGCTGTCAGTCACAGTCATACGTCATGATGAATATGATAACACAATGAATGAACAAACGAAACAAATAACATAACATCTATACTTTTATTTAATAGAAAAACTATTACGGTGACATATTCCCCCTCCAAAAAATAATATTCAGTCCCTGAATCCATAGAAACTTTAAAAAAAAATCAACATCCTACAAAACGATAACATCTGTACAATTATAAATTCAAATTATGTTCGTTTATATCAATGGTGGTTTCTAAATGACGTGTCCATGCGGCACTCAGTGCATGAGTAGGATGTAATCCATCTACCAATCTCGTATAAATGTAACGAGTTTTCTTACCACTTCTCTTATGAACATAAGAATGTAAGAATGGAGATACAACCCCATTATCCAGATTTTTATTAATGATATAGCTATTTACTGTGTACAGGATAGAATTTAGTTGTTCTTGCATAATATGATATTCTGTTTCATGTTTCAAATGAACAGTTTTACCAACAAATTTCCTGTGGGAGTTCCAGATTTTGAAACTGATGGTTGTTATTGTACCAAAAACAACTTTACATCCAATATTTCTCATTCGTTTCTCAACATCTGATATAGTGTTTTGTACATGTAAAACATGATCTTTCTCTAAATTGAGATAAGATTCCTCGTACTTTTGCTTCTTGTCCCGAGTTAAAGTACATATATCTGGGATTCCAGCAATAAAATACACTATTTTAGGATCAGTGTTATTACGTAGTTGTTTTTCTGCCAAATCACACAGTTTGCTATATGTTCCACCTGGTGGAATATTAACCTGCTTACACTTCACCTGGTTCATGCTACGACCACGACTTGATCCAAAAATATAAGAATGTGTATACATACCTGAAATGTCTAATAAAACTTCTATGTACTATATTATAAAATACTAAAATTAAACAATTTTGGTCGACGATCTAATATACCCAGGTGGTAATTACCTTTCTGTGTATACCTCAATTATCGAACAAAAAGGTTAAATAATAAATATACATTTATGTCACTACATCTAAAAATATATATAATCACCATAACGATCTGACTTCTTTGTATGTCTACCAATACGACGTACAACTGTCTCACGTGTCTGTTCTATTGGACTCTGAATACCATCTATCAGACTGTTAACATCACCACTTACCTAATTCTCATTTGTAACCTCAGACCATCCGTCATTATGTTGATGAAACCCAAGTGAGTCGTCATTACGACTTCTAGACCGACTCGCGTCAGTCGCGTGCCCAGAAACAATATCGTCAGTGTCATTACTTACTTCAAGACTCCTTGAATGATTAGACATTTCTAATATCGATTCAGATGTTGTTGACCCAATAGGACTGAAGACTTCAGCCAACGGGTTCAATGGCTTTTGCACTGAAATTTATGACGAATTGGAACCACATGTGTAACAATATCATCATCAGAATCAGACTAATCAGAAAGTTGGTTACGACTAACATGATCTGCTTCTGTCGCTACAGTGTTTGCTATTGGTTCCTTATTGTGTGCTATGTCAGACATTTTACACTTACTTGGGTTTATCGTTTTCCTAATCTGATGTACCAATTATTCAGTTGGTAAAGAATAAATCGGAATTAATAGGTTTCTATGTACTGTTTTGGGTTTCAATTTTCCTTTTACATACTCTGATATAATTACATATACTGGAATGGTGATGTCAGGTTGAGAATCAATAACGTATGGTTTGCTAGCTTTTGCTTAACTCTGATATGAATGTTCGTAAGCAGAACCCTATCACCTTGTTTCAAGACTGAATTTCTTACTTTCAAAACATACTTTGTTTTATGTCTTCTACTTGCTTTTGTTGCAGCTTTAGAAGCTGTTTTGTATGCAAACTGTAACCTCTTCTCTAATTGTCGAGCGTATGATTCGTGACTTTTACCTTGAGCTAACTCTATGTCTACTCCTAAGAATGCATCAATGCCAAGGCGAGGATGCCAGCCAAACATTAAAAAATGTGGACTGTAATTCGTACTCTCATGCCTAGTAGCGTTATACGCATGTACCAAAGGAGCTACATAATTTTTCCAATTTAGCTTTTGTTCATCATTCAAAGTTCCTAGCATGCCTAACAAAGTGGAGTTAAACCTCTCACACTGATCATTTCCAGCAGGATGATACGGAGTCGTTCTCGACTTCTTAATGCCAGCCATCTTACACAACTCTGTAGTAACTGTAGACTCAAAATGCCTACCTTGATCGCTATGTATAAGCGCTGGAAACGAGTAATGTTGAATGAATGATTCCCATCAACATCTGGCAGTAGTCTGAACTGTCTGATTCCTAGTAGGAATTGCCTGAGCATAGCGAGTAAAGTGATCAGTTATTACTAAAATATTTTCATAACCTCCCTTTGACTGTTCTAAACTCAAAAAATATATGCAAATCAACTCAATTGGTTGACACGACTCAATACAGACTAGTTCAGCAGAGTTCTTAACTTTTGTTTTCCTCAATATGGAATTAGGACAGGTTGATACCTTATTTTCTACATCTTTGTTGACTCCAGGCCAGTAAAACCTAGATTTTACTAAATATAATGTACGATCTCTACCCTGATGACCAGCATCATCATACAAACCTTTCAAAACCACCTCTCTATAGTCTACTGGTAACACAAGTTGATAGGTAGTCTCACTATTCATGTTACTTATCCTGTAAAGAATACCATTTTTCATAATCAATCTATTCCAGTCATATAACAGTTTACGTACATACTGCGATTCTTTGCTAATTTGTCTCTTTGTAAGTTTCTGCTCTACCCTTTTCAACTCTATGACTCTAGCTATATATATATATCTCTTCTGTTCATCAGACCAGGAAACGTCACAAAACTCATTTAACCCTAGGTCGTTACCATCAACAAAATCATCAAGACTCTGAGACATCAGTATGCTCTCAGCCGAAGGGCAACTAGGCGACACTAATATTGCATCGCATATAGCCTTAACAGCATCACTGAACAATTCCTGACGATCCTTATCATGCCTGGACAAACTGTCTGCAACAGTGTTAGACTTACCACACATGTACGTCGAACTGAAATCATAGCTTGCTAAAGCTGCTATCCACCTTTGTGACGTAGCATCGAGTTTAGCTTTACCCAATACATATGTGAGAGGATTATTATCCGTACGAACTTCAAACTTATTTCCATATAAATAATCATGGAATTTATCCGTAACTGCCCACTTAAGACCAAGCAATTCTCTCTTATGTGCAGGGTAAACTTTCTCAGCAGCACGTAAAGCTCTACTGGCATAGGCTACTACTCTATCTATACCATTCTGTCGCTGATGAAGTACGGCACCTAACCCATTGCTACTCGCCTCTAAGTCCAACAGAAACGGTAAACTGTAATCGGCATAAGCTAAAATAGGAGGACTAGTCAATACCTCTATTAATCTCTCACGAGCAACTTGCTGCTCCTGACCCCAATTCCATTTAACTGGTTTAATCTTACCTTTCCTTTACCCATTATTTTTGCCTTTATTATTGGTATGGTGTCCAACAAGTAAATCATTTAAAGGCCTTACTATTTTAGCGTAGTCATTGATGAATTCTCAAACCTTTAATGTTATATATTTCTTGCTAAATTAGTCGTCAGTCACAGTTATACGTCATGATCAATATGATATCGGTAAAATGACCTTCCTGCTATATGAACTGATATTATTTGAAATATCGGGTAAACTATAAATAGATATTGTCCAATCTAAAGTTTCATAGCAAGAAACAGGTAAACATACGTCTACTAAGAAAACCTTACCTCGATTATTTTGTGCATTGATGATTATGATCAACAAGTTCTACATGACCAATCAAATTGCGTTGACTGAAACTATATTTACCTGTTGAGCTTGGGTACATACTTGTAATTCAGATTAATTCCTATAGGTAGAAGATATCAAGGGATAATTATATAATTTTATTATTTAATTCAAAATATAAAAGTCAATGGATTAATGTGATTTTTCTGCTGGATGAGCAGAATATTAGTGAATCGTCTTAATTAAAATATAAAATTTATGTTCATGAGCTTGCCTATGGGCGAGATTCACTATTGACGCGAAGTCACACTGACATTATTATATTGTGGAATAGCTCAAATTGGTTATCACAACAGAATTAACTAGAAAGTAAGTGATTCTATTCTAACAATAGCAATCTATATCAAAATATTGTATTGTATATTTTCTATCAGGTGCATTATGATCATTATACACCACTTTAAAAGAAGTGAGAATTTCTAATAGCTGATTTCATATTTGCGTATTATGTTCGCTAAATTAACCTAATGTACATAGTATGGGCTGACAACCTCCCTACGAATTATTCTAATGTATAGTATTTGATAGGCTTAATTTGAAGATTTGAGTTCGTGAAACCATACGTTGTCAACATTGTCAGTAGGTACGAATGGCAAGGATGATGCTCGATGATTCGAGGAAACAAAATGTTGTATCTTTTTTACAATTTGTCTTGTGTAGTCGTCCCATTCTCGGCTTCGGAACAGAATAATCTCGTTGTCATACAGTGTTAGTAGTGTATCTAGACAGGTACGTGCCCTGTCTTTTATATGTGCCATGATGTTCTTTACATTTATTTCTGAAGGAGAAAGTGGGTGGCTGTGGTTGTTAGGGAAGGTGGTAACTAAATTGTATTTGGTGTTAATGGTACCTGAATTGCGACACTCTTAACAAGTGGTGCACATTAAACAATTAAAAGGCATGAACATATTTGAAATATATAAATGTTTATTTACGATCACATTATAAACTATACCCAAATCATTATATAATTGAAGAAGATGTAGTCTCCACATATGTGATTTTCACAAAAAAAATGATATCATGGGTCATAAGGCTACCAATTGGGACGCTGAATTGTGGAAATGGATGTTATTACTGTCCTATTGTATTACGCCACTTTCATTGGTTAAATTACATTTCGGGAAGTATTTTCGTAATTTGGTATAATAAGATGCCAGATCTATATTTAACTGTATTCATATATGTCGGTAAAGACGAGCCGAACATAATTTTCATGCGGAAACCGTAACGGACATCACAAAACGGAACTCAGAGCGTAAATACTAAGCTAGCATGTGTTGACAAAAAAATGTTTCCATATATATAAACGTCAATGTTATGATTTATTAATAGTATCTCTGCCCACCATTGAAGAAAAAATTAAAAGGCATGAACATATTTGAAATATATAAATGTTTATTTACGATCACATTATAAACTTTACCAAAATCATGATAAAATTTAAGAAGATGTAGTCTCCAGATATGTGATATACATAAAAACATGATATCATGGGCCATAAGGCTACCAATTGGTGCGCTGAATTGTGGAAATGGATGTTATTACTTTCCTATTGTATTACGCCACTTTCATTAGTTAAATCACATTTCGTGAAGTATTTTCCGCAATATGGTATAATAAGATGCCAGATCTATATTTAACTGTATTCATATATGGCGGTAAAGACGAACAGAACATAATTTTCATGCGGAAACCGTAACGGACATCACAATATGGAACTCAGAGCGTAAATACTAAGCTAGCATGTGTTGACAAAAAATATTTCCATATATATAAACGTCAATGTTATGATTTATTAATAGCATCTCTGCCCACCATTGAAGAAAAAATTAAAAGGCATGAACATATTTGAAATATATAAATGTTTATTTACAATCACATTATAAACTTTACCCAAATCATGATATAATTGAAGAAGATGTAGTCTCCAGATATGTGATATACATAAAAACATGATCTCTGCCCACCATTGAAGAAAAAATTAAAAGGCATGAACATATTTGAAATATATAAATGTTTATTTACAATCACATTATAAACTTTACCCAAATCATGATATAATTGAAGAAGATGTAGTCTCCAGATATGTGATATACATAAAAACATGATATCATGGGTCATAAGGCTACCAATTGGTGCGCTGAATTGTGGAAATGGATGCTATTACTGCCCTATTGTATAACGCCACTTTCATTAGTTAAATTACATTTCGGGAAGTATTTTTCGCGATATGGTATAATAAGATGCCAGATCTATATTTAACTGTATTCATATATAGCGGTAAAGACGAACAGAACATAATTTTCATGCGGAAACCGTAACGGACATCACAAAACGGAACTCAGAGCGTAAATACTAAGCTAGCATGTGTTGAAATTTTTTTTTTTCCATATATATAAACGTCAATGTTATGATTTATTAATAGTATCTCTGCCCACCATTGAAGAACAAATTAAAAGGCATGAACATATTTGAAATATATAAATGTTTATTTACGATCACATTATAAACTTTACCAAAATCATGATAAAATTTAAGAAGATGTAGTCTCCAGATATGTGATATACATAAAAACATGATATCATGGGCCATAAGGCTACCAATTGGTGCGCTGAATTGTGGAAATGGATGTTATTACTGTCCTATTGTATTACGCCACTTTCATTAGTTAAATCACATTTCGTGAAGTATTTTCCGCAATATGGTATAATAAGATGCCAGATCTATATTTAACTGTATTCATATATGGCGGTAAAGACGAACAGAACATAATTTTCATGCGGAAACCGTAACGGACATCACAATATGGAACTCAGAGCGTAAATACTAAGCTAGCATGTGTTGACAAATAATATTTCCATATATATAAACGTCAATGTCATGATTTATTAATAGCATCTCTGCCCACCATTGAAGAAAAAATTAAAAGGCATGAACATATTTGAAATATATAAATGTTTATTTACAATCACATTATAAACTTTACCCAAATCATGATATAATTGAAGAAGATGTAGTCTCCAGATATGTGATATACATAAAAAAAGATATCATGGGTCATAAGGCTACCAATTGGTGCGCTGAATTGTGGAAATGGATGTTATTACTGTCCTATTGTATTACGCCACTTTCATTGGTTAAATTACATTTCGGGAAGTATTTTCCGCAATATGGTATAATAAGATGCCAGATCTATATTTAACTGTATTCATATATGGCGGTAAAGACGAACCGAACATAAGTTTCATGCGGAAACCGTAACGGACATTACAATACGGAACTCAGAGCGTAAATACTAATCTAGAATGTGTTGACAAAAATATGTTTTTTTTTCATACCATACCATAAAAATCAATCATGAAATTAAAAACTCATACTGTCTTTCTAAGGTTATAAAAGTCCCTCCCCAATAATGGGTTGAAGGTCAATACACCTATGAAAATAAACAGCTGTTCAATCTTCGTGTAAAACGACAAATTGTATTTACGGTCTATTAGGCAACCCTTAAATTTTATATTGGTATTTCTAAAGAGGCCCCGCGTTTAATTATTCATACGCGTGCCAGTGAAGTGGGTATTCGATACGTGAAGTAATTATTAAACCTCCGATCTGTTACAACAATGCACACAAATCATTCATCACAATATTGTAAGTTTAAATGACAATGAAGGTTAACAGAGAAAATATAACTATATATATTAACCCATCATAAAAAAAGCCATAAGTACGGCATTTAAATTTACGCTCCAATGATCAGACAAGTTGAAACATGAATGTATTTACTACGTATGCCCTTAGGTGACCTCTAGGTGATTTAAATATAAACATAATACACAAACAAATCGATACCATGCATTGCTAAATTGATTTCAACCGTACCCGACTCCAATGTTAAAAAATGCAGATTATGTGGGGAAAACAACAGATATTTTTGTACCCGTGTGCTGTAACTATATTCTTTGGAAA
Source organism: Bathymodiolus brooksi (assembly GCA_963680875.1). Classification (NCBI taxonomy): domain Eukaryota; kingdom Metazoa; phylum Mollusca; class Bivalvia; order Mytilida; family Modiolidae; genus Bathymodiolus; species Bathymodiolus brooksi. The sequence continues at coordinate 17,645,970 of OY804581.1, read as the reverse complement.
TATTTGGTGGGACTTAATTATAGAAAATTTCTGTTTAGAACTTTATGTTAAAGTAGCTACGAGGATGATGTATTATACCAACATTTTACTTGGAAAAAACTCCGTATGGTCGTTCGTCGTGTACTCTGTTTCGGTTTCGTGTTGTAATAATGACAACTCTGGACCATGCGGTGGAGGAGGAGTGTAGACGTATCCTTTTTGAGGGGGGAGGGAGGGAGAGAGGGAGGGAGGGAGGATGCTGCTAAAATGGCTCGTCTGGTAAATCTCATTTCACACTATGTCTTAGACAACTCGTAAACCACGTCTTTCTTCTTTTGGATAAGAATGACTAGAGATTGTAATGCACACTTAATATATTCGACGTGGGCGTATGTAAAAACAAACAAATCATATATTTCTAACTTTTATTTATAAGTCTGTTCTGTACAGCGGAACCAGTTGTCTGAGTTCTGGTTTTGTTTGCTCGATCGCTGGGATAATCTGTTTCTATATGTCAGCCATTACAGGAGAGACGACCCTCTTAAAATCCGTACGGTCTCGTGCTGTAGTCCTGCATGACGACTCTTTTGTCGAAGACTATCCTGTAGTCTTTGTCTTGATGAACGGTACGTAGTCTCTTGTGGTCTCTCGTGATCTTGAAGTCGTCCCTCACGGGCTTGACGTCATCTCTGTTATTAATGACCATGTCCTTGATCGTATCAAAGTTGATGGTCAATGAGTTCTTGTAGTTGAGAGTGATGCCTCTCACTTTACATATGGTCGTATTTCCATCCTGACAATCTTGTAGGCATAGTTCTTCGGTCCACCGGTGACAAACTCTATTATTCTGTTGTCGGGCACTTCATAGGTGAGATCTCCTAGGTAGTCACCGAGTTCTGGTTTCCACTCGCCTGGTCTAGAGGTATACACGACTGAATCTGTATCGGCGTAAAAGGTACGGGGTCCTAATTGTTCCAAATAACTGTACAACTTCAAACGGGCTTGAGCTGTGGTATTGGCTGCTATGACTACGTTGGTTCTCCCGGATTCTTCGACGAACTCTTCTTTGTATTGATATCTCATTTCCACCATCTCGTCGCTGACAAAATGTATACCCATCACAAGAATCTGGTCGCTGGTCAACATGTCGAAATATTCGGCAGGTTCGGATATGTATTTTATCTGAGGCATGTTGGATCTCTGTCCGAATTTTCCCCAAAAGCTATTCAGCATCAGTTTGGCTAATGCTCTCAATCCAGGATTCTTCTTTATGTTGTTGTAGTCCATGAGTATTCCCTCCTTTTCGTGGTAGTCTCTGATATACCTCCATTTATTGTTTTCGCTCTGACACCACTCTGGCCAACGGCTGGCTTCCTGCTTCATTTTGAGGAAGGTATTCACGTAATCGGTAAAGAGTCCTCCAGTTTTCGTTTCCGGATCGTACTGTTCCGTTTCATCGAAATGCCACACTTCGTAGATGCGCTGAACTACATATCCTTTCTCCAATGCTTTCTTCAATTCGTCCGTGACCCATGTTCCCGTCAATGATCTTTCTTCGTCGTTATGTTGATACGGTTTCTGTTGCTGGTTTTCACTACATGTTCTACACAGAGTAAACAACAATGTGTTGTTCATTTTTACTGGTAATACGGGTATGTACAGTCCTCTTGGTGGAAGGATTTTGCATTTGATGAGTCCTTCGTACTGTTTTATATCTGTAAAACCTTCGGTGACGATCTCAGGGTGTCCGATGTTTATCTTTCCGGTCTTATTGATATATGGATACAGGAAGGTTACATCGACGTATGATATATCCTGGTCTTTTTGAAACAGTGTAAACGCTTCGGTGCGCCCTCCATAGAAAGCATCTCGGGGTTCTAAAGGGTTGATCATCTCGGATTGTTGGACACAGTTTCGTAAAGTGTCGTTTTCTCGAACTTCTCTGTCGAACTCGCATTCCCACTTTCCAACGTAGACATACCCTGACCTTCCAGGTATCGTTTCTTCTCTATGGTTCGTTGGTATAGATCACCCATGGTCATGCCATTGACAGGGTTGACCGTGCTGGCATTGTAACAGTGTAAACATCCGTGCCAGAACTTTCCGTTAAATTCCAAGACGTATTTCTGTCCGTTCTCGTTTTCGTAATATCCATCCACTTTATAAGATCCAATTTCCTTTTCCCCACCGTTTCTAGCATGTTGTATGTGGACTTCTTCCGCTGTTGATAAGTATTTGATCCATTGCATTGCTTTGATGGAATGTTTTTCTTCTTGGCGGTATCCTTGAGCTGGAATGATACCGATGGTATCGGGTCGTAGAAATTTCGTTCTAAAGACCAAATTGCAAGCCGAGGCTATCGTGATGCATTTCTGAAAAGGATCGATGCCTCCGTGTCCGTCGCCAGACGTCATCTCCAAAAACAGTTGTCTAAACGTTAGGCAGGCTCTTCTTAATATGTCCACGTCGGAGCGACAGTAACACAATAGTTCTCTTTGAAAATCGAATCGTTGTTTGTAGTTGGTCTCATACCACATGAAGAAGGCTTTTCTGTCTTTCAGTTTCATGGCATCCGGGTTGTAGTAGTGTACGTCTGGTAGATGATTGAGTACGACTGATTGGTTCTCTTTCCTATTGAACAAATGTGGGAAGTATCCTTTCTTGAGCTCCTCCAATCCAAACATCTTAGGTAGTTCCGATAATGCGCTAGGTAAAAAGTTGATGGAGTCTATCATTCTAACACGACATCCGGGTACTTCGATATACATGTTCTTTGCACCATTGGCTATAATAGTTGGTTTCACACCGTTTTGGTACAGACACTCTAGTATGGGTAATGAATCGTAGCCTTTGAAATTTTGTGCAATAACCGTGGCCCCTTCGTTTTCTTCGGAAAACAACCATTGACAAAAGTGTTCAGTTGTGTTCGGCCCGGCAAACACCAATTCGTTCTTCACACATGCTTGGCAGATACTGTCTTTATCGACGCCTTGATCCATGCATTTTAAACACATTCTATGTACTACACATAGATTAGGTTTATGTTTGAAAGCTCCACACCTCAATGATTTGCAATGAATACATTTTTCGTTGTCGTCCGATTGGTATCCTTGTTGACACTGGATCCTGTCATCTTGGGTTCATTCAAAATCGAAAAAGATGTAAGTCTGTTTCTTCTGTCTATCGTTGTAATCCACAGGTAGCATGTAACACTGGTGTCCAGATGAATAATAATCTTTACAAGTCTTGCAATAGACGTTTCCACAGGTATGATTTCCCACTCGTTTGTTCACGGTTTGTCCGCAGTTCTTACATTTGTAATAGGAGGTGCACGTTGAGTTTCCCATTGGTGTCGTCTTGTTGTGGAGATTAAAGCATGTTGGTCCTTTGAAGTATTGTCCACAATCCTGACAATGTATCCAATCATCTCCAGTTTGATCGTGAATCTTCCGACAATTATGGCATACGTTGTTGCAAGCGTGTTCTTCTTTGGTGTTATAACCTTTGTAACAGTTTGTACAGAAGTAGATGCGACTCAGGAACGCAGTCATGCTGGTAATCACATCGTAGTGGTTGTCATGATAGTAAAAGTAGATCTTCTTCTCGGCTGTGGGTCCATGGTAAACGATTCCGTTGAAATGCTCTCTCGATATCACATGTATCTGATATCCTACCAGGAATCGTTGAAACGTTTGTACATCTCTGATTAGGCATTGATGTAGGGATACTCCCGCCTTGGCGTGTAATTCCAACGCCAACTCTTCTTGGATACGACGACTTTGTCGAATAGAATTACATTGTTCGTGTCCGTCGATCTTAGCTTTGGCCGTTACGATGGCCCTGGCACAACACATGTCATCTTTGTTTTGTATCTGGATGATGCAACGTTTATCTTTCAGGAACCTCTCCGTGTCCACGTAATCACATCTCTTTCCAGTTCCAACCTTAGGAAGGCTGACGTGTGTTATATTCAATTGTACACAATGGTCCAGGACGAACTGTTCGTTGGACTGTAGCACTCTTTCTATTTCGTTTAGTAGTAGTTCACTGGTCAGTTGGTTCATCTGTATGAAAGGTAATCTGATGGGAAAATTCAAATCGGGACATTCAAGGGTAACTTGGACTAAATCATCTTCCTGCATTCCTTTGGTGACATCTGTTAAAACGGAGTCAAATAGGTTCTGTAGGGTTTTCAATATGTCTGGTACACTCTGAACGTTTAATTCATTGAACGTAACTCTGTACTCGTTGGATTCGGGGTTAAATCGAGGCATCTTCTTTCCCTTCTCCTTAGTAATGGTGTAATACTGATCGGGGTGGTTGATATCCACGGGTTGATTTTGTAAACCGGCTCCGCTCTGATGTTTCTCCTTCAGATGGTGATATAGGTTATCCTTTCGTCTGTACAACAATCCGCATTCACTACATGGAAAGAAGCTGTCGTTGTTGTGTTTTCTCTCGTGTCTATCGAGATTGTCCTTTCTAGTAAAACGCTTCTGGCATACTCCACAGGTAAAGGTATTGAGGTGTTTGCTTAGACGTTGGTGCTCCATTAATTGACTCTTCTTGGCAAATGTTTGCTGACAATATCCACAGGAATGCATCTCTAAAAGACAAATGTATATTTACAACATGAATCAAACAGTCCAACTATATGTTAATTATTTGTTAAAACTACATGTATGACTTACATCTGCTCTGTCTAATTGGCGTTTGCTCTGAGCTCCAAACACGTCTGGGCGCAGAATGAGAATGCTTCGCGTCGAATCGGCTTTTATAGGTGACTGCATGTTACTAAAAATAGATCGATGAGTCATCGAAGTGCTGTGACATTCGATACGGTTTGCTTAATTCTCTTTGTCTCTTGTGTTTTGTCTTTTCGTTTATCGCTCCGTTTGTTTTATGTTTTCCTTCTGTTTCTAATTTCTACTTCACATCACAATACCAACAATTTCCTCCCTCCCTCCTCCTCCTCCACCTCCTACCTCCCACCTCCTCTTTCCCTCCCTTTTCAATCACCACCAACACCAATACCACCACAAACACCACCACCACTGACACCACCACCACCAACAACACCACCACCACTGACACCACCACCACCAACACCACCACCACTGACACCACCACAACCAACACCACCACCACCACCACTGACACCACCACCGCCGTCGCCGCAATAGCGCTGAAATTCCACCCAAAACACGAAAAATGTAAACAAAAAAAATTTAACAAAACGAACAAATAGACATTAAAAAGTTAAATGAACACAAAACACGTGATCAAAACTGAAATCATAACTTGAAAACGTGATTAAAACGTCAAACACGCGCAAACAATACGACAAAGAAATCATACAGAGCCGTCATTTGAGGAGGATCAGGAGGGAAAAATGGTTTAACATAGGGGGTAATAGGTCTATACGAACCCGTTACACTACTGAACTCAGAGCGTAAATACTAACCTAGGATGTGTTGACAAAACATATTTCCTAATATATAAACGTAATTTATTGATAGTATGTCTGCCCAACAATGAACACAAATATTAAAAAGCATGAATATATTTGCATAACCTCAATATAGTTATAAGATATAGAATTGAGATAAAGTATATCATATACATAAAAGGAAGAGGTTTCATGGTAAATAAGGCTATCAATTGTTACGGCTAAATTGGAGAATAATGCTTTATTCCGTTCATAATGTATTTATGCCAATTTCATTATTGTCGTGTACATTTCTTTATTTATATCGATTTACATTTCCGCTTTATGTCTTAATAAGTTGGCAGATCTGTATTTAACTGTTTTCATATTACCCATTCATACAGTTTTTGACGAGAAGTTACACTGACGTGTTGTGATAGAAAACTGGTGAATCAACAAGCGAACTCTACTAAAACCCGGAGCTGAATTCGGGTGCTCCATTGGGATCAGTTCCTTATGCACTAATAGTTACAAAACAATTATGCATCAAACATGATTTAATCTTAGTTACGGTTTATATATTTTGCCTATTTCTATCTTGATCATTGATTTTGGAACGGTTTCGACTTTGTGGCATTTTTTGTTTGTCAGTGTATTGCGTCACAGCATGCAGTGTTTTAATGTGGAATAAAATCATTAAATGTTGTGCTTGCTAAAAATTAGTATTCTGACGACAAGTTTATATCTCTCGGCTGTTACGTGAACTCGTAGTGATACTGGCTCACACAACAGGCTCGACCTGATACCAATTATTGTACCAGCACACTATATTTGCAATTGGTATGTCTGTGGCTAGAACTATATCAATATCTTCTGACTTAAATACATGTGTAACAACCGGAAAACAATAATAAAAAATGCGGCACAAAATGAAGTCATACATGTTTATTTCCATCGTCAATAGAAACACAATGACTAAGCTGTGCTACAGATGATACTCACAAGTCTGCTTCTTACCTTAGCCTTCACCTTGAAATCGACAGCGGACGAATATTAAAATTAAAACTCTACGACAAACGCGATGGCTTCACTTTTCCAATAGTCATCTTCCCCTTCATCAGTAGCAATATTACAGCATTACCAGCGTATGGAGTTTACTTTTCACAACTCATACGTTATTCTAAAGTTTGTGCCCAGTAGAGTGATTTTCTGGACAGAACTCAGCTGCTGACGCAAAAGCTACTCAAACAAGGCTACGCTTCTCCTCAGTTGAAGTCATCACTACAAACATTCAACAGTCGTCATCACAATCTGGTTGACCGTTGCGAAATATCCATATCTCAATTGACAATGGATGTTCTACTTTTTACGAAGATGTTTCTTTACTCTATCACTGCCAATACTTGTAACGGACTTGACTGTATATATAAGTAACATGTTGGGTGTCTATTAAGAAGCAATAACTGCTTACCCTTCGCGAGCACCTGAGTTGACCCACGGTGTTTTGGTGGGGTCCGTGTAGGTCATCATCTTAGGTTTGTTTCGGTCCTATTATGTGTCTTTACGTCCTTAATATTAGTATTATACCTTCTTAGGGGGGGGGGGGGGGGGGGGGGCAATAAATCTGAAAATTTCTTCAGTTCAATTCAGTAGCTTTCCAACCAAATAAACGTTAGAGAATACCGAAAGGGAGATCAAGAGAGGACAATCCAGAGAAACTGGCAACATAGGGTACACAAGACGCAGAAAAATAAAACAAAATCAGAGCACAATATGTGTTGGACACCACTATGTGTAATCAAACACAAATAATGTAAATAAGACATCCGCCCTCCTACAAACAACTGGAGGTAAAGAAGGGTAATAACAATATTACCGAACTCCGAACAATTTTACAAAGGGAAAGTCAAAACTCCTAAGTATATAAACAGACAAAATCAGTCAACAACCGGAACACTGTGAAAACCGTAATGACCCTGACTTGGTACAGGCATTTCTAAAGAAATGGTGAGTTGAATCAGATTTTAAAGCGCCAAACATCCCGCTCTTCATTACGACTCAAAGGTTCCGGATGTCACTATAACGGTATTTATATCAAAAAGACGAGCATATTAAATAAACCTATGCTATAAAATGACAAATTGAAATGTTTTTACACACACATTTATATATAAATATATATATATATATATATAAACGTCTGAAAAAGTAGCCAACGTATGAACCTACGAGATGTCGAATCGGAAACAAGTGTTAACGATACTGTGCAAACAAACAAAAATGATAAATAAACGTCTAACATGTTAGCACAACGATATCAAAAAAAGATGTTAAAATGTAACAAAAATAACGATAAGTCTACAAAAAGACTATAAATATAATTAAATCGACGGATATTTCGCTTGACCGACAAGCTTCATCAGCGTCTGTAATCTGATTTGAAAAATTGTCACGTAACCATCAGTTATCGTGACGTAAATTACTAAAAATCATAATCTTGAACTTTATACTTTATATTATTCAAGTATATTGCACACTAATTTATAAGCAATATAAACAGAATGTGAAAATGTAATGATGACGTTTACCAACTAGCTAAGGACCAGGCACTGGTTAAAAAGTTAAAAAACAAAAGATTTGGCCTTTTTGTGTATGTCTTTCGGGTGTAATGTTTGTAACTCGCGGATCCAAAACTCTCTTTTTTCTGTCTTTGATTATCTTTCCAACTTGGATTGTGGTCAATGATATATTTTTTTGGATCTGCCAAAGTCTTCCAATGAGTGCCCCGGCGACACAAAGTGTTGACTCACGGGCAAGAGCGTCTTTTTCATAAAGTCACTTCTGTGTCCATTCATTCTTTTGTTGAATGGTTGGTCACTTTCTCCTACATATTGCGACCCAAATTCAAAATTTATATCATTGACCACAATCCAAGTTGGAAAGAAAATCAAAGACAGAAAAAAGAGAGTTTTTGCATCCGCGAGTTACAAACATTACACCCGAAGGCATAAACAAAAAGGCCTAAATCTTTTGTTTTTTAACTTTTTAACCAGTGCCTGGTCCTTAGCTAGTTCGTAAACTTCATCATTACATTTTCTCATTATGTTCATATTGCTTATAAATTAGTGTGCAATATACTTGAATAATAAAAAGTATAAAGTTCAAGATTATGATTTTTAGTAATTTACGTCACGATAACTGATGGTCACGTCACCATTTTTTCAAATCAGATTACAGACGCTGATGAAGCTTGTCGGTCAAGCGAAATATCCGTCGATTTAATTATAATTATAGTCTTTTTGTAGACTTATAGTTATTTTTGATACATTTTAACATCTTTTTTTGATATCGTTGTGCTAACATTTTAGACGTTTATATATATATATATATTGCTTTAATTAATTTAAGGTATGGCTGAAAACAATAGGCCAGATAAAACGGAGACGAAAGACGTGCTTGATTCCAGTGAATACAATACAAAGGATGACAACAATGAAAATGGGATTCGTAAGTTAAATTTGAGTTCTAAATATTATATGCATATTGTATTTATATGACATGTCAAACTTTGAGTATATATTACAGTTACGTGTTGTATAATTTCAAACTTGTACTTAGTGCTTATACATTGGTGAATGATAAGATAAATATATTTTTGAAAGATAGGATGAGGCGATTCTTTAAACATTCTTGATTTAATAGTTTAGTACTCAGAATACGGTGACGTTGAAAAAAGTCAGAATATAACCTGCTTGAGAGTAGCGGTTGATGTGTGAAAATTAAACTCCATACGCGGGGCTGTTGGTATAATACTATTTTGCGGGAAATGTGTAATGATAAAACTACAGTAATCTCTTTTGTGTGATAAAACTACAGTACTCTCTTTTGTCATAAAGCCATGTAGAATGTTGACCATTGGTGTCAAATGTTAAAATATTAAACATAATGTCGGGTATCACAGCTGTATGTTCTAAAAGGTTATTAGTGACACTAAAGTTTGTCAGTGACTGGCGACAGGTCGATGGTTTTCTCCGGGTACTCAGGTTTTCTACTCCCTTACGTAGCAGCTAATAGCAGTCAGTTATTCAAATTAATTGCTGAATTTACTTATGGCAGTGATGACATGTAAGCAATGTGTATTATATTGTAGGAATTACACCAGTCGTCTCAGCCGGACAGATGGCAACCCCATTAATACGTAGAGAGAATGACTTATATTTTGACACTGGATCTACATACCCTACAGCAGTAAGCAGTACATCGAGATCGTCTACAGTAGGATTCAGTACATGTACAACAGAACACAATATTTCTGCATCAACAGGAGGCCATGAATTACTGGTTTCCAGATCACCACAGGAACAGTACGATTACAATCAACAAGGTAGTAGTCCTCTTCTGTGTCGTACTTTCTCACCAAATATAAAAATACATTGAATTAAACTTATCATGTAACAGGTGTGCATGCGTTTCATATACCTCAAAACATTAAACTCCAACTGATTTTAAATTTTTGTTGATGCAAATTTGAACATAGATATTATATAACCAAAGTGCAACTCTAAAATAAGCATAGCTGCATTATTATCTCTTAGAGGGAAATCATTGCTTCATATAATTAGCTTGACCCCACCACTTACAGTAGTACAGTATCATGAAAAATCCGGTAAAGTGACCGGTCATGTATATGTGTCCTAGGGGTGTCGATTTTCCCTCTATTTCGCCGATTTGTCGATTAAATTGAACCTGTTCCGACAGCGTGTTATTGCTTTTCCCTCCTTTTATTACATTTATATTATTACCAGATATAGTTCGTGTCACATTTGGAGTTGATTAATATCTTAATCCCTTTATCTTCCAGTTCTAGACAATCTGAAGAACGAAAATGCAGAATTGAAACAGAAAAAGATGTGTGTTATTTGTAGAATTAAAGACTTTGAATATGTCATTCAACCATGTGGCCACTTGACATGTGATGTGTGTTCCGAACTTGACATGTGTATATGTAATGCACACGTTACTAGTAGACATGTTTGCATATTATCACGATAATTTACTTCTTGACACTAATTTATTCCAGAAAACAATTTTGCGGAATGATTATGAAAAATGTTGGGAAGCACTCTTACTCCGTTGCTAATAATGTGCCATAGCAATTGTTACGATGTCCACATAAATATGATGTTCAGTTCCTATTTACCTCCAGTTGTTTGTAGGAGGGTTCATGTCTTATTTATCATATCTGTGTTTGCTTGTGTATAGTTGTGTCTAATGCGCATTGACCGTATTAGTGGCATGGCGGTGTCTTGGTTCATCCCCGGTTTTTGCAAGATTTCGTGTTGGTCAACGTTTTATTATATGTGTTTTGTGTTTTTTGCTTTGCTTGTCTTCGTTTCTGTGTCTTTTGTGCCCAATGTAAAAGGTTTCTCTGGATTGTCCTTTCTTGATTGCCATTTCGGGTTCCGCTAATGTTTATTCCAACAGTGCACACTGATAGTATAATAATAACCTGTAAGAACTAAATGCGCAGTAAAATTCCGGACCTATGTTTTTATTTCTATCACTTGGTTGATTGCAATGTTGATGTACTAAAAGTCTCCAAAGGTGTCATATCCTAATAGTTAGTGTTCCGACACTTACATGGATTATTTGATCGTTTTATATGATATAATGCATTACACTAAGAAGGGAGGTTCGGGTTCATCAACCTATTTCAACCCGCCATGATTTTTCGAACTGCTTGTACCAAGCCAGAAAAGTGAGCGATAATGTGTTTGTGTGTTAAGTGAATCAATATTACCTCTTTCTACTATTTTGCTGTAGGATTTTGGAGCTCTTTCTACAGCATGGTATTTTATTTTTCGTTTTATTACATTATTTTATAGACATAAACATCAACGATACGGCGTGGGTTAGTGCCCGGCTTTGTAAATTAAACAAATTGGTGCACTCGACTCGCAACCGCAAGTGATACAGCTTACCAGTTGTTTGCCAATGGTTGGTGGTTCTCTCCGGGTACTCCGGCTTCTTCCACCTCTAAAACTGGTCGCCATGATATAGCTGAAATATTGCTGAAAGTGGTGTAAAACACCAAATATCCATTCATTACAGATTCGTCTCACAAAGAAATATTTTGGTTGAAGGAAGAAAATGGAAATTTTAAAATAATTTATTTATATTTATAAATTATTTTGGATTTTCGGAAAATTTAGAAATGTTTTATTTTGTTTATTGTAATATGTCATATGCAATGTATGTCAGCCTCTGATATGGTTGTTTATTCTGTGTGCAAATAAACGTCAGATAATACCTATGGGACAATCCAAAATGGACAATCCAGAGAAACTGGTACAAACAGAAACACAGCACATTTTATGTATTATAATTTATATTGGTATTGGTGCATTATTTATCTATTTATTTATAATGTATTATATAAGTTGTATTGCTTTTGAATGGATAGAAATGTATTATTATATTGAAAATAAATAAAGTTTATATATTTTCACACGCTTCCGAATCATTTTTTTACAGCCACGATATACCTGAAATATTGTTGAAAGTGGAGTTATACACCATAACACAAAGTAAGCCAAAACCACTCTTTTCTTATGCAATAAAGACCAATTTCATTTTACCCTTTGACAGAAATATATTATCTTAATTAATTCATCACAGTCTACGGAGGACATGTTAGAAGTGATTAACAAATTTAAGGCTAAATGTGACAAAGTAATAAACAATAAGGGTAATAACAATATTACCGAACTCCGAACAATCTTATAAAGGGAAAGTCAAAACTTTAATTATATAAACAGACAAAATCAGTCAACAACCGGAAAACTGTGAAAACCGTAATGACCCTGACTTGGTACAGGCATTTCTAAAGAAATGGTGGGTTGAATCAGATTTTAAAGCGCCAAACCTCCCGCTCTCATTACGGTTCAAAGGTTCCGGCTGTCACTATAAGGTAATAAACAAACAAAACACCTCTTCTGAAAACGGAAAACATAGTCACCTGACTTGAGGTTAATGCTCACCTGCAACGTTGATCACCAAGCTATGGTGTGTGTTGTTTCTTATTGTATGCTACTTTAGCCTTCATGCGATTATTTGCATACAGTTTGTATTTTAATTTTGGAAGTTTTAATTTCTCGTTGATGTTATTCTAAACATATCAATCAATATTTATACAATTGTGCTAACTGAAAATCGTTCTAGGTACCATTAAAACATTTGACTTCTCTACCCTTTACACTACTATTCCTCACTCTAAGCTGAAGGACACATTATGGGAGTTGGTCCAACTGTGTTTCATAAAAAAAAGAATGGCAAACGTAGATACAAATACCTTGTACTAGGAAGAGACATATCTTATTTGTAAAACACCACTCTGATTCTACCAAAAAGTTCTCTGAAACTGATATCTTCAACATGCTCGATTTTGTGATTGACAATATATCTGCTATGCTTGGTGGACGTGTTTTTCAACAGACAGTCGGCATACCTATGGGTACAAAATGTTCTCCTCTTTTCGCTGACTTGCTCCTTTATTCGTATGAAGCATACCTCATACAGGGGCTTCTCAAGAAAAAGGAACAGAAGCTAGCCCGATCATTTAATTTCACGTTCCGCTATATAGATGATGTTCTTTCAATAAATAATTCTATGTTTAATGATTTTGTTGATCGCATCTATCCCATTGAGCTTGAAATAAAGGATACCACAGATACAGATAGGTCTGCTTCATACCTTGACCTACACCTCGAAATCGAGAATGAGGCTCGGTTAAGAACGAAACTTTACGACAAAAGAGATGATTTCAATTTTCCCATTGTGAACTTTCCTTTTATATGTAGCAACATTCCAGCAGCACCTGCATATGGAGTATATATCTCTCAGATGATACGATATTCCAGAGCTTGTGGTTCCTATCAGGATTTCCTTGATAGATGGTTGCTGCTAACACTGAAGCTACTGAACCAAGGGTTCCTTTTGGTAAAGTTGTAGTCATCACTTCGCAATGACTTGGTTGACCGTTATGGAATATATGTGTCAAAAATGACCACGGACATGTTCCACTTGTCATAAGTACTTCCCGGTCCTTTCCTCATTCACGACTTATTACCGGGTTTGTAGCTAGATTGACACGACGGGTGTCACTAGTGGAGCAGGAACTGTCTATCCTTTCAGAGCACCTGAGTTCACCCCCGGTTTTTAGTGGGTTCGTGTTACTCGATCTTTGGTTTTATACGTATGTTTTGTCGATCGTTGTTTGTCCTTTTGTCCTTTTTATTTTGGCCATTGTGTTGTCGGTTCTTCTTCGATATACGGATTCTGATTGCCCCTTTGATATCTTCAAACTCTTCTTCTAGGTATCATCTTTCGTCAAAGAATTGATATGTTAGCAATTTATCAACCGGACATTGAAGTGTATGCTCTTTGCGTTCATTGGATGAATATTCAACTGTCACACAAACCAATACTATTGATTGGTGCAATGTGGTGGTAATACGGCTTAATTATTCAGAACACATGAATTCACCCCAGTTTTTTCTTTGATTCGCTTTGCTCAATCTTTGGTTTTCTGTGTAAATATCATTGTCCTTTGGTTTTGTTTTTTGGCCATTTCATTGTCTGTCCTTATTCGATTTACGTTTCTGATTACTTCTTTTGTATTTTCAAACTTTACTTGAATTTGAACATAGTAATCGGTACATGATTATTCACTGCAGAGGCAAAATATGCGCGGCAATTTAAATATTTTTACCAGGTTGCATAGCCGCGTTCTTATTAATATGTGATAAGTACATTAATATTCATTGCGAAGTAAATGAATAAGTAGTAGGTATCATTGACTTGACTTGATTTGATTATTGTTTAGCGCCACTTTCAACAATAATTCAGCTGTATCAATGGGGACCAGTTTTAGTGGTTGAAGAAGACGGAGTACCCAGAGAGAACCATGATTCTAGATGTATACTAGATACAAGAGAACACATGACCACCTACTTTATACATGATTCTAGATTTATAATGGATACAAGAGAACACATGACCAAATACTTTAAACATGATTCTAGATTTAAACTGGATACAAGAGAACACATGACCACCTACTTTATACATGATTCTAGATTTATAATGGATACAAGAGAACACATGACCAAATACTTTAAACATGATTCTAGATTTACACTGGATACAAGAGAACACATGACCACCTACTTTATACATGATTCTAGATTTATAATGGATACAAGAGAACACATGACCACATAATTTATACATGATTCTAGATTTATACTGGATACAAGAGAACACATGACCAACTACTTTATACATGATTCTAGATTTATAATGGATACAAGAGAACACATGACCAAATACTTTAAACATGATTCTAGATTTATAATGGATACAAGAGAACACATGACCACATACTTTATACATGATTCTAGATTTATATTGGATACAAGAGAACACATGACCACATACTTTATACATAATTCTATATTTATAATGGACACACGAGAACACATGACCACATACATGATTCTAGATTTATACTGGATACAAGAGGAAACATGACCACATACTTTATACATGATTCTAGATTTATACTGGATACAAGAGAACACATGCCCACATACTTAATACATGATTCTAGATTCATACTGGATACAAGAGAACACATGACCACATACTTTATACATGATTCTAGATTTATATTGGATACAAGAGAACACACGACCACATACTTTATACATGATTCTAGATTTATACTGGATACAAGAGAACACATGACCACATACTTTATACATGATTCTATATTTAAAATGGATACAAGAGAACACATGACCACATACTTTATACATGATTCTAGATTTATACTGGATACAAGAGGACACATGACCACATACTTTATACATGATTCTAGATTTATAATGGATACAAGAGAACACATGACCACATACATGATTCTAGATTTATATTGGATACAAAAGAACACATGACCACATACTTTATACATTATTCTAGATTTTTACTGGATACAAGAGAACACATGACCACCTACTTTATACATGATTCTAGATTTATAATGGATACACGAGAACACATGACCACACACTTTATACATGATTCTAGATTTATACTGGATACAAGAGGACATATGACCACATACTTTATACATGATTCTAGATTTATAATGGATACACGAGAACACATGACCACATAATATGATTCTAGATTCATACTAGATTCAAAAGAACACATGACCACATACTTTATACATGATTCTAGATGCATACTGAATACAAGAGAACACATGACCACATACTTTATACATGATTCTAGATTTATATTGGATACAAGAGAACACATGACCTCATACTTTAAACATGATTCTAGATTTATATTGGATACAAGAGAACACATGACCACATACTTTATACATGATTCTAGATTTACACTGGATACAAAGAGAACAAATGACCACATACTTTATACATGATTCTAGATTTAAGCTGGATACAAGAGAACACATGACCACATACTTTATACATGATTCTAGATTTACACTGCATACAAAGAGAACAAATGACCACATACTTTATACATGATTCTAGATATAAGCTGGATACAAGAGAACACATGACCACCTACTTTATACATGATTCTAGATTTGTAATGGATACAAGAGAACACATGACCACCTACTTTATACATAAATCTAGATTTATACTGGATACAAGAGAACACATGACCATCTACTTTATACATGATTCTAGATTTATACTGGATACAAGAGAACACATGCCCACATACTTTATACATGATACTAGATTTATACCGGATACAAGAGAACACATGACCACCTACTTTATACACGATTCTAGATTTATACTGGATACAAGAGAACACAGGAACACATACTTTATACATGCTTCTAGATTGGTATTGGATACAAGAGAACACATGACCACATACTTTATACATGATTCTATATTTATATTGGATACAAGAGAACACATGACCACATACTTTACACATGCTTCTAGATTTATATTGGATACAAGAGAACACATGACCACATACTTTACACATGCTTCTAGATTTACAATGGATAAAAGAGAACAAATGACCACATACTTTATACATGATTCTAGATTTATACTGGATACAAGAGAATATATGACCACATACTTTATGCATGTTACTAGATTTATACTGGATACAAGAGAACACACGACCACATACTTTATATATGATTCTAGATTTATACTGGATACAAGAGGACACATGACCACATACTTTATACATGGTTCTAGATTTATAATGGATACACGAGAACACATGACCACATACATGATTCTAGATTTATATTGGATACAAAAGAACACATGACCACATACTTTATGCATGATTCTAGATTTATACTGGATACAACAGGACATATGACCACATACTTTATACATGATTCTAGATTTATAATGGATACACGAGCACACATGACCACATAATATGATTCTAGATTCATACTGGATACAGGAGAACACATGACCACATACTTTATACATGATTCTAGATGCATACTGAATACAAGAGAACACATGACCACATACTTTATACATGATTCTAGATTTATATTGGATACAAGAGAACACATGACCACATACTTTATACATGTTTCTAGATTTATACTGGATACAAGAGAACACATGACCACATACTTTAAACATGATTCTAGATTTATATTGGATACAAGAGAACACATCACCACATACTTTATACATGATTCTAGATTTACACTGGATACAAAGAGAACAAATGACCACATACTTTATACATGATTCTAGATTTAAGCAGGATACAAGAGAACACATGACCAAATACTTTATACATGATTCTAGATTTTTACTGGATACAAGAGAACACATGAACAAATACTTTATACGTGCTTCTAGATTGATATTGGATACAAGAGAACACATGACCACATACTTTATTCATGATTCTAGATTTATTCTGGATACAAGAGAACACATGTCCACCTGCTTTACACATGATTCTGGATTTAAGCAGGATACAAGAGAACACATGACCACATACTTTATACATGATTCTAGATTTATACTGGATACAAGAGAACACATGAACACATACTTTATACATGCTTCTAGATTGATATTGGATACAAGAGAACACATGACCACATACTTTATACATGATTCTATATGTATACTGGATACAAGAGAACACATGACCACATACTTTACACATGATTCTAGATTTACACTGGATACAAGAGAACACACGACCACATACTTTATACATGATTCTAGATTTATACTGGATACAAGAGAACACATGACCACATACTTTATACATGATTCTAGATTTAAGCTGGATACAAGAGAACACATGATCCCATATTTTATACATGATTCTAGATTAATACTGGATGCAATAGAACCCATGACCACATACTTCTTGTTTGTCTTTGTGTTTTCTTTTCGTAGACACATTTATTGTTAGTATTATGAGTAATTTGCGTTGGTCATATCTTCTACCATTGTGATATGTAAAACAATATGTATAACAAAGTGATATACTAAAAAAAAGTGTAAAGAATATAATAAATAATATTGTAAATAAAAACAAAAGATTTGATAAAACAAAATGTTTATATAGAAAAGTAGTGATTGTTAACTGAAAAAAGAATATTAGAATAATTATGGTAAGTTAAACATGTATATAAAAAATCTGAATTTAAGGTAGTACCATATACTTCAGGTAAAATTTGATCTGCTCGTTTAATTTTCTAATTTTTTTGGCTGTGTGTTTGAATATATCCACTGTAATAAATATGAAAATTTTAACAAATTCCAACCAAAAGACTCAGAACTATATATTCACTAGCCACATAGCAGCTTTTCTCTCTGTGGTTTTGATCACCGAGATGCATGAACTCTGCATACAAACATCACACGATCAAAGCGTTCAACTGATTTTAGAGAGTTATCTCCCTGTAGTGTATGGTAACCCCTTACACGATATGAATAATTCTGTTAATAAAAAAGGTGAAAGTCTTACATTTTAGAATATTCTAAGTAATTTTTTATCTAAAATGTCTAAATTTTGAATATTCCATGATACTTCTGCAAATATTTTTTTTTCTTAAAATCATAATTCAATATTTGATTTATTTCATAAAGCATGACATTAAAATATATGTGCTTATAATATACTGATTTACTTTGCTATATTGATAAAATATGATAATAAAATATATCTTTACTTCCTACTTTGATATTTTCCCCCATCTTACACTAATTAAATAACACATTGCAGTTAACATATTAATAATAATAACTTTATTCTCTAAACCAATGATACAAAGATTACAGAGTGAGCGAGTTCAAATTAATACAAAGTAAATACATATTACATGTACATTGAATACAAGTTATGAAAAGAATGTTTAGACATTAAATACTAAATGTCGTCAAAGTGAAATAATGTACCTTATCGCTATAATGAGGCTCAAATGTCAAATTGTAACTTTTTGCTCTTTTTGCAATGAATTACTATTGATCATTTTTCGTGATCTTTAAGTCGGAAAATCAATGGTAACTTTTTACACCTATTTTTCAATAGGTTGAATGAACCGATTTAACGTATGCATTTCAAGAGCTATCATACATTGGGGCGGATATGCTTTTATAAAAAAACATATCAAATAATTTTATATTTTTTCCAGTTAACAATCACTTATTTATTTACAAGAATTATTCTTATTTTATAAATTCAGATTTGTTTATATAATTATACAAAACTTTTTTGCTAAATGTTAACAGACTTATTCTTATATTTTTAGATTAAAAAAACCCAATTTCTTTATAAATTTCACTTTTGAGACCTGCATTTCAAAATTTACTTGCCTGTAGCTATCATTAATTGTTATATAAACACCTGTGATAAAATGTTTGTTAGCATACCTTCACACTACAGGATATTTTAACTTTGAAATTGGAGTTAGACAAAGGGAAAACCTGTTTCCTTTTCTGTTTTCATTGTTTCTTAATGATCTAGAAGAATGTTTGCTGACAAAAGATATAGTTGATTTAAGAAGTATCACTTACGAGTTAGAAACTGAACTTGAAATTTATCTAAAAATATTTGTAATGTTATATGCCGATGACACAATTTTATTAGCTGAATCAGCTGAAGATCTTCAAGTACAATTAAATGCTGTTGGTGAATATTGTGACAATTGGAAAATGAAGGTGAATGTGAACAAAACAAAAATAATGGTATTTGGATTTGGAAAACTACGACAAAATCTCAAATTCACCTATAAAAACGTTGATATCGAAATAGTCAAACAATTTAATCATTTAGGGGTAATTTTTACAAAAACATGTAATTTTGATGTTACTAAAAAGCATCTTTCTGACAAAGCGCTTAAGGCAATGTACGAAGTTCTTAAAATGGGAAGGTTATATAAATTATCAGTGAAAATCCAGCAAGATCTCTTTGATAAAATGATAAAACCTATTCTCTTATATGGTTGCGAGGTCTGGGGATTTGGCAAAAATGAAGTACTAGAACGAGTTCACTTGAAATTCTGCAAAATACGTTTAAATTTAAAGTCCTCTACTCCAAACTATATGGTTTATGGTGAGCTAGGTAGGTATCCAATTGATATTGATATAAAAGTAAGGACAATTTCATACTGGGCAAGACTTTTAAGTGGTAAGCAGGCTAAATTTTCAAATGTATTTAATAGGCTTTCTAGAAATTTGAATGAAAATGGTGATACTAATTTAAATTGGGTTTATTTTATCAGAATAATTCTAAATGAGTGTGGATTTACATATATATGGGAAACAGAAAATGTTAATAATAAAGAATGGTTATAATGTGTTGTGAAACAGCGATTGATAGATCAGTTTGTACAGAATTGGCAAACATCTCTGTCAGATTCTTCAAAAGCATTAAATTATAGGATTTTTAAAACCAAATTCGAATTCGAGGAATATTTCAATATTTTAAATATAGGTGATGCAATCAGACTGTGTAGATATAGGACAACAAATCACTACCTACCGATTGAAACCGGTAGATGGAGAAATATTGATAGAGAAAACAGGTACTGTAATTTATGTAATTGTCAGAAATTAGGCGATGAATACCACTATGTTTTAGAGTGTTCCTCTTTAAACGATAAACGCAAGCAGCTTCTTCAAAATATTTTATGAAAAGACATAATGTTGTCAAATTCTTTGAACTTCTATCTACCAAAAAACAATCGCTGTTACGAAAATTATGTATATTTATCAAACATATCAATAAGGTCTTTTGTACTCCTGGCTTACCCACTGTTGTTCCTTAACCTATGTATATTTTGTAAAAAGTCTTGTTATGTTATTATTATGTTGTTATTTTTCTCTGTACCATTGTATTTGGCTGTATGAGAATAAAGATATATACTATGATATTTCAATCTGTTGGCATAGGGTGAAGAGACCGTTTCACTTACCTGTGTTTTTACCTGTAATTAACATGCGTATTCGCTTGTCTTATTTCAGATATTTGTTAAATCTAATCACTCACTGCTACATGCACATGTTAAAAAAAAGTTCGAAATAATTAAGACGCAAACAAATTTGGGCAAACAATGTATTATTGTCGAAGACTTCATAATCCGAAAAAGACCGTATTCTAAAATGTGAAGATATTTCATGGAGATGTACATCAAACACACCTAAATAAAACTAAATATTTTAACTAGCACGTGTATTATAATATATTACCAGACAACTATTCATAGATATAGGACGAAGAACTTCTAACATCCCACCCAATTTATACATTTGTACATCCGCCCCATTGTATACTTTTCATTCGCCCCATTGATACGTTTTTTGTCGCGCCATTGAGTTGTGTATCCGCCCCAATGTCAATCTGCGATTTCAAGCTACCGTCAATCAATCGAATTAGATTGCCCGTAAAACTGGGTATTTAACCCAAAGGCGATTAATTTGTGCTTATTAATTTCTACTTCGTCCAGTATTAAAACTATCTAATGTAACTTCTTTAAATAATAGTTTGATAAGAAATAATTGTTTGATGACAGCATATACATTTTTTTAATTAATTTGATTTAATTCTGAAATATATTTAAAGAAATCATGATAGCAGTTTAATATTACTATAGTATTTTAAAGGCAATATACAAGAACTTTATTTGATTGCAAACATACTGCTTTTTTTTACTTTGAATTAAATTAAAATTCTGAAATATATGTTAAGAAATGATCTTATGCTACGAGCAATATTCAAAAACAATAGGGGTGTCACTAGTGGAGCAGGAACTGTGTACGCTTCCGGAGCAACCGAGTTCATCCGCGATTTTTGGTGGGGTTCGTGTTACTCGATCTTTAGTTTTATGCGTATGCTTTATAGATCGTTGTTTCTCCTTATGTAATTTTACTTTTGGCCATTGTGTTGTCTGTTCTTCTTCGATTTATGGATTCTGATTACCCCATTGGTATTTGCAAAATCTTCTTATAGATCTACGTTTTGATCAATATCACTGGATCAATAGGTATGCTGATGGACTATTACAATCACGAGGGTATCATCTCGCAGTTCCTAAATAATGTAATTACTACTAAACAGGTGGTTGTGGTTCTTAGAAAAGCTGGTATCTAAATTGTATTTGGTGTTAATGGTGCCTGAATTACAACACTCTTAACAAGTAGTGCATATTAAATAATTATATATTATAAAATGACCAAATGAAATGCTTTTACATATATATAGATATATATATATATATTACTTTGGTTAATTTAAGGTATGGCTGAAAACAATTGGACATATGAAACGGAGACAAAAGACGTACCTGACTTCGGTGAATACAATATAAAGGATGACAGCAATGGAAATGGGATCAGTAAGTTTAATTTGAAGTAATATCACTACGAAATTCTCATATGATATATATTTTACATTTATATGAAACCGTTTGATAATTTCATACTTTTATTTAGTGCTTATATATTGGTGAATGATAAGATAAATCGATTTTTGAAAGATCGGATGAGGCGATTTTGTTTAAGCATTCGTGATCTAATAGTTTAGTACGGTGACGTTGAAACAAGTCTGAATATACTCTGCTTGAGAGTAGCGGTTGAGGTGTGAAGATTAAACTCCATACGCAGGGCGACAAAATTATAGAAAATTAAGGAGAAAATATAAGAAAAATCGAACTGAAAAAAACAAAGAAGAATTAAATAACTCCGAAAAATATTATAAAAGAACACTAGATAAGAATCAGAAATTATATAGAAACAAAATAACAAAACAGTTGAGAAATTTACGCACAAATAATCCGAAAGAATATTGGAAAATACTCAATAGTGGTAGACACAAAAAACAACCAAATATATCTATTGAAAATCTCTTACAATTTTTTTGAAAATTAAATGGTGCTCCATCGAATTTTTATGAAATAGATATACCTTCTCTGAATGATGATATGATGAACGGACAGAATTATAATCTGAATTTATACATCCAAAAAGACGAAATTATAAAATGTATTCAAAAATTGAAAAATAATAATTCAGGGGGTGAAGATGCTATCATAAACGAATACATAAAAACAACTTCAAACCAGTTCATTGAAATTTACGAAAAACTATTTAACTTGATTTTCGACACTGGGTTTATACCTGAGAGTTGGGTGGTTGGAAACATAATCCCTATCTACAAAAATAAAGGAGACAGTAATGACCCCAAAAACTTTAGACCAATAACATTAGTTAGCTGTTTGGGTAAACTTTTTACAGCTATTTTGAGCGAGAGACTGAGTAAATATTCTGACGATTTCTTTGTTATGCATGAAAATCAGTGTGGTTTCAGGCAAGGCTATTGTACAGTTGATAATTTATTTACATTGTATTCATTCTTTGAACTTTTAAAAAGGAAAAAGAAAAAAATGTATTGTGCGTTTATAGATTTTGAGAAGGCCTTTGATAAAATCTGGCGGGAAGGATTGTGGTACAAATTGTTAATTAATAATATAAATGAGAAAATGTTAAATGTAATACAGAATATTTATAAAGATATCAAATCAAACATTATTTTTAATAACAGTAAATCCGATTATTTTCCATGTGATAATGGCATCAGACAAGGGGAAAACTTGTCACTTTCTTATTTGCAATATTTTTGAATGATCTGGAAGATTTTTTAGAAAACCACAATGTTACATGCCTTCTCACAATTTCACAAGATATTGAAAATATTATGAATGTATATATTAACATATTTCTATTGCTTTATGCAGATGACACCGTCCTAATGGCAGAAACCCCTGAAGACCTTCAAAAACAATTAAATATTTTCCATGATTATTGCTTGGCTTGGAAATTAAAAGTAAATATAGACAAAACTAAAATTGTATGCTTTACAAATGGAAGATTACCACAAAATTTACAATTTACATATAGCAACAGCGAAATTGAAATTGTGAAGGAATTTAATTATGTGGGTTTATTATTGACAAAAACGGGAAACTTTAAAAGGGCAATTAAAACACTTGCTGATAAAGGGACCAAAGCAATGTACGAAATCCTGAAAAGAGGAAAATTCCACAATCTTTCTATTTCATGTCAACTTGATTTATTTGATAAAATGGTAAAACCTATATTACTTTATGGTTGTGAATTATGGGGATTAAGTAACTGTGATATAATTGAGAGAGTACATTTGAAATATTGTAAGCTTCTACTAAATCTCAAATCTTCAACTCCAAATGGTATGATTTATGGTGAATTGGGACGCTACCCCCTCTATATAGATATAAAACAGCGGATGGTGTCATACTGGATCAAACTTATTACAGGAAAACAGTCAAAAATTTGCTCTGTTGTGTATCGTTTAATGTACCATTTATGTAATACACAGAATGCAAATTTTTCTTGGCTAAACATTGTAAAAACTATTTTAGATGAATGTGGTTTTTCGTATATTTGGGAAACACAAATTTTCATTAGTGAAGTCTGGTTAAAATCCAATATAAAAATGAGATTGCACGATCAATTCCAGCAGACATGGCGAGAAACATTACACAATTGTTCTAAAACCCTAAATTATTGTATTTTTAAAGAAACGTTTATTTTTGAACAATATTTTGATATTTTAGATGAAAAAGATTTCTTAACTCTATGTAAATTTCGAACAACAAACCATAAACTGCCAATAGAACATGGAAGATGGAATAACA